>CAMZMU010000035.1:61243128-61943134 GCA_947311845.1 Poa pratensis
GAGTGAAACGTCCATTTTGCATCACTATTTTATATCATAATTTACTGCTATTCATCGATATATTTCATATTTAGAAGTGTTACTTATGTTATTTTACCTATTTTGCATGTTTGATGAATAATGGAGAATTGGACACCGGAGTCAGGATTCTGCTGGAAAAAGCACCGTCGAGATGCACTATTTCTGAAGATCAATAAATCGAAGGAGACATATGGAAGTTCCTATTTTACCAGAAGAGGAGGCCAAAAGGGGAGGCTGAGAAGGGCCATGGTGGGCCCTCCTCACCTTGGCGCGGTGGGCCCCCTGCCGCGCCGCAGGTGGTTTGGGGGCCCTGGCCCACCTCAGCCGTTCCCCCTTCGCGTACTTGACCCCCGAACCCTAACACACAGGACGGCCATCGAAATATTCCGCCGCCTCCACGAGGCGGAAAACACCAGAGAGCGAAAAGCTCCCCTGCAGGAAGAAATCTGCCGGGGGAAATTCCCTCCCGGAGGGGGAAATCGTCGCCATCATCACCGTCATCGAGCTGGACTTCATCGGGATCATCATCATCATCATCTCCACCGCCAACACCATCATCACCGCCGCTGCACCCCGTCTCCGCTGTAACATCTAGGGCTGAATCTTGTCTATTTCATAGGGGAAACTCTCCCGGTGTTGATTACTCTTGTTATTGATGCTATTGGGTGAAACCATTGGACTAAGGTTTATGTTCAGATTGTTATTCATCATCATATCACCTCTGATCATGTTCCGTATGATGTCTTGTGAGTAGTTCGTTTAGTTCTTGAGGACATGGGAGAAGTCTTGATGTTAGTAGTGAACTATGTTGAGTAATATTTAATGGTTTGATGCTTAAGTTGTGGTGTTATTCTTCTAGTGGTGTCATGTGAACGTCGACTACATGATACTTCACCTTTATGGGCCTAGGGGAATGCATTGTGTATTCGTTTGCCAATTGTGGGGTTGCCGGAGTGACAGAAACCTGAACACCCGTTGGTATATCGATGCATGAGGGATAGCAGGATCTCAAAGTTTAAGGCTGTGGTTAGTTTATCTTAATTACTTTCTTGTATTTGCGGATGCTTGCAAGGGGTATAATCACAAGTATGTATTAGTCCTAGGAAGGGCGGTGCATTAGCATAGGTTCACCCACACAACACTTATCAAAACAATGAAGATTAATCAACTATATGAAGCGAAAGCACTTGACAATATTCCCGTGTGTCCTCAAGAACGTTTGGTCATTATAAGTACAACAACCGGCTTGTCCTTTGCTGTAGAAAGGATTGGGCCACTCGCTGCAACTATTATTACTGCATTTTATTTACTTGTACTTTATTTATCTGTCATATCAAAAACTCCTAAAAACTTGTCTGAGCATTTACAGTGAATCCTTCATCAAAACCGCTTGTCAACACCTTCTGCTCCTCGTTGGGTTCGACACTCTTATTTATCGAAAGTACTACGATACACCCCCTATACTTGTGGGTCATCAAGACTATTTTCTGGCGCCGTTGCCGGGGAGTGTAGCGCTATTGGTAAGTGGAATTGGTAAGGGAAACATTTATTGTACGTGCTGTTTTTATTTTTGCCTGCTGCTATATCTCATTATGGAGGGGTCTTCTCTTGAATTCCTATTTGGGAAAACAACTACCACTGCTAAGGTAGTAGAGGAGGCGCCAGATGAGCAGGTAATACCGTTCAAAATTCCTATGAAAATTGTTGAACGTGTCACAAATAACCGCTATGCAGGAGATGGAACTGTCCATCCTGGAGATCATTTGTTATTTCTGCATGAATTGTGCGAGTTATTTAAGTGTGCAGGTATCTCGATGGGAGAAGTTAAGAAGAAATTATTCTCTCTATCACATCTGGTAAAGCTGCACATTGGTATAAACTGCTGAAGAATGGGTATTCTCTTGGATGGGAGGAAATTGTACCTCTCTTTTACTCCAAATTCTATCCTCCAAGTGAGATTCATAAGGATCGGAACCTCATATATAACTTCTGGCCCTATGATGGAGAGAGTATCGCTCAAGCGTGGGGGAGATTGAAGGCATTAATGCTCAAATGTCCCATTCATGAGCTTCCTGGTAATATTGTTATTGATAACTTTTATGCAAGACTCTCCTTTCAAGATAAAACTCTATTGGATACCACTTGTGCTGGATCGTTCACTCGTAATAAAGAAGAGTTTAAGTGGGACCTTCTTGATCGGATTCAGGAGAACACTGAAGGATGGGAGAATGACAAAGGTAGGGAGTCAGGTATAAACTATGACTTTGAGTGTGTTAAAAATTTATGGATACTGATGATTATCGCAAAATTAGCACTACTTATGGTCTTGACTCTCAAATTGTTGCAAACTTTTATAAAGCCTTTGCTTCCTATTTCGGTTTGCCGAAGGAGGGTTTTAAAAATTATCATGAACCATATAAAGATGAATCTGTTTCTCATATATCTAAAGGTGTTGAGGTTAATGTTGCTGATCGCATTATTCCAGAACCTTATATTGAAAAAGTTCCTTTTCCTAATAAGATTAAGGAACATACTATCATAACTGGTGTTGTTAGTAAAAGTAATAAGAAAACTACCAAACCTGATGAGCAAATAACTGTTGAACCTGTTGTAGCATTGGTTAAAGATCTTGTCACTGAAAATTTAGAAGATAGACACATTATCTTTTGTGAGGATGCTTCTAATATTGTCTCACATCCTAAAAGTTCTAGGAAGTCTAGTGTTCCTGTGCTTTCTGTTGGATAGGTGATCATTGCTATTATGGTTTATGTGATATTGGTGCAAGTTCTAGTGCTATTCCTTATGAGCTTTACAGGGAAATTATGCACGAAATTGCTCCTTGTAAACTTGAAGAGATTGATGTGGTTATTCAGCTTGCTAATAGGGAAACTATCTCTCCAATTGGTATCATTAGAGATGTCGAAGTCCTTTGTGGTAAGACTAAATACCCTGCTGATTTTCTTGTACTTGGGTCGGCTGCCAATGATAGTTGTCCTATTATTTTTGGTAGACCTTTTCTGAATACTTGTGGTGCTGTTATAGATGTAAGAAAGAGAAAATCTTTACTAAATTTGCTGGTGAATCTTATGAATTCAATTTCTCTAAATTTGCTAAAGCACCTTATGAAACTGAATTGCCTAGTGAGGATTTTGAAATTGCTCAACTTGCATCTATTGTTCTTGCTCCTAACAATGCTTTGCAGCAACATATGGAGAATCATGAAAGTGAGAACTTCAGGGAAGAAAGGAATGAGCTTGATGAAGTATTCCTTCGTCAACCTATGCTCAAACACAATTTACCTGTGGAAGATTTGGGTACCACAATGCCACCCAAGGAGGATCCTGTTTTTGATTTGAAACCTCTGCCTGATAATCTTAAATATGCTTATATTGATGATAAGAAAATATATCCTGTTATTATCAGCTCTAAACTTTCAGGTACAGAGGAGGAAAGGTTATTGGGAGTGTTGAGGAAACACCGCGGAGCTATGGGATATACTCTTGATGACCTGAAGGGAATTTCTCCTACTATATGTCAGCACGCCATCAACATGGAACCTGATGCAAAGCCTGTTGTTGAGCATCAGCGTCGTTTAATACCCAAGATGAAAGAAGTGGTAAGAAATGAGGTATTAAAACTTCTTGAAGCTGGTATTATTTATCCTATTGCTGATAGTAGATGGGTAAGTCCTGTGCATTGTGTTCCTAAGAAAGGAGGAATTACCGTTGTTCCTAATGAAAATGATGAACTAATTCCTCAAAGAGTAGTAGTTGGTTATAGGATGTGCATTGATTTTAGAAAGGTTAACAAAGTAACTAAGAAAGATCATTATCCTTTGCCTTTTATTGATCAAATGCTTGAGAGGTTGTCCAAGAAAACTCACTTTTGTTTCCTTGATGGGTATTCTGGGTTTTCTCAAATTGCTGTGAGAGCGCAAGATCAAGAGAAAACTACTTTTACTTGTCCTTATGGAACTTATGCTTATAGACGTATGCCTTTTGGTTTATGTAATGCTCCTGCTACTTTTCAAAGATGCATGTCTGCTATTTTTCATGGCTTTTGTGAGGAAATTGTGGAAGTCTTCATGGACGATTTCTCCGTCTATGGAACTTCCTTTGATAATTGTTTGCACAACCTTGACAAAGTTTTGCAGAGATGTGAAGAAACTAGCCTTGTTCTTAATTGGGAGAAATGCCACTTTATGGTTAATGAAGGAATTGTTCTTGGACATAAAATTTCTGAAAGAGGTATTGAAGTTGATCGAGCTAAAGTGGAGGCAATTGAAAAGATGCCTTGTCCCAAAGATGTTAAAGGTATTCGTAGTATTCTTGGTCATGCTGGTTTTTATAGGAGGTTTATTAAAGATTTCTCTAAAATTTCCAAGCCTCTTACTAATCTTCTTCAAAAAGATGTACCCTTTGTTTTTGATGATGATTGTAAGGAAGCTTTTGAAACTTTGAAAAAGGCTTTAATCACCGCTCCTGTAGTTGAACCACCTGATTGGAATTTACCTTTTGAAATTATGTGTGATGCTAGTGATTATGCTGTAGGCGCTGTTCTTGGGCAGCGAGTAGATAAAAAGTTAAATGTTATTCATTATGCTAGTAAAACTCTTGATTCTGCTCAAAAGAATTATGCCACTACTGAAAAAGAATTTCTAGCTGTAGTTTTTGCTTGTGACAAATTTCGACCCTACATAGTTGATTCGAAAGTCACTATTCATACTGATCATGCTGCAATTAGATACCTTATGGAAAAGAAAGATGCTAAGCCAAGGCTTATTAGATGGGTACTTCTTTTGCAAGAATTTGATTTGCATATCATAGATAGAAAAGGTGCTGAAAATCCTGTTGCTGATAATTTGTCTAGATTGGAAAGCATTCCTTATGATCCTATTCCTGTTAATGATAGCTTTCCAAATGAACAATTGGCTGCAATAAGTGTAAGTTCGCGAGATAGTCCTTGGTATGCTGATTATGCTAACTTTATTGTTTCCAAGTACTTGCCTCCAACCTTTTCAGCTCAGCAAAGAAGGAAATTCTTTTATGACTTGCGGCATTACTTTTGGGATGACCCACACTTATATAAAGAAGGAGTCGATGGTATTATGCGAAGATGTGTTCCTGAATATGAACAACAGGAAATACTGAGGAAATGCCATGGAAGTGCTTATGGAGGGCATCACGCTGGAGATAGAACTGCGCAGAAAGTTCTACAATCAGGTTTTTATTGGCCTACCCTCTTTAAGGATGCAAGAAAGTTTATTTTATCTTGTGATGAATGTCAAAGGGTTGGTAATATCTCTAGACGCAATGAAATGCCTATGAGTTATTCTCTTGTTATTGAACCATTTGATTGTTGGGGATTCGACTTCATGGGTCCTTTTCCTTCTTCACAAGGTAATACTCATATACTTGTTGCTGTTGATTATGTCACTAAATGGGTAGAAGCTATACCTACTAAAAGTGCTGATGGTGAGACCTCTTTAAAAATGCTTCAAGATGTCATTTTTCCTAGGTTTGGTGTACCTAGATATCTTATGACTGATGGAGGTTCTCATTTTATCCATGGTGGTTTTAGAAAGACTCTTGCTAAATATGGTGTTAATCATAGAATTGCTTCAGCCTATCATCCTCAAACTAGTGGACAAGTAGAATTGTCAAATAGGGAGATTAAATCTATCTTGCAAAAGACTGTTAATAAATCTAGAAAAAATTGGGCTAGTAAGTTAAATGATGCTTTATGGGCTTATAGAACTGCTTATAAGAACCCCATGGGCATGTCTCCTTATAAAATGGTTTATGGTAAAGCTTGTCACTTGCCTTTAGAATTAGAACACAAAGCTTATTGGGCAGTGAGAGAACTTAATAGAGATTTTAAACTTGCCGGTGAGAAAAGGTTGTTGCATTAAGTTCTTTAGATGAATGGAGAAGTGAGGCTTATGAAAATGCTAGACTCTTTAAAGAAAAAGTTAAGAGATGGCATGATAGGAGAATTCTTAAAAGAGAATTTAATGTTGGTGAGAAAGTTCTATTGTATAGGTCTCGTCTCAGATTTTTTGCAGGAAAGTTACTCTCAAAATGGGAAGGACCATTTGTTATTGTGGAGGTGTATCGTTCAGGTGCAATAAAAATTGCTTCATTGAAAGATAACTCTACACAAGTGGTAAATGGTCAAAGACTCAAGCATTATATTTCTGGAGATTCTATTAATGAAGAGGTTGATACAATTAAAGTGGTGACTCCGGAAACTTTCATTGAAGAACATTTTTCTGGGACTGCAGAATTCGATTCGAATAGGTAACAGTTTCGGTAAGAAAAGTTTCGCGAATAACTTTCTAGAAGATATTTTCGTCGTTTTTATTAAATATGGAAAAATAAGAGACCGAACCGGATGGGAGACGGCACCCGTGGTGCCCAAACCATAGGTCGGCGCGGTGGGCCCCCAGCCGCGCCGCCTGGTGGTTTGAGCACCCCGGAGCTCGTCTCCGATCAGGTTTCCTCCTGTACCTTCCTTATGTTGTAAAACTTTTTGCTATATAACTCACCCGAACCCCCGAGGTTCGTATCTCGCCTTTTCATCGTGTTTCGTTTCGAGCTGTTTCTGTCCAGATATTGTTTTCAGATCTAGAGCTGCCATGTCTTCATCGAAGCCTCCAAAGGACAGTTTCTTTGTGAACGTCGTCACCCCATACATGGATGAGCTGAAGATGCATCCCAAGGAGTCGCAGATGGTTGATGGAAAGCTGCGACGGAAGACGTGCGAGGACCCAAAGGAGAAGGGAGCCTGGAAGCCAGGATGGAGAAGCTGGAGCAAGAGGTCTTCACATACAAAAAGCTGGCGGAACGTGAAGTGGGAGTCTTCCACTCAATGGTGTCCGCGCTGGTCGCTGAACATAAGAAGGAGACTGCACAACTCTGGGAAGACATATTTCACCTCATCAACACCACCAACAAACTGCAGGCGCAACTCTATGATGTCCAGAATCAAAACTGTGAGTATGAAACTCGGTTTAAAAACATAAGCGCTGCTGCTAGTTTCAGGATAATCGAATCCAAGTCGTCCTTTGTTGATGGGAAACCCCTTCCCTGGAAGTCTGATGATGAGGACAATTCACCACCACCACCGAAGGAGTAATTCATCATAAGTATTGGCATCCCCTTGGTTTGTTCCAAGCTTGGGGGAGTGCCGCGGTATCACATCATTATCTTTACCTTTTACTTTTCCATAAAGTCATATCGTGAGTAGGGAAGTTATCTTATATGATGGTTTGCAATGTGGAAGTATCTCTCTTTTAGTTGGTTATCTATGTATCCCTTGGTGTGAGTTGCCGTTATGAAATATTAATGAGAAGTTTTATCATTTACTTTCTGCATACTTTATTTTAGCTTGCAATTCTCTTTCATATTGATAACCTTGTTGTTAGTATAGGGATCACTTTTTAGAGCACCAAGTTAATCTTTTTGGTTTTGGCAAACTTAGCATTGGTCAGTAGTAGACAATACTTTGAGACTTAAGTAGAGAGAGGGAGTGCATGCAAATATATTATTCCATGATCTTTCTTTCTTTTGCTCATAAGCTTAGTATTCTTAAGTTAAACTATTTGTGCTTCTAAGGAAGATTGCATGATTATTCTTATCACTTGTATAATTGTTTGTATCCCTCAACTCTTATGCTTGCTACATAACCTTGCTAGCCAAAGACCTGTATCGAGAGGGAATGCTTCTCATACATCCAAACCTTGAGCCAAACCATTGCCATTCGAGTCCACCATAACTTCCTACTATATGGTATTTTGCGCCATTCCAAGTAAATACTTCATGTGCTACCTTTAAATTATTCAAAACTTATTACTCCTAGTTTTGTGTCACTGTTTATTAGCTCATGAGGGTTCTGTAGAGTTTCTCTAGCACTTTTGTCAAACAGACTTTCACCAATGGACTAGTGGCATATACACCGCTTATCCAACAATTTGCAAAAAGAGCTGGCAAATGGGGTGCCCAGTCCCAATTAACTACAACTTTCATTAATAATTCTCTTCACATGTTTTGCCCTGATTTATCAGTAAGCAACTTAATTTGCAAATAGACACTCCTCCATGGTATGTGAATGTTGGAAGGCACCCGAGGATTCGGTTAGCCATGGCTTGTGTAAGCAAAAGGTTGGGAGGAGTGTCAACTATAAAGAAACTAAAATACATGTGTAAACAAAAGAGAAGAGGGATGATCTACCTTGCTGGTAGAGATAACGTCCTTCATGGGAGCCGCTCTTGAAAGTCTGGTTGACAAGGGGTTAGTGTTCACTTTACTACGATTCGTTGACAACGACATACATAGCTCAAACAACTATTTTCATACTCTCTATATGCTTTGCAAAACTTAAAAGCTCTAGCACATGATTTAATCCCTGCTTCCCTCTGCGAAGGGCCTATCTTTTACATTATTGTTGAGTCAGTAAACCCATTCCTCTCTATCTCAAGCAAGCATTTGAGTTGTTGAGATCCAATTAGTTATATGTGTTGATACTTCTAATCATATCTCTCATTTCCTTGTTTCGCACAATAGCTTTTATCCGAATGAATATAACTTTGAAAGTTATCAATGACTGTAAGGAGACTGTTATGATTAAGGCATGTAAGTTCTGCTATATAAGCTCTGATATAAAGACTCTTCTCGAAAGATAAGTATGATCTGTTAATTGTTCTCTGACCAAGAGTTTAAGTTTGCCTTCACCAATCATGGTTCTCTTTATGCACTTCATCGTGGTTCCCTTTACTTATTTCAAGTTAGATTATATGAAGGGAAGTTGCTGTCTAGAATGACTTGTGTATCAATGAATGTGATGCTTCTTGTCCGTATTTTATTTATCGACACTTTGCTCCATAAACTTGTGGTCATGTTTACTGAGCTCAGTTTTCGCTTGGGGACAAGCGAGGTCTAAGCTTGGGGGGGTTGATACGTCCATTTTGCATCACTATTTTATATCATAATTTACTGCTATTCATCGATATATTTCATATTTAGAAGTGTTACTTATGTTATTTTACCTATTTTGCATGTTTGATGAATAATGGAGAATTGGACACCGGAGTCAGGATTCTGCTGGAAAAAGCACCGTCGAGATGCACTATTTCTGAAGATCAATAAATCGAAGGAGACATATGGAAGTCCTATTTTACCAGATGACGGAGGAGGCCAAAAGGGGAGGCTGAGAAGGGCCAAGGTGGGCCCTCCTCACCCTGGCGCGGGGGCCCCCAGCCGCGCCGCAGGTGGTTTGGGGGCCCTGGCCCACCTCAGCCGTTCCCCCTTCGCGTACTTGACCCCCTCGGAACCCTAACACAAGGGAGGCCATCGAAATATTCCGCCGCCTCCACGAGGCGGAAAACACCAGAGAGCGAAAAGCTCCCCTGCAGGAAGAAATCTGCCGGGGGAAATTCCCTCCCGGAGGGGGAAATCGTCGCCATCATCACCGTCATCGAGCTGGACTTCATCGGGATCATCATCATCATCTCCACCGCAACACCATCATCACCGCCGCTGCACCCCGTCTCCGCTGTAACATCTAGGGCTGAATCTTGTCTATTTCATAGGGGAAACTCTCCCGGTGTTGATTACTCTTGTTATTGATGCTATTGGGTGAAACCATTGGACTAAGGTTTATGTTCAGATTGTTATTCATCATCATATCACCTCTGATCATGTTCCGTATGATGTCTTGTGAGTAGTTCGTTTAGTTCTTGAGGACATGGGAGAAGTCTTGATGTTAGTAGTGAACTATGTTGAGTAATATTTAATGGTTTGATGCTTAAGTTGTGGTGTTATTCTTCTAGTGGTGTCATGTGAACGTCGACTACATGATACTTCACCTTTATGGGCCTAGGGGAATGCATTGTGTATTCGTTTGCCAATTGTGGGGTTGCCGGAGTGACAGAAACCTGAACACCCGTTGGTATATCGATGCATGAGGGATAGCAGGATCTCAAAGTTTAAGGCTGTGGTTAGTTTATCTTAATTACTTTCTTGTATTTGCGGATGCTTGCAAGGGGTATAATCACAAGTATGTATTAGTCCTAGGAAGGGCGGTGCATTAGCATAGGTTCACCCACACAACACTTATCAAAACAATGAAGATTAATCAACTATATGAAGCGAAAGCACTTGACAATATTCCCGTGTGTCCTCAAGAACGTTTGGTCATTATAAGTACAACAACCGGCTTGTCCTTTGCTGTAGAAAGGATTGGGCCACTCGCTGCAACTATTATTACTGCATTTTATTTACTTGTACTTTATTTATCTGTCATATCAAAAACTCCTAAAAACTTGTCTGTGAGCATTTACAGTGAATCCTTCATCAAAACCGCTTGTCAACACCTTCTGCTCCTCGTTGGGTTCGACACTCTTATTTATCGAAAGTACTACGATACACCCCCTATACTTGTGGGTCATCAGTGAGGCGAGAGAGATCGACGGTGGGCACCTTGAGGAGGATGAGCTTCATCACATATGGTGCATAAAGAGGGTTCTTGTGCTCAAAAATGGCCCAAAGCATCTCACACTTGATGAAATCCATGACATCAACTTCTTGGCCTTGGCAATTCAGACCGGCTTGGAGAACCTTGTAAGCATGGTATAGGAGATTGTCAAGTCCTCCTCGAATGGCATCCACATTTCCGGCTTGAGGAGCAAGACTAAGCTGAACCATGCAAAGGAAAATGTTGAAGGTGGGGAGGAGGTCTTGATTAGTGCCAACAGATGATGCAACAGAATATAAGGGGCGCAAGCGATGCTTGTTGTAGGCGACCCCTTCCACATGCATCCTCTTCCCAACAGGAGTATATGCCCCCTTGAACTCATAGCCCAAACACGTTCCAAACTCCACAAAGTTGGAGGTGCACTTGCGAGAACCGGTCATCCAAGTCATGGTGACCTCTTCATCCAAGATAGGCCTAGGAAAAGACACAAAGTCACTGGAGATGGTACTTCACACTCAAACTTGGTAAGAGGCACAAAAATCAAAGAAGAAACATCATTTGAGTGTGTTTTCCATAAAGACCAACGGATAGGAAAAAATGCCATAAAGCTCCAAAAAGATCAAATCTTCACAAAGAAGATGTCGGTGGCCTAGGCCACCATGTATGAGTGTATGTGGTGTGACACCGCGAAGATATATCTTGGGTTCACCGCCACTACTCGTCATTTAAGCTCACAATTCATAAAATGAACAATATAGAGACAAAATGAGTTCTTACTATCGGCATAATGGGGGGAGGGATAGTCCAATGGACTAGGACCGCACTCTCCCTATGTCCATGCCTACACCTAAACCAAACATATAGCTAAGAAATAGGTGTGTATGCAAGATAGTCAAGCGACGCTCCCCGAATCTACGATATTTAGCTCATGCCTCAAATAAGTGAACCTTGCTTCATCAAGTGGCTTCGTGAACATATCGGCAAGTTGGATCTTCGTGGAATATACCCAAGCTCAATGTCACCCCGGTTGATGTGATCACGAATGAAATGATAACGAATCTCAATATGCTTTGTTCTTGAGTGCTCCACCGGTTGTGACCAATCTTGATAGCACTTTCATTGTCACATAAAAGAGGCACTTTGTCATAATGGACACCGTATTCCTTTAAAGTTTGCCTCATCCATAACAATTGAGTGCAACAACTAGCGGCCGCCACATATTCGGCTTCGGTGGTGGAGAGAGATATGCAATTTTGCTTCTTAGAAGACCAACTCACCAAGGACCTACCAAGGAATTGGCATGCCCCGAAAGTTGATTTCCTATCATCCTTGCGACCGGCCCAATTCCAAATCCGTGTAGCCGGCAAGAGAGAATGTTGAGCCTATAGGATACCACAAACCAAACCTTGGGCTTTCTTTAGAGCCGCTTGGTACCTTGCACACACTCCTACACTCAACACAATATCGGATCTAGATGCACAAAGATAAAGCAAAGCCAATCATAGAGCGATAGACTTTTTGATCAACATCTTTACCCTTTGGACTAAGTTCAAGATGACATTTGGTGTCCATAGGAAACTTCTTCTCTTTAGCATTTGCATCTTAAACCTCTTGAGCATGTCTTGGATATATTTGGCTTGAGAGATGAAAGTCCCTCCACACAATTGCTTGATCTCAAAACCAAGGAAGTACTTCAACTCTCCCATCATGGACATCTCGAACCTATCGGTCATAAGCTTTGAAAATTCATCATTAAAAGCTTTGTTAGAAGAGCCAAATATGATATCATCAACATAAAGTTGGCATATGAAAAGCTCCCCTTTAACCCTCTTGGTAAAAAGAGTGGGATCGATTTGCCCCACTTCAAAGCCACGGTCTACCAATAGCTCTCTTAGGTGCTCATACCAAGCACGAGGTGCTTGTTTGAGACCATAGAGCGCCTTATCAAGTTTGTAGACATGGTTAGGGAAGTGTGGATCCTCAAATCCCGGAGGTTGCTTAACATATACCAACTCCTTTAAAGGACCATTAAGAAAGGCACTTTTCACATCCATTTGTTGCAATTTGAAATTATGATGTGATGCATATGCAAGAAGGATACGGATGGACTCAAGGCGAGCCACGGGAGCATAGGTCTCTCCAAAATCAATGCCTTCAACTTGAGAGTACCCTTGAGCTACCAATCTTGCCTTGTTCCTCACAACCATTCCATGCTCATCTTGCTTGTTCTTGAATATCCACTTGGTGCCTATAACATTGAGGCAATCTTTTGGCTTCTCCACTAGATTCCACACTTTGTTGCGCTTGAAGTTGTTGAGCTCTTCATGCATGGCTTCCAACCAATCCGGATCTTCAAGAGCTTCAAAGACTTTCTTTGGTTCCACCATAGAGATGTGGGCTTGATGTTCACTAAAGCTTGCCAATTGTCTTCTTGTGGTGACCTTGTTCTTGCATCACAAAGATATCTAGATGAAGACTCTTTCTTTTCCAATCCTTTTGACTCTTTCTAGACGACGGGTTTCGATATCCTCATTGTTGCGAGGAATTATCGCTTGATCATCTTGATCATTTGAGTCCCCGTCTTGACCGGAATGGTGACCTTGATCATCTTGATGCACATCTTCAAATAGAAGGAGATGGTTGATCTTGGTCTTGACCTTGGCTAGTGTTGACAATAGGAGAACTTGGTTCTTGATAGCCTCTTGGTCAACTTGAGGAGGGTCTTGAACTTGTTCTTGGTAGGTGCATCATTTGCTTCCATAGAAGGTGCAACTTCAACTTGTGATGATGGAGTCTCCACTTGAGTGGAGCTTGGACTTGCTTGAGGAGGCTCATGATGGACTTCAATGGGGCGATAGAAACCAACCCCCATTCTTCTTATTGCATCTTGAGGTTCCTCATTATCTACATCACAAACATGAAATTGCGCCACTTGGGAGCCGTCATTCTCATCGAACCTCACACTACAAGATTCCACAACTCTCCCTAAGGATTTGTCGTAGACTCTAAGTGTGAGAGTTCGCACCGTACCCAACAAAAACACCCTCTAAAGCTTTAGCTTCAAATTTAGATAAATGAACACCTTTGATTTTGTAGAAACACTTACAACCAAACACACGGTAGTAGGAGACATTGGGCTTGTTGCCGGTAAGCATTTCATATGAAGTTTCCTTTTTCCTTTGCGAAAGAATAACCGGTTGGAGGAGTGACACGCCGTGGAGATAGCTTCGGCCCACAAGAAGAGTGGAGACTTAAACTCCGCCAACATGGACCTAGCCATATCCATAAGAGTCCGGTTCTTTCTCTCGGCTACACCATTTTGTTGAGGGGTATACGCAGCGGAATATTGATGACGAATTCCCTCTTCACTAAGAAACTCATTCAAGGTGTAGTTCTTGAACTCGGAGCCATTGTCACTTCTAATGGCCAATATGGGAACATTGTGTTGACGTTGAACTTCATTGGAGAAGTCGATGACGGTTTGTTGAGTTTCATCCTTCGTCTTGAAGAAGAAAACCCAAGTAAATCTTGAATAGTCATCAACAATCACCAAACAATACTTCTTCCCACCAAGACTCGGTTGAGGCACGGCACCAAAGAGATCAACATGAAGAAGTTCCAATATCCTCTTTGATGAGATGATGGTGTTGCTTGGGTGGGGAGAATCATGCATCTTTCCTTCAACACAAGCCCTACAAAGACGATCTCTAGAAAAAGAAACATCTCTTTTAGTCCAAGAATGTGGCCACCCTTGTGAAGACTTTGCAAAGTTCTCATATTGACATGGGACAAGCGGCGATGCCACAACCACCCCACGTCGGCCTTTCCGAATAGGCATATTGCTTGAGTGTTGGTTGACCCCGAAAAGTCTACCACAAACAACTCATTTTCAACATACCCAACGAACATGACCTTTAGAGTCTTGCTCCTCAAGAGTACCACCATATCAATAGTAAAATGGACATCAAAGTTCATCTTATTAAGAGCACGAACGGACATAAGATTGTAACCTAGAGACTCAACAAGCATGACATTTACAAGGGTGATATCCCTTGCAACTACCACCTTGCCGAGACTCTTTACCTCGGCTTTTGACTTGTCACCATAAGAGACGGTTGAGTGATTTAGATTTGGTCTCAACTCCGTCATAATCTCCTTGCTTCCGGTCATATGACTAGTGCATCCACTATCAACCACCCATTTCGATCCACCGGAAGCATAGTCCTACAAGAATCATTGCTTGGATTTAGGTACCCATTTCTCAATGGGTCCTCTTTGGTTAGCAACAAGGGTCTTAGGAACCCAAATAGAGTAATCAATGTAACCATCATAGGACCAACATATTGTGCATAAACATCCCCATAATAATCAACATAAAGAATGTAGTTGGGATTGTTATGCCCCGCAAAGTCACTACGAGTGGTCTTGCCCCTTGTGGCACTACCACCCGCAATGGAAGTCTTGGCTTGTGCGGGCTTGGTCTTGATCTTCTTGTTGTTGCTCACTTTCTTCTTTGCTCGGCTACATAACCAAGACCCTCCTTCCCTTTGTGTGGTTTTTGCTCAAATAAATAAGCAATACCCTTATCTTTACCTTTGGGAATAGAGGTCTTGGCACTAGTGGCCTTGGCAAGATCAACCTTCAACCTAGCCTTTTCTTCAATAACATTTTCATGAACACGAGGAAGAATAGATATGCTAGTTGAGCTAGATTTAGAAAGTTGAGTTTGAAGTTGCTCATGAGACTTGACTAAAGGGAGTGAGTCGTTTCCAAGGCCTTGTGAGCCTTGTCAAGCTTCTCCATATCCTCAAGAAGTCTAGCATTAGCAACCCCAAGTTCAACTTTCTCCTTTTTAAGCACTTTATATTTAGCAAAGACATGATCTCTATCCTTAATGATTTTATTAATGATATCATCATTTTTAGCATCAAGAGAATCAAGTCTTTCCTCAAGAGAACTTCTTTCTTCACTCTCTTCATCAAGAGAGGCATTCAAGGATGCTATGGAAGCATTCAAAGAGGCAATGGTGAGAGAATCCTCTCTCTCAATCTTACTCTTTTCTTGAAGAAGTTCTTCGGCCGCACATAGTTGTCTCATGAGAGACTCAACATGTTCCTTAGCTTCACCTTGCAAGTTAGTCATGAAGGTCGAAAGCAACAAGTTCCTTCTTAATCACAAGACTAGATTGATCACTCATTTCATGCATAGTCTTGGGAGGAGATGATACCTCGGTGACATGAGCCATGAGGCAACGAGCGTTGTTGGTGGAGAAGTTCTCATTGGGGGATTCAAAGAGAGAAGATGATGAAGTTGATACAATAGCCAATGCGGCTACCTCTTTAGTAGGTGCATCTTCATCTTCGGAACCACTTGTGGCATATTCTTCGTGTGCCACCAACACTATTCTTGGTGCCTTCTTGAAGAAAGGCTTCCTTGGTCTTGCGGGCTTCTTTTGAATCAACCTTGAGTGGTCCTTGGGAATGAGCTTCCCACCATTTTGCTCTCGGTTCTCATAGGGACACTCTCTTATGTAGTGGTTCTTGTCATGACAATTGTAGCAAGTCTTCCTTGAGGCAAGCTCTTTCTTCCCACTTGAGTTGTTCTCTTTATCAACTGGCTTTAGCTTTTACCGGGTCTTCCCAAAACACTCTTGTGGCAAGAGCTATGTGACCATTGAGAGCTTGTTCAAGCTCATTGGGAGCAATGTTGCTTGGGCACGCTTCAACCTCATCATTTCATCTAGACATACCACCTTGGCCTTCAAAGCAAGTGAGGGGCCTTGTTTCATCCCATGGCCCTAGCACGGTTATCTTCGGCATTCTTGGTGGCAACCTTGGAGGCTTGCACTTCTTGCATAACTTCATTGGATGTCATTTGGCTGTAGTTGTGTCTTCCTTGAATAGACTTCAACTCAATGGGCTCGAAAGGCAAGAGAGCATTCACATACTTCCTCTTGACCCAAGCATCATCCACATAGGTTGCCCCCACATCATAGAAGGCCTTTGCAAGAGTTTTGAGTCTTCCATACATGTCTTCATGATTCTCATTGTCAAACATGTAGAAGCCTTCGGCATCATTGCTCAAAGAATCATATCTATTTCTCTTCATGCTTTCATTTCCAAGGAATGCAACCTCAAGGCAATTCCAAGCTTCTTTGGCGGTGGTGGCGTGAAGAACATAATGCTTGTCACTCTCACTCAATGAGAGTTCAATCATGTGGAGAGCGGAGGCATTGAGTTGCTTTTCGGCAAACTCTCTTCTTGTCACATTGCTTGGATCCGCGACCTTGTATCCATCTTCAATGATCCTCCAAAGCTCGATAGAGGCACTGTTGATATGAGATTTCATTGAGCGTTGCCAACTTGCAAAAGCTAAAGCATTAAGCTTAGGTGGAGGATATAAAGGGTTTATGCGGGTGGTGATAGGTGGGTCGAGAGGGTACCATCCCGGAACGGCATGGTACTCTTCCTTCCCATCTACATGCACGGTGGAAGGTGGAGGAGGTGCTTTAGATCCGGAGGTGTTTCAACCCCCTTTTTCTTTTTCTCTTTATCCTCCTCGGAATCACCTCATTGGAGTTAGAGACTCCCTCTAGTGGGATGAGTTCCGAAACCTTGGCATTTGTGAATTTCATGAACAAGTCACGCAACTCATCAAATTTGACATTCATGGACGATGTCAATGTTGTTTCCAACGTTTTGATATCGGCCATGGATGCCACGGTCTCTTTGGCCTTGGCACGATCGGCCTCATCCTCACTTTGTGTCATACTTCTCTTAGGTGGTTAAGCCCAACAAGAGAGCCTAGGCTCTGATACCAATTGAAAGTGATCGGTATGACACCTAGAGGGGGGTGAATAGGTGCTACTCCAAATTTTAGTCTTTTTCAAATTAGGCTTGACACAAAAGGTAAATTATCTAGATATGAACTACGGTGAATTTACCTATATGACAAGCTAGCAACTAAGCACGATATATATAAAGTAAAGGTGGTAAACAAGGATAGAGGTAACCGAAGTGAAAGCACGCGGAGACACGGATGTAATCCCGAGTTCCTCCTTTTTAGGGGAGTACGTCTCGTTGAAGAGGTGTGAACCAACACAATGGTTCAACAGCCACAAAGGCTTCACCCTCTTCTCCGGTGAACCGCCCACAAAGGATTGGTTCACTTCAACTATCGGAAACCTTCAAGGCGGAGTCCAGAGCCTTTACAACAACGATTTGGGGCACAACCCACAAAGGATTGGGGGCTCCCAAACAGCTACAATCTGTCACAAAGACAATCAAGTGAGTACAACGGGGGCTAGGTTTTCCTAGTGGAAACCCTAGCTATGGTCCCTCAAGTGAATGAGGGGGAAATGAAGAACGGCTTGGTGAAGATGTAGATCGGGGCCTTCTCCTTCAATCCTCCAAAGATCAACGAGTTTGGGTGAAGGGATTGGGAGATCTAGTGATTCTTGAGCTTGCAATAATGGTGTCTTCAATTCTGGGCGAGCTGCTGGCTGGAGGTAGGTGGAGGGGTATTTATACCCCTCCCAGAAAATCTAGCCGTTGTAGACAGCTTCACACCGGAGTCTCCGGTCCTAGTGACCGGAAACTCCGGTCTGGGGCGGAAACTCCGGCCTTCTGGGTCCGGAAACTCCGGCCCCCACCAGGGGCTGATCCACTTCGAGCCAGTGGATGCTTGGGCAAACATTCCGGTGCCCTGGGGCCGGAAACTTTGGCCAGGGGCGGAAACTCCGGCCCCCACCAGGGGCTGAACCACTTCACAACAACTTTGAGGAAATGCCTTGAGTCCGGAGACTCCGGTCCAGGGGACCGGAAACTCCGGCCTGAAACTCTCCAGAATCCTCTTTTCTCTTTTTGGTGTTGATGCATATGTGTTGTACACAATAAAACCTGCATCACTTATCACCACATTAAAACATCCAAAGTGTTGTTATCTAACACACAAAACTAAGAGATCACAAAATGTTCTTTCACTTTGCCACAACGAATCAGTGAGGGTGTCAATCTCACCGGCTTGCTGAAAACAAAGGATTAAAAGTGTGGTGTGGAAAATGATGTTTAATTGCAAAGAATGAAAGAGAACAATAATTGCAGTAGGTTGTATTTCAGATGTAAAAGAATGGACCAGGGTCCACAGTTCACTAGTGGTGTCTCTCCATAAAGATAACTAACATGCTGGGTAAACAAATTACAGCTGGGCAATTGACAATATTGAAAGTGCATAATAACAATGCATGTGCAAGTAGTGTCTACTATGAGATTCATTTGGGCATTACGATAAAGTACACAGACCGCTATCCAGCATGCATCTGTGACTAAATAGTCCACCTTCAGGTTAACATCCGTACCCCTTCCAGTATTAAGTTGCAAGCAACAGACAATTGCATTAAGTAAAGTGCATAATGTAAACAACACATTTATCCTTAGACAAAGCATCATTAGGTTACCCCTAGTGGCAACAGCACATCCACAACCTTAGAACTTTCTGTCACTGTCCCATATTAAATAGAGACTGAACCCACTATCTAGCATAAATGCTCCCTCTTGGAGTCACAAGCATCAACTTGGCCACAGTATCAACAAGCAACGGAGAGCATGCAAGATCATAAATGACATAGACATGATATTCTTGTATTCAACTTGACATAGTATCAATATTCATCGGATCCCAGCAAACACAACATGTAGCATTACAATAAGATGATCTTGATCATGATAGGCAGCTCACAAGATCTAAAATGAAGGCACAAGAGGAGAAAACAGCCATCTAGATACTGCTATGGACCCATAGTCCAAGGATAAACTACTCACACATTACTCCGGAGGCATGCATGGAGATGTAGAGCCCTCCGGTGATGATTCCCCTCTCCGACAGGGTGCCGGGAAGAGCTTCAGAACCCTCCCGAGTTAGGGTTGACGGCGGCGGCAGCTCTGGAACTTTTCGTCGATAATGACTCGGGTATCTAGGGTTTTCCCGAATAGATGAATATATAGGCGAAGGGGCGACGTCGGTGGAGACCCGTGGGCCCCTCACCACGACACGGCGCGACAGAAGGTGGGGCCGCGCCGCCACGTGGTGAGGGCGGCCCACGGCCCTCCTTCGTCTCTCCTTCGGACTTCGTGTACGTGTCAGAAAAATAGGGACTTGGCTTTTTGTTTCGTCCAATTCCGAGAATTTTTCGAGAACAACTTTTCTGAAACCAAAAACAGCAGAAAACAAGAACTGACACTGTGGCATCTTGTTAATAGGTTAGTCTCAGAAAATGCATAAAAATGATATAAAGTGTATATAAAACATGTAGCAATTGTTATAATATAAGCATGGAACATCAGAAATTATGGATACGTTGGAGACGTATCATGGAGACATGGAGTAGTTTGAATTGGGGTCAACGGTACTGTGGCCACGCGGGAGGGAACTACCTCCACCACCAAAGGCGGTAGTCGACCGGACATTACAGCAGGCACACCAGTCCCAGATCGGTCCGGCCGGGCTCAGCAGGCCCGGAAAGTCCCCACGGGGGCACACCGGTCCGAAGAGGGTCCGACCGGGCCCGATCTGGGCTCGTAAAGCCCGCCGACACGCTGCAACAAGCCGTCCGCCGTCACCCTGCTGCCCCTGCACAAGCTACAACGTCGCCACCTGCAGAACGGACCACACGCAGAAAAGCCTGTCTGCCCCGGCCCAGATGGGCCCGAAGGGCCTAGATCTGGGCCGCACCAGCGTCCCGCCGCCGTCCGCCCGCCCTGTCGTGCTACGCCGCCCCGCTGCACCACCCGCGCGCCGCCGTGCCGCCATCACCCGGCCGAGGCCGACCCGCTGACGTCCTGGAAGCACCGCCGCCGGAGGGAGAAGGCCCCGACCCGCCTCCAAGCGCGCGGGGAAGAGCAGGCCGCCGCCGGCGGCGCCACCCAGACTGCGCCCGGCGGACCCTGCCGGCGGCGGCGACGGGGAAGGGAGGAGGGGGGGACCGAGCCAGGGGGAGGGGTGGCGGCGCTCCGTCGCCTCGGGGGGCGACGGGAGCGCAGGAGGGTCATCTTGTGGATTTGTGTACTCGAAACTCGGTTCACATTTGCCCAATGAGCGTTCGCTGCAACTCCAAACTCGGGATACTCCAAAATTTAAAACATCTTCAGCCTGTGTATATCGTACGCCTTCTAGGCACTAGCTAGTTGCAAGGATTTTATGCACAAATTGTGAGACGCTTCCAGCCTTAAGCTGCGATTTCAGAACAAAGATTCTTAACAAACTAACTAGTATGTCCCGAATTTCAAAAATAAAATACAAACAACACTGGTGAGTTGAAACTAGAATAGAGAAGGCATAAACTGAGAGCAACCTTCATGGCAGAATTACAATTCGGATTTCATAGAAGCTTTTCCACTTAAAAGATTTACACCTTAGTACAATTAAACCTGGCCAACACAAAATGGTAAGTCTGGGTTGCTACCAACAAACAACTAGAAAAGGTGACCCATTTCGTTGGACTAAAACTTGAAACGGCACAACGATAAATGTATTTGCCAGAATAATATCGCGACCATTACAAACCAACATCATTGCCTAATTGTTCAAACAGGTTCTGAATTTGCAGAACCGAGAGGTCAAAAGCAATGTCACGAGAACATATCAACTTTAGGTAGCAACACAAGAGCCACAGAGTTTTTCTCAACCTATATCTCTATGCAAAAGATTAAGAATTTTCATGTTCCGGTCCGAGGCAGCGACACTTCTGAAGAGGTTAATTGTAAGGCAACAGTCAGGAGACCTGCTCTGGTCTTTCTCTTCTATGCGTCGAAATCAGGGAATCGCGACACAATGTTAGCTGCATTAGCAGAAACAGTGAAGCAGTATTAGCAGAAAACAGTGAGCAGTTAGGCATCCTGCCACAGGAAATGCGAACGATGCAGCAGATCAACAATCTCGTATTGCTAAAACAAGTCAATAACAAGATGAAGAAGACAGCTGATGTATAAAACCTGAAAGTAATGTAATGTGCAGAAACTAGCTTTCATGTAGTGCTGCACGATAGAACCTGAACTTTTGTCACATTTATCCAAAACAACTACAGTGAGCTAAAGCATATATAAATCAGTCTCTTTGTGAATCTGAACAAAAATTAGTGGACTGATTTGGATTTTCAATTTCCAAAGTTTTTTACTAGCCCGGCATGCTATTAAATTGAACTGAATCATCTGAACCAAGGCCAGTTGTTTCAAAAGTAATAATTTCCATATCAAGGTTGAGTATGAAGTGAACAAGTGAGTTGTGAAAATGATTTTACCCGGCAACCAACTAGCTACAAAATCCCATATTATTAAAACAAGTCAACGGCAAGATAAATAAGACAGCTGATGTATTAAACCTGAAAGTAATGTAATATGTGGAAACTACCTTTCATGTAGTGCTGCATTGAATTTAGCTCATATTTATTCAAAACAATTACAAGGGTAAATCATAAATAAATCATTATCTTCTTTGTGAAGCTGAACTGAGATGAGTGGACTGATCTGGGTTTTCAAGTTCCAAAGTTTTTCACTGGCTGCAAATGGTATTAATTTGAAGAACTGGATCATCTGAACCAAGGATAGTGTTTCAAAACCAATAATTTCAATGTCAAGGTTCAGTATGAACGAGTGACTCATGAAACTTATTTTACCTAGCAACCACCAGTATTAGCCAGAATAAGAACATAGCCATTACAACCATAATGTCACTACATTACAGTTCAGGAGGGTCTGAATTTTCAGAACCACGAGGTCAAAAGCAATGTCACGAGGACAGATCAAGTTTGGCTAGGAACAAAAGAGCAGCAGAGTGTTTCTGAACATATTTCTCTATTAAAAAAACTAAGAAATCTCATGTTACCCGTCCGAGGCAGCGACACTTCTGAAGAGGTGAACTGCAAGTCAACAGTCAGCAGACCTGCTTTGGTCTTTCTCTACTATGCGTTGAAATCCGGGCACTGGGGCACTATGTTAGCTGAATTAGCAGAAACAGTGAAGCAGTATCAGCAGAAAACAATGAAGCAGTTAGGAATCATGCCACAGGAACTGCAACCATTGCAGAAGCTCAATAATTCGATACTCCTAAAACAAGTCAACAGCAAAATCAAAAAACAGCTGATGTATTAAACCTGAAAGTAATGTAATATGTGGAAACTAGCTTTCACGTAGTGCTGCATTGAATTTTGCTCATATTAATTCGAAGAAATTACAAGGACTAAATCATTATCTTCTTTGAGAAGCTGAACTGAGATGAGTAGACTGATTTGGGTGGCAAGTTCCAAAGTTTTTCACTGGCTACAAATGGTATTAAATTGAAGAACTGGATCATCTGAACCAAGGATGGTGTTTCAAAACCAGTAGTTTCCTTGTCAAGGTTGAGTATGAACAAGTGACCCATGAAACTGATTTCACCAAGCACCAACTAGCTTTGGACAACTTTCTTGCATGGGTACAGAGACTGCTAAATCCAACAGGCACAATGTACATATATATTGCTTCCGTTTAGCTACTTTTACTAGTATCTACAAGACCACCAGTTTATACAATTCCAAAGTCCTAACTGAAGCAAATTGGCGACACTTTCAGTAACTGTTTGTCAGACTACAAATCCCAAGTTCTACTTACTGACTACAACAGTTTCTTGAAGCAAATTAGCCATAAAATGCACACGAAGTACTAGTGCAGTATGTAATACTATTTTCTCATTGACACTCACCGTTCTAGTGGTCGATGGAGCTCTGATCCATTTCGGTCACGGCGGAAGAAGCTTGTTCTGCGGGAGAGGCAGGTGGCTCCCCCGGCACGATGTTGACGCCAAAAAGCCTCAGGACGCCCGGCACTCTCGGTGCAACATCAGGCTGCGCTTGGGGCATCGGCACGGACGGTGCCAGCGCTGACGCCAGCTCGGGCGCCGACACCTTGGGTTTAGCGTGGCGCTTCTTCGGTGACGCTCTGGGGCCATGTGGCCGCCGAGCCCAGCGCCTGTGGCGAACCGCTGGCCGCACCCTTCCACCTTGCAGAGCCAGCGCCTTGGTGCTGGTCCCACATGGGCGCTGGAATGTAGTCCGGCGACGATGGGTGCTGTTGGTGGTGCGCGACGACCTGAGGCGGAGCAATGTGGTGGATGAAGAATTGCGGCGCCGTGGCTTCCGCGACCGTAGGCTGAGCTTGGGCAACGACGACCTGAGGCGCGGCGGGCTCGTGGCCATGGAGGCATTGCGGCGAACACGGTGGGTGCACGACGACCTGGTTGGTAGGATTGTCCGATGATGCGACATTGGGAGGATTGGGCTCCGCGCTGCTGCTGCTCCTGCTCGCGAACGCGCATGGCGTGGGGTCAGTCACGGGCTCAGAGACCAGAATGGCCATGGAAATATGGAATCGACCGCTTCTTGGCTCTCGAGGGGAACGTACCTGCGCCGAACGGAGCTCTTCTTGGCGGTGACGGCCGAACCATCGCTGGTCGCCGGTGTCCGCTCCTTATTCCCCTGCTCGCGTCCGGGCGGAACGTGGACGCGCGTGTGGCCGTGCATCGCCCACTCTCTTCTGAACTCCTCCCGGCAGACGTCGTCGACGACGTCGCTGGTCCCGTCCGAGTCGCATGGTCCCATGGGCGCTGGAACGTGGCGCGGCAAAGATGGGCGCCCGAGGACCTGAGGCGCAGCGCGCTGGTGGATGACGAATCGCGGCGCCGCCGCCTCTGCGAGTTCTTGACCTTGGGCGACGACGACCTGAGGCGCGGCGGGCTGGTGGCCTTGGAGGACGTCGTCGGAGTGGACGAACTCGAACTCCTCGAGGTCGGAGCGGGGACGGAGGCCGCTGGAGCGGGCCGGGTGTTGTTGGGGATCAATCTTGGCCCCCGGCGATCTTGGGCTGCCCGCCACAGCGGAATCCAAGGAGCCCCGCGTCGAACCCTGAGGCGCTGGCACCGGGGCGGAGCGCGGCGTCCTGTACACCTTGCAGAGGACGATGCGCTCCCGCCCTTCTCCGCCACCGCCGCCGCCGTCGACGAGCCCCACTTCAGACATAATCCAGCCGAGTCGAAGCAACTTCCCCTCCTCCTTGCGGGAGAAGGTGAAGGTCTTCTGGTACCCCATCTTCGGCCCGCCCCTCGTGGCAAATATAGGCTTCTCGCCGTGCTCCCCGCGCCAGCTTCCCGCCGACGCCACCTGCCGCCGTGTTCGCCGGTCCGTGGTCGTCTTCGCCCGAAGGGGTGAAAAGAAATACCACCTACAAACGCCGTCACGGTCGGTGACCGGCGCGTAGTGGCTGGTGAGTTCGTGAGGCGCAAGCGCGTACACATCGGAGTTGTAGAAGAATGGGGAGGGAGAGTGGCCGGAGTTGATCCGTGGGACGAGGTAGTCCTCGAGGAGTTCGACATCGGACGGGTGGGAGAAGAGGTTCGCCATTGTTGGGGGAGGCGGAGGGGATTCGGTTATTTGGTTTGGTTCGAACTGATTTGGTGGTGATTCGGGGAATTCGACGGCTACATTCCTTTATATAACTGATCGCGAAGCATATTAGTATTACCAAAATATCAAATCTTGGATGCAGAGACGTAAAATCTCCTAAGCCGGCCAACCTTCAAACACACCGACATCGTCCTCTTCCGACATCTAGCTTCCACTTTGAGGCGTGTCCGCGTGCTGCCCTGAACAAATTCTTTCCACAACAATGGTTCTATCTTTGGCATGCTACATCGAAGGTACACCAAGATGCAACTCGGGAATGGAGCCGCGTCGAGTTGGAGTGAAGAGGTCATATGTCCACTTTTTCCTAAGTGGCCGCTAAGTTGGTACCAGAGGCGAGCGGCAGACATTTGTATCATGCTCAGCGGTTTCTTTGGTGTAGATTATACCTTCTCTTTTCGACGGAGGGTCATCTTTGCAAAAGTTAGGATTCTATTATCTTTACATAATAATAATGTCATGCCAATGTTTATGTAGATTGCATGCTGAACTTTATTCTACCAATGAGGCACATATTAGTGAAAAAGAAAAAAAACTTGTGCAAGAACTTGCAACAATTAACCATTCATGTACAAAAAGATGATGTAGTTTAATAGTAAAGGAACCAAAATCACCATTCACCCTTGAGAATGATTAGTATTTGGAATTGAAAATATATATTTTTAGAATTTTTTGATAATATTAAGTGAAACTAATATTTCTCAAATATAATGCCTTGATGGTTTGGGCCTACCGAAAGGCTCTCAATCGGCCAAGTCGTGACCGAAAGACCTTTCCACTTGGGCCAAGCCAAAAGGTGCCGGCAGCGTGCAACAAATATCTTTGGACAACTCTCTTCTTCGTCCTCTCCCTCTCTCTCGTCTCTTTATTTTGTTTGTTTCATTTCGAACCAGCAACTCGAGCAGCTCGGAATCGAGATTAAAATCATCTCCCGATCACATATCTCATAGCCCTCTTGACTGAATCAACATAGATAGTACTATCAGGAAGCCCATCCACCCAACAATATCTTGATCCACCCGAAGTTAGGTATCTCTTTTGTTGAGAAATTCTACATCTGCGTCGTCGGGATAATGTTGCACATTAGAAGAGAAGATATATATAATTATTAGAACTATGACACTACCTTCGAATGGGATGTAAAGTTTAATACCAATTACCTATACGTAAAATACACATTCCTCTGGCAAAAAGTAGATTTCCTCGACACATGTGTAATAGGCTAGTTCCTGAGATCCATCTCAATAAACTTGAGATCACGGACCGTGTTCCGCCTTCCACGCAACACGGGATTTTATTCACGTATTTCCTATGGGTTTCTCACCGGGGGGCTGGATTTTGGGTAAACTTTTACCCAACTCAATGAGGGGGCTACATATTGATGTGCGTAAAGTCACACGTCCGTTGGGAACCCCAAGAGGAAGGTATGATGAGTGCAGCAGCAAGTTTTCCCTCAGTATGAAACCAAGGTTATCGAACCAGTAGGAGATCGAAGTTGCTTCGAAGGTGTCAACGGCGTCAGAAAAAGTGTGGTGATGAAGGGGAGGTCTGACTCGTCGACTTGGAACCTGCACACAACAATCAAACTATTTTGCCCCAACGAAATAGTGAGGGTGTCAATCTCACCGGCTTGCTGAAAAAAAGGATTAGACGTATAGTGTGGAAAATGATGTTTGCTTGCAGAGAATGTAAAAGAACAATGATTGCAGTAGGTTGTATTTCAGATGTAAAAGAATGGACCGGGGTCCACAGTTCACTAGTGGTGTCTCTCCATAATAAAATACTAACATGTTGGGTAAACAAATTACAGTTGGGCAATTGACAAATAGAGAGGGCATAACAATGCACATACATGTCATGATGATCACTATGAGATTTACTTGGGCATTACGACAAAGTACACAGACCGCCATCCAGCATGCATCTGTGTCTAAATAGTCCACCTTCAGGTTAGCATCCGCACCCCTTCCAGTATTAAGTTGCAAGCAACAGACAATTGCATTAAGTATGGTGCATAATGTAAACAACACTAATATCCTTAGACAAAGCATTGCTTTTTACCCCTAGTAGCAACAGCACATCCACAACCTTAGAACTTTCTGTCACTGTCCCAGATTAAATGGAGGCATGAACCCACTATCTAGCATAAATACTCCCTCTTGGAGTTACAAGCATAAACTTGGCAGAGCCTACACTAATAACGGAGAGCATGCAAGATCATAAACAACACATATATGATAGATCAATAATCAACTTGACATAGTATTCAATATCCATCGGATCCCAACAAACACAACATGTAGCATTACAATAAGATGATCTTGATCATGATAGGCAGCTCACAAGATCTAAACATGATGGCACAAAAGGAGAAGACAACCATCTAGCTACTGTATGGACCCGTAGTCCAGAGATGAACTACTCACGCATCACTCCGGAGGCAGGCATGGCGATGTAGAGCCCTCCGGTGATGATTCCCCTCTCCGGCAGGGTGCCGGAGGAGAACTTCTGAACCCCCGAGTTAGGGTTGACGGCGGCGGCAGAGGATGTTTTCTGGAATAATGGCTCGGTGTTTTAGGGTTTTCGCGTCGGGAGGAATAAATAGGCGAAGGGGCGACGTCGGTGGAGGCGCGGGCCCGCTCCCCATAGGGTGGCGCGGCAGGGGCCCCACCCGCGCCACCATGTGGGGAGGGCGCCCTGCTGCCCCCCTTCGTCTCTCCTTCGGACTTCTGGAACGTGTCGGGAAAAATAGGCATCTGGGATTTTGTTTCGTCCAATTCCGAGAATATTTCCAGAACAGTTTTTCTGAAACCAAAAACAGCAGAAAACAGGAACTGGCACTGTGGCATCTTGTTAATAGGTTAGTTCCAGAAAATGCATAAAAATGCTATGAAGTGTGAATAAAACATGCTATTGGTATAAAACTAGCATGGAACATAAGAAATTATAGATACGTTGGAGACGTATCAAGCATCCCCAAGCTTAGTTCTACTCGTCCTCGAGTAGGTAAACGATAACAACAATAATTTCTGAAGTGACATGCTACCAACATAATCTTGATCAAATAATATTGTAAAGCATATGTCATGAATGAAGTGACTCAAGGCAATGGTCTATAGTTTGCTAACAAATAGATAATGAGTAAACACTGAATCATATAAGCAAAAACTTTTCATAAATAGTACTTTCAAGACAAGCATCAAAAAGTTTTGCATAAGAGTTAACTCATAAAGCAATAGATTCTAAGTAAAAGGCATTGAAGCAACACAAAGGAAGATTAAGTTTCAGCAATTGCTTTCAACTTGTAACTTGTATATCTCATGGATAATTGTCAACACAAAGCAATATAATAAGTGCAATAAGTAAACATATAAGAATTGTTGCACACAAAGTTGACACAAGTGTTTGCTTCTGGGATAGAAAGGAGTAGGTAAACTGACTCAACAATAAAGTAAAAGATAGGCCCTTCGCAGAGGGAAGCAGGGATTAAATCATGTGCTAGAGCTTTTTAAGTTTTGAAAACATATAGAGAGCATAAAGTAAGTGTTTGAGAGGTGTTTGTTGTTGTCAACGAATGGCAGTGGGCACTCTATCCCCCTTGTCACCCAAACTTTCAAGAGCGGCTCCCATGAAGGACGTTATTTCTACCCAAGGGTAGATCATCCCTCTTCTCTTTTGTTTACACATGCATATTTATAAATTGGTATGACACTCCTCCCAACCTTTGCTTACACAAGCCATGGCTAACCGAATCCTCGGGTGCCTTCCAACAATCACATACCATGGAGGAGTGCCTATTTGATAAAGTTTAACATTTTGGAATTTGCTTTTGATAAATCATTGGCAAACATGTGAAGAGAATCAAATGGTATAGTTGAATTAATTGGGACTGGGCACCCCATTTGCCAGCTCTTTTTGCAAGATATTGGATAAGCGGATGTATATGCCACTAGTCCATTGGTGAAAGTCTGTCATGAGTAAATGACAAGGTGATAGAGTAAACGCCACATACTTCCTCATGAGCTATAAAACATTGACACAAATAAGGAGTAATAGCTTTTGAATAGTTTAAAGGTAGCACATGAAGTATTTACTTGGAATGGCAGAAAATACCACATAATAGGTAGATATGGTGGACACAATTGGCATGGGTTTTGGCTCAAGGTTTTGGATGCACGAGAAGCATTCCCTCTCAGTACAGAGTTTAGGCTAGCAAGGTTGTTTGAAGCAAACACAAGTATAAACCGGTACAGCAAGACTCACATGAAAACATATTGCAAGCATTATAAGACTCTACACTGTCTTGCCTTGTTGCTCAAACACTTTTACCAGAAAATATCTAGACCTTAGAGATACCAATCATGCAAACCAAATTTCAACAAGCTCTACGGTAGTTCTTTACTAATAGGCTTTTAACTACATGATGCAAGAGCTTAAACATGAAATACTTGAGAGCTCAAAACAATTGCAAAATGTCAAATAAAACAAGACAATGATCTATAGATGTGTCTTTTCGATATACCATCTACCACATGTTGCATTTTCTGTTTCCAACCAAACACCAATCAACTTATTTCAACAAAAACTCTCCAAGTAATATAACAAATGAAACAAGAGAGTACTATTCCACAAGAATTAACAGCTCTAAAAGAGATGCATGAAAAACAGGAGCTAAAAGCATAGCAGTAGCTAGATAAGAATACTCAAAAATATAAGTGAAGAATATGAGTATTCACATGAAAAAGCGGAGCGTGTCTCTCTCCCACACAAGAATGCTAGGATCCAACTTTATTCAGAAAAATAAAAACAACAAACAAAAATAAAAGCACACAGACGCTCCAAGTAAAATACATAAAATGTGGAAGAATTAAAATATAGTTTCACTAGAGATGACCTGATAAATTGTTGATGAAGAAGGGGATGCCTTGGGCATCCCCAAGCTTAGACGCTTGAGTCTTCTTGAATATTGCAGGGATGACCCACGGGGGCATCCCCAAGCTTAGGCTTTTCACTCTTCTTGATCACATCATATCATCCTTCTCTCTTGCTTCTTGAAAACTTCCGCCACACCAAACTCAGGTAACTCGTTAGAGGGTTAGTGCATAATCAAAAATTCTCATATTCTACTGTGACACAATCATTACCAAAGCTTCTGGACATTACTTACAGCCACTGATGTTTAATGGAGCAAAGAAATCCAATCAAACATAGTAAAAGAGGCAATGCAAAATGAAAGACAGAATCTGTCAAAAACAAAACAGTCTGGAAAGACGAATTTTTTCGAGGCACTTAACTTGCTCCGATGGAAGAAGCCCAAACTAATGAAAGTTGCGTACATATAAAAGGATCATGCGTGCTTTTTCAGAATTGTTCGAATTTTCTGTAGCGCATACAGCTCAAAACGGTGGACAACAAAAATCTGTCACTGCGCAAAAATCCAATTTTAGCAACAACTTTCAACTAGACTTTACTTGGCACAACAATGCAATAAAATAAAGATACAAAGGAGTTGCTACAGAAGTAATCAACACCTTGAGAAAAACTGAAAATAAAAGGTAAAGGGTTGCCTCCCTAAAGCGCTTTCTTTAATGTCTTTTAGCTAGGCTAGAACATTTTAATGATGCTCTCATAAAAATAAGAGTTGAAAACCAAAGAGAGCATCAAGAGGCAAATATCAAACACATTTAAGTCTAACCCATTTTCTATGCAAAGGAGTCTTGTAACAAAATAAATTATTGAAGCATAAAGCAACTAGCATAGAAAGATGAAACAAGTACAACTTCAAAACTTTCAATATAAAGAGAGGTGTTTTAGTGACTTGAGAACTTTTACAACCATACTTTCCTCTCTCATAATAATTTTCAGTAGCATCATGAGCAAACTTAACAATATAACTATCACATAAAGCATGCTTTCCATGATCTATAAACACATAATTTTTATTAAGCTCAAAAACAGTGAGGTCATTAAACCCACTTTTGACAATAGAAGTATAATAAATATCATTAGGCAATATAGGACCATCATCAAGAGCACTATCATATATAACATTAGCGAGCCACCTTTTTATTTCTGAAATTTCCTTTACTTGAGTCAAGGTGTTGATTACGTCAAATTTATCAAAAGTAGATATTTCAATAGAATCATGACATTCAACAATATAGCACTCTTCCTCCTTAGGAAGGCATGGAGGGCAATCAAATAATGTAAGAGTTAAAGAGTTACTTTTAGAAGGTAGATCCTCCTTTTGTTCATCACTCTCTTCCTCTTTTTCATCCAATGAGCTTTCAGGTTTAGCAGCTTCTTCTCCCACAGGTTCCTGAAAGGTAGCAAGTTGTTCTGGAGAATAAATTTTCTCAAGAAATTCAGTGATATAAGGATTATCATTGTAATATTCAAGGCAATAACCAAGTATAGCATAATTCTCAGTTTTACAAGGAGCATCATCATTTTGAATATAACCAGCAATTTCATAGGCACTCTTAAAAACAACAAATTCTTCAATTTGTTCAAGGTTATCAAAGTCATAGTTTCCTTTAGCATAAGCAGCCAAGGTTTCATTATCATTATAATCACATTGAAAAGGGAGGTGTTTATGCCTTCTACAACAAGAAGATTCATTGAAGCAGTAGGATTCATCATAAGTAGAGCACAAGTTTCTAGCAAAACAATTCAATTTATATATTTGTACCCATAAGTGTTTCCCTTTTTGAGACAAGCGGTATTCCTTATAATAATTATGTTGTTCCTCCGTGAACCCACTTAGACAATAAGATTTTGTTTCAAAGAGAGAAGTCATTGATAACAAATAAATAACTAGACATAATAACAAACCGAAATAAAACTAGATGCAAGTAACTAATTTTTTTGTGTTTTTGATATAAAGAAAGCAAACAAGACAAAATAAAAATAAAGCAAGACAAAAACAAAGTAAAGAGATTGGGTGTGAGAGACTCCCCTTGCAGGAGCAATTCGGCCTCCCCGGCAACGGCGCCAGAAAAAGTATTCTGGAGCGTAGTTGACGGGAATGCAAGACTTCCAGAAGCACCTCCTATCTCCCCGGCAACGGCGCCAGAAAAAGTGCTTGATGCGTGTAAAGTCACACGTCTGTTGGGAACCCCAAGAGGAAGGTATGATGAGTGCAGCAGCAAGTTTTCCCTCAGTATGAAACCAAAGGTTATCGAACCAGTAGGAGATCGAAGTTGCTTCGAAGGTGTCAACGGCGTCAGAAAAAGTGTGGTGATGAAGGGGAGGTCTGACTCGTCGACTTGGAACCTGCACACAACAATCAAACTACTTTGCCCCAACGAAACAGTGAGGGTGTCAATCTCACCGGCTTGCTGAAAACAAAGGATTAGACGTATAGTGTGGAAAATGATGTTTGCTTGTAGAGAATGTAAAAGAACAATGATTGCAGTAGGTTGAATTTCATATGTAAAAGAATGGACTGGGGTCCACAGTTCACTAGTGGTGTCTCTCCATAATAAAATACTAACATGTTGGGTAAACAAATTACAGTTGGGCAATTGACAAATAGAGAGGGCATAACAATGCACATACATGTCATGATGATCACTATGAGATTTACTTGGGCATTACGATAAAATACACAGACCGCCATCCAGCATGCATCTGTGTCTAAATAGTCCACCTTCAGGTTAGCATCCGCACCCCTTCCAGTATTAAGTTGCAAGCAACAGACAATTGCATTAAGTATGGTGCATAATGTAAACAACACTAATATCTTTAGACTAAGCATTGCTGTTTTACCCCTAATAGCAACAGCACATCCACAACCTTAGAACTTTCTGTCACTATCCCAGATTAAATGGAGGCATGAACCCACTATCTAGCATAAATACTCCCTCTTGGAGTTACAAGCATAAACCTGGCCAGAGCCTACACTAATAACGGAGAGCATGCAAGATCATAAACAACACATATATGATAGATCAATAATCAACTTGACATAGTATTCAATATCCATCGGATCCCAACAAACACAACATGTAGCATTACAATAAGATGATCTTGATCATGATAGGCAGCTCACAAGATCTAAACATGATGGCACAAAAGGAGAAGACAACCATCTAGCTACTGTATGGACCCGTAGTCCAGAGATGAACTACTCACGCATCACTCCGGAGGCAGGCATGGCGATGTAGAGCCCTCCGGTGATGATTCCCCTCTCCGGCAGGGTGCCGGAGGAGAACTTCTGAACCCCCCGAGTTAGGGTTGACGACGGCGGCGGCAGAGGATGTTTTCTGGAATAATGGCTCGGTGTTTTAGGGTTTTTGCGTCGGGAGGAATAAATAGGCGAAGGGGCGACGTCGGTGGAGGCGCGGGGCCCGCTTCCCATAGGGTGGCGCGGCAGGGGCCCCACCCGCGCCGCCATGTGGGGAGGGCGCTGTGGGGACCCCGGACTAGCTGTCCGAAATACCCGATTATGCTTAAAACAACGATCCCGTGATCAGTCTGTCGTTGCACATAATCCGAATTGGATACCAAAGTTTACATCCATTACAGTACCGAATAAAAGTCTTACATAAATGGTCATTTAGACCAAGTTCTTACATAGGTGCCTTCATGGGCCAAACCAAAATATATCAGCGGAAGCTACGGCGTAGTAGACATCATATTCTAACGATGACAACCCGACAGGCAGCTGACTTGTGGAGATCCTTAGTTGGCGTAGAAGTCGCCATATTCCTGCTCTGCGTAGTGTTCCTCCTCGTAGTCTGGCTAGGACAATAGCCAGGGACGAAACCAATATGAGTACATTTGAATGTACTCGCAAACTATCCCAACATGAGTATGCACCAGTTTTATTTTAGTTGACAACTTTTCTGATTTAAAACATCTCTATATCTTTATTGAAAAAGGTAAGAAGAGCTTTATAACTATCTTTAAAGAAGTCACCTTTTTCATCTGTTTTTCCAAAACTTCTCCTCTTTCCGACCACAGCCCGTCATGGTCCACTTTCATCCAACCACCTCATACCGATCCGTTGGTATAGGTGTAGGAAACATTCTCCACTCCATTTTTCTTTAAAAACTCAAAGCCTTTTTAAAACTTGCACAAGGTCTTAGGACAGTCTCCCAATTGTCCATATCCGAGGACTCGGCTATTCGAATAGTTTTTTTAACACTCTGCAGAGGTAGCACGCTTTTAACCCACATCCATCCGGCAACTCATCGTGTCTGCCACGTCTCGCCATACCAGGTGTATGCGAAGTAAGCCGCCGGCCATAGCCTCTTGTTTGCTCATGCTAGTATAGGATCCTTCCCATATGACACTTTCCATCAACACCCAGTCCAGTTTCCCGTCAGAAACCCTAAGTGTGAGGACTCATAGTTTTGTCCGGCGGTTTATGGTGGAACCTTCTATCCTCCCCACCAACTTGTGTGAGGACCCGGGTCAGGGGGTAGATCCTCGGACCATCCCCTCATGCATAACGGAGTCATCTCCGTCGATGAGGTATCCCATACTAATAAGAGCAAACTACATGACTACGCCTTTTCCCATATGTGGTAAATGTGGTCGCACCGGGTAGGATTGGTTTCCATAGTACTAGGACACTGTGCATTTTTCACAAACATCACCATTTTTCCACCTTTCCAACACAGCACCGACATCTCGTCGTTCCATAAACTCACAAGACATTTCAAAGGAGTTTTGAATAAACAACATTGTTTTCCCATCCTAAAGTTTTATATAAACTACGACATAGGGTGGCAAAATAATATCCATATATTTTTGAAATGGGTTTTGTAAATCTTGCTTTGAGAGTAAACATATTATGAAAGTAGATGCATATGTTGGTAGTGCAAGCTCAGAGAATAGCTTGCCTTGCTTGGCAAAGTGATCTTGCTCTTGTTCTTCAAATTCAGCAAACTCTCCTTCCTCGATATATCCGACAACGTTCTCGTCTAATTAACAAACAAACAATACAACAATCACTAAGCTATACAAGCAATCACCTCAACATAACCATCATTAACATCACAATTGGCTACTGCACACATCAAACTACACAATTTGGTTTTTAAATAAATTGAATTAAACATTATTTAATTAAGTCCAAATTATGGCAGAAACTAGTTATTCATGTTTAATTCCACAACTTGAGTTCTGTTGGTCACAAAAATACAAATTAAAATTCTATGGAAAGCCACTGATGTGTAGAATACAACCCAATTTGAATTGGACCATTTGGAGTTACCAAACTCCCTACACATTGGATTGAATCCAGTAGCTTAATAATCAAGTTTTAGCTACCAATTAAATTATATTGTTCCAAAAATTAAACCCTTTTAGGGGTAACTAAACATGGATATATGTGAGCTAACAAAATTGGTCCTAACTCATTTGGATCAACCAATAAACATATTTGTCTGTTTTAGTCCAGAAGGGTTTATTTTAAAGTCAGCAATTAATATTGCTTAATTAATTCTACCAAAATTAGGGGAGCTAACACAAGGCAGTACTAAGATAGAAAATTGGTTTGGAATTATTTGGACTAGCAGAGTATCAGAAACAAACAAGTTTAGAATTTAAACCTTCTGTGGCATTTTCAATAATACTTTTTAACTATTTAATGAAATGACATGGGACCAATTGTGTTGGTTAAACACTTTCATAAGCTTTCCAGAACAGTTGAGTTTGATTTATTTGGATTCCTAAATCTCGAGATATTGAATTTCAAAGTTGATGCCAGTACTGTTTTTTCCAGAGAAAAAGAAATAGAAATTCCCTCTCTTCTGGATAATGTTGAGATTTCTGACTAGTGGGGCCTACTGGTCAGTGACTCAGCGTGGACGTGGATTTGATTAAAATACTGACGGGTGGGGTCAGGCCGTCAGTGGCTCAACTACAGCGAAGCGTTACGCGGCCGTTGGATCTGGATCCAACGGTCCAAGATCAAAGGCAACGGCGGCGACCAAAAACTGGCGGCGCCGCCGCGCCGGCGGCACGGTGATGATCGGAGACTCACCTAGAGGGCTCGGAAGATCGCGGAGACGACGCAGATCGATGACGGAGGCTCGGGGAAGGCGATGGTGCGAGCTGTGCTTGCTGGGGAAGGCTGGTTCGTCGGCGGTGAGGTCGCGCACTTCGTCGGCGTCGGGCAGCAACTTCGGCGGAGCGTCGGGGTCGCGTCCGTGCACTAAAAAGAGGGAAAAAGCTCTCTGGTGAGTGCGGTGTCCACAAGGAAGAGCGTAGAGGGGTCAGAGGGAAGAATGGGGAGGTGTGGCGAGGCGGTGGTGCTCGACCTCAACGGCGGCGTCGGGCACGGCCGTGCACTGCCCTCTGGCGGTGCACAGAGCAAATTGGAGCGAGGGAAAGCTTGGGAGGGAGGTGTGGTGTTCCAGAGAGGCCTCGGGGTGCTTTTTATAGGGCCAGGGCGGTCCACGATGGTCGGGGTCTACGGCGGCGGCCATGGCGCGTCCACGGTGATCAATTCGGCGATTACACGGCGACGGTGCAGAGACTCGTGGTGGCTTGGGGCTTAACGGGGTCCGACAAGCTTCTAGAGTCATCTAGAAGAACGGTGCGTGTCGGGGAGCTAAGGGGTGGACGAATTTTGCCGGCGCCGTCCAAGTGCTCTACGGCGGTCAGCGGGGAACCGCGGCGTAATGGCGACGGGAGGGGTGCCCGTTTTCTTCCCTGCGGGTGCAGAGAGGTGCAGGGGTGCAGAGGCGAGGGAGAGTGCGGCCAGGGGGGTCCTGGCGGCGAAGAAAACGGCGTCGACGGTGAAGGCGACACGGCGACGGTCGTCGGGTCTGAGGTCGATGACCTTTTTGCAGAAAACCCCTTCCTCCCTCTTTTCTTTTATTTTTCAGTTTTATTTCAATATCCAGAAGCTTTTCCTGGATTTATTTGAGGTACTTAAGTATTTTAGAAAATTCTGCAAATATTTGTGGGGCCTCCCCATAACATGTAGGAGCTCCACAAAATTTGGCATTGCCAAATAAAATGTTTGGCAACATTTTCTTTCATAGTACTTGTTTAAGGTAATTTGATTTATTTCTATTTGTTTTTATTTTAGAATTTTAAACAAGTTCAAAAATAATATTTGAGAGGGGAAAGTGGTAGGAACAAAATGGGGAGTGTTTATAAACCCACTCCACTGAATTTTGTTTGAAACCATTTGAAATTCTCACTTGGAGAATTTGTGGAATACAAATGTCACTTTTGTTTTTCTTGCTTTATTTGCTATTTCAATTCTTTTCTTTTCTTCTTGCTTTTATTTAGAGCAAACAACAAACCACTAGCAAGAAGGAATAACACAAGCAACAAGAATTAAACCATACAAGCAACAATTTGCAAACAACACATAATAATTAACAAAAGTTTTTGTTGGCTCCCAATTTTGGAATATAATATTGATTAATAATTTTGGGATGTTACAGGCGCCCTGCTGCCCCCTTCGTCTCTCCTTCGGACTTCTGGAACGTGTCGGAAAAAATAGGCATCTGGGATTTTGTTTCGTCCAATTCCGAGAATATTTCCAGAACAGCTTTTCTGAAACCAAAAACAGCAGAAAACAGCAACTGGCACTGTGACATCTTGTTAATAGGTTAGTTCCAGAAAATGAATAAAAATGCTATGAAGTGTGAATAAAACATGTAGCTATTGATATAAAACTAGCATGAAACATAAGAAATTATAGATACGTTGGAGACGTATCACATATACTAATTACTTAGTTCCTAGAAGCACACTTCTGCTTCCCTCCCTCGTACTACCAAAGTCCCTTTTGCGGCATGATATAGAATACAAAAGGACATATATGGATCAAAACCACTATTAGAAGCATCAAACAACTTTATAATGGCTTCCCTAGATTACCCAATCAACACACCTCTGTATCACAAACATATATGTTGAGGGGTTTATATAGGGTGAGCCGGAACATAAATGACAGGATAAAGTTTGCAGAAGATATATGGCGGGAAGACACTTGACATGAGACTATTGGCGGGAAGAGAAAGGGCAGGAAGAACACCTCAAAGTAAGAAGCTACAAATTTTTATCACGAAGCTACAATTTGTTTTAGGTGGTTGCTACGGTGGTGCCACAAGTGAGTGTCGAACTTACGTATCATGCTCAAGGGTTTCTTTGGACTAAATTGTACTTTGTCTTCTTGTTCGAGGGTCCTCTTTGCAGAAGTTAAATTCTATTATCTTTACAAAATTATGCGACACAGTGTATTCGTATCTTGTACGTTGATCTTTTTCTATGAATGAGAACCTGAAAGAGCATATTTCCCCATGTGTGGTTTTGTTAATTAATGACAATCTTTATGAACTAATGTTTGCATTGACATATACTTATAGATCTTGTCCGTGTGTAAAGACTGGATTTCTTGTTTTGGACTCTAAAAGATTACATGAAGATAAATGTTATATTCAAGTGTTTATAGGAACAATGGTTGTGTGTAGAGTTGAGCATATTGCAAGTATGTATTGAAAGATTCAAGACATCATCTTTCGAAGAGAGAATGAAAGATACAAGTTGATCAAGGCTAATTGAAAAGACTAGATTCAAGTTGATCAACACGTAAAGCTAATTTATGTGTCACGTGGGATCATTGGTCCAATGGCATGGTAAGTAGTTATCCATATAGCCTTGTGAACTAATCCATGATATATGTCTGTGGAGTATCTTTGTGGAGTGATATGTTTTAAACGTATCTATAATTTTTTGATTGTTCTATGTTTGTTTTCTATCAATACCCTATATTTTATTTACATTTATATACGATTTTAGAGTATTTATAGGACTAACCTGTTAACAAGATGCGCAGTGCCAGTTCTCTTCAGGAAATATTCTCGGAATTGCACGCCAATTTACGCCAATTCTCGGAATTCTGTTAATTATGCCACGTAGGACTACATGTGAATTTAAATATTCCCAAATCAAATCATAGTGCATTGACAAATATTGTATAGTGAGTAGTTTCACAACCATTATACTCTCTCCGTCGCAAATTATAAGATGTTTCGGATATTAAATATGGACTAAATATGAAGTTAAATGAGTGAAAATACACACAAAAACGTGTTTAGATACATGTGATTCAGAAGAAGAAAAAATGTTGAACATCTTATAATTCGAGACCAAGGAGTACGTCGTAGCCTAGTCAACTGATTGCTCACTTTCTTAGTCTAATCAACATGTCAAAGAAAAATGCATATACACATGTTTGTAATCCATCTCAAGCACTGCTAACACTACAAACTCTGCCTGAACTTACTTCACAATAGTTAAAGCACACAATCTAGGATTATCAAGCACACCGTATATGCAGGGTAGGATAGTTACATATAGGCTTAGCAGAAGAAAGCAAAACTTGGTTTATGAGATCCACCATGGCTGGAGGTAAGAACAATGCTGATATATAGCAACCCTAAGTAAAAATAAGTTGAGACCAGTCGTGCTGCAAAATGGGTAGGTATATTTACAGGATGTCAAACTACACGGGCAGGACTGAAATATACATTGTGATCAATCAATGTAGCTAACCAAGCTGGTATGAAAATGCAACCGACGCCATCAAGCGCCATTTCTTGAATAACCATACGACATCAACAATTGATCAGGTGCCTCTAAAATTTCTAGTTAACCTGGCTGAGAGCGCATGTTGTCGCTGTTTCAGGGTCGAAGACTGTCCTGAACTTGGTTCACCATATGCCCTGTACATATTATTTTTTCTTGGTTCTTTTTTGTCTTGGCTGTCTGTTTGAATTTTCACAATGGAAGCGAGTGATGACCCGTCCATCGGAATGTCCAAAGAGTGCCAGCATCAGTAGTTCTAGAGAACATCAACGTTCGAAGGAGAAACTGAACAGTGGACACGAGCTTCTGAATCACGTCAACATTTAATCCACAGTACGATGGTTCCTCATTCGGTTGATCATGCTTTATTATGTTAGGAAAATGAATTATGATAGGCACGGCGGCCTAGACTAGTGCGTATGTAATCTAGCTACGCGGAGTAGTCCGGTCGGAGAGGATTGAAGAGGGTGCTTTGATTTCTTATCATTAGCATGCAAATAACCCATGCGCCAAGAGAATGAGCAAAGTGAACCGATGATAACTCAACAATTTAGTGCAAATAGTTTTACAGAGAAGATAAGCATCATGTCTTGCGTTGGTCTCCTCGACTGCTCCATCTAAATTGCCGATGGAACGCAGTCATCCGATTCAACCGATGTGCCCTTAAATCTGGTCCCAACATGCATAAAAACAACCGTCTGTTTTGCCAAAAAATAAGGTTCAGGGAGCGCATCAGCAACTGAAACATGCCCGAAATTGTCCCAGATTTCCTCCAAAATGAGAGCTCATGTCTGTCAATTCTAGGGAAGCTGCAAAGCAAAACATTCCACATCATTCTCTCAGATACTTTTCTTTCTAAAACAAATAGTGATATGCTAATATCCTAGCTGGACAGCAATACAACATTTGTATGTCTATTTTTTAAATCTCAAACACAACAGAAATGTACACAAAGGTTCCTTGGCAAGAAATACTAGCAAGGAACATTATACAGTTCAGTCTTAATTTTGGTGATAACATTTCAGAACAGTGACTACTGAAGCAATATAGTTTATCAAGGTGAAAAGGCAGGGCATCGTTTAGCCTTTTCCTGGTTTTATGTCTGGGATATTGAACAGTTCAAGGCCGGGTGGTTGAGTAGTTCAGACAACCCTCATGTGAAAAGACAGTTTATCAAGGTGAAAAGACAGTACCAGTGAAGCTAATAATTTTTCTGGAGTAGCACGCTTGAAGAAAAATAGGTAATCCATGATGCAGTGTGCCACAATTTTAGTATACAATCTGGAAAATTATAAGGCACCATCATATTCTCGCATCCATATGTAACTCAACGCGATTTAACCACAGTTTGAGTATTGGATTCCTCTGTCTCTTTCTGCCAAATGGAGTGACATAGGGTGCGTTTCATTGTGTAGCCTATCTTGCTTACCCAAGCCAAATTAAACTAGTTCATCTGGGTATTGCCAACGGAAGCAAGACATGCTGCAGGGTAAACACCAGTTGTGAGCATGGTTTTGGTTACCGGTCGGGAAATCCGGTTACCGGTCGTCGGTAACCGGATATCCCGAGCACCCTCGGAAGATGGTTATACCGGACGAAAAATCTCGATTTTTTTAAATTTTAACAAAAACATTCGGTAAATGGTTAAACATGGAACCAAAAAATTTGAATTTTCGAATTTTGGATTTCAAATTCGTCAGGGAACTGGTCGGGATTTTCCGGTAACCGGAAATCCTGACCACCCTCGGGAATTTTTTTTCCTACCGGTAACCAAAACCCTAGCTGTGAGTACTACTTTGGAAGGTGCTCTTGTTCTCTTTGGATAATCTTCAATTTTCTTTGATGAGTTTGATTACAATTTTACTGCTCGTCCAGTGGCCTAGATATAGAAGGGAGATGAATGGAACATCCTGTCCATTTGATTAAGACTCGGCAAACTCCTTGATCTCCTTCGCTATAAATGACGAGTATCGATTTTAATTAGTCTGATAACTACTGAATCTATGTACAATGTGCACAGATATGAATTGTTCAGCTCCTTTGTGAATCATGATAAGAGGCACTGCTTCAGACCGCTCAACGTACCACTAAACTACGCCTAGTGGGTAGCAGACCAAGCATTACATCCCTGTAAAATAGCCATCTCCCATCTCTGCCCTTTCCCTTCGTCACCAGACGCGTCTCCGACCCCTTCTCGACGAACGAGCACGACCATCTCTCCTCCTCCAACTACTGCTTCTTCTCTTACTACCGAGTCGATCGACGAAATCTCCGGCCACAACCGCGAAATACTCTTGCGCGTGCGCCATTTCGTCGCCCTTCTTCGAGGCTGGGTGCGTGCCTCCGCTAGCTGGAGCTGGCTCACGTCTTGGGCACGAGGTAGCTAGAATCGGTGGTCGGCCATGCATGACAGTATAGCCGCAGCCGACGGGGCATCGCGGGGGAGATCGTGGAGACCGGCGGCGGCCTGCATCCAGAGAGAGTCGTGCCGCCGGGGAAGCATTCCACGACATGGACGAGCGCGTGGTTCGCGGAGCCCGTGTCCGCGCCGCGCGGGGGCAGCAACGCCAACGACCCCGACTCGGACCTGTCGACGCAGGAGAAGGGTTCGTCGTCCTCGTCGTCTTGGTACGCCCATGGCGTGCTCCTGAACGCCTCGACGCGGATCAAGCAAGGGTCGCGGAAGCTCCGGCGGCTCGCGTCGTTCCGCCCGAGCCGCATCGATAAGTCCAAGTCCGCCGTCAGGCACGCTATCGACGGGCTCAGGTTCATTGCCCGGTACTACAGTCACGGCGACGACTGGCACAACGTCGAGAAACGCTTCGAACAGCTCGCCGAGAATGGCCTCCTCCACCGCTCCAAGTTCGGCAAGTGCATCCGTAAACACCTTGCCTCTCGCCTAGTCAGCTAGTCTTGTCCCAATTAAAATTAAGTTATTCGTTCATGCGTGATTATTATTATTTATTTTTTTGCGAGAAGGCCAACCGATCTATCGATTATCAGCAACGGTACAAAGAATTTCAAATGTAATAAAAATTACAAATAGGTTTTCAGACCACCTAGCGATGACTACAAGCAGTGAAGCGAGCCGAAGGCGCGCCGCCGTCCTCACCCCTCCCTCACTGGAGCCGGGCAAAGCTTGTAGTAGAAGAGCTTGTTGTAGTAGACAGGCGGGAAGTCGTCGTGCTAAGGCCCTGATGGACCAACGCAGCAGAGCAGCAACCATCGCCAATGATGACAACCGTAGATCAGATGAGTCAGACCTACAACCACAAGAACGAACACGAAAACGGACTAGATCCGAGAAGATCCGCCGGACACACAACTCCACACGTCCTCCGCCGGTACTAGGCGCACCACCGGAGCGAGGATAGGACAGGGAGGACCTTATTCTGCCATCAGGATGTCTCCGCCGCCACACCATCCCGAAGAAGACACTCGAAGAAGCTAAAAAAGGGAACGGGAACCTTCCCGCCGGCGAGGAGCCGCGATCCACCACACCTCCGGGGCCCCAACGGCCGTCGGAGGCGGGAGGACCAGCAGCGTCGCCGGCAGGAGGGACCGAGGACCAGATCGATCGCCGCCTTGATCGGCTGGGAGAGCAGAGCCGTACCTGTTCGGTACGTTCGTGATTAATTGTGTTAGGTATCTATGTCTACGTGTTCACTATGATTGAACAAATTTTGCAGGCACAAATGAGCTCGCGTTGGCCGGCGAGCTGTTCGACGCGCTTGCGAGGAGACGGAACATTTCCGGCGACAGTATCAGCAAGGCGGAGCTGTTTGAGTTCTTGGACCAAATTTCAGACTGCAGCTTCGACGGCCGGCTGCAGACCTTCTTAGACATGTAAGCTCATTAATCCTCGGTCCACTCCTATTAATTAATCTTAAATAAAACCATCAATTGCAAATCATGCCTTTAGGCTAGTCTCAGTGGGGAGTAACTAAAACTAGTAACATACACATATTATTAGGCTATGTTACCACCTCTACAATGAGTAGTAATATGAGTGTGGTGTCATGCAACTCCTCATTAATTATGTTGTAGACTCATATTGCATTGGGATGTGTGATGTTACTGTACTCCCTCTCTCTCTCAGTTTACACTGCGCGCTTCAACAATCTCTGGGACCTAGGTGATACTACTTGATTGGATGTAATTTCGTTTGGCAAGGAGGAAAAATAGCATCGGTATATACCACTACGCCTTATATGGAGAGAGATAATCGCTCATTACTTCCCCTGGCCAGTAACCGAGCATTCATAGCGCATGCATTGGTGGAGGAATAGGAAGGAGCGTGGAGGACGGGCCTAAATTGATTTAAAAATAGCCTAATTAAATCAGCATTAAATGTCTGCGCGCTCATGTTCTGAAAATGCATGAAAATGGAAGGGCGCCGTGTAAACCGTGATGGAGAGAGTAACATAGCTAGTTACTCCATTTGTCTCTCTCTTCTTTAATTACCCGACACATCAGATTTTTTGCCTACGTGGAATTAATATTACTTCTATGTTACTGCCCATTGAGTCTTAGTTAACTAATAGGGTGGACAAGGATGCTGAAGCGAGGATTACCGAGGAGGATATCAACAAGGTAACTTCTCACTACTCTTTCATGGATTCATTCGTTCACCGATTGACGCATCTCACTACTCTGCGTTCTTGTCATTTTTTATTTGTGAAAGTGTCAAAACTGCTTTCTTTTATTTTCAGTGACTCGATGTGTGTTCAATGAAGTAGCTGTAGAAATAGCATGTTTAAGGTCATTCAGGTTTTCGAACAAGCCGCTCTAATGCTCTTGGCATATGATTCAACTTCTGGTTTCTAAGTAAGGTTTTGTGCATGTGTAGTGGGCTAGTGGCAGAGTATCAAGCAGGATTGAGGATTTTAATTAACACTGAATCCAAACTGCACAAAAGTATGTCCACACGTTCTCATAATTGAAAGCTTTCTTGGCATTGCTGATAGTCCGCCGTTTACAATTAGTTACAAAAGCATGAACCATTTTATCAAGGCATTGCCATTTCTGATCCTGAACTTTTGAACTTCAGGAAGTACATACCAATTTATCTCTAAATTGCAGTACAAAAAGTTGAGACATCAGGGCCCTTTTCCTGGATTTATGACACCATGGAAACACATTCAGGGTACTAAAGAATCACCAGATAATTTGCCCAAGCTAACCATCCAAGAATCCCTCGGCGTCGGAACAGTTCTGCAAAACTGGACAAACAGAGTCATGCTATCCTAACGTTTCTTGTTGATGTCCTCATATCCTCGCAGTGACTTGATTTATGGCGACGCGGAGGTGCTTCTTCCTGGTATCCGGCAACTGCAGCAGGGACCGGACGCCGCTGGACCAGACCTGAGTTCAAGCTCGGCGACATGTCCCTCCATGGCAAGCACCCGGGTACACCATCGCGTTGGTGGCCATCCTGAATCCTCGCCGTCAAGGCTCTACGCTCTCCTCGGCGTCTCCTCCGACAGAAGCTCGCCGTCTGCGACGGCCGTGGGGCAGGGGCTATTCCACTCCTTGCGCCAGAGGAGGGTCTTGCGTGGAACCTTGAGGCTTGAGGAGGAGGATGGCCGTGTCCTCGTTGCCCTTGCTCGGCAGCGAAGAAACCCTCGGAATGTGGCCTCGATTTGGCGCTGGGAGAACGATGGGGAATCAGGGATTAGAGAGTTAGGGTGTTTTGCGAAAAAGTGATGTTTCTAAACTCCAGAAGCGGGCGTGTAATTGTAAATCTTCTGCCAATTTCACGCGAGGCCCACGATTTTGATCGAGCGGTCATAAATGAAGGGATGCACGGATACACCATGCCTAGCGGATTCACAGGATACGTCGCCTTATTTAATTCATGTTTTTATAATAGAGTGTGTAATGGTCTAGTATTTTAAATTGCTGAAGATGTTGACATTTTCTCTGGTACAATATTCTGGCCTGGTCTGCAGATCATCACGTTGTGTGCGCCGGCGGGCAGACTATCAAACATCCCGTTCTACTCCGAGGAGTACGCACGGCTCCTTATGGACGAACTAGACCCCTACAACCTCGGCTACATCGACGTATTAAACAATCTTTTCAACTATTGCACAATTAAGTCCCTTATTTGTAATGCAAGCTAAGATTCGTCTGCAAATGTTGTTGATGGTGAATCCATCTATTTTGCAGTTGTGCAACCTAGAGATGCTACTACTGCATACGCCGAGCGAATCGATCGACGCGGACCAAGAACCGCGACGTCCTAAGCGAGGCTCTAAGCCGGATCCTCCGGCCGACGGAGGAGCCCAACCCGTTCCGGCAGTGGTACCGCCGCGCCAGCTTATTCTTGGAGGACAACTGGCGCCACTGCTTGGCGATGCTCATGTGGATCTCCACCTGCGCGGGCCTCTTCGTCTGGAAGTTCACGCAGTGCCGCCACCATACCTCGTTCGAGACGATGGGTTACTGCGTGTGCGTGGCAATGGGCGCCGCTGAGGCGCTCAAGTTCAACATGGCACTCGCCCTTCTCCCCGTATGCCGCAGCACCTTCACGTGGCTTCGGCGCCGCACCGCCGCCGGGCGGATCCTGCCATCTGACGACAACCTCGGTGGCTTCCGTAAGGTGGTCGCCGTTGGAATCTCCGTCGGCGCAGGGCTGCACGTCGTCCCCCACATGGTGCGGCTGCTGCGCGCCATGGAAGACGATGAGTACGAGTACATGAAGCCGTTCTTTAGCGAGGTGAAGCCGCCCAACTACTACTGGTGGTTCGTGAAGGGCACGACGGGGTGGACTGGGCTGGTGATGCTGCTGCTTATGGCCAGCGCCTTCACGCTCGCCACGCCGTGGTTCCGCAAGGGCTGCCCCAACGGACACTCACCCACGGACACTTCCTAAAGGGGTGATCTGATGTAGGTTTTCTCTAAAGGGTCTAAGAGCATCTCCAACAGCAGCTCTATATTTGCGGCGCGCCCAAAAAACCGTCAAATTCCGTCAATTTAGCGCGCGCGGGCCTAAAAGCAGTGCTCCAACAGAAGCTCTATAAGCGAGCGCGCTGCAAAAATCGTACAGCGCGCTGGGTGAAGCTGGAGATTTTGCCTCATACTTGGAGCGTCGAGTCAAGCGTGCTGGACAATTTGGAGCTACGCCCGAAGACCAAATGCCACCGAAGTTTCCCTCGCGGTGGACAATTTGGAGCTACGCCCGAAGACCAAATGCCACGGAAGTTTCCCTCGCGCGCAGGGAAATGCTGCCGCTGGCCTTCTCGTCGTCGCCGCCGCCCTTCTGCAGCTCGCCGAGGTCAGGGTCTAGGCGGCGCTGGTCGCCCGCCCCGAGCTTGCCTGGCCCAAGCTCGAGCTCGCCGCAGCCGCAGTCGGGCCCCTCCCCGCCGCCGGCCCCTCTCCCTGCAGCTCGCCGCAGCCGCCGCCGGGACCCTCCCTGCAGCTCGCCCCGAGCTCGCCGCATCCCGATCTCGAGCTCGCCGCAGCCGCCGCCGGGCCCCCTCCCTGCAGCTCGCCGAGGTCAACGTCGAGGGGCGCTGGTCGCCCGCCTCGAGCTCGCTCGCCTCAAGCTCGGCCGCCCCGCCGCCGGAGCCTCCCGCCGACCGTCGCCGGAGCTTTCTTACGCTGGAGTCTACGCCGCCGGATCCTCCATCCACCGGAATTGCGCCAGAATCGGCCGGCCGCCATGGCAGTGGTGGTGGAGGACGTCTCCATGGATCCAATTGCTTTAGAAAAAAATTGTAGGGTTGGTTTCGTATAATTGAGGGACCTGTGCGCGCTGTATTTTTAGTGCGTCTGTTGGAGACGTTTTTTTGCTGCGGTTGCGCGCTATATTTTAGTGCGTCTGTTGGAGACGTTTCGGTCGTGGCGCTCTAAAACTGCTATTTTCGAGTTGTAATTTTTTTTTAGGGCGCCAAATTATAGAGCGCCTGTTGGAGATGCTCTAAAATCATGTTCTCTTCGACGTTTTTGAGAAATCAACTTCAAAGCTCGCTCTTCAGAAAATCACAGTAACTCATGTAAGAAATATCATTATTAGTGGCGACGTACAAATTCCTTATGTTAGGGGTGTTCTACAAAAGTGTGCTCGATGTAATTTTTCTTTTTGACCGGAAGCTAAGAAACTTTATCATCTCAATGAGAATTACGTCTTGAAATAGAATAAGAAAAATAATATAAAAAGAGGTCTCCCTTTAATCTTCTTAGATAGATCCTGGTAATTACGTGTAAGGCAAAAAAAAACGTACGTAACCCAACACGTCTATCATTTATTCCTAAAAGATGTCGACGGTCGTTGCGCGTTGTGCCTGACAGCGGGAGTGGAACTGCATAGAAGGTGAGAGATGAGAGTGTGAGTGGGCGGTGAGGATATATGACATGTCTTCTTGAAGGTACGCGCCGTCTCCCAACCTTTCTATGCGTGTGTAACCGCATGCAGCCTTGCTCTTGCTCGGGCCTGGTTCGAAGAAATCTCTAAATTATGGGACCTACCTTCTTACAAAAATATAACTAATTAACAATAATAGTTTCCATGTCATTTCTTTTCGTGTTCTTTGAAGTCAAATATTCAAACCATCTTACAATTAAGCATTTTTGAGTTCCTGATTTTAACAACGAGAGGAGAGGTTGCCACTGATATGAGTTGTCTCTAGGTAGTGCCTATATATCTGATAACCATTCTAAGTACGAACCATGAATTCGGCACACTTGCCTCCAAAAAATCTAATACTTTTACTTCATATAATTAACTTGAATGTCCTCTCCTATATAAGTAAAGAATAATGTCATTGCTTTAGTTTATACTTTAAAATTTATTTCATGTTGTTTCAATACCAAGTACATAGTATTCACACTTTATTAAAATTTCACTGGCTAGAAAATTTTGACCATGAAAAAAGAAATAAAAAATAATGTCAGGGGCTTAATTTATACTTTAGAGTTCCTATAGATATGATTGCTAGAAACGGCTATTGAGATATATGCTAGATCCTACTCTTTGTAGATATTTACCATACACACATACAAATTATATAGATTATGCATTGTAGAAAAAATATTTTTGTAACAAACTTTTGTGACAAAATATAGTTTGCTATCTTTCAATGATAACTGGTACAATTAATGTTTTATAAAAAACATACCAACTATTATTTAGAAAATTTCCAACTATGTGGTTAAAATATGCCAAGAAATAGATAATTATAGTACTTGTAATAGTGTAACATGCTAAAATAAAATGTAGAAAAGTATAAAAGTTTAGTATAAAATGTATTTATATATATTTGTCTAGGGTCCAAATTTTCATTGGAGATTATTGTCCTCCATTTCTGAAAAGGTGGAAGTCTTCTGGTAACCAATCTTGGCCCGACCCTTTTGGCGAGAAGTGGTTTCTTGCGGTGGCAACTGCCCCACGACGGCACCAACCTTTTTGTTCGCTGGTCCTGATGCTTCTTCTCCCGGAATATCTAAAACATGTACCAGCGAGACACGCCGTCACGTGCTCGCTGGTGAGCTCCTGAGGGGCGCTCCCGTAGACATCGGCGGCGTGGAAGAACTCCGAGGGCGAGACGTCCTGTGCTGATTCTCGGGACGAGGTAATCTTGCAGGAGTTTCAAGTCTGACGGATGAGTCGAAAACTTCGCCATTCTCAATCGGAGGGGAATTTCAAATATAATGCACTCATGGTTTGGGCCAACCCGAGAAATTGATTTCGGTCTGCGTAACAACGGAAGGGGCTATCCGTTCTAGGCTACATCGAAAGGTGGCCTGCATGCAGCTAACAGACTGCCACGGTGCTTTGCCTTCCAAGCGAAAGGCTCTTAATTGGCCAGGTCGTGATCCAAAGACCTTTCGGCTTGTCCAAGCCAAAAGGTGCCAACAGGTAACTTCGGTCGGCTCTCTTCTTCGTCCTCTCCCTCTCTCTCATTTCTTTTCTCTCTCATTTGTAACAAACAACTCGAGCATCTCCGAGTCGAGTTCAAAATTGTTTCCCTTCCCCATATTTCATAGCCCTCTTGACCGAATCAGCTTGATCTCCCCCAGATGAACCATATAGCCAAGAGAAACTCAGATGTCGAAAAAATAAACCGTGGGAGGAAGAACATTATGAATTAAAAAAAGTGAATGACAAAGCATCTGGAAATAAACGATTCAGTTCTATCAATAAACCTGCTAAAGTACGCACCGAAAAATTGTATACAAATAAATATCAAACCATCAACGAGGAAATGATTGAGATAAATATTGGCTCCTTCCTTGCATTGGTGATCCAAGGTAGCATTATAGACCGTATTGTTACTACCATCAGGATAGATCGAGTCCTTAGTTTTCTGAATAGTGTAATGGAAAATGAAGTGCTTCAAATCATGAACAAGGAAAAATATTATCCAGATTAACCTTGAAACAACATCTAGGGGTCGAACGACCACGATTATTCTTAAGACTTGACACCTTGCACTAGAGTCAAGCTTTTCGCCAAAATATTAAAATCTTTTCGCCAGATTTCCGCCCATACTGAGATTGACCAAGTGCATCAGCAAAGCATAATAAGCCCAAACTTCACATGGAATTCCGCACAAAATGAGAATTCAGGACACTACCACCATCAATTTCCTAGTCCTCCAAAACTACCCTTATGTGACAGCTGAAGTAACCTGCAAATCAAAACGTGAGCATGAGTCTCACCGATATGTTTGTCACGATATTCAATTAGAAATAGACTAGAGATATCTTTTTCTCTATGGCACTGGTATGGAGAAAACACCAAACATAACTTTTTCACCTTATTTATTCTGGAGCTCAATATAAATACAAGTGAACTGAAGCATGAGTTCAGAAGCTCAATTTAAATACAAGTGAACTGAAGCAAGAGTTCAGAAGTACACAGCAGCACAAGCAGATGCCCATTCAAATTGCTTTCGAGCAAATACGAGAATGAGATGCAACCTGCACACTCCGACATGCTCTGTTTATTTGCTATTGAAGTAAAAATTCCGATGTGGTCATGTGACGAAGTAGCGAGAGCAAAAGGCCAATTTAGGCAAGATCAGTAGGTGATAATACTTATCAATGATAAAAAACCAATGGCTCATTGTTTATGAAAATGCTCCGCTAAGCTCTATAACCCTTATGATTTTCACACTCCAAGTTTTAACTTTGTGATGATTAGACATGCCTGGTGAATCAGACACTGTAAGAGAAATGGGTAGTGGGTACACGATATTGTCATTCAGAGGGTAGTTCTCTCTTGAAAATGGGGTACTCTTATAATTTTTAGAGTTCACTTTGCAAACTTATTCAATCCTATTGTCTAATTTTATGAGCATATAAATGAAATTTGGATATTTTACATATATTTACATTAATAAATAGTTCCACTTATTTTCATTCAAGTGTGCGTGTGTGACATGAGTTGTACTGCTGCAGAACAGTTAAATGAAGAGTTTGTATGATTTGAAGTGCTATATTTATATGGGAGTGTCAGAAATATATGATATCCATTTTCCTTAGCATTTTACATTATTAATACACAATGCAATTAATGCCTAGTCCTGATTTCCCACTGAATGTCATATGTAACTCAACACCGTTTAATCAAAGAAGTTGGAATTAAGGACATCGATAGCATTGTAATATAAATATTAAACAAGACAACCAGTTCAACATAGTGACCCATAAACCTGACCAAAATTCTAAAACTACATGTTTCCGCAACACATTGCACGTACAGTATACGAGAAATGCAGAATCGTTGAGAAAGAATTATATGAATATATCAAACAAAACAAGGTGAACTCAAAAAATAAATACTTACTTAAGAGGAAGTACCGCAGGTAAGTTCGCTGAGCGCTTCAACTTTTCTAGTCTCTGTCAGCACGAACCAATGTGTCAGCCAAAGTCTTCCTTTCAGGATTGGTCTTCTTTCTTGAAAGGGTTCCTTCAATTATGTTTATAAATACATTAAGTTATGACAAAAATGGTAGAGGACTACGATGGCAGTCTACGTTTGTCAGTTACGGAAAGAATTGAATTGAAAATCACGGTTTAGGAATTTAACAAGGTGGTTGCACTACTACAGATGAAAAATAACTATAGAAGCAAAACAATTTTCAGATGACAGACAATCCAAATTCTGCCTTCAATATTTTAACAAACACGGACAGTAATGGCCAAATTACTTAGCCTATTTGTGGTGAATAAGTCTAGTCAACATTTAAGTTATCGCTGAAGATAAACAGATCACTCCGCGTCTCTGCCTACAGAAACTTCAACACAGTTACAGTTAGTCTCTATCAACAAAGCAGTCCATGTTATGCACAAGTTCCCGAGCACATGATTTAAGAAAATGGTAAACCAACACCTGTGCAATCTAACAATATGCAATGTACAGTCAACTTTCAACTCCTCAATATGCAATGTAGTATCAGACAAGCATTGTTCAAGAAGCATATATATACCTGCACAAGGAATGGAGCTCGACCCAAGCCATGTTGGGAGCACACACGGCAGATAGAAATTGGTGCTGTACATGCTTGAACCTGGGATGCTATCCGGAAAAGATCTCTGCCCAATTATCTTCCTCTGAGCCAAGTCCATAGCAAATGTAGTGCGGTTAAGGTGGCAATACAGAATGTTGGCGTTGAACGGATCCAAGGCGGTGATCCACGGCAAGTGACCTGCTTGTGGCTTCATTTCGTCGGGCAAGTTGACCAAGGTAATTGTTTTCTGAAGCGTGAGGTTCCAGCGGCAGGCCTCCTCGTCGAGTGAAAACGACCTGACGAGGAAGGGCTCTGTTTTGCTGCAGAACTCGACATAGCGCAGCTTCCCCTCGCTGACGCCCATGATCCGGCGCTTTCCCAGCAACATCTTCTCCTCCCTTGAGACGTCGGAGAGCACGCTGTCCCGCGGCAGCTCGACGAACCGAACGTCCGGCCGGTCGCTGAAGGGATCAATAGAGATGGCACCCCAGGTGACATCGAACTACCACAGCCGGTCGCCGAAGGCCAGCACGTCGTGGCTTGTGTGTACCTGCATCGGCTGCCAACGGGGCATCCTGGACGGCACGAGACAGGGCAATGGCTCCCGCTCGTCCCACTCCCCTGTATCGGACAGAAACCGACGCACCACTACGCTGCTTCCCCCTGCCCCTGGCCGGAGGCCGAGCTGAGCGACCACGTACCGATCAGGCGGGCCGCCGTCGGACTGGGTGAGCAGGCCGAAAGCCGAACTCGAGCCAGGGACGACATCCATGTCCGGGACGGGGAGGCGGAACAGCTCGCCGCTGAGAGGGTTGCAGACGAAGCGCGTGACGTCCAGCTCGGAGGCGGCGCCAGCCGCGGTCAACTCCTGTAGCGTCCCGCTGTCGAGGGATTCGACGACGTGCGGAGGGCCGGGAGGCAGGTGGCGGGTCTCGGCCAGGTCGAGGAGGAGGAGGCCGTCGGAGCTCGTGGCGCGGACGCTCGCGACGGAGAAGTCCATGCCGTCGGCGAGGTGGGCGGGGACGGAGATTTGGGAGACGTACGGGGCCGCGTCGAGGTCCAAGGACGCGCGCGCGCCCGGCGACGGCGGCGCCCCTGACGCGTCCAGCGCCGCCCTGCTGTAGACCATGGCCCAGGGAGGGCGCGAGACGGCGCCGGCGCCGGCGACGCGGCGGAGAAGGAGGGACATCGTGGTTGTGGAAGTGGAGAGGGGAGGGGTGCCGCTGGTGGGGAAAGAAGGAGGGGTTTGGTTTGGTGCACATGGACTCGGTGCGTGCAGCTCTGCCATTTTTCTGGCAAGAGGAAAGGTCACATCCAGCGTTCTTCGGGTCTCACGGAGAAGACGACAAGAGGATGTCAGTTCAAACTTGCAAGGTTTTGTTTTTTAAAGATGGCAAATGATATTTATAAAAGCTTTCCCCGAATTTCTGATTTCTTGAAACTTCATGGTCCCTAGAAATCTGAAATCACGTTTCACATTTTCTAATGTCCATTCCCAGATAGTTTAAAGTTTTTGGCTTTTGTTAAACCAATCACTAGAAACTTAGTAGAAAGCCATGATAATAGTCAGACATTTTACCGAATGAAGTTCTAATTCTCTTCTCTGTTGAAACCCAAGAATTTTCAAAAGCTTGTCCATACATTTCGGACAAGGGATGACGGATGGCGAGCTTTCCTCCTTGGACGATCGAAGGTTGAAAAGGGTTTCTTCGAGATCTTTGGAGTGTGATGGCGCCAATCTGCTCTTGATGACAACTTTGTCAACGTATACATCAGCATTTCTTCCATGTTAATAGGCCCTGAATATGAGGCTCATGAGCCGCTGGAAGGTGGCCCTGGTGTTTAATGGCCTGAACAGTATAGCGGGTCTATGGACTATTTCGTCAATAGCCTGAACAGTATGCGTCGGCAACGGAAGGTGCATCAAGGTGTGGTGAAGCTTGTCTTCTTTGCATCTTCTTCGGCCATGAATACTTGATGATAGGCTGAGTAGTACGCAACTAGGAAACTCAGCAATTGGCACCTCCCGGAGGGAGTCTAGCAGTTGGTCAACTGAAAAATGTGTAATTCAACACGATTCAAACACAGTTTGAGATTAGATTTTTGTTTCTCTCTGCCAAATGGAGTGACATAGGGTACGTTTGGTTAGGTAGCTTATTTTGCTTAGGCAAGCCAGATCAATCTAGATCATCTGGGCTATTGCCAAGGAAAGCAAGACATGCTGCTGGGCTAACACCAGATGTGAGGTTCTCCATCCTGAGGCCAGGGGCATTCCATCTTTCCGAAGACAGGAATCAGATTCAAGATTTTTAAGTTCTAGGATAAATTGTGGTCGTGAACTGGTGTTTCCTACAACCCATATATCAATATTAAACTAACATCTAGGCCCAGGAACAGTTCGTTTTCTAGTTATGCAGAGTAGTCTAAATAAGATTAGAGCTGCATGCATTTCTTATCATCAGCATAGAAATACAATACACGTCAATTTAATCCGATCAAACATATCCTAATTTCCATGATAAGCAAAGTGAACATAACATTAACACGCAAGTGCATTAATAAACACATAAGAAAGCATAATTTCTTGCAAATAACATTGAATTTCTAAAGACTGCCATCCAAACTGCTGTGAAATGTAGCCCCAAAAGAAGAACATCCACCTGTTTCAAAGAGGACTACAGCAGCAAATAAGCAAGCCCAAAATTGTCCCAGACTTCTCCAAAGTGAGGGTCCATGTCCTTCAGGTTCCACCATCAACGTTGCTCCATTCCATACAAAAACATCAACTTTGCTGCCAGTCACATTTAAGAAATCTGCAAGGAAAAAGAGTAGGCAGATATATCAAAAGCCTTGGTAATGACTAAATGACATACTTGGGTAATATTTCAATTCTGGTGGGAAGTAAATTTACAGCATGGCCATTTGGTAAGAAAGAGCATGCAACATACTTCGGTATGAAAGACAAGAAACTTATCGTGGTGAAAATGCAGGGTATCCTTTTAATTCACACAAGGTAAATAGTGCCAAGCAGTTAAGCACCAGAGGCAATGTGTAAGGAACATATTCAAGCAGCATCCTTGATTCTCCTATGAATACAAATATTTGAATCCTATTCAAAATTATACACATGCTTGAAGAAAAGGAACCATTATATGGTGTAATCTGCTACAAACACCCCATTTTGAGTATACAATCGAGATCTAAGAAAGCATCCTATTCTCATAGGCTCATAGCCATATGAAACTGAACACGATTCTACAAAACGGGTTGGAATTAAGGATAACAGTAGTACTGCAATATATATATCAACCACTTCAATATAGTAACTTGGAAACATGACCAATAAATATTTGTTTCTGCAAGTAGACATTTCAAAGGCAGTGTAGGAGAAATGTAGAATCCTGATAAGTGGTAACAACCAGTAAACAAATATGACTAAATATCCAACAAAAAAAGGTGTCCAAATAAGAAAGAATGATTTAAGAGAGAGTACCAAAGATAAGTTAGCTGGCGTGTTTCACTTGTTCTCGCGTTTGTCTACACGAACCAACATGTCTGCCAAAGTCTTCCTTGTGCAATTAGTTGTCTTTCTCGAAAGTGTACCTTCAACTATATCCATAGGTAGAAGAACATAAAGCATAAGTAACACAGAACAGTGAGATATACATCCTTCTTGGTTACACCAATCATTGAATTGAAAACACTGTTTAGTCATTTAACATAACAACTGCAATATATATATGTTGACATTTTACTGTACATGACATATACAATCCAATGTCTAATGAAATCAACAAATACACCAGTTATCTAACAATACCAAACTCAGCCTCCCGTATTCTAAAGCAAATCGCATAAAAATGGCCTATTTAGTTCTGAAATATGTGAGCCAATGTACAATGATTAACTCTAAACAATACTTAAGATAAGATATCAGCGGCTAAATCACTCCAGAAACTTCAAACAAATAAATTTGTGTGTATCAACAAACCAATCAATCCTGCGAAAAGGTTCCACGCACTGAAGCACATCATTTGAAAGATAAGCTAAACTAAAGCCTATGCAACCTAACAGTTATAGTAAAAATGGATTTCAGAGCTGCATTATCCAATGTATGGAACAAGCAACTTAGAGAAGTATATGTATACCTGCACCAGGGATATTGTTTGATTCAAGCCATGTTGGGAGCATACACGGCACAAAGAAAGCAGTGTTGTAAGGGCTTAAATGTATGATGCTATCTGGAAAGGGTATCAGCCCAATCAACTCCCCATTAGCCATGTCCATGGGAATAATAGCGTTGCCAGATTGAAAATACAGAATGTTGGCGTCGAATGGATCTATGGCAGCAATCCACGGCATGTGCTTGGCCAGTGGTTTGGTTTTGTTGGGCAAGAGTAAGCAAACTTTCATCTGACATGCAAGCTTCCAGCAGCATCCTTCGTCGTCAAGCGAAAACGACCTGATGATGAAAGGCTCCTTTTCAGTTGACAGCTCAATATAATGCAGCTTCCCCTCACTGACCCCCATTAGCCGGCGCTTGCCCAGCACCAGATTCTCCCTTGTGTCGAAATCCGAGACCACGCTGCCCACAGGTAGCTCGACCAACCGGTGCTCTGGCCGGTCGCTGAAGGGGTCGACGGAGAAGGCGCCCCAGGTGAGGTCGACCCACCACAGCCGGTCGCTGAATGCCAGCACTTTGTGGTTCGTGTCTATCTGCATTCGCTGCCAATCGGCCGGTATCGTGTCCGGAACGAACAGCTGCCGCTCGTCCCACTCCCCTGTTTCGGACCGAAACCGGCGCACGACTTTGCGGTTATCCCCTGCCCTGCAGCTGAGTTGAGCGACCACGAATCGACCAGGTGGGCCGTGGGAGCCGTCGGACTGGGTGAGCAAGCCGAAGTCCGTGCTCGTGTAGGCGACATCCATGTCCGGGACCGGGAGGCGGAAGAGCTGGCCGCTGAGTGGGTTGCAAACGAAGCGCGCCGCGTCCAGCTCGGAGGCGGCTCTAGCCGTGGATTTTTATTTAGATAAAGAGTGTTTATTAATATCGAAAAGATACAACATGCACTCAGCCTCTGCAACAACGCAATAACCGAAGCCATTACGGATGCACACAGCCAAAAGACAATAAGAAGAAGAAATAAAAAGAAAAGTCTCGCTAAAGAGTTACAGTCCTTGCAGCAGCCGCACAACCACCACCAAAACAACACCTGATGTCCAATTCTTCAAAAGCAACGCCTTCAAGAAGAACAGTGTCAGGCACAACCAATTAAGGCCAGACCTTGGGTTTTCACCCTGAAGATAATCCTCGCTCTCACAACAATGTCTTCAGCAAGACCACTGTCAGGCATAAACAATTAAGATCAGACCTTGGATTTTTACTCTGAAAGGTAGGACTTTGGACTTCACGTATGTTGTCACCCCCACTTACATGCTGCTGCTCCAAGTCATGAAACACCAAGCCAATTCCTCAACCGCACAAGAAATCAAACCACCATTGTCAGTCCTCAGATCTCGCCGTCCATGTCATTCTCCGCCAGCACCATGGAACGAGAAAGCGTGCTCCATGATATTAATAGCCAGCAGAGTTTCGAAGCGCACCCTCTGAAACCAAACGGTCAGAGAAAAACATGGGTGCACACGATCGAATACCATCCGATCCAACAATCTTCAGGCATGAGTCCCCAATGAAGTTCGTCGGCGGAGCTTTCCGAAACACGACCGTCCAGCCAGATCGATGGGGATATGCATCCGGCAGATCTTCATCTTGGCACGAGAAGAACACTAGGACCACCGCCATTATTATTCAGTCCCGCAGGCCCCGACGCCGCGAGACCACTCCCAGCAGGAACGTCGGCAAGAGAGAGAACCAGCGCACAGCTAAGCACCGACATGGCCGAGCCACAGCCGAACGCATCGCTGACCCTGGCTGGATCCATCCGGTTCAGATCGGATCCAAAGAATCCAGATCAAGCCCAAGAGATCCGAGACAACCTCGATCCGATCCGCCACCATGGCGGCCTGAATCGGCGGCGTCCCTCACCTTCACGCCGTCACTCCGCACCGCCCCGTGCCCGCCGCCTGCTCCCCACCGCCTCCGTGGGTCGCTGCCGCGGGGCACCTCAGCTGCCCACCGTCTACGATGGGATGGGCGCCGCCACCACCGCCGGAGCCGGCAGCAGCGGCGGCAGGGGGCCGGGACGGTGGGTGTCAGCTAGGGTTGAGTGGAGGTGGGCGCCTCCGGAGCCGCCTGGAGGGAGGCGACCCGGGAGGGGTTGTTCCCAAGACAAGACATGCGGCATCCAGCCGCGGAATATTCGAGCAGCAGTTTCCTCTTCAAGGACTCACGGTCGCCCCGAAAGAAGGGAGGCAAGTGGCGGGTCTCGGCCAGGTCGAGGAGGAGGAGGCCGTCGGAGCTGGTGGCCCGGACGCTTGCGGCGGCGAAGTCCATGCCGTCGGCGAGGTGGGCGGGGACGGAGATGTGGGAGACGTACGGGGCCGCACCGAGGTCGAAGGACGCGCGCGCGCCCGGCGGCGACGGCGCCCCTGACGCGTCCAGCGCCGCCCTGCTGTAGACCATGGCCCAGGGAGGGCGGGCGGGCGCCGTGCAGAGGGAGCGGCGGAGGGGCACCGAGACGGCGCCGGCGAGGCATCGGAGGAGTAGGGGGCGCATTTTGGGGAGGGTTTTTGTGCGTCTTGATTCTGTGGACTGTGAGGAAAACAGGGGTTTGGTGCACATGGACACGGTCCATGCGGCTCGTTCTGACCAAAAGTAAGGGTCCTGTGGTCTCGCGGAGAAGACGACAAAGAGACCCCTCCTTCATTGACCAACTACTTTCCTGCCAAAATGTTATACACCTGGGCCATCTACGAGCTCAAAGTAGCCCATGGGCTATTTTACTATCACTCGCCTAAAGGTCAAATCTTATGTGAACGAATCGGATAAATCTTCCACTAAGAAAACAATAATGAATCGGATAAAATGACACAACGCATTCAAAACGCAACACACAGGACTCACTGAAACACAACATCCGAAAATCAGGACTCGCTAAAACTTTGAATGGATGATTTTCAAACTTCTGCTAGTAGCACAGCAATATCAGCAATGACGATTATGGTTGTTCGTGTTCGTACAATAGTATAACATTGTGACTGTCTCGTGCCAAGTTATTTTTGTAGGACCTTTACAAACCACACACTTAAGTTAGTGAATACAGGAAAGCAAGATGTGGAGTTTCGAAATCATCAGCATCAGATAGCTACCTTGGTAGAACTACATTGGCTTGGAACAGGATGTTCTGAATTCTGAAACCATCGTCTAAGACAAGGCGTTGCTGAAAGATCGATATGTCGACTAGAGGGGGGGTGATTAGGCGACTACCAAATTTTAATTCTTTTTCGATTAATTAAGGCTTGAGCAAAGTAAAACAAGGTTGACTAGATGTGCACTAAGTGAGCAACCTATGTGATACAAGCAAGGTAAGCAACGTAGCGGAAGCAATAAGTAAAGGATAGAAGTAACCGCAAAGTGGAGACACGGAGATGTTTCCCGTAGTTCCTTACCAAGGGAAGTACGTCTACGTTGGAGGAGTGTGGAGCCACCTAGGCGCTCCAAAAGCACGGATGTGCTCACTCTATTCTCCGTGAGCTTTACCCGTGGGGGTTCGGCTCATTCACTATGAGGTCACCTTGATGGCGTTGACCAAGCCGGTACACAAAGGTTGGGGAACTCCACAATGAGTAGGAGCCTCCCAACAATGCCTCGGACTTCCTCCGAGACTCACAAAGGCACCTCGAGTTACAAGCAACCCAAGATGCAAGTTCCACACAATCCGTGTGGGGGGATTTGAAATTCCTTCGGTGGAGACGTAGATCTAGACCTCCTATGACACTCCTCAAAGTATCAAGTCGATTGAGTGGTGGGAGTGGGAGATCTAGTAGTTTGAAGCTTTGGCAACAATGGGGATTTAGTTGTAGTAGTAGCTCAAAATATCCCAAGGTAGGAGAAGGGGTTTAAATACCCCTTTCTTTCAATCTGGCCGTTGGAGGCAGAAAACCCGCGCCAGCGGTACTACCGCTGGAACAAGCGGTGGTACCGCTGGGTTCTTCAATGCAGCAACGCAGACAGTCAACGGTCTTCTTCCTTCTTCACGCGGCCCACGCCCCCGGTACCAGGTGGTACCGCTCGAGGTACCGCCCGAGGTACCGGACAACGCCTCCGAACGCTGGAAACAGCGGTACTGGCAGCGGTATTGGAACCAGCCAGTCCACCTCAGCGGTACCGGCTGGTACCGCTGGCGGTACCGCTGGTGGTACCGCTCAAGCGCCCAGAACCCGAAAACAGCGGTACCCGCGGCGGTACTGCCGCTGCAGTGCAAATTCCTGGGGCTGGCGGTACTACCGCCTATCCCAGCGGTAGTACCGCCCTCTGGCAAAGTTGCATCAAAATGTAGAGAATCACTGCGCGAATGCAATGACGATATTCATAAGACCTGTTCAAACTTGTATAAAACTGTTAGATACAAACTTTGTATTATCATCAACATCAAAACATGATTAAGAGCGACAATGCTCTTTCAGTTGCCTATATTTTTCCCAAATGGAGATCGTGGCAGTCTGCTGCCGATGAGATCGCGCAGCTCAAACTCGCTAGGGAACCTCTGTTCAGCTAATTTTGAGAAAACCTGGAAAGGTGGAAGAAATTTTCAGTGAGGAACAAATAAGTGTATATTGCTTCTCAATTCATTTAGGTAAATAGAGCCTTGTCCATGTTAGCAGTTTTCTCTAGGAAGAGAGATAGAATCTCATTGAAAATTATCTCCCAACAAGACAATAGGGTAAATTTTCTTTGTGGAAGTAATTCTTTAATATCTGAACTCGTGGTAGAAAGAAAAGTGGTTACTCCTGAATTTTATTTTATGATGCAAGGAAGCAGGAAAGCAGCGGGAAATTTTTGTTTTTGCCACACTAGTTTTTGCCCATTTTGCTTTTGCCACTCTAAATTTTGGCATTTTGCTTTTGCCCTCTCAGTTCCTGGTAATACATCAGTCTTGCCCAACGGTTAGTCGGAGAGGTTGTCGTTGCTCCCGGGGCGAGGACGGCGGCGAGAGGAGACTTCTTCTTCACCTTCATAATCTGACCAAGTGATGACGTTGCCGTCCTCATCCTTTGCTCGCCAATTGCTCAAGGTGGTGATGTTCTTCTCCGAACCCGAAAGCACATCTTCGCCTTGATCACGGCGACGTTGAATGTCGCGTTGACGTGCCATCTTGTCTTCATAATGATTTTGCCAAGTGCGAGTTTCCACAGCCTTGGACATACAGAAAATCTTCTTCATTTGCTTGGCCATCCAAGCAAAACCACCTTCCATCCTAGGAGCCCGTGAGGGGCCAGCAGCAGTCTCAGCAGTTGCAGCAGTCTTGTTCTTAGCTTTGTCCTCCTTGTGCCTCTCGGTATGATCCTTGATGAGGAGGCGCTTGGACTTGTGCTCAATCCAAGTCTTGGGGTCACTAACATCTTGATTCGGGAAACGGCGGTGCCATGCCCACAAGAGGATCTTCATAATGAGAGGGCCATGACACGCATTCTTCTTGTTGAGGATAACATTGTAAAGCTCATTCCAAATAAAATCAGCAATGTCAATCTTCTTCCCTTGAGTCTTGAATTGGTGAGACATAAGCATCAAGGTGCGAAGATACCCATGAATTTCATCCAAGTTGCCAACCTTGGGGTTGAGGACCATGCGGTAGATGCGATGCATTATATCATAGGGAGGAAAGAGCCCCTCCGATTTCCCAACGGTGAACCTCTTCCAAAAATAGAGAGGACGAAGCGCCTCATTCTCCACGGGTCTTGTAGCTTCATGAACACGGAACCATGTGCTTGACAAGTGAGAGGGAAGAACAGTTTGAGTTCCATGATTTTCAAAACCAAGCATAGCAGTAATATCAGCCCAATTCTCAGAAAAACTTGGTCCTTTGTCATCCAAGTGAGATAAGGTTCCTCCACTTCGGTCCCAAAGTGAACAGTGGCAAGAATTGGCAAACGAGCGCTTCATCATAATCTTGCTTGAGTTGCATGAGAGGAATGATCCAAACTCTTGACACATGGACATTGCTTCTCCAAAATACTCCGGGTGCCTCGTCATATGATCCATGTCAATCCATTTTTGTGGCACCACATTCTTTTCTGCCTTCCTATGAAGGATCTCTGAGTAGCATTGGGCTTGAAAGACATTGTGGAAGAAAGGGTCATTGCCACGATACTTGGGAAGCAGGTTTGCCCGGTCAGTTGCATAGGCATCCCTCTTCCTTAGGTCCAGAAATTGAGGTTCAGGCATCGTGCTTGCGGTCAGCTCCTTGGAGGCCGGTTTCTTGGCAACTCTCTTCTTTGGTTTACTTGGCCCCGATGGATGGAGTTCTTCTTCAATCTCATCAACCGGTTCATCTGCTCTAGGTTTCTTGTTTGCTCGACGACGAGTACCTCCCGAACCAACACCACCTGTGAATAGCAATGGATGGGAAGCATGGGGATAAGAAAATGCAACATGGTTTCATGATTTGGGAAGCTAAAGCACAATGTGAACGAAAGTGAGAGAACTTAATGGCTAGAGATGTTATTAAACACTTGGAATAGAGGCATCACATAGAGATGATGAACTAATTTCAACAAGGAACAAGAAAATCATCTCTAGGTGACTCCTATTAACCCTAGATGTAGAACAACAAAAATAGCCAATGAATTCTAACAAGATTCATACACAAGGTTCTAGGGTCCCTAAATTGCATCTCTACCAAACCAAATCGTCACAAGCACAAGAAGATTCATCATCCATACATCTCCACCCATCCACTAGGTGAGAGAGAGGGAGAGGACGTACCGGTGTTCATGGCGAGGGTCAAAGGTGAGGGAGAGGTGCTGGAGTGTCCCCGGGGCGTGGGAGGGGAAGCCCTTGGCCGGGGCACTCCTTCCCGGCGGCGGGAAAGGTCGGCGGCGGCGGAGATTGAGGAGAGGAGTTGGGGCGGCGTGGGGAAAAGAGGAAGTTTGACTTCCTCCCCACAGCCGCCCGACCCTTATCCTGCGAAAAACCGCTCCAGCGGTACTACCGCTTAACCCAGCGGTAGTACCGCCGGCCGGTTCCTGCGCAGCCCAAAATGCGATTATTCGCCCGATCAAAATGCTTTCGCATCATGGTAAGGGGAATAATGATGCAGTGGGATGCCAGTACCGGCGCCTGGGGGCACCGCGCTGTGTAAGTCCAAGAGGGCGAACACAATGCCATGTCGCCGGGTCCGACTTTCTGAGCGCCAAGAGCATGAAACCAAAAGCATTTTTTAGAAAGAAAAGTGTTTCGAGATAGAATTTTTGGCTTAGGATAGAACACAAACCGATAGGGGTGGGAGACATTCGACTTTGCAAGATGCAAAAGGAAAGGCCAAAGGTTGAATGTTTTCCACAAGAGAAAGCCAAGGTCTAGAAAACCCAAATAAGATCAAATGAAGATCAACTCCTCATAAGGAGGAGGCGGTGGCCGAGGCCACCATGTATGAGCAATTATCAACCCAAAACCGCGAAGATATATCTTGGGTTTAAGGCCAATACTCATCGTTTAAGCACAATTTGTCACCGGAGTGACCAAATAAAGCACGAATTGTCTATGTGCGCATAATAGAAGTAGTGTTGACTCATGAGTTGAGCTACACTCCCCCTATGTCCATGCATGCATCTAAACTAGTTACGATGTCTACTAAGGGTATTTGTGCAAGGCGGTCAAGCAAAGTTGCTCGCATCAATGACATTTAGTTCATTCCTCAACTCTCGAAATCTTGGTTCATCAAGGGCCTTGGTGAATATATCCGCAAGTTGATCCTTGGTTCCTACAAAAGAAAGGTCAATGTTGCCCCTTTCCACGTGCTCCCGGATGAAGTGATGACGAACTTCAATATGCTTTGTCTTGGCATGTTGCACGGGGTTGTGGGCGATCTTGATAGCACTCTCATTGTCGCAAAGGAGAGGCACCTTGGTGAAGTTAATACCATAATCCTTCATAGTTTGAACCATCCATAAGAGTTGAGCACAACAACTTGCGGCGGAGATGTACTCGGCTTCGGTGGTGGAGAGAGCAACACAATTTTGCTTCTTGGAAGACCAACACACCAAGGAGCGGCCAAGAAATTGACAACTCCCGGATGTAGACTTCCTATCCTTCTTCTCTCCGGCATAATCCGCATCCGAGTAACCCATGAGATGAAAGCTTGAACCCTTGGGATACCAAAGACCAAAGTTTGGGGTATGAAGCAAATATCGAAAGATGCGCTTAACCGCCACTAAGTGGCTCTCTTTGGGAGCCGCTTGATACCTTGCACACTTACCCACACTAAACATAATATCCGGTCTAGATGCACAAAGATAAAGCAAAGAGCCAATCATAGAGCGATAGAGTTTTTGATCGACATCGTTACCCTCGGTGTCGGTGTGGAGGTCGACGGAGGTGGACATGGGTGTCTTGTAAGATTTGAGCTCCGTCATCGTGAACCTCTTGAGCATGTCTTGGGTATATTTGGCTTGATTGATGAAGGTACCTTCCCTATATTGCTTCACTTCAAAACCTAGGAAGTACTTCAACTCCCCCATCATGGACATCTCAAATTTGCTTGTCATTAGCTTTGCAAACTCATCATTGAAAGCATTGTTAGTAGAACCAAAAATGATGTCATCTACATAGAGTTGGCATATGAAAAGATTGCCACCCACCTTCTTGGTAAAGAGGGTGGGGTCAATAACACCAACTTGGAATCCACGGTCTACAAGAAACTCTCGAAGGTGCTCATACCACGCACGTGGGGCTTGTTTAAGGCCATAGAGTGCCTTGTCGAGCTTGTAAACATGGTCCGGATGGTTGGGATCCTCAAACCCGGGAGGTTGCTTAACATATACCAACTCATTAATAGGACCATTAAGGAAAGCACTTTTAACATCCATTTGTTGCAATTTAAAGTTATGATGAGATGCATATGCAAGCAAGATGCGAATAGATTCAAGACGAGCAACGGGGGCATAGGTTTCACCGAAGTCAACACCTTCGACTTGAGAGTAGCCTTGTGCCACCAATCTTGCCTTGTTTCGAATGACAATGCCGTTCGAATCTTGCTTGTTCTTGAAGACCCATTTGGTGCCGATGACGTTCTTGCACCCATTTGGCCTTGGCACCAACTTCCACACCTTGTTGCGCTTGAAGTTATTGAGTTCTTCATGCATGGCATCAATCCAATCATGATCTTCAAGAGCTTCATACACCTTCTTGGGCTCGATGAAGGACACAAAAGCATGGTTGGTGCTAAAGCTTGCCAATTGTTTTCTTGTGACGACCTTGCTTTGGACACCTCCAAGAACTTTGTCCAATGTATGCTCTAAGCGAGTTAATTTTTGCTCTCTTCGCAATTCTCTTCTCTTGATGGCCTCTCCGAAGTTTCTTGAGAGATGACTTGATCATTTCCTTCATCATCGGAGTCATGTGCATTGTTTTGATCTTGAGCTTGATCTTGATGAGGACCACCTTGATCTTGTTCTTGATCATTGTCGTGTGCACCATCTAGAGCTTGGTCTTGAACATCAAGTTGTGGAGAGGAACCACTAGGTTGATCTTGTTCTTGACCTTGCTCACTTGTTTGAGGGCTCGGAGTTTGTTCTTGGTTACGGGGAGGATCTTGAGTTGGTGATGGTATAACTTGAGGAGGAGCTCGAGGAGGATCTTGAACTTGAGGAGGATCCTCTTCAATGGGACGAATGTCCCCAATTGCCATCCTTCTTAGAGCGAGCTCCATAGGTACATCACCTACAACATTAGGATCAACTTGCCCCACTTGGGAGCCATTATCCTCATCAAACTTCACGTCACTAGATTCTTCAACTTGACCGGTGGTCTTGTTGTAGACTCTATAGCCGTGAGAGTTTGTGGAGTAACCAACAAAGATACCCTCTATAGATCTAGTTTCAAACTTAGATAACCGGTTACCTTTCTTGCGAATGAAGCACTTGCATCCAAAGACACGAAAATAAGAAAGATCCGGTTTCTTCCCAAGAAGAATCTCATATGGGGTCTTGTTCAATAGCTTGCGGAGAAATAACCGATTTGTTGCATGACAAGCGGTGGAGATGGCTTCGGCCCAAAAGTTAACGGAGAAGCATACTCCGCAATCATGGTCCTAGCCGCATCCATAAGAGTCCGGTTCTTCCTCTCCGCAACACCATTTTGTTGAGGGGTGTATGGAGTGGAATATTGATGAGCAATCCCTCTTCACTAAGAAACCCCTCCACGGTATAGTTCTTGAATTCGGACCCATTGTCACTTCGAATTGTCATGATCTTCTCTTGATATTGGCGTTGAGCATGTTGATGAAGTCAATGACTCTTTGTTGAGTCTCACTCTTTTCTTGAAGAAATAGACCCATGTGTATCTTGAATAGTCATCAACAATCACCAAGCAATACTTCTTCCCACCAAGACTATCATAAGATAATGGACCAAAAAGGTCCAAATGAATGAGCTCAAGAATCTTGTTGGTGGTAATCTTCGTCTTTGGTGGATGGGCTTCTCCATGTTGCTTTCCTAGAACGCATGATCTACACACACGATCTTTGGAAAACTTAATATCGGTTAGTCCAAGAATGTGATTACCACTTTGAAGATCATGGAGTGTTCTCATATTGGTGTGGGCTAGTCGGCGGTGCCAAAGCCAACCCACATCAACTTTAGCCATTAGACAAGTCGCGGCCGACATGCTCTCTTTCGAGAAATCAAGCACATACATGCCGTACTCGACATGTCCAACAAAGACTACTTTAAGAGATCCCTTCACGGTGATGATCACACTCTCGTCATCAAAATAACACCCATAACCACTTTTAGTAAGTTGATAGACGGAGAGTAAGTTGTAACCAAGGGACTCAACGACAAGTACATTCTTGATAGAGACTTCTCTAGCAACAACGACCTTGCCTCGTCCCAATACCTTAAGCTCGCGGTTGTCACCAATTTTGACTCGTGAATATTGAGGTAGAGGAGGTTCAATATCATCCACCAAGTCAATGCGTCCGGTCATGTGTTGGGATGCGCCACTATCCACCGTCCATCGACCCGCACCGGACGCCACACCCTACAAGGAATCAAGTCTTTGATTTAGGTACCCATTTTTCGATGGGTCCTTTCTTGTTAGTCACAAGGGTCTTAGGAACCCAAATAGCCCAATGATAATCATCACCATAAGAAGAGCCAACATATTTAGCATAAACATGACCATCTCTAGATTTCATAAGAACATAAGATGGGTTATATTTGCCGGCAAAGTCATTATGGGTAGGAAGGTCCCTTGTGACCTCACCACCCACAATGGTGTTGGTCTCCTTCTCTTTAGCCAACTCCCCCTCCTTCACAAAGATAATAGCTTTTGAAGAGGGAGAAGACTTCTTCTTCTTTTGTTCTTCTTCTTTGACTTGGTAGAGAAACCAAGTCCTTCTTTTCCAATTTGATCCTTTTGATTGCTCAAAAGGTCATTGAGGTTCTTTTCTCCTTGGGCACAAGCCATAATGCCCTTCTCAAGTTGAGATTTCAACTTAGCATTCTCTTCAACAAGGTTAGCATGCTCACAACAAATAATAGATTTAGCAATAATTTCATTTGATGTGGAAGCAATAACTTCTTTCACTTGTTGACCTAGGAATTGATCATGAGACTTCTCAAGTTTGGCAAAAGACTCTTTGAGGGTTTTGAGTTCCTCATCAAGTCTCTTGTTTTCCTTCTCAAGTCTAGCATGTTCAATGCCTAGCTCAAGCTTCTCATTCTTATAGACTTTAGAAGTAGCAAGAGCATGTTCATGATCCTTTTTAACTCTAGACATGTCAATAGCATAGGATTCCTCGGAATTAGATAGGGCCTCCTCAAGGGACCTTATACGAGTTTGCTCCTTTTCAAGAGCAATAGCGAAATCCGCTATCTCATTAGCATAGTCAACCTCACGGTTTGCCATGCCCGAAATGATCTCCTCCTTTTGATCTACAAGAGAGTTAGTTTCCTCAAGTTGCTCCAAAAGAGCATCAACATTCACTTTGTCTTCTCCTTTAAGATTGCTAGCCACACGTCCACCTCATTTGGACTTTGGGGCTCCTTCACAACATTCTCTACACAATCCAATAAGGAAGGAGGTGTAGAGGCAATAGGTTTAGGAGAAGGAGTTACCGAGGTGGCTTTTGCCATGAGACATGTGTAGGGAATGGACTCATTTTCATTGGGGGATTCAAATAGGGATGACGGTGTAGAGGAAGGTGTAGCTATGGCAATGCGAGCGGTAGCTACAACTTCATCTTCATCACCGGACGTGTATTCTTCCAAAACTTTTCTATCTTGAACACACAAGGCATTGGTAACCCTCTTCTTCACGTAGTTCTTGTTGCCGTTGCCCTTGGACTTGTCTTTTCTCACAAGCTTGCCATTGTGGTCCTCTCGATTCTCCCAAGGACACTCGGCAATGTAGTGATTGAGATTACTACAATTATAGCAAGTCTTTGGACGGTCTCCTCTTGGTCTTGCAACGAAGTTCTTCTTAGCAAAAGGTCTTGAAGATCTCTTGGAACGGTTGCCCCAATAGGCTCTTGAAGCAAGAGCCATGTGCTCACAATAGTCTTTCTTGATCTCCTCCGTATCCTCCTCTTCACCTCCATGTTCAAACTCTTCTTCACTAGTGATGGTGGTGGACTTCAAAGCGACATTTGGAGATTGTCCCGCAAGTCCCCTTTGCCGAGCTTGAGCATGAATAGAGCTCTTGACAACCATCCCAATGGATACAAACTCGTTGAGCACGGTGTTGGAGTCAAGTGTTGAGAAGTCCGGTCTTGATCGAATGGTTTGAGCTAAGCCTTGATTTGAGGGAGTGATGGCCTTGAGAAATTTGCGCTTGATCCAATTATCACTAATCTTCTCAAAACCGAAATCATTCAAGGTGATGGCAAGAGCGGAGAGTCTTCGATAGAGATCTTCGGGGGTCTCATCTTCATTCATCACAAACTCATCGGCTTCATCTTGAACCGCTTCATACTTGGAAAGTTGAATGCTTTTGTTCCCCAAGAACAAGTTATGAAGATTCTCCCAACATTGCTTTGCCGTCGTGCACATACGGATATGCGTGCGATAAGTTGGGCTTGCGGCCGTTTGTATCATGTGCATGGCGGTGGCGTTGAGTTGATGATTGGCCTTCTCCGTTGGAGTCATGTTGTGTGGGTCTTGAGGATGGAAGCCTTGCTCTAAAATGTCAATCAAGAAAACACAACAACTAGACATGTGTGAACGCATAGAGAATTGCCAATTAGGAAAGTCTTTTGGATCAAGCTTAGGAGGTGCGCCCATATTGGCGATGTGTGGCGGAGAGACGTGTTGGTGGATTGTGTTATACACTTGTTCCGGTGGAACATTAGCATACACCCCCGGCGGCTTCCTTGGGGTTGAGTTACCATCCTCGGAGTTCTTTGTTTCGGGATTGGCTTGCGCCTTTCCGTCCGCATTGACAATACCCGTAGAAGGAAGAGTATCTACCTTCCCGGGGACATTTTCCAAGGAGGGTAAATCAACCTTAGGAGGATCCGGTTTCCCTAGGAACTCCTTGAACATTTCTCGCATCGATTCCTTCATGCTTATGTTGAGGTTGGTAGTGATCTCGGTATTGAGATTCGATATCTCACTCTTGAGTTCACTAACAACCTCACCAAAGCGTTCATTAGTAACCGATGCGAGAGGGTCCACGACGTCCGACATATTCTCTTAGGCGGTGAAGCCTTAGATAAGAGACGAGGCTCTGATACCAATTGAAAGATCGATATGTCGACTAGAGGGGGGGTGATTAGGCGACTACCAAATTTTAATTCTTTTTCGATTAATTAAGGCTTGAGCAAAGTATAACAAGGTTGACTAGATGTGCACTAAGTGAGCAACCTATGTGATACAAGCAAGGTAAGCAACGTAGCGGAAGCAATAAGTAAAGGATAGAAGTAACCGCAAAGTGGAGACACGGAGATGTTTCCCGTAGTTCCTTCCCAAGGGAAGTACGTCTACGTTGGAGGAGTGTGGAGCCACCTAGGCGCTCCAATAGCACGGATGTGCTCACTCTATTCTCCGTGAGCTTTACCCGTGGGGGTTCGGCTCATTCACTATGAGGTCACCTTGATGGCGTTGACCAAGCCGGTACACAAAGGTCGGGGAACTCCACAATGAGTTGAGCCTCCCAACAATGCCTCGGACTTCCTCCGAGACTCACAAAGGCACCTCGAGTTACAAGCAACCCAAGATGCAAGTTCCACACTATCCGTGTGGGGGGATTTGAAATTCCTTCGGTGGAGACGTAGATCTAGACCTCCTATGACACTCCTCAAAGTATCAAGTCGATTGAGTGGTTGGAGTGGGAGATCTAGTAGTTTGAAGCTTTGGCAACAATGGGGATTTAGTTGTAGTAGTAGCTCAAAATATCCCAAGGTAGGAGAAGGGGTTTAAATACCCCTTTCTTTCAATCTGGCCGTTGGAGGCAGAAAACCCGCGCCAGCGGTACTACCGCTGGAACAAGCGGTGGTACCGCTGGGTTCTTCAACGCAGCAACGCAGACAGTCAACGGTCTTCTTCCTTCTTCACGCGGCCCACGCCCCCGGTACCAGGTGGTACCGCTCGAGGTACCGCCCGAGGTACCGGACAACGCCTCCGAACGCTGGAAACAGCGGTACTGGCAGCGGTATTGGAACCAGCCAGTCCACCTCAGCGGTACCGGCTGGTACCGCTGGCGGTACCGCTGGTGGTACCGCTCAAGCGCCCAGAACCCGAAAACAGCGGTACCCGCGGCGGTACTGCCGCTGCAGTGCAAATTCCTGGGGCTGGCGGTACTACCGCCTATCCCAGCGGTAGTACCGCCCTCTGGCAAAGTTGCATCAAAATGTAGAGAATCGCTGCGCGAATGCAATGACGATATTCATAAGACCTGTTCAAACTTGTATAAAACTGTTAGATACAAACTTTGTATTATCATCAACATCAAAACATGAAGAGCGACAATGCTCTTTCAGTTGCCTATATTTTTCCCAAATGGAGATCGTGGCAGTCTGCTGCCGATGAGATCGCGCAGCTCAAACTCGCTAGGGAACCTCTGTTCAGCTAATTTTGAGAAAACCTGGAAAGGTGGAAGAAATTTTCAGTGAGGAACAAATAAGTGTATATTGCTTCTCAATTCATTTAGGTAAATAGAGCCTTGTCCATGTTAGCAGTTTTCTCTAGGAAGAGAGATAGAATCTCATTGAAAAGTATCTCCCAACAAGACAATAGGGTAAATTTTCTTTGTGGAAGTAATTAAAGAAATTTTGTTTTTGCCACACTAGTTTTTGCCCATTTTGCTTTTGCCACTCTAAGTTTTGACATTTTGCTTTTGCCCTGCCAGTTCTTGGTAATGCATCATTTTTGCCCTCCGTGGGGCAAAAACAAAATGAAAATGGTGAAATTTTGTTTTGCTTTTGCCCCTACTGTTGTTGTTTTGCTTTTGTTTTTGCCCCTCAAAAGGGCAAAAGCAAAATGTCAAAACTTAGAGTGGCAAAAGCAAAATGGGCAAAAACTAGTGTGGCAAAAACAAAATTTTCCCTAATATATGAACTCGTGGTAGAAAGAAAAGTGGTTACTCCTGAATTTTATTTTATGATGCAAGGAAGCAGGAAAGCACCCAAAAGCAATATCTGTGTTAACAGAAGAGAAACATAAGGTTGTGTCTGATATATGAAACATACCAAATCTCCGTTGCAGTAAACTTCAAAGGCACCAGAACTTTGCAGGAAAGACTGAGCGAAATTGCCAAATAGCCAAATTGTCGCCATGGTTCCAAATCTATTGGCACGCAATTGGTGAAACAATGGAGGTGGAGTAATCCCAAGCCTGGGAAAAATCTGGTCACCAGCCATTATTGTTGCAATGGCTCCAACTTGAAGTACTGGCATAACTTTGCTCAGTACCCGTTTTGGGAAGGCTGGAGGATAATTATGCAAGAAAACATTAATTCCAGGAAATGATGTTTCAAGCATGCGCTTCATGGTCATCGCATTTCCCCTGCAAAACGGAACTCAAAGTTTTCAGTTTAAACTCTACGTACAAAGCAAAGCATATAACTTATAGAATATCATTTATAGTACAGCACTCTAACTTACCATGATCTCACTCAATGTCCTTTTCAAGTAAGATCAGAAAACTCACGATAAGAAAGCAAGTTCAAGCCAAGCCCATAAAGTCATAAAAGTGATTAAAATACAGTTTCTACTGCTTCTTTCCGTTAGATGCAATAACCAATTAAATAGTTAGCTGATTTTGAATTACTCATGGTTTATGTTTAAGAGTCGTCCTAATCTCATAGATGCATAACATGATTTAGTAACTAACTAGAGGAAGCCATTTCATATTGCACATCACCGCCAGCTGCAAAGTCACTACAAACCAAGCATCAGTCCAGATATTCAGTATTCAATGATAACAAATAGGTGTGTTCTCTCATGGAAGGTTTGCGCATCTCATGCTTGTTGTTGATGACGGAATCCACCAACGTGGTCATCTAAGACCCTCTATGAACCTCTACTGGGGGGCTTCTTCCAGCGGCCACACGTCATATGCAAGAGAGTGACCATTTACAATGCAGCAGGTGACAACATGTGTCTCCTTGTTCCTATAACCTCAGTGTCGATGGCCAAGGAGTCATGGAAAACTAGTGTGTATCTAGATAAAAGTAGAGGCAGTGACATGCGGATAGCTATAACTTGGGATGGGTGGGTTGCTGCGCACTTGTGATTGCAAGAGGGAAGCAAAGAAAGAGGTATAGAAGTAGATAGAATGAAGGAAAACAAAGGGGGTAAATGGCAGAGCAGTCATCACAGCATTGTTCTCTTAGAAATCGCTAAACCATACTGAGTTTCTATAATTCTCATACTTACTACATTGTTATGTATTCTACAAACATAGGCACACCTGCCAACAAAACATACCAAAGTAATATTGACATTTTAGAACGCGTTAGTACTTTGTCAAAGAATGGCCATAGAATAGAATGTTGAACTGGTAAGTATATACTTTTCAAACTTTGTGGCAACATGGGCCCAAACTTCCTATCAACTTAATGTAATCTGTGTATTAATTATGTGTTGACCTATAAATCATAATTTGTACGCGGCTGCAAATAAAATCATTAAGGGCGTTGGAACTTCGAAACATCCTTAAGTGTATAACACATGCTATCCAGGATTTCCCATAAAAGGGTGAAAACAATACAGCAAATTAAGTATCAGACAATCACCAAGTTAAATCTCAGCTGACTCTTCAAGCCAATAAATGCTCATAATGTCAGGTCATATTAAAAGAACAATATGTGTGCTTCCTCATTGTCATTTATAGCTAAATTCAAGCTAAGTACTGTGCAAACCAGCTCAAAGCAAGGATATCGCATCATGCTTACGAAGTACAAGTATCATCATTAATAGATCAAAATAAATAAAAAACAGTAAAGTAGAAGCCCACCAAATGTGTATACCAATTTTTCTTTGGCAAGTTACGTGAAACAGATAGCAAGCTAGTGTGGGACTGATTAAGACGTGGAAGAGTCCAGAGAAATGCAGCTTAGCTAGTTTGGAAGAGGATGTGAACCACATGTTAATTAACCGTGCTTGACAATTTAGCCTGAATCAGCATAGAAGAGGCTCTGTCCACGGACAAGGGCCCTAAATAGCATTGGGGGCTTCTTTAGACACTGGGTTATAGGGTGTAACAGGTCAAATAAATTGGTGGTTATCTTATGTTTTCCTACGGTAGCCTGGGGGATTTGGAATGTGCACGAAAAGATGGTGATGGAGGCAAAGCCAAAGCAACCAGAAGATGTGGTCTTGCGAGTTCTATATGTTTTGTACAGCAATGGAGACTATTGCTCAAGGATCAGGACAAGGGGAAGCTCTTGGAACTGATGGATAAGATTTATCAACAGATGCCCATGCATCGTGGCCATCCATAGGTGCATTAGGGATATTGTTTGTTCTTGTGGTTTTCTTTGACATCAAAGTTGATTGTGTCATTTCTTCTTTCCATGACTGGCTGTTATAGTTCTTTTGTTGGTCAGTTTAGGACGCCTTGTGTTAGCTGTTATAACTTATAAGGAGCTGGTAATCCCTTCCCAGCACATCTACCATGTCCCTGTACACTATTGGCTTTATCTTTTATCCAAATTAAACAAATATGATAGTGTGGAATAAACTATGTTAAGAACACATAGGAGATTGGGGAGTATAACATATGTTGGGACTTGGGAGGACGAACAAGGTAGATAACAGGTCGATAAAATATAAACTCTCAACAAACAAAAACAAGTTGTTTGTTGTTAGTTTTCCCTCTTCTTATTTCTTGATATCAAGAAGCTCTACATATATGTCTGCTCACACCAAGAAGCAAATTTGTGAGTGTTCATATAACACATCGCTGATGTTCTCAAGGCTTTCGTTGTCAAAGAGTGAAACATATCGCAAGTCCTCCATAGATCAGTTTCTGTTCCTAGATCAGCCTTTATATGTGAGAACTTAGTTGACCCCTGCGTAATAATCCAAATGATACTAATTCGATCACTAACTCTAATCTTATCTCTTTCTATTTACGTAACTCTCTTCCCTAATAGCATTCGAGGTTACGATATTTGCCCAGTATCATACATGCACATAACAGTGTTGTCCCTGTAAACAGAGCATTCACATTTTCATGAATAATATAGCTGCTCCCATCCCCCACTACTTGTTTAACACGAGAGTATAAGTTTAAGAATCAACTTGGAGAAAGTTACCAGCCATTAAGCATTGGTATTACAAAAAAAACTCCCTACTTTCCAAATTAAGTGTCGCTGTTTTAGTACAACACTAAATTTGGAACAAAGGGAGTACTATTTAAAACCAGTGACACTAGTGAACTGGAATACCAAATAGTCTGCATCCTAAATCATTTTGCATCATAAATTGGTCCGTCCATGTCAACCGCAGCAAGCCCACAAGTAAACCAAACACTCTGTATCCGCTACACCACACATATGTTAACTTGACCCGCACAACAAAACTAACACACAAATTGCGCAAGCAAGGAACCACCATTCGCAGACACACAAAACACACTATCTGCTACACCACGCATATGTTAATTTGATCCGCACAACCAAACTAACACACCAATTGCGCAAGCAAGGAACCACCATTCACAGAAACAAAAAACACTCTGGTCGAAAACATATGAGCATTCACGTTTCCATGAATAATAGCTGCTCCAGTTCCCCATTACTAGTTTGACATGACTGTATAAGTTTTAAGACTAAACTTGGAGAAAGTTGCCAGTCATTAAGCGGTCGGTATTAGCAATTACTAGTAGAATTTAACAGTCACCAGTGACACTAGTGAACTGGAGTACCAAAACAATCCACCTCTTAAATCATTTTGCATCATAAATTGGTCTGTGCAAGGGTAAGTGCGGCAAGCACACAACTACCCAAACACTCGGTATCCGCTACTCTAAGCGTATGTTCACTTGCTCCACACAAGCGAAGTAACCACGCCAATTGAGCAAGGAGGCAACAAATAGTCCAGAGATACACAAAACCACACTGGGCTCACGGACTCACTTGTACGAGCAGGATGCACAGAACTGCAGCTCCACGGTGGCACCGAATCCAGCTCCGTCCAGATCAGGCTGCCACCATCGCACCAAAATAACAAGTAAGTTTTGCCACTCAGATCGGATCAACATAATTCAGGGCTAGGGGTCCAAGGAAAAGGAATTTCGGGCTAGGGTTTGCCACTCACCTGTATCTGTATGGCAGCGGCCGCGGGGTCCGGGTGATGGTGGTGCGGCGGGTGGGGGTGGTGTGGCGGGTGGGGGTGATGCGGCGGGTGACCATGGGGTGGTGCGGGGGATGGCCGCGGAGGTGGGGCGGCGGCGGCGCGAAGATGTGGGAGAGGTCGGAGATGAAGAGGAGCGCGGGGAGGCCGACGAGGAGGATCTGCAGGCGGTCCATGGCTGTACCAGCGGCGCCTTCGCGTTCCCGGATTCGGCTCGCCTTTTAAAGTAAAAAAAAAAAGGATTCGGCTCGCCTCTCTTTCCTGGAGACGACGAGGAAATGAAAGCGCGGTGGCGGAGCCGGTGGAAGGTGATCGTCAAACCGCCAGGTGGGCTCCGGTGATGTGGGTCCTCCGTGTCAGCGGGATTCTTGCCTCATTGCGGAAAAAAGGCTGGGAATCTTCGTGGGCTCGAGCTCGGGCTCGGATGGCGACGTCCACTTATCGGGAGCTCCTATAGCGCGCGCTACGCGCAACTTACGAACCAGCGCGTACCTCTCCAGCAAGCCAGCGCGCTATATGGGCTCGGCCCATTTCTGCAGAACGTTCTGTTTTACTTTTTTTTCCTGTTTCGCTGATTTTAACGGAACATATTTCGAAAATCAAATTTTAAACAAATTCAAATCTGAAGAAATTTTTTGAAACTGAACAATTTTCGAAATGAACAATTTTGAAATTTGGAACCACTTTTACATTTTAAACCATTTTCAAAAATTTAGAACCATTTTAAATTTGGAACCATTTTTTAATTTGGAACCATTTTAAAAAATAAACAAATTTAAAATTTGGAACCATTTTTTAATTCGAAACCATTTTTATATTCATAAACATTTTTAAATTCGGAACCATTTTTAAAAAATGAACATATTTAAAATTTGAACCACTTTTAAATTTGAAACCATTTTTAATATCAAAATTTTTAAAACTGAAAAAATTTAAAATGGAAAAATGGAACCATTTTTTAATTCGGAACCATTTAAATTTGGAACCATTTTAAATCGGGAACCATTTTTTTAATTTAAAACCATTTTCAAAAATGGAACCATTTTTAAATTTAGAACCATTTTCAAAAATGGAACCATTTTTAAATTTGGAACCATTTTTTAAAATGGTTCCATTTTCAAAAATGGTTCCATTTTCAAATATGGAACCATTTTTAAAACAACTAAGAAAAAATAAAATAAAACAAAAACAAAACAGAAAAAGAAAAAGAAAAAGAAAAAGAAAAAAAAAACGAAAAATAAAACAGAAAAAATAAAAACGAAAACAAAAAAAACAGAAAAAGAAAAAAAGAAACGAAAAAGAAAACAGAAAAAACGAAAACAGAAGAAAAAAACTGCGCAGTGCGCGCGTGATGGGCTGGCCCAAGTGCGACGGGGGGTACGCGCGCGTTTGTAAGTTGCGCGGTACGCGCATTATAGGAATTGCCCACTTATCCGTGACTGAACTGGACTGTGTCGTCGGCCTTCTGGGGTTCGACAGTCTAATGACGGCCCAACTATGATTATATGCACAAAAGCTAATGCAAAATGGGACCATCAATCCATTCAACAACTCTAAATAGAAAACAGTCCTTCTCGTCGGAGCTCTTCTCCCTCCTCTCTCCCCCGTTCGGGCTGATCAAGGGACCGGCTAGTCTGGTTTCCCGGCCTTGGTGGGTGGTGGAGAGCTGGGGTTTTTGCGGACGACCGGAGATCGATCGGTTGGGCGAACTTGGTGATGGCGGCTGAGTCTTCCAGTGCGGCCACGGCCAAGGGTCAGGGAAGGATCAAGGACGTTGGAGAACTCCTGAAGGAGATGAAGCTCCATGACTCGGAGCTTGATGATGTGGTTCTGGGCAAGGAGGAGGTGGGCAAACTCCCGTCGGTCAAGTGGATGGCCGCAGCAAAGGTTTTTACCCGTAAGGGTTTCAGAACGGAATCGTTGAAGAGGACTTGCGGCCTGGACATCAGCACAGGAGGTGACTTTTCATGACGTGGAGACGAACCTATTTATGCTGCAAGCAAGATGCCTCAGAGATTGGAAACGGATAACTGAGGATGGACCATGGCTTTTCCGGGGATGCGCTTTGATGATTGAGCCGTTTGATGTCACGACTGCGGTGCCAATAGTGATACCAAGCAAGGTTCAAGCATGGGTACAGATCCATCGTATCCCACCTCTGTACCGCACAAAAGATATCATCACAAATCTGGCGAAAAGGGTGGGTGAGGTGGTAGCCGTAGAGATGGCGGCGGTACCGTCTGCCACGGGGGATTTCCATCGTGTGAGGGTAAAACTTGACTCGAGGAGGCCGCTGACTAGGTTCACCCCTTTGTCACCAGAGGGGCAGGAGAGGATGTTCCTGCAAGTGAAGTACGAGAAAATCCCTCGACATTGCGAGCACTGTGGGCTAATGGACCACGAGTATTTGGAGTGCGGTTCTGGGAGTTTGAGGAGAGTGACCTGCAGTTTGGTCCATGGATGAAGGCAGAGGAGGCCTCCTGGAGGCCGGGCACCCCTGGTTTGTGTGTCTCCCGTTATGCTGAGCGGGGTGGACAACCTGCCGGGAGAGGAAATGGGGGCTCCCGTGGGGGTCGTAACGGAGGACGTGGCACTGGTGTTGAGCGCCCGGTTCGTAGGTGGAAGCCGAAGGACACCGGGAAAGCTGATAGCAGTTCCTCTAAAAAAAAGATCTTCCCATGATGCTGGGCTGGGAAAGTCACATGATGATGAGCTGAATGACACGGCGGCGAGTCCGCTAAGGAAAACGCAGAAGATGGGTCAAGAGGAGGACACAGAGGCTGAGCCGAATGTGAAGAAGCAGCTGAACCTTGATGCTAGTACTTAGAGGGAAAAGGAGCAGGTGCCTCCACCACCGCCGGCTTACATCTCTCCGAGTGAGCAAAAGAAGATGAACAGGAAGGCTACTACAGAAGCAACTGTAGGTGGAGAGGCCAACAATACATCAAAGACGTCGGCGGGCTCCCTCGCGGAGTGCCGCCGCCAGCAATGAGTGTGTCCAGCTGGAATGGTCGAGGGCTTGGCATGGACTCGACCATTAATGAGCTTCGCGAGTTTGCGCGAGAACATGCCCCATCAGTCCTTTGTGTAGTTGAGACGCAACTTCATAAGAGGAGGGTGGAGGGACTAGCACGTACGCTAGGTTTTGATCAGAGCTTTGCTGTTAGTAGCTCAGATCGTAAAGGTGGAATTGGAATTTTTTGGAAAAATGAAATAAATATTGAAATTTTGCCTTACTCCCAGTACCGTTTGGATGCGATAGTTTCTTCTTCTAGTATGGAACCGTGGCGTTTGACATGTGTATATGGCGAGGCTCGTGCCAATTTCCGGCACAAGACATGGGATGTCCTGAAATTTATCCGATCTTCCTCGGACTTACTATGGTTATGTATTGGAGACTTTAACGAGGTGCTCCACCGCTCGAAGCACGATGGAGTGAATGCAAGGAGCACTGGACAGATCGCGGCTTTCCACGAGACGATTGATGTATGTGGTCTGCAAGACTTAGGCTACAAGGGGACACCATGGACCTTTGAGAAAAGGGTGGTGGGCGGCAGATTCTGCCGGACAAGGTTGGATAGGGCTCTGGCCTCCCCAAGCTGGAGTGCAAGATATTCTTTAGCTACATTGTTTCATCATGCAGCAGCGTCATCAGACCACTCACATATCCTTCTTCGGTTTGATGGAGAGATGACGCAAAGGGCGAGGAAGGAGCGTCTGTTCCGCTATGAGGTGATGTGGGAGTTTCATGAGACCTTTGATCCGTTTCTGCAACAAGCTTGGCAAGACGGAGGACAGTCAACAACTACTGAGGAGATGAGAGGAAAACTCTGTTCGCTTTCGGGCACCCTTAGTAGTTGGAATAAAAACACATTTGGTAATGTGAGAAGACAGCTGAGGCAGCTTAGAGGCTGGAACAGCTAAGAGCACAGCCGGGGAGGCTGGAACCTTCATACGAGGAAACAAAGATATGTGATAGGCTTGTTGAGCTGCAACACCGAGAGGAGGCCATGTGGCGTCAGAGGTCACGCATACAGTGGCTGTCGGAGGTGACAAGAACACACATTTTTTCCATCAAAGAGCAAGTAGAAGACGGAAGAAAAATAAGATTACGAGCTTGCGTAAGCCTGATGGTGAGATGACCGAGGATTTGCAGGAGATAAGCCATATGTCGCAGCAATTTTTTGGCAACCTGTATGAATCCGAGGGGACGCACGGAATGGAACAAGTACTAGATACAGTTCCGAAAAAAGTTACAGAGCTAATGAATGCCGATCTTACTAGCCCCTTTTCCGAAGAGGAAGTCAAGGCAGCTCTATTTCAAATGTATCCCACGAAGGCACCCGGACCCGACGGCTACCCGGCACATTTCTTTCAGAGAAACTGGGGCCTCTGTGGGAGTGAAGTAACGAATTCGGTGCTCCGAATTCTGCGTGGTATTGACAGCCCGGAAGAAATCAACAATACTTTTATAGTGCTCCTACCCAAGGTAGCAAGCCCGACTGAACTGGGGCAATTCAGACCGATAAGTTTATGTAATGTAATTTACAAAATTGCTTCTAAGGTGCTTGCTAACAGACTAAAAAAGATACTTCCAGAGATCATCTCGCAGGAACAGTCAGCTTTTGTTCCGGGAAGATTGATCACGGACAATGTTATTACAGCCTATGAGTGTCTACATTTCATGAAGCGGAATAAAGCAAAAAAGCATCGCCAATGTGCACTCAAGCTGGATATGAGGAAGGCTTATGACCGAGTCGAGTGGGAGTTTTTGGAAGCCATGATGCTCAAACTCGGCTTTGATGTGGGATGGGTGAAATTAGTGATGAAAATGATCACAACAGTCTCATTTTCAGTTTTGTTCGATGGATCACCTCTTGAGGCTTTCAAGCCATCTCGTGGAATCCGCCAAGGCAACCCAATCTCTCCATACTTATTTTTACTAGCAGCAGAGGGCCTTTCGTGCCTGTTAAAATCAAGAAGTGTTATTGAATCATCAAACCTCCAAGGATTAAAGGTGGCGAATTCTGATCCGGCAATTAACCACTTACTTTTTGCGGATAATAGCATGCTGTTTGTGAAAGCGAGTACGGAGGGTGCAAATGAAGTGGTTCAGATCCTGGACATGTACTGTCAGGCCTCGGGTCAGCGGATAAATTGTTATAAATTCTCTGTCTACTTCAGCAAAGGATGTCCGCAGGTGGTACGTGAGGATATGAAACGTATTCTGAATGTTCCATTGGAAACACTCAGCGAGAAATACCTTGGGATGCCCTCTGATGTGGGTCGATCAATAAACGGGGCTTTCAAGTTTTTGAGGGACCGTGTATGGAAGAGGGTTCAAGGGTGGATGGAGAGCATTTTATCGGCAGGAGGAAAGGAAGTGCTAATTAAATCAGTCGCCCAGGCTGTGCCAATATACTCCATGTCTTGCTTTAAACTTCCAAGAGGCCTTTGTCATAAGCTAAATTCACTAATCCGTGACTTTTGGTGGGGGAGCCGCGAAGGTCAAAGGAAAACTTGTTGGGTTTCTTGGGAGGAAATGACTACAGCGAAGTTTGCAGGTGGACTAGGCTTCTGAGATATTGAGCTTTTTAATCTTGCTTTGTTGGCAAGACAAGCGTGGCGTCTCTTACAAAATCCAGAAACTTTGAGTGCCCGCATTCTTAAGGTTGTCTACTATCCTTCTAGTGATCTATTGGAAGCAACCGTGGGATCACATCCTTCCCAGGTATGGCGGTCCATTATTGAAGGAAGAGACATTCTGAAACAAGGGTTGATCCGTAGGATCGGTACAGGTGATAACATCCATGCCTGGAATGACAATTGGTTGCCACGAGATGAGGTACGACGCCCAATTGCATGTCTGAAAGCTGATCCGCTGCTGCTGGTTTCAGATTTTATTGATCAGGCGTCGTTAACCTGGAACATACACAAGCTCCAAGACTTCTTTCTTCCCATGGATATAGAGGTGATCACTTTGATTCCTCTTAGAACAAGACGAGCTGAGGACTTCTGGGCTTGGCACTTTGACCGAACTGGACTTTTTACAGTGAGGCCAGCTTATCGGATGATTGTTAACGCGAAAAGGACTCGTGAAGCCTGGCTGGAAGGGAGGGCGACATCCTCCAATCAGAAAGACGAGGAGAAGAGCTGGACTTCTCTTTGGAAGGTATAAGTGCCGTCGAAAATCAAAGTATTCCTATGGACATTAGCAAGGCAGTTGATCCCTACAGGGGATGTGCGGCACAAGCGTAACATGGCCCCTGACATTTCATGTGGCTTGTGTAGGAAAGCTGACTCTTGGCGTCACTTGTTAGAATAGGCTTGTATTCCTAGTCGACTCGAGTGGATTGTCACTCGAGTGACTTCGGGCCAGGAGAACCCGAGTGTTCGAGTCAGGAGTACTCGAGTAGGTAGCCCAGTCGGAGGTTGTTCTGACTGGAGGTAGTTTCCGGGTACGTGGAGTCGAACTCTCGACTCCTACCCGTGGAAGTGTCGAGTGACGGAGTCGGCCTGTCGACTCCTGCTCATGGACACGTCAGCGTGGGTGTTGGCGGTCTGGAATCTGCTAGGAGGTTCTAGAAGCACAGGTGTCCTAGACACCTGTGTGGCCCGCGCGTAGTGGTGTGACACATGTCCCTGTGTAGATAGGTTCGCCAAGCTGGCTGGAAATATCTAGCCATATATTTGTAGGAATAGTGTTTACCCTATAAATACCCCATGAATAGAAAAATGGAAAATTGAGGCAAACCATTTCTTTGGCACACACTCCCCTCTCTCTCTCTCTCTCGAGCAAAAGATCTCACGGGCAACAGTTGGTATCAGAGCCTGAGTTCTTGAGAGATCTCACCGGAGATGGGCGACGGAAAGGCGCTCTTACCGGCGGAGGTGAAGGAGGCCGCGAGCACGCTGGCAGTCCAGCGTGTTGTGCGGGAGGCCGGTAGTTCATGGCCGCTGCTCACGCGGTCAAACTACGCGGACTGGGCGCTGCTCATGCAAGTGAAGCTTGAGGCACGCCGTGTTTGGTCCGCCGTGCACGAGGGCACGGAGGAGCGCGAGACGGACCGGGCAGCACTCGAGTACGTGCTGCTCGCCGTTCCGCCGGAGATGATCTCCACACTGGCGTCGAAGAAGACGGCCAAGGAGGCGTGGGAGGCGATCAAGACGATGCGGGTCGGAGATACCCGTGTCCGGGAGGCGAAGGCGACTGCGCTCAAGAAGCAGTACGAGGCCATCAAGTTCGGCGACGGCGAGAACATCGACGACTTCGCCATGCGGATGTCGTCACTCGTGTCGCAGCTTGGGGTGCTCGGCGTCACCATCACCGAGCCAGACACAATCCGTAAGTTTCTCTCGGTCGTTCCCACGAGGTTCTCGCAGATGGCATGCTCAATCGAGACTCTGCTCGACCTCGACAAGCTCCCCATGGAGGAGCTCATCGGCCGCCTCAAAACGGCTGAGGAGCGACATGAGGCGGAGAAGCCGGAGGCCAAGCAGGCTGGGAAACTACTCCTCACGGAGGAGGAGTGGTTCTCTCGGATGCGCCTGCAGGATGGAGGTGGATCCTCCAGCCATACCGGACGCGGCGGCGGCAAGCCGCGCGGTCGCGGTAGAGGCAACTCAGCTCGTGGAGCTGGGAACCCTGGCACGTCGAAAGACACGTGCAGGTACTGCGGAGTCGCCGGCCATTGGGTGCGGGACTGCCGCAAGAAGAAGCGCGAGGAAGCACACCTCGTGCGCGCAGAGGGTGCGGAAGCACACCTCGTCCGTGGCGGAGACGATGAGGATGACAGCGCACTCCTCATGATGGAGACCTGCACCATCGCGACTGCCCCACAGCTCCCTGCTTCGACTCGCCAGGCGGAGTCGAGCACCTCGGAGGCGGCACCCTTGTCTCGACCGGTGGCAGAGTCAGCGACTCGACCGGTGGCAGAGTCGGAGGGATCGTCGACTCCTCCGAAGGAACTCGCGCCGATCCAGTGGATCGCGGAGTGGGACATGTCGACTCAGGAGGAGTCGACAGCATCGTCGAGTCAGGAGGACTCGGCAGGATCGTCGAGTGGCAAGCACTCGACTGCCCCAGCTCGGGAGGAGCTGGGCTCGGCGACTCGAGAGGAGTCGGCCGTCTCGGGTCGCAAGGATCCGGGAGTGTCGAGTCAGGAGGACTCGACAGCCTCGTCGGGTGGAGAGCACCCGATAACTTCGTCGAGTGGAGAGCACTCGACTGCGTTGGCTCAGGAGGAGCTGACCATGGCAACTCGGGAGGAGTTGGCCACCCGGCTCCAGCAGCCGGGAGTGTCGGGTCGCAAGGACTCGACACCCTCGTCGAGTGGAGAGCACTCGACTGCGCCAGCTCGCAAGGAGCTGGCTGACCCGACTCGCAAGGAGCCGGTCCTCCTCATGCTAGAGGAGAAGGCGCAGGTGAACCTGGCGCAAGAGGGGGACGCCAAGAAGGGCGTCTGGTACCTCGACTCGGGCGCCACCAATCACATGACTGGTGACCGCGCCGCGTTCGCGGAACTCGACACAAGCATCATTGGAACTGTAAAGTTCGGTGATGGCTCGCGAGTCGAAATCTGCGGGCAAGGGACGGTGCTCTTCGTCTGCAAGTCAGGCGAGCATCGGGCCGTCACCGGGGTGTACTACATACCCCGGCTGAACACGCAGATCATCAGCCTGGGCCAGTTCGACGAGAACGGCTGCCAGGTGCTGATCGAGGATGGGATCCTTCGAGTGCGTGATAGGGAGCGGCAGCTCCTGATCAAGGTCAGGCGAGAGCCGAATCGGATGTACAAGCTGCACGCGCGAGTCGCGCAGCCAGTGTGCCTAGTCGTGGGCACTGGCGACGACCCGGCGTGGACTTGGCATGCGCGGTTCGGGCACCTCAACTTCGACAGCTTGCGCCGACTGGCGAAGGGCGAGATGGTGCGTGGCCTCCCTCTGGTGGAGCACGTGAACCAGCTCTGCGACGCCTGCCTAGCAGGGAAGCAGAGGCGAGCCCCATTCGCAAAGCAAGCGAAGTTCCGGGCGAAGGAGCGACTCGAGTTGGTCCATGGCGACCTCTGCGGGCCGATCACCCCGGCCACACCGAGTGGGAAGAGGTACTTCCTCCTACTGGTGGACGACCTGTCGCGGTACATGTGGCTCGCCCTTCTCTCGACGAAGGACGAGGCCGCAGCCGCCATCATTCGACTCCAGGCGGGAGCCGAAGGAAACAGGCTGCAAGCTGCGCACGCTGCGCACGGATCGCGGAGGCGAGTTCACCTCCGGGTCCTTCACAGCATACTGCGCTGAGCTCGGGATGGAGCGTCACCTGACGGCTCCGTACTCCCCGCAGCAGAATGGCGTCGTGGAGCGACGCAACCAGACGATTGTGGGCATGGCCCGCAGTCTGCTGAAGGCCAAGAAGGTACCCGGAGAATTCTGGGGTGAGGCAGTGACGACGGCCGTGTTCATCTTGAACAGGTCGCCAACCAAGAGCGTGGACGGCATGACGCCGTTCGAGTCCTGGCATGGCCGCAAGCCGAATGTGAGCTTCATGCGCACGTTCGGGTGCGTGGTGCATGTCAGAGAGACGCGCCCCGGGCTGAAGAAGCTCGACGACCGGAGCAGGCCGATGATCTTCGTCGGGTACCAACCTGGGACGAAGGGTTATCGGGCCTATGACCCGGTGACTAACCGCGTGACCATCACGCGAGATGCCGTGTTCGACGAGAACGCGAGCTGGGACTGGAGTTCGCCGGACACTCCGGTGAACACTTCGGAGTCGACACTTCGCGGTCGAGCACATGGTGTTCGAGCCGCAACCAACTTCGAGTGACGGGAGTGCGGGTCCAGCACCCGACTCGCCGACTCCAGACTCGCCAACTCCTGGAGTGGGGAGTGCATCCCCAGCTGGTTCTCCAACAACACCGGAGCACCCGACAGCCGAGATTTCGACTCCGGCTGTCTCAGGCGTCGAGTTCGTCACGCCACCCTCGAGGTACTCAGGTATGCTCGATGGAAAAGACGACATGAGCTTCGACCACCGGTTCCGCACTCTGCAGAACGTGCTCGAAGTGGGTTCGGCCCTTGAGCCGGACGAGGAGCTCCACTATCTCGCCTCCGAAGAGCCAGGCTCGTTCGATGAGGCGAAGGTGCATGCCAGCTGGAGGCAGGCGATGCAAGAGGAGCTGGAGGCCATCGAGTCCAATTCGACTTGGAGGCTGGCCACCTTACCACCAGGTCACCGCGCGATCGGCCTGAAGTGGGTGTACAAGGTGAAGAAGGATGCGCATGGCGCAGTCCTTAAGCACAAGGCTCGCCTGGTGGCGAAGGGCTACGTGCAGCGGCACGGGGTCGACTACGACGAGGTTTTCGCACCCGTGGCCCGTCTCGAGTCCGTCAGGCTACTGCTAGCCGTGGCGGCGAGTGCGGGGTGGGACGTCCACCACATGGACGTCAAGTCAGCCTTCCTCAACGGCGAGTTGGAGGAAGAGGTGTATGTGCAGCAGCCAACCGGCTTCGCTGCAAAGGGGAAGGAGCACCTGGTGCTTCGACTCAGCAAGGCGCTCTACGGCCTCAAGCAGGCGCCAAGGGCATGGAACACCAAGCTCGATGCATGCCTCGTCACGCTCGGCTTCGCAAGATGCGAGTCGGAGCATGGCATGTACGCGCGAGGAGCGACTCCGAGCCGGCTCTTAGTCGGTGTCTACGTCGACGACTTGGTGATCACAGGCTCGGATTCCAGCGACATCGACAGATTCAAGCTGGAGATGCGGAGCCTATTCCAGATGTCCGATCTCGGGTTGCTAAGCTACTACCTTGGCATCGAGGTTCGACAAGGACCCAGCGGGATCGATATCTCGCAGGGTGCCTATGCCCAGAAGCTGCTCGAGAAGGCGGGGATGGGCGGGTGCAACCCCGTCCACGCACCCATGGAGCCACGCTTCAAGCTGTCCAAGTGCAGCACGGCACCCGCGACAGATGCGACCGAGTATCGGAGCATCGTCGGGAGCCTCAGGTACTTGGTGCACACGAGGCCGGACCTGACCTTCGCAGTCGGGTTCGTATCGAGGTTCATGGAGGCTCCAACTCTGGAGCACCTCGCGGCTGTGAAGGCACATCCTACGCTACATCGCCGGGTCTCAGCGACTCGGGTGTAGGTATGGGAGGAGTGAAGGTGCACCGCGCCTGGTCGGCTACAGCGACAGCGACAGCGACCTGGCGGGCGACGTCGACTCGCGCAAGAGTACGTCGGGCACCCTGTACTTCCTCGGGTGCAGCCCAGTGACCTGGCAGTCACTCAAGCAGAAGGTCGTGGCTCTGTCGAGCTGCGAGTCGGAGTATGTGGCGGCTGCCACAGCTGCTTGCCAGGGGATCTGGCTGGCTCGGTTGCTGTCCGAGTTCAGCAACGGCGAAGCTGAGCACGTGGTGCTCAAGGTCGACAACAAGTCGGCTATCGCGCTCGCCAAGAATCCCGTCTTCCACGAGCGATCAAAGCACATCGACTTGAAGTACCACTTCATTCGAGACTGCGTGGAGGCGAAGAAAGTCGAGCTGGAGTTCGTGCCCACCGAACACCAACTCGCAGACATGCTGACCAAGCCACTTGGTCGAGTCCGCCTGGCGGAGCTGCGTTCAAGGATCGGCATGGTGGAGGTGTCGCCGGAACTCAAGCCTAGGGAGTGATTGTTAGAATAGGCTTGTATTCCTAGTCGACTCGAGTGGATTGTCACTCGAGTGACTTCGGGTCAGGAGAACCCGAGTGTTCGAGTCAGGAGGACTCGAGTAGGTAGCCCAGTCGGAGGTTGTTCTGACTGGAGGTAGTTTCCGGGTACGTGGAGTCGAACTCTCGACTCCTACCCGTGGAAGTGTCGAGTGACGGAGTCGGCCTGTCGACTCCTGCTCGTGGACACGTCAGCGCGGGTGTTGGCGGTCTGGAATCTGCTAGGAGGTTCTAGAAGCACAGGTGTCCTGGACACCTGTGTGGCCCGCACGTAGTGGTGTGACACATGTCCCTGTGTGGATAGGTTCGCCAAGCTGGCTGGAAATATCTAGCCAGATATTTGTAGGAATAATGTTTACCCTATAAACACCCCATGAATAGAAAAATGGAAAATTGAGGCAAACCATTTCTTTGGCACACACTCCCATCTCTCTCTCGAGCAAAAGATCTCACGGGCAACATCACTCTCTCCTGGAATGCACGATGGCCAGGTGTGTCTGGGCATTGGTGCCGGAAACAATTACAGAACATATGAACAGGACCACGGAGCCTCATGCGAAGCAGTGGCTGTTCTCAATGATTTCCTCGCTCGGACAAGATGATCTAGTTCGATGTCTGATTACGCTTTGGGCAATTTGGTATGCCAGGCGGAAGGCGATCCATGAAGAAATCTTTCAGAGCCCATTATCGACGTATAATTTCGTCGAGAATTTCATAAGAGACCTGGAGATTGCAGCACCTGTGAAGAAAGAAGCGAAGAAACCAGGTTCTGCTCCTCTTGCGAAGCGATGGCTGGCGCCTCCACCGGGCTTCGTGAAGATTAATGTAGATGTAGCTGTCCGGAAGAATCAGAATTTCGGAGCAGTCTCGGCAGTTTGCAGAGCGGCGGATGGACGCTACCTAGGTTCATCAGCTGTGGTCATTCGGGGTATCGCTGATCCAGCTACTCTCGAAGCCCTTGCTTGCCGTGAGGCGTTGGCGTTGGCCAGCGATTTATCTTTGGACAAGTTCCAAGTAGCATCAGATTGCCTTGAGGTCATCTCCAGTTTATCATCCAACAATCTGGGAAGGTTCAGCACCATTCTGCAGGAGATCAAGGCAAGTGTCCATGAGTTTGCTTCAGCTCGTTTTGTGCATGAGCGTAGAGAATCAAATACTGAAGCTCATGCTCTCGCTCGTAGTTCAGCTTATCTGAACCCTGGTCGCCACATCTGGCTCCTTCAAACGCCAGACCCTTTTTGTATTCCCCCTTTATGTTAATGTTCAATAAAGTGACGGCAGGTTAATCTCAAAAAAAAAAAAAAATCCATCAAAATAGGCCTTTTTTGCGGCCCTGCTCCCAAAACGCGAGAGGTCTTGGAAGTATGCTCTTACCATGCAAAAAGAATGCGATTCTCAAAAAACAAATGCAAAAAGAATGTTATATGTTGCCTTGTGCAATGGATCAAAACTAAATATATGGTCGAAAATTATGTGTGGCACCTATCTGATTACGTTAGAAGATCCATATGCAAATATGAAAAACTTTAAGTGGTATAAGTTAAATTCTACATTATTACACACCATAAATTTGGTGGTTACTTCTTCCTTCAAAACAGATTTCATGCAAATTGAGCCATATCTTTGAAATAAATTATCATTATTGCAGCAGACATATCTTGTAGATATTGTATCAGAATCATATCTTTAACTTCTTTATTTGGTCTCATCTTCCTAGGCTATAAGATATGGCATAGCCTATTTTACTGTTTATTTTCGAAGACATGGGTGTCATGAAGGTGACAATCATGCTATGCATGCTCCTACTCACGCCAATTCATCTTCCTAGGCTATAAGATATGGCATAGCCTATTTTACTGTTTATTTTCGAAGACATGGGTGTCGTGAAGGTGACAATCATGCTATGCATGCTCCTACTCACGCCAATTCTCTTTGTTCCTGGTAAATGACGTCTGCAAATTTCATATATACGCTTGCCATTCATATATGAGCTTCTCACCCCAGCACACATCTATCTATTTTCCTTTTTTGGCTTTTGTAGATCGTTGCAGGCCCTGATCTTTTTTCATACATCATATTAAGGTTGTTCTTTTGTATGATCGGAAGCCAAGACCTGCAAAGAAAGGAGCAAGACTTATCAGGAACATCCATGCTATGACGATCCATGTGCTAAGGCCTAACACAAGGAGGGCTTTACTGTAGGGGTGTGCGGCCTTTTAATCATAAGACCACCCGTAGAGCAGTGTTTATGCATAAAAGAATGTTGAATAAAAACATGTAGCTGGTGTCATAGGATGTGTGATGTATCAAATAATATGGCATCGTAGTATACTGAGTCGATGATGATTAATAACAGAAAGTTGAGGTTTTACCAAATATTTCTTACGTCTTATCTTTAAAATCAATTTGGGATTGGTGAGTGCCTGGTGTCACACATGGGCCAAAAAAAATTAGATCTGCACCCAAAGTCCCCTATCGTTATTATCTGGCCAAAAAAATGAGGCCCAAATTCCAGATCGATCAACCGATAATAAAATCTCAAAAAAAAAAGTACCAACCGATAATAATTATATTATAATGAAAGTATAAGACCTGCTATGCATGCTGCTATGACAATCGGTGATTGTTTTGAAGATCGGAAACCAATACTTGCAAAGAAAAGAGTGCGATCTATCAGAAGCATCAAGATCCTGTGTTGAGGCCTGTCACATGGAAGGGTTTTACCAAAGGGGGGGTGCGTCTTCTAAATCATAAGACCACATGTAGAGATGTGTGTTTGCAAAAAAGAATGTTGAATGAAAACATGTAGCAAGTGTCGTAAGACGTGTGATGTATCGAATAATATGGCTCTGTAGTTATACTGAGTTGACGATGTATCAAGAAGCCCGACTTCCGCACGTTGTATGAGCCCGTCGGCGGGCACCGCACCTGGGAGGAAAACACGCCCGAGCCACGGTCCCTCTATATGTGACTTGAATGTGTCGTCGGCCTTCTGTGTTTCGACAGCCTAATGACGGCCTAAGCATGGTTTTGCCCATAGCACGCACTGCAAAATGGGACCATCCATCAATAAATCCAAAAAACTCTAAGGAAAAAACAGTCCATCAAACCGTAGAAACTCAATGGCTACTTGAGTTGCATTTCTGTCACTCACCTAGAACCAAAAGAGAGATCAGATCATGTATACTTGGAGGATAAGGGAAACGTTCCATGATCGATGACCAGGTAGGCAAACTGATCATTCTGCGGGTCAATAAAGTTCGGTCCAAATCAGTTTGTCAAGCTACCTTTGAAACCTTTGGTCAGAAGTCAGAAGAGTGTCGAACGAATTCTTGATCACCGGGTTTTTACCGCCAACGGCGCATATTCTACTCCAAGTTGTCTGGTCTTAACAAACCACGGAACGAACAAAACCTTGATTAGGAACCGAGCTTCCAGAGATCATATTTTGCACTAAATGATAATGGTCCAAAGTTGTTCAAGTGTTGTCTAACAAACCGCATATAGCCTAGATTTACTTGATTATGAACCAAGCTTTCACGCACCTTAAGTTAACTTTGCGTAAATAAACGATGAACCAAATTACTAAGTTGATTTCTAAGGAGAAAAAGCGCACATGCGGTACATCAACTTGACGGGCACATTGATCACGAAGTTGCAAAATGCCAAACTCGGGTCACGAACTTGCCATACTTGGGCATGTTAGTCACTCTGTAATGGTGAGGTGGACTCCGACGATGTTGGTCCACATTGTTAGCGGGATTCTTGACTCATTACGAGGAAATAGGGTGGTGAACCTTCGCGGGCTTGGGCTCGAGCTCGGATGGCGACGTCCACTTATATGGGATTCGACTGTGTCGCCGGCCTTGGTTTCGACAGCTCAATGACGGCCCAACTATGATTTTGTCCATGAAACGTACTGAAATGGGACCATCAATCCATCCAACTTCTCTAAAAAAAAAATCAATCCATCAAACCCTGGACAGTCGATGCCTACTTGAGTTGCATGTCTCTCTCGCCTAAAAAATTGTGCTGGTTGTTTTCAAAAGAGAGATCAGAACAGCTATACTCAAGGGAAACGTTCCATGATGGTCAGGTAGGCAAACTGATCATTCTGCGAGTCAATAAAGCTTGGTCCAAATCAGTTTGGTAAGCCACCTTTGGAATCTTCGTTCAAAAGAGTCTGGACTGAATTCCGGATCACCAGGTCTTCCCGGCAAGAGCGATTCTACTTGAAGACTCTGTCTCAAGTTGGCAGTTTTCCCCGTGGGGACGGGTACCCGCGGGTATTTACCCGCTAAGAATCGGGGATGGGGAGTGAATTTGCCCCATGGGTATAGCGGGGCGGGTACCCGATAGACTAACGGGGCGGGGATGGGGATGAAAATGCCCCCATGGAGCCTCCACGGGGACCCGGGACCCCACATGTCAGTCTAATAAAACAATCTAATATACACCAAACCCTATCTTGACCGCACCCGCTCCAGTTATTCCTCACCCCCACGACCCAGCCGCCGGGAGCCCACGACTCGCACCCCACGTCCTCTCTTCGCTACCTCGCTCCAAACTCGGCCTCGCCCCAAATCGTGGCTCCACAAGACCACGACTCACACCGGCGGCGGCTGCCGTCTCATCTCGTTCTTGCCATTCTTCTCTTCCATCGTGCCGAGCAGGAGAGATGCGAGTAGCCGACGACGCCACGCTCCACTTCTGGCGATGGTCATCCGCTCCCATCCATCGCGGCGAGGTCGGATGGAGGATGCGAGCAGGCCAGATCGATTCCTCGCGCGGTGAGCTGCCGCCGGCCACCCACTCAGCTGCTTGTCTTCCTCGATTCAACTGCTTCGCCAGATCCCCGTGGAGTCCCCGTGGAGATCGGGTATCCGTCAATGGCGGGGACGGGGGACATTTCCCCCCCGCGAAGCTTGGCGGGGATAGCGGGGACGGGGATTCGCGGGGGGCGGGGCGGGGACGGCGGAGTGTCCCCCGGAGATCCCCGTACCCGTTGCCACCTTGAACTCTGTCGTGTGGTCTAACAAACTGCAGAACCTTGATTAGGAACCGAGCTTTCACGTACCTTGATTTATTTTGCACTAAATGATAATGCTCCAAGGTTGTCCAAGTGCTACGCAAGAAAGAGACTGTCGTTCCACTTCCACGCACACGAACAGAACAGTTTTGCAAACAAAATTGCCGGAGCTCGAGCTCAGCAGGTACCATAAACCGGCTGAAGCATGTCTTGGTTCTTGAATGGATCCCACCGTGTTTTTTTTAGGATAACGTGGTCGTACCACCCTCGAATAGATAGAAAAGAATTGGCCCAGTTTATAAGGAAGACCGGGCCCAAAAACCATACAAATGACCTGTTTATAAGGAAAACAGTACCAAAAAACCGCACAAGCGAGGCGACCCGCCGTCCACACGACACAAGTCAACCAAATGCAACAAGACACACCACCGTTTCCGGGACCGCTGTCCCGGCGAAGTAACCAGATCGACCCTCGCATTGGCCGAAATCGATCCAGTCATGGTCGACGAACCCTCTGCCCACGCAATCTTCATCCAGCTTGCCACCAAAACCACCATGTTCCGGGGCCGCCGCCCCGGTGTAGCAACCAGATCGACCTTCGCATTGCTCGAAGGCGATCCAGTCGGGTCAACGAACCCTCTGCCCACGCAGTCTTCATCCAGGTTGTCACCCAAGCCTGTGTAAGGTCACGGTCCTGCCCCATAGGACCGCCACTGCAACAGGGACCGAAGCCGCCGCCTCGGCGCACCACCACCTCCCGGAGCCGCCGCCCCGACATCCACCACCCACGACCACACACCCATTTTGTACATCCGCCGCGAAACCGTCGCACCGCGCTGGCCTAGAGCTCCAAAGCGGCGCCTCCAACAAGGTAGTGACGAGATCGTCACCGCCGTCCGCTCCCGAAGAGCATAGGTTTTCACCCGGAGCTCATGGAACCACACGCGTTAGTCGAGGTCAAAAAGCTCCACAACGACGCGATCAAGAAGGAGAACGACACCCGAGGGTGCCGCCGTCGTCGGCACCGACCTAAGTCTGCACGAGCTTTCACCCGGAGTTCAACCCGACCTCAAAGCTTCGGGAGCCACAGGATGGCATCCTGGTCATGTCGTCAGCCACCTATCTCCATGGCACGCTGCCACCACCGCGGCACCTCCCTCCACGGCAGCCGTCATGCCCGCTGCGGTAGATCCTTGAATCAGCCACGAATCCGGGGCCGCCGCCCCGGCTTGCCTCCGTGACCAGCCCGCGCCTCATCGGTGGCCCCACCTCCGCGCCGATCCCACCACCTCCCTCTCCTTCCTCGGCGCCAGGCTCGACGCACACCCCCCATCTTCTCGGCCCGAGCAAAGCATCCTTGCCGCGTCCACAGGCCAGCAGCATCGACCACGCTCCCGGGAGCACATCCCGCGCCCAGCCTCTCAATCGGGCAGCAGCCTGTCTTCACTGGTGCCTCCACCGCCCCAGGGACCTCCTACGCTGCCGCGACGGGTGCCTCCGCCCCGCCGCAGCGAAGCCCAAAGCCGGCCCGCTCGGGCCCAGATGCAGCCCGAGCCCCAGCGCCGCGCCCAGCTCCGAATCCGTGTTTGACGATAAGGAGTTCGTCTCTTCCACCTCCGCGGTGAAGGTGATCGTTGATCAGGTGTCGCTGAAGCGATACAGCGTGCAAATCAGAGAGGACGATCCTGCGTGCATCTGTGAGGCTGTGACTGTGCTGCTTTCGGCCATATACCATGGCCATGCCCTGCGCTAGACAGACGACGAGACCGCTGCCGCACTTTGTGCTCCCACTCCTCGACTTATCTGCTCCGACAGGTTAGCGTCACCCCAACCGCAGTAAGGGCACCTCCAATGGGCTGGCGCAAACGGACCAGCCCAGTCCGCTTTTGTCCGAACGGACAAATGCCCAGCTCCAACGGGTTGGCGCATCCGGACTGGTGTCCGCCGGACACCAGTTTTGGACCCAAACTCGGCCCAATTTTGGGGCGGCTTTGGGGCGGGATGGACAGGCTCTCGGTTCGCCGCTTTGTCCTCCATGTCCGCGTCGGGCCAAGGTCCAGCCACCCAGCTCTTCATTCCCCTTCCCAAACCCTCGCTCGGCCGCCCATTCCCTCCCAGCCGCCCTCGCCGCCGCCGCCCCCCACCCGCCCTCGCCGCCGCCCCCAGCCGTTCATGGAGGACGGGCTGTCGAAGTCCACGGCCGCGACCGGCGCCGCCCTACTCGCGGTGAGTAAGGAGATAAAGCCGGCCTCGGCCAAGCGACAAGGCCGGAGGGAGAGGACTCGGGAGAAGAAGGCAGAGGAGAAGGCCGCCCTCGAGGCGGCCAAGGAGAAGGAGAGGCTCGCCGCCATCGCGCAGCAGGCCAACTCCGACCTCATCGTCGCCCAGGCCGCCGCCCGAGCTGTCCTTCTCCTCAAAGGGGAGGTTTTTGCAGGGGCATTCGTTGCTGCCACCGGCCTCTCCCCCAACATGGTTCCGTCGGGCGGAAGCTCGGTCTCTTCCGCCAAAGGGAAGCCGCCCAGAACCTCGTCCCCCGGCCTCTCGACGCCGTTGCCGGCCGCCGGCCATCACCCCGTGTCGCGGCTGGGTTCCCGCGAGGACTCGCCGGAGATTTCGTCGGTCCCGGCCGAGCCGAAGTCGCTCGACCTCAACGTGCCCCCGACTGCTGGCGACGGGCGGTCCCGTGGCAAATCGAAGACGATGGCGGGTGGCAGGATGACCATGCCCGAGGCCCGTGCCCTCATGTTCGACGGGAGCAAGTTCCCGCCGACGACGCCTGCCAACCCGGCCTACTTCGCCGACGATGCCATGGACGACATGATCAACGGCCGCACCCCGTTCGATCCTGCCGAGGCCGAGACACAAGAGGCCAACACCTACTTCGACCCGGCCGACCTCGACACACAAGACCCCGACGCGACCATGCCCGAGACGGAGCCCGATGTGGTCGACATTGAGGATGAGCCACTCGTTGTCGACGAGGAGCACGCCCTAATCGCGGCGAGCCTCAAGCGGAAGAACATCCGCACGGCCTCCTACACCGACAAGGAAGACAAGGTGCTATGCGAGTCATGGATGACTTGTGGCCAAAATGCAAAATGGGGTGCCCAACAAAGGGGCATCGCATTTTGGTTTAGGGTGCACAAGCATTTCCATGAGTAAAGGAAATTGCCGCCCTACCGGATTGAGAGTGATCGCAGTGAGGGCTCACTCGCAAAGAGGTGGCAAGTGGCAACACATCTCGGCCGAGTGTTGCAAATTCTAAGCGGCCTACGAGCATGTGAAGAACCGGCCGGTGAGCGGCTACGGGGTGGAGGACAAGATGAATCGAGCTTTGGAGTACTTCAAGGTGGCCTTCAAGACCAAGTTCACCTTGGGCCATTGTTGGGACATGATCAAGGGTTGTCCAAAATGGCAAGAGAGCTACAACGCCATGAAGAAAGCGGGCTTTGAAGGCTCGAAGAAGAGGGCCAACGATGACCCCAATGATGATGCCAATCCCGGCCAAAGCTCGGGTGGCCGGGCTGTGCGGCCTAGAGGACACAAGTCCTCGGCGCAAGACGTGAAGCGTGAGGCGGCGCAAGCACAATTAGAGGAGACGTTGAAGACGTTGATCGCCGGCAAGGAAGAGTCCACCGTCGCTAGGTACGTGGAGAAACGCAAGGATAAGGAGGAAGCCATGGCAAGGTATGTGGAGATGACAAGGAAGAAGCTCGAGATCGAGCAAGAGTAGGTCAAGGCCGAGGAGACCCGGCTCAAGCTCGAGGCCAAGGCGGAGGAGAATCGCGTGAGGCTTGCGTTGCTCGCCGAAGAGAACCGGATCATGATGGCCGACTTGACCATCATGGACCCGGAGCAAAGGGCATGGATTCTCAAGAAGCAAAAGATGATCCGTGAGCGCGAGGACATGTGATGTCATATTTATTTCTATTTTTTGTGTGTTGAACTATTTAAATTTGAACAATTTGTATTGTTAACTATTTGCATTTCGAACTATTTTGATTCCGGTCAATTTAAGTCATTTGAAGTTCCACCTTTTTTTTGGCCCCTTTTGCGCCAGGCCGTTGGGGGCACCCCCACCCCAAACGAACAAAGGCCCAAAGTCTGTCCGTTGTCCGCCCCCAAACGGACCAAATCGGACACTTTGGGGTGTCTGTTTGCTCCACCCGTTGGAGGTGCCCTAAGGGCGTGCCTCCTTTCTACTACGGGAATGGCAGCCCACCGGCGCACCGCACCGATCCATGACATGATGACAAGCGAGGCACTCGGTTTACATCTCAAACCACACCTACGAGTTAGGTGTTTTGCCTCCGGAACGCTCTAGTGATCTCCTTATTTTTGAAAACTCGAAAAAAGGTATTTAAGGTTTCAAAAAACTCTAAAAATATATTTATGTGCACATGAACATATGGTGTAAAGTTTTGCTAGATAGATATTTTATTTTAGGCTACAAAAAACACAAAATCGTGGCTCTAATTAAGAAGCCAAAAAAATAGTAACTCATTTTCCTCCTCTAAATTTGTCTTTTTGTGCAGGCCACATATGAAGAAAAAAATTATAGTACAAATTTGGTCGTATAGAGTAAACATGCATACATACTAGTATGCTTTTTTCAGAAATTTTGGAGACCAAGAAATAAAAAAATTCAATTAAAAAGGCGAGATCACTAGAGCTTGGAAGTTACAATGATTTCCGTAGGGTAATCGACAACGGCACATGGCTGCGACCGGGGAAAACATTTTGAAATGTCAAAAAATCAAACTAAATTTGGCACGTACATCTTGACATTCTATATGTGCGCGCCAATTTTCATGGAAAATCGTTGATTTTTGTGGCTTGTGTAATAAGAGAAGAAAATGTCTCGTGAAAGTTTTTATTGGCACCGAAATTTATCTTTTGTACACACAACATACACAAAAATGCCGGTTTTCTCTGAAATGAGTTCGTCGAGATGTACGCCCGCAAATTTCCGTTCGATTTTTTTTTGATATTTTCAAAATGCGTTTTAAATTCAATATAAATGCCCCCTTATATTCGTAGACCTGCGGACTACTACTACTACGGTTGTTCGTCCATGTTCAGGTGTTCAGCGGTCTTCTGATCCGAAAACAGAGCACATAAACTGCAGATCGTTTGAACGGTTGAGTACACCACACCGTTCGTGCAGTACATCAGCGCGCGCGTGTCGCCGCAGAACACGCGTGTGGAGCTTGGCTGTGTTGCGCTCATGAATAATCGTCTTCGTGGGGTCGAGTTGGCGCCACTGATTGAGAGCTTTCCCTTGCTTTTGGTGAAAGCGGTCACAAGAAGCATGATGATGTATCCCCGCAAAACAAAAACAAAAACAAAAAACATGATGGCGTACAGCCGCAAAGAGGAAGCATAGAGCGCTTGGGGCCGGCCGGCAGAGGCAGCGCCATTCCCAAACCGTGTCCGGTACGCACATCCGATTCATAGCTCATCATCTCTCTATCTCTTCATTGCTTCCTTCACCGGGCTCGAGAGGGAGGCGGAGAATTCCATGGAATGATAGCTGGTTGGCATAATGGCATAATGACATTCTTGACGACCAGGGTCGAGAGGTTCCTAGGCAACCTTGCCGCGGTTTCATCAGAGTAAGGGCAATAGTATAGCCAGCAACCGGCTACAAGGTAGTGTCATGTCACTTATATCCAAGCTAATAGGCAACATGTACAATGGTTAAATTTGATACTAGATTACTTTATTAGTACATGGCCCACATTACACTCTCTCATAGTGCCTAGAGCACGTGCTGCAGCTAGCTCTTGCAAGAGAGCCCGCTTTTATTCTCTCCCCTCTTCTCTCCTTCATGTAAGCACACATATAATATTTAAATCTTTATAGCATGCTGACTGTACCTTATTGTATTTGCTCTCTAGATTGCTCCACTCGAATGTATATACTGACATGTTGTATCGAAGAGCCATCTGAACATCGAAGGAGGTAAACCGGATGACCCCTAGGAGGCCTCACAGAGCTCAGCGCACGTCGGCCGTCGGATCGAGCTGCTACCGCGCGATCTGGACCGTCCGTTTGCGGTAGCTTTTCACTTCTTTGATGCGCCGTCGTGGTGTGTGTTTGAGGGGTAGTATCGACATTTCCACGCAGAGTGGACCGAGCCTCTCGACGTCCTCCCTCGCTGTCGATTCCTCTAAACCCTAGCTACCTTTGCCCCAATCCCCGCAGCCGCCGCGTCCCTCCCGCATTCGTCCTCCTCGCCCTCAGCTCCTACCCAATCACCATGTTCGCCTCCCCTCAATCCCCTCCTGCTCCACTCCCCTTCTCCTCCACCGTCCCATCTCCTGGTATCTCCATGGCTCGAGCAGGGAGAGTCGAAGGGCAGCAGGGCTCCATGAATAGAGCAGGCGGGGAAGATGAGGAACGACAAGCAGTTCGGCCTCCACACCACACTCTCCTCCGCCCCGTCGCCGAGCTCGTGTCGCCGCTGCAGTCCGCACCTTCTCCTTCCGCGGCACAGCAGCGTCGTCGTCTTCCTCACCCCTAGACGCAGACCGACGAGGAGGAGAGGAACAGAGGAAAAGGCCATCGTCCTCGCCCTTGGTGCTCGGGCTGTAGAGCTATTCACGCGAGGACGCAGGCCAGCAGCATGGCGGCCACCTTCCTCCGCATCTTTTTCATCCGGATCTACAGGTTTCCTCTCTCTCTCTCTCTCTCTCTGAAGTCTGAACCAATTTGCTGCAAGTCGTTGTATCATTGGACAGGAAAGGAGATGTGTGTGAAGGTGTGTTGATTTTTGCTCTAGCATTGGCATCTGATTGGCCGTATTCACTTGGGCAGCATCATGTGAGGACTGAGATGTGTAATTGTTTCTACGTATTTGTCTCATTGCCACTTACACAACTCCATATTAGTTTAATCCCCTAATCTTTCATCTTTATTGGTGTAGAATCTGTAGATTAGATTGTTTTTTATTTATGCCTACATGTTGTTTGATAATAAAAAGGCAAGGGCGATGCAGGGGAAGATTGATCTATGTAATATTCACTCTACTTAATATTATTAAATTTTCTGAAATTCAGCTCGCATTATTGCCTATTTGATTTTGTGACTTGCCTCTAGAAACTATTATCGCTAAATAGACGAGTCATTCATGGTAACATATATATATGTGTGGTCGGTTGTTTGAGACACACACAATCAGATAATAATCTCGGACTTTCAGTTCATGTTGCTGTCAATTTCGTACAGATTCAGAATTTTGCATGCGTATAAAGGTTTCTCTGATTTCATTAGCATAAGGTTGAACATGCAGGTTATGTATTGTCTGCTAACAGCCCTCAACAAGGACCTGATGTGCATGATTTTTCTACCTCACCATCAGGATGTCATTGCCACGAGGTTTGTTTCCCTCTCTCTCATTGTCTCCTTGGCCTGGGAAGGAAGAGTATCGGCGCGTTTCTTTAATTAATTTTACTGTTTACTGTTGTCTACACATACTTCTTTTGATTATATTATAGTGTATATTCAGATTTTGAACATGCATTTGTATGGTTGGCAACACACAATCTTTTCAGCAGCCAGGATGATTTAGTTTGTTACTCTGCTTTTGTAACTAGGATTGTATCATTGGCTACAAACGGAGATGCACACAATCATTGGTCAGGAAAGGCTTATGTACAACTATACTGAATAGGGTATACAAAGGGAGAAAATGTTGTAGGCATGTTGTACTCTATTTAGCATATTATTCATCGTTGCTCTCTCTTGTGATTTGCTCTTTTACACAATCTTTGATTTGCAGGCAACGAACCTCGGGTTATCAAGTGTCACAAAATGCATTTAATCTTCTGCTCGACGTTGTTTCAGAGGCTCCCAGCATGCCACTAAATTTGTTACTTCCCTTATATTTATAACATGATAATAAAAGGTAAAAGCAGCAAACAAGTTAATGTAACTTGCCAACTTTCAGTAGTATCATTTTGTAATGTAGTGTCATCCTTCTCTCTCTCTTTAGATGGTAGCATTCCTTCTCATCCATCTCATGTCTGCTTTGCCGTGTTCTTTCTGCAGATTTATTCGTCTCACATGGCAGGTGAGGCATTTGTGAAAGCAAACAATTCTTTGGTTAGGTTTGTGAGATTTACTCCTTTTTCGAGTTCCTCTCATGCTTGTCGTCTCTCTTTCGCTGTCTTATATGCGGTGCCACCCTGTTCTTGGTGCAGATGCTATGACCATTTATTAATTTCTTTTTGAAGGAGTTAAAATACTATGGAATCCTTACATTTCCTGGTTCCTGGCTTCTTTCCATGGTCGTGGTGGGTAGACGGTATGCAGTGCATGTCTTATGTATATACATGTATCTGGGGAATTTATACCGCAAATAATGTACACTGGTATGGTTTTTAGAGATATGTGTGTTTTAATCGATTTCGTTTGGTTCAGATTTCTGGTTGATTTATTACATTGTTGGGTGTAGTATATGTTGTATGCACTTCAAAATAATCAGCTAATCTCATGTGGATTCTGGCAGTCCACTATCATTAACTAAGTACCTTTGAAGCTAGCTCCCATGAGTGGTGTTCTCTACCTAATTAGAAGGCACCATAGAGCCATATGTGTTCATAGAATTAAAGTCAAATAATGTTGTTATTTCAATCCTTTCTGTTTTGTTTTGATTGCCTTTTGATCTCCTATTTCTCTTACCTTTCACTTTATATTTTGGGCAATGATTCATCCCATGGCTTAACTTCTATGAATGCCATCTTTTAAATGTATGCTCTTCGTTTTGTCATAACAAGATATTTTTTTGGTGTGCAATGTACAATGCATCAAGTGTTTGACTACTTTAGATAATAAGGTACAATAATTATAAAATTCAATGTGATGTACTGCAACATTAAAATTGTACTTTCTGAAACTGAAAGTTATTTCATTGTGTTGTGCTTCAGCGCTTAATTTGCAGTGTGGTGTTTTGTCCACATAACTGCATGTCTACCAAAATGCACATTTTTCTATTAAAATCTTCTATTTGTCAACACACAAAATAGTAATGGACCAGATTGTACAAGGATCCGTGAATTGCAATGTTTTGTGACGATATTTAGACTTCTACTATGTAGATTTGTTCATTACATTAAAAGTGGTATTATGTAGGCAACAATTTGGATTCTTTTCTCCGTATGATGTTCTAAAAAAACACATGACGGTTCTCTTTTAATTTTGAACTGCAATGTATTAAGAAATTTTACCTCTTTGCTCGGAAAATTGGAATGGCCGGTTACTCCTTTATGATGCAGACCTGAGTGTGTAATGATGTTTTGTTTGTTACGTGAGTACATGCTAGATATTATTTACTCTTATCGTTGGTAATTTTGGTTGTGATCGGATGTTTTCACGAGCTCTTTGGTCAACAATTGGTATAGATACATGTCTGTTTGTTCTGACTTTGTTTTATTCTGGTTCCGTGACATGTAGCTGCTTGGGTTACATTGCTTTCTAGCTTTTGATCAGGCGATTTGCATTTCTACATGTTTTCCAGACCTTAGTACTTGATTATCAATAAGCCATCCCATTTCGTGTCATGTCACTTGTGGCTGCCATTTCTAAATTTACATATCCTATGTCTCCATACTATGTCGGCAGTATCTATTCATCACATGGCAGTACAACAAGAATGCCATTTTTGTGGTGTGGATACCATCTTACAATATGGTCTATTTGTGGACTACATACAGGTTTGTCGAGCTTTATTCTTAATTATACAAATATTCTACGCATCTTGCCATTTGTCAATATGGTCCAAAGATTGCCACCTTAATTCTTATACAAATATTCTACACGCCATTAGTCGAGCTTCCTTGGCAGCTGTTACAAAATTGCTGCTTTTACCTCATTCATTGTTTATGTTCTGATACTGATGTACATGAAATAATGTTTCAGTTTGCAATCCATGGTATGCTAATTGGAACAATCCCATATTTTGCCGAGGTGGCTAAAAAGAGAAATTATCTCTCACTAGGATAAAATAAGTGTCAAATTGTAACCTTGGAGTAGTCGACATGTGTGATTAAATATAAATGCATATGTTTTTATGAGGTAGAGTTCAATCCATATCTATTTTATTTTTAACTCAGCTTATGAAGTGATATCTCACTTTCAGTTCTCTGTTCATTAATTATCAGAATAACAATTTCAGACTTTTCTTATTCTTTTCATGAGGTTACTAATTTATTCTTTTATTTCCGATGAATTTATTTTTCTGGCTGCGTATCAAATTCTGGTTTTTGAATTTCAGCTTTATTTTATGTCCAACTGACAGGTCAAACCTATAGCCTATAGGGCAGTCACCACACTTTTTATATCTCCGTCGCTACCATGGTCGCTTTCCCTATTGCTGCAATCCAGAATACTGATGTGTGTCGGAATCCGAAGCACGCTACATCCATTTTTCTATGATCGGTGCTTTACTTATTTATCAAAAGGCTCCATAGAATAAGATTTACTTTTGTTGGAGATAGAACATACAGGTGTGTGGCTGTCTTGCTGTTAATCCATTTCTTTATCTCTCTCATAGAAACACATAACAGATGATAGTTATACTCATGTTCATCAGTAACTGCACGGTATTGAAATGACATAAACTGATGTACTTTATTCTCTAATAGTTTGCACGTATAAGCACCAGGTTTTAGGTGTATATAAGCATCTCTTGACTGCTGACAGTGCTATGTCAGGAGTTTTGGTATTCACCTGAGAGTGAACATGGTACATGAAACTATAATAATTTGGCTAGGACAAACATATGCATTTATACTTCTATATGTCGTTTTACATTTATATTTTTGAAGTAACACGAAGTGTATGAACATGTCCTTATTTATTCATGTTCTTTGATGCCACCCATTTTTCTGCAATTAAGTACAGAAGTATGCTTTATGTCATATGTGACATTTTGTTTTACTGCAGGATTTAGTCAGTTTAAGATGGAGATTTCGGGGAATATAAGAACTTTGCGATGAATATTTTGGCCTGAAACTTTTATCCAAAGGTGTGAAGTTCTCTCCTTTGCAATGAATGGTGACATCGAGTTTCTACGTTGATTCACCATTTTTCTCTAGCTCGGGTGAGGTTTTTCTCTGATTATCAGTATTCACGCTAAGTTTTCCTTTTTTTATCGAGTATTTAAAGCATATAGGTTTTGCAGCATGTAAGCTAAAATAATTTTCCTCTAATTGTCTTTTGTCTATGTGGGTTTGTTGCCAGGTTGAGATCTTAGGCTCACGTAAGTTGCTCCTACCATGCAGCATACATCGTGTAATTCATCAATATAAGTTTTTGTCCTTTTATCTCATTTTATGCTTTGAAGAGAAGAACATTTATTGTTGTGATGTTATGATATATTTTCTATAATCTCAAAGTCACGTGCAATTTCACATGATTTAGCATGGAGTAAATCATGGTGTTCTTTAATGGTGCTCTTTAATGAAGTTTATCCTGGTTAGCGGATGTATGTAGATTTGAGTATGTTGGATACAAAATGTACAATTAAAGTTTTTTGATGTTCAAATAAAATTTGATTTAGAAGCTGATAATCACATATCAAGCTACCATGGGATGATTCATATATTTTTCTATGCTGTGGAAGGTCCATATTTGGCTCAACTTTCTTGCCAGCGGAGAAGTTGTGTGCCTGTTGTCTACATCAGAGATGCAATGTTGATGCCTGGATTACAATTCACCTCTTTTGTGATTCATATCTTCTATATATATTTTTGATTGGAGATGTTATTGCTTTTGGTGCTGCAGAATTTTCTCTTTCAACTTTAATTCTTATTATGATTCATATAAGCTTTTACATATGGATGGTATATTGATGATGCTTACTATACCATCTTACCAATTGATTACCATAGTCAAATGCGGGTGCCTGGGTGTAGATTAAAGTCGAAAACCAGTGTCAACGGCGGGTGGCGCGCGGCGAAGCCACGCCTGGGGATCTAGTGTTAGGTGCAGCCGTGCAGGCCTCCAGCCAAAACCGGGCCGCTACCACGATACAGTGATGAGTTTGGCGTTGTTCCTGTCGCCTTTGTTTAATTTCTTGATTGATGACTTGTCTGGGTGTGTTGGCGTCGTATGAGCGCGTGGATGATTCCGTGTCCTGATTCAAACTCATCATTGATCTCTCATCTGCCATCCATACTTGGCACTTGGAAGTGAATCTAGCATTTTCTGTACACGGCCTGAAGCAAGAAGATCAGGGAAGACAGTTGGTACAATGTCATCAGAATCCCCTAGTCTCGCCAAACTTAGTTGAAACAGAAATGCAAGCACGATAAAAACAGGCAGGCACAGTCCGATCTGTTAACAAAACAAAAACAGGGTGATTTTTGCGCCGCCAAAGGTGAGTTTTCTTCTGGATATTCCACCATGGCAAGACCAGGACCCGTTTTGAGATTTCGCATGCTGATATAGTTCAACATTATTGACACCTATGATTTTTTTTTCAGATTTTTTTGAAAATTACAAATACTGATTTGTAAAATTTCAAAAAAAAAAAAGTACCACCATGAAGCTCGGGCTCCATTCGGTTTCTCCTGACAACAGCCTTATAAAGTTTTATTCCGAATTTAGACAATATAAGATTATTTTTTACAAGCCAACTAAGGGTGTTGTGCATAATAGCCACACTAATTCAAGTTTAAAATCTAAACCAAACAGTTTGGAGCACATAATGGCACACGCAAGCGAAAAAACAACTACGGCAAGAGAACATGTTTTCTAGGACGAGCTACATGTATACATGTAGCTCGTTTTTTTTAAATGGAAAAGGACACTTTAAAGTTTCAAAATTTTCTGAAACTAATCCTAGATGTAGATAATGGTGACCTCTACCAGTGTGCGAAAAATGCTAAATATTATGTATTTTGGTCTGTGTAAAAGAAAATCTTAATATGAGATTGAACACAATGCAGATTTCGATTTTTTTAGATTTGCCAGAATTTGTTATTTTCGTGTAGAACCGAATACAAGATTTTTTGCGCTGAAACTTTGCAGAAACTTAGAGTACGTCATATCAAAAGTTGTGATTGTTTTCAGATTTTTAAAATCTTAAAGTGTTAATTAAAAAACAGACTACATGTACATAGTGACTTTTCAGTCTATTTATTGCTCAAGCGATAATATTTCAAAATCACATTAATATTTTTTCCGTTCCCGTGTATTTTTTTTCCTAGCTACCATTGCACCCTTCCCACTCCCAGCTCACATCTTTTGTCATTGCCTTCTGCATGGTATTTGAGATCAAGTTTAAAAGTTAAAATTAATATACTCTTCTTTCTCTGCGGTGGAGCGGAACTCTAGAAGAAGCCAATTTGCCGGGGAATAATTAATGTGCTGGGGCCAAAATTTTCCAAAAATCATTGGGAAAAAAACATGTCTCTTTGCATTATTTTCGCTGCCGAAATCTCCTTCAGTGATTTGCACAAGTGATGTAGGGAGTACCCAACTTTTATACTTGTTCATAACTCATTTTTGAAATCATTGTCATAGCTAAGTTTTAGTTCTTTTAATATGCATTAAATAGTGAAAGTTACATCAGTTTTAAACACATTGTGACATGTAAAACCTTCTCATATGTGAGAATGTAATAAAAAGACAAAATCAATTGTCTTTTGGATTAATTAGTGTCACTTGTATTAATACAATACATATTTATTTATGTATCCTAATTTGGGAGGGATCTTTATATTATATGATAATGCATATTTTGATAGAGGTTTCTAGTTTATAATTAGGTATGCTCAAACATAGAAAATCTAGAGTTATATACGATACTTGAGAGGAGCTTGTCACCGAATCACTGTCATGGTGTTGTCATGTTTTGGGTCAAATGTGTCTTATCAATAAGAATGGGATGGTTGTCTACTACACACTTGGTACTAAAAGTCACATCGTCCTAGACTCGTAGCTGAAAAGCCTTTACGACTTTACCACAACTCATAGGGTGTTCACGGGAGAGATATTAACAAACTAAGTGAACTAGCCGCTCACCGTGTGATTTGTTTCTACGTGGTGCACGTTATTAGAGCATCTCCAGTCGGGGCGACCAAATGGCCGCCCAAAGGGATTTGGGGCGTGCCGAACACATTCCCCCCCCCCCCCCCACTTGCGCCGTCCAAATCTGTTTTCGGTCCGACGCGGCCCAGTTTTGTGTCCGGCACGCCCAACCCACGCCCTCAACTTGGGGCGGCTTGGGGCGGCCCCGGACACAACGAAACTGCCGCCCCTGACGCGCGGGCCACGCCTGGCAGTGAGACACGAAGCGGTGGTCATCGTCTAAGGCGCGATACGCCTCGGTTTCACTGCCCAGCGCAGACGCCCAGCGAGCCGGCGCGCAGGCGCCAGTGATGAGCCGTCGCGTCGCCTCCCTCGCCGAAGTAAATGCGGCACGCCTTTTCGAGAACGGCGTTAATGCCCACCGCTCTCCGGCGACAATAAAAAGGCCATCCCCCGCGCTCACTCGCCACTCTTCTCTCCTCTCTTCCTCCGCCGCCTCCTTCTACACCGCACGCCACCGCACGAGATGGCCGGCAACTGGCGACGCACCGGAGGCGCGGCGGCGAACGACTTCGGGCCGCGCACCCTCCTCCAGGACGAGTCCGAGGCGCTGCGGGAGAACGGCTACCCCGTGCCTCCTGACATGCGCGTCGGAGGACGGTTCGCCATCAGCGTCCGCGTGATACCCGTAGATGTGATAGCCTTCAGGTAGCTAACTGCATGAAAAAGTAAACGGGGTTAGGTTGAGACTCCAAGTGCAGAGTGTGTAGTAAGTGGAAGACGTGTTTTCCCCACGAGGGTGACTCGAGGGTTTAATATCGAACTCTCGGGGAATCAGTAGTGAAGATTTATCTTCCTATCCTTCTTTTGGTTACCTACAAAACAAAGTAAATGTTTTGGTCCTCAACCTCACCTGTGGTTGTCAAGCACAAGGTGTAAGAATGATATCAATAGTTATGCAATGCAAACAAGAAATAAATATGCAATGTGGTAAATAAATATGCAAGGATGGTGGTAGCAATGATAAATGATATTTTTGGGTTTTTATGATGAATGCAAGATGTAAAAGTGTTTTTGTATTTTCGGATTTAATAATGGCAGAAAATGAAAAGTGGTAAAAGTTGTTGGAAAGGTGTTTCTTATGATTAAAAATGGACCGGGGTTCATGGTTTCACAAATGCACTCTCTCTTTAATAAAGTGGTAGACAATGGAACACTAGAGTTGACATATGAGATTGCAACACAAAGTTTAATGACAAGTTATAATTATATGGGCATCACGTCCTAACATAGAGACCTTTTGGTTATTAGTCTCACTTATACTCCACCAAGATGCGAACTAAATCATAACACCTCAGTAATTAAGATAACTCAGAGTATAGCTTAAGTATCATGACATGAAGTTAAAATAAGAACATGCTAGATCTAGTCATGGAGTAGTGGCAATGGTCACACCCACATCTCCGGTAGCATGGTATTTTTTTTATCCCTAGTGAGGCAACAAAGTAAGGTAAAGATACCCAAGTGGATCGCAGAACTTTCTCTCACGTTCACTGCACTAGCCACCCCCGTTACTCCAACTAATGCACACGTTCCCCCACACACGCTCTCATAAACATGCTTGATCATAACAAGTAAATAAGAACGGGGTACATAATATGCATCTATTTCATAACTGAAACAAAACATTGCAATCTCAAACATATATTAACTCATAAAAAGATCCACCACAAAGGTATTACAAGATGACCGTAATCATGTTCAGCAGCTCATACGGTACTAATTAGTGAAGCTCAAGAGAGGAGAGATACATAAGTTACTTCCACAAACCCATAGTCCAGAGGTGGACTACTCCCTCTTCATCATGGAGACGGTGGAGAAGTCGATGGAGAAGATGGAGACCACGCCGGCAGCGCCCCGCCGGAGTTTTCCCCCTCCAATCTGCAGCTCCAGGTCTCTGTTTCGGTGTTTCTGTGTTTCTGCGGCGCTCCTTCCAGAGGTCGGGGACTATTTTTATAGCGGTTTTAGGTCAAAACGAGTCGGTGGAGAAAAGATCGACGGCAACGGAGCTCGAGGCCCAATGAGGGGTCCCACGCGGCCAGGTACAGGGCCGCGTGGGCCCACCTCTTTTGGCCCTCGGGCTCCTTTGTTCGCTTCCTTCGCCCCAAGTCTTCTTCCTTCCAAATATTGACGCTCGTAAATTTGCAGGTCATTTGGACGTCGTTTGGGTCCCTGAAACATTAAAAAAGAAATAGGGTTTTCTGCCTGCGCAGGGTTAATTCCATAAAAATAGGAAATAAATATAATATTCCCAAAATCATTATAAAACATTGATATAACCCTTATATGATGCAAATATGATTGGAATATAAGTAATATAGTGCAAAGTTCATGTATGCATTTTACATGCATCAACATCCCCAAGCTTAACCATACTCGTCCTCGAGTATGAAGGTGATAAAACTAACATGGACTTTGCAATTTAATACTAACAATGGATATCAAAGATGATTACTATTGCTACATAGAGTCAAATGATTCATTCTTCAAAGGAGTAGCAATATGCAAGATAGTTTATGAAGTGATATCAAGTATTCAATGCAAGGATGTTCAATGATAATTCACAAAGTGTAACATAGAAGAAAGTAATATGGACCACATGTATGCATAATGATAAGTAAGAACATCCTACAATGGTCATAGAGTGTAGATGAAAATCTGAATATAAAAGGTGGACACTTTGGAAAGATATATAGTGAGTAGAGGTAAAGCATGCATAAGTTTCATCTAACTTCCAAACTCTTCTACTTAAGTTAATGATTGCAATGTGGTAATCCTTGGTGTCAAGCTCTCATTCCCCTATCATAGCATCTTGAATGATTAAGTTTAAAGTGAAAGCAAATATGAGTAGTGTGCTTGACAAAGTAAGGTTGAATGTCTCATGCCCCTTGAATACAAGTACCTACACCATGTGTTACTCAACTTGGGAAACAAAGCAAGTTCAAGTTAAATATCATTGTAAGTAATAATAGTATCATCAAGAGCGTCAACTGGGGTACCTCTTGTCCCAGGATATGGAACAAGCCCATATCAAAATGACAAGACAAACAAACAAATGAACAATCTCAACACCCTTTTTATTTACCATTGGAATAGCTTTTTATTGTAAGGTGTATCACAGAAGGTTCACCATAGCATGTAAGTAAATTTCCACCATGAATGATGCATGGCTTAGATTAGCGGCCCAGGCGTCTCTCTAACCATTTATACAAACTCATTTAAACTACTTCATTTCCACATTTATTTCACCATGATAAGCATCCATAAACAAAAGTACATGATATCAACTAAATGAAATGAAGAGCATGTTGAAAGCTTGCCATGTGACAGCACATATGGCTAACTCCAACCGACATTTATCAAGCCACAACATCATAATTTAATCACAATGGGTCATGTTTTATTATGCAATAAAAGTAAAGTGTGCATCAAGTTCGTGAGAGCTATATAACCAACTTTTCCCATAACAATCAATAACATAAACATTTTCATTCAGAGGTATAGATAACACAAATATCATGATAAACATACTCGGAATAGCATAAAGCTAATAGGTAGATATGGTGGACTCACTGGAATAACTTTGGTTGAAGGTGTTGGAAACAAGTTTTTACTTGTTGGAATTTTTGGGCTAGCAAAGGGAGAAAGTTGACCATCTAAATGCATGCATGAGTGTCCATAGAACTAACTAATCCATGTTAAACAAAGTAAAATAACATTCAGCATCAAAACATGAATAAGAGATAGCTCTTGATAAAAATTTGCAAATTATTACTCATTAACAAGCTCATGAATCATGCAACTATATGTATCATTTAAAATCAACTCAAACATCCCTTTTCCCAATCTTATAATAGCATCCAACATATTTCAACCCATATTTCCAGTAGCTCTCATATATAAATGATAGTGTGGTGGTCTCACAAAATAAAAATCAAACCAAAACAACAAAAAGACGCTCCAAGTTTATGCGATAAAGTGTTTCGATCGAAAAACAGAAGTTAGACGTGTGCAAACCGAGAGTGTGTAGGTCCAGTGGGGTTGTCTTCACATCCCCAAGCTTATGGTCTTCACCATCCTTGGATAGCTCTTGGTGCATCTCCTCCAATCCCTGTGAAAAAACTTCAAAACACCGTTTCTCCCATTTCTTTTCTGTGGGGTGCATTAGTAGTGATAAACAAATAGATTTCTTGCTGCATATAATCCTTAAAAAAAATCATATGAATGTCCAGAAAGTATATAATGTTGTATGCCTACTCATAAACTCAATTGGATAAAAAAGATTCAAGTTAAAAGTTCAAAGCATGCATCAAACAAAATGGGACAGAATCTGTCCAGAAAAACAGCAGCAGCAAAACGTATTTTTCTACCCTACTAAACTTTGTCGAAAAATTCCGAAAAATTCATGCATACAGAGGATGAAAAGTTGCAACTACAGTTCAAATATGAGCTCATTCGGAGTTACAGAATAAGAATTAAAAATCATACCGTGCACAGATTCGTGCAGGAATAAAATCTCCGAACGCTATAAGCAACTTTTCAAACCAAAATGAGTAAAACTTGGCACTTTATTAAAAATTCCAGAAACTAAACTAAAACAAAGTCTCTTGTTACAGCAAGAGGACACAAAGAAAATCACACATAAAAATAACCGGGTTGCCTCCCGCAAAGCGCTTTCTTTATAGCCATATAGCTAGGCTTCTTACTTGTTGTTTATTGAGACGAAGCTCATGAGGGAGCTTGAACTTTGATGTCCCTCTTCCTTGGGAAGTGTTCCATGCACTTCTTGTGTGGAAACTGAAACTTCACATTCCCTTTTTTGAATCAATGATAGCACCTGTAGTACGAAGAAAAGGTCTTCCAAGAATAATAGGACTAGAGGTTTTATTCCCCATATCCATGATTAGAAAATCAACAGGCACAAAATCATATGTAACTCTACCATAACATCACTTACTTTCCTAAAGCATGTTTAATGGAATCATCAGCAAGTGCAAGTTCAATAGAGCATTTTTCAAGATTTTTCAATTCAAGTACTTCATATAGTTCTTTAGATAAAACAGAGACACTAGATCCTAGATCAAGTATGGCATGGTGTGTCTCTTTTCCAATAGTTACTAGTACTTTGGGAATCCATATATCCCCAAGCTTAGGTGGTATCATAGCCTCTTGGTTGTACCTAGCAATCTTTTCTTTCAAGACATGATTAGCAATATAAGAACCAAAACCAGCTTGGTTAGTGTTGATGGAAGGATCACTTGCAAATTTTTGTAAGATAGATATTAATTCATGCAAGCTACAATTTTCTAAGTCAAGCAATGGATCCTTGACTTCACTAAGCATTTTAACTTCCTCAACTTCTCTCTCTTTCATTACCAATAGATTCTTTAGCAACTCTCTCTTGCTCATGAATGTGTTCCCAAGATTTATTGATAACCTCTTGGCAATATTTAATTGTTTCCTCATGTTTTTGGGTTGTAATGATGCTCTTTAATGATGAGACTTCCTTAGCAAGCTGATCTACCCTTTCAAACAAAGATCTTGTTTTTCAAACTTAGAGATAAATTCCTTATTAAGCTCCTTTTGAGTAGATATAAAGATCTAATGGTGTTTTCCAAATCACTAGAAACATTACCACTAGAAGCATATTTATTTGGCACATATGGGGGTTTATTATAAGAGTTATAATTGTTGTTACCATACCCATTATTACCATAGTTCCTAATGAAGTTGACATCAATATTTTCAGAATTATTACCAACTAGTTCTTGCAAAGGAACATTTTCAATATTAGGTTTATTAAGCAAAGCAAGAATAGTATCCATTTTAGATGACAAATCATTTGTTTCTTCAATAGAGTTCACTTTCTTAGAAGGATTAGGTGCTCTATCAGTATGCCATTGACTATAGTTTTGCAAAATGCTTTCCAATATGTTCTTAGCTTCTACTATAGTTTTTCCCATAAAAGCACCTCCAGCAGCAGAATCAAGTATATTTCTAGACATGTAGTTTAACCATTGTAGAAAGAGTGTAATATGGTCCATTCATTAACCCATGTGATGGACAAGTTCTAAGCATAAGTTTTATCCTATCCCAAGCCATAGCAACATGTTCATTTTCATTTTGCCTAAAAGAAAGAATGTTGTTTCTATTTTGCAAAATTTTAACAGGAGGATAATATTTCTTAATGAAAGCTTCTTTTAGATCATCCCAAGAATTAATACTACCAGATGGCAATGAATGCAACCACTCTTTAGCTTTTCCTCTAAGTGAGAAAGGAAATAACTTCAGTTTTAGGATATCACTTTCCACATTTTTAAACTTTTGCATGTCACATATTTCAACAAAATCATGAAGATGCATAGAGGCATCCTCCATAGCACTACCACCAAATTGTTCCCTAGTTATCAAGTTCAACAAACTAGGACTTACTTCATAACTATCAGCTTTATCTCAGGTGTGGCAATAGCTCTGTGATAAATTGATCATTAGGAGTGTTTGTGTAGTCACACAACTTAGTTCTTTCTCCCATTTTAGCAAGTTTTTATGTGTTTTTTATGCAAAACTGAAAATAAAATGACACTAAATGATGCAAACCGAAATAACAAATGCAACACAAAATGCAAAACTGAAAATAAAATATGCAAACCGAAATATAAAATGCAAGACAATGACAAAACAAATAAATTGCTTTGAAGGTAAAGATGGATAAGATGATGCTCACGTAGGTGCAACCTCCCCAAGCTTAGGTGTTAGCACAAGTTGGTGATGAAGTTGACTTTGTTGTGAGATGGACGCAGAAAACAAAGTTGGTGCACACCTTGGATAAACCTTTCAGCTATGATTCCCGGCAACGGCGCCAGAAAACAGTCTTGATACCCGTAGATGTGATAGCCTTCAGTAGCTACCTGCATGAAAAGTAAACGGGTTAGGTTGAGACTCCAAGTGCAGAGTGTGTAGTAAGTGGAAGACGTGTTTTCCCCACGAGGGTGACTCGAGGGTTTAATATCGAACTCTCGGGGAATCAGTAGTGAAAGATTTATCTCCTATCCTTCTTTTGGTTACCTAAAACAAAGTAAATTTTTGGTCCTCAACCTCACCTGTGGTTGTCAAGCACAAGGTGTAAGAATGATATCAAGATAATATGCAATGCAAACAAGAAATAAATATGCAATGATGGTAAATAAATATGCAAGGATGGTGGTAACAATGATAAATGATATTTTTGGGTTTTTATGATGAATGCAAGATGTAAAAGTGTTTTTGTATTTTCGGATTTAATAATGGCAGAAAATGTAAAAGTGGTAAAAGTTGTTGGAAAGGTGTTTCTTATGATTAAAAATGGACCGGGGTTCATGGTTTCACAAATGCACTCTCTCTTTAATAAAGTGGTAGACAATGGAACACTAGAGTTGACATATGAGATTGCAACACAAAGTTTATGACAAGTTACTAATTATATGGGCATCACGTCCTAACATAGAGACCTTTTGTTTATTAGTCTCACTTATACTCCACCAAGATGCGAACTAAATCATAACACCTCAGTAATTAAGATAACTCAGAGTATAGCTTTAAGTATCATGACATGAAGTTAAAATAAGAACATGCTAGATCTAGTCATGGAGTAGTGGCAATGGTCACACCCACATCTCCGGTAACATGGTATTTTTCTTTATCCCTAGTGAGGCAACAAAGTAAGGTAAGATACCCAAGTGGATCGCAGAACTTTCTCTCACGTTCACTGCACTAGCCACCCCCCGTTACTCCAACTAATGCACACATCCCCCACACACGCTCTCATAAACATGCTTGATCATAACAAGTGAATAAGAACGGGGTACATAATATGCATCTATATTCATAACTGAAACAAAACATTTGCAATCTCAAACATATATTAACTCATAAAAAGATCCACCACATAGGTATTACAAAGATGACCGTAATCATGTTCAGCAGCTCATACTGTGCTAATTAGTGAAGCTCAAGAGAGGAGAGATACATAAGTTACTTCACAAACCCATAGTCCAGAGGTGGAGTACTCCCTCTTCATCATGGAGACGGTGGAGAAGTCGATGGAGAAGATGGAGACCACGCCGGCAGCACCCGCCGGAGTTTTCCCCCTCCAATCTGCAGCTCCAGGTCTCTGTTTCGGTGTTTCTGTGTTTCGGTGGCGCTTCTTTCCAGAGGGCGTCGGGGACTATTTTTATAGTCGGTTTTAGGTCAAAACCTAGTCGGTGGAGAACAGATCGACGGCAACAGAGCGTTGAGGCCCAACTTGAGGGGTCCCACGTGGCCAGGTACAGGGGCCACGTGGGCCCACCTCTTTTGGCCCTCGGGTCTCCGCTTATTAGCTTCCTTCGCCCCCAAGTCTTCTTCCTTCCAAATAGTAACGCTCGTAAATTTGCAGGTCATTTGGACGTCGTTTGGGTCCCTGAAACATTAAAGGAAAGAAATAGGGTTTTTTGCCTGCGCAGGGTTAATTCCATAAAAATAGGAAATAAATATAATATTACAAAAAATCATTATAAAACATTAATATAGCCCTTATATTATGCAAATATGATTGGAATACAAGCAATATAGTGCAAAGTTCATGTATGCATTTTACATGCATCACTGCGGCATCCAGGGGCCGCGGCAGCTCACACGGACGAAGCGCGACTTCTACGCCACGCAGATCGCCCATTATTGGAAAGATCTGACGCCGGAGCAGCGAGAGGACCAGCGCTGGAATCCGGAGGACCCAGGCAACGCCCCCCGCTACGAGGAGGCGTTCCAGTGCGCCTTCGACGAGTAGATGAACCGCTGGGACGGCCCCGGCCCGGTGCCCAGGGACAAGAATGTCCTCGGGCGTGAGGCGTTCTGGAGCGTGCCTCACCGCTTGCTCCCTGCCGTCCTGGAGCACATTGCCAACGGCAGCTCCATCCTAGAGTGGTCGCCGGCGGCGCATGTCCCGCCTCTGCCTCCGTCTCAGGCGTCGCGAGCCAACAAGTGGGCGTTGCCAGCCAACAGGTGGGCACCGCGGGCGTCGCCTCCTTCCTCGCGCTCAACGGCATCGTCACGCTCTTCCTCCTCCCGCTCCCGTGCCGCCGGGCTGCTGACGCCGAAGCCGAAGCCGATGAAGATCAAGGCGGAGGCGGGGACGTCGCAGGCGGCGTCGCTCTACACCGAGCTGAAGGCGGCGCAGGAGGCCCACGACGAGGAAGAGCTCCTCCGGTAGGCGGAGGCCGCGTCCCTCAACGACGTGCTGCCCATGGACGCGCAGACAACCTGCGCCTGGTCGGCGTACATGCACGCCCAGGAAACTAGCGTGCCGTTGATACGTCTCAAACGTATTTATAATTTCTGATGTTTCATGCTTGTTTTATATCAATGTCACATGTTTTATATGCATTCTATATCAATATTATACATTGTCTGGGACTAATCTATTAACAAGATGCCACAGTGCTAGTTCCTGTTTTCTTCTGTTTTTGTATTCCAGAAAAGTTGTTCTGGAAATATTCTCGGAATTAGACGAAACAAAAGCCCAGCCTCCTATTTTTTCCGACACGTCAACGGAGTCCAAAGCAGAGAAGGAGGGGAGCCACGAGCCAACCACACCATGTGGTGGCGCCCGCCTATGACCGCACCGCCACCAGGTGTAGGTCCCACGGAGCGCCACCGACCATCGTCCTTTCGCCTATTTGTTGCCCCGACGCGAAAACCCTAAAACAATCGGTCATATTCCAGAAAGAGTTCCGCAACGCCGCCGCCATCGAAGACAAGCTTCGGGGGTCAGAAGTTCCTGTTCCGGCACCCTGCCGGGACGAGGATTGACCCCCGGAGCCATCTCCATCGACTCCACCATCTCCACTTCGACTCCATGATGGTTTGTGAGTAGTTCCCCCATGGACTACGGGTTCTTGGCTGTAGCTAGTTGATACTCTCTCTCCCATGTACTTCAATACAATGATCTCATGAGCTGCTTTATATGATTGAGATCCATATGATGTAATTGGTGTTGTGTTTGTTGGGATCCGATAAATTGTGGAATTATGATCAGATTGTTCATCATATTATCATACTATTGTTTATTTAAGATGTTGCATGCTCTCCGGTACTTGTGGTTATCCTGATCAAGTAGTTGCCTGTATCTCCAAGAGGGAGTATTTATGCGATAGTGGGTTCAGTCTCCATTTAATCTGGGGGAGTGACAGAAACCTCTAAGGTTGTGGATGTGCTGTTGCCACTAGGGGTAAAACAAAAATGCTTTGTCCAAGAATAATTGTGTTGTTTACATTATGCACTTTACTTAATGCAATAGTCTGTTGTTTGCAACTTAATACTGGAAGGGGTGCGGATGCTAACCTGAAGGTGGATTATTTAGGCACAGATGCATGCTGGATAGCGGTATGTGTACCTTGTCGTAATGCCCAATTAAATACTACAGTAAACTTTATCTTATCATAGCATGCATTGTCATGCCCTCACAATTATCAATTGTCCAACTGTAATTTGTTCACCCAACACGTGTTATTGGAGAGTTACCACTAGTGTAGATAGCTGGGTGATGTCTACGCACGCTTTTATTCTTGTAGACAGTGTTGGGCCTACAAGAGCAGAGGTTTGTAGAACAACAACAAGTTTCCGTTAAGTGAATCACCCAAGGTTTATCGAACTCAAGGAGGTAGAGGTCAAAGATATCCCTCTCAAGCAACCCTGCAATTAAGATATAAGAAGTCTCTTGTGTCCCCAACACACCCAATACACTTGTCAGTTGTATAGGTGTAATAGTTCGGCGAAGAGATAGTGAAATACAAGTAATATGGATGATTATAAGTAGTAGATGCAATCTGAAATAAAAATGGCAGCAAGCAAACATGTAGCAGAACTTGTTGTAAACGGTGTTTCAATGCTTAGAAACAAGGCCTAGGGATCATACTTTCACTAGTGGACACTCAACAATGACATCATAATTGAATACATAAGTATCTTCTCTTCACTATGCTACTCTGAACCACACTCCGGTTGGATAACGAACACCAATTCATTGCATAGGGCTGCAAAAGCACACCGCAAAGTCTGAGTAAACAAACACCACAATTCCATGGAGACATCCAACTCAAATTATAATTCATGATAAGTATTTATGAAAACTTTAGCCTAAGAGCCACACACGGTGCGCACACTGTCATCTTCACACCGTGGGACAAGGTGACTCCGGAGATCACATTAATAAAATCACTTGAGTAGCTTAATAGATGAAGAGTAACATCTACTTATTCAACTAGATTACAAAGCTCATGATCACATAAAGATCACACCATGGGAGAGAGATAAACCACATAGCTATCGGTAGAGCCCTCAGCCTCGGGGGAGAACTACTCCCTCCTCATCATGGGAGTCAGCAACGACGATGAAGATGGCAGTGGAGTCGATGGAGATGGCTCCGGGGACAATTCCCCTTCCCGGCAGCGTGCCGGAACAGAGACTTCTGTTCCCCGAATTAGGGTTTTTGGTGGCGGCGGAGCTACGGAACTCTTCTGGAGAAATCGTCGATTATTTTAGGGTTTTCGCGTCGGGGGCAATATATAGGCGAAAGGACGATGGTCGGTGGAGGCCCGAGGGCTCCTCACCACGTGGCGGTGTGGCCCAGGGCCCACCCGCGCCATGGCATGGTGAGGGCAGCCCACAGCCCTCCTCCTTCTCCCCTTTGGACTCCGTGTACGTGTCGGGAAAATAGGAACGTGGGCTTTTGTTTCGTCCAATTCCGAGAATATTTCCAGAACAACTTTTCTGAAACCAAAAAAGCAGAAAACAGGAACTGGCACTGTGGCATCTTGTTAATAGGTTAGTCCCAGACAATGTATAATATTGATATAGAATGCATATAAAACATGTGACATTGATATAAAATAAGCATGAACATCAGAAATTATAGATACGTTTGAGACGTATCACTGGGAACTCCGGTCCTTCTGTCATCATCATTGCTTTCCCGTCAAGTACGCCATTAGAAGTAGTATCAACTATTTTCTAGTGCCATTGCCTCTGTGCTACTGCTACTGCTGATGTATTACTATTACTATTGCTTTCACATCACCCGTGTTACTAGTGCTTTTCCAGGTGCAGATGAATTGACAACTCCGCTGTTAAGGCTTATAAGTATTCTTTGTCTCCCCTTGTGCCGAATCAATAAATTTGGGTTTTACTTCCCTCGAAGACTGTTGCGATCCCCTATAGTTGGGGGTTATCAGCCGTTCGTCGACCTCACCGGCGACGCCCCCGACCCTAGCCGCGTCAAGAAGGAGGACGACGGCGAAGCAGGAACCAACGGCGTAAAGGAGGACGAGAAGGACCCCTACTAGGCCTTCGACAGCCGCTACCAGTTGAATTAGGTTTAGTTTTATAAATTTTATTCAAATTTGTAAAATTTCCTGAATTTTGAATGAAATTCGCCGTACTTTGAATTAAAATAATTTGGTTTGGGCAGCGTGAGTGGGGATCCAGGGCGCCCAAATGCGCCAGGCCTTCCGGACAGCGCCCAAAGGGCCTGTCCGGAAAGCCTTTGGGCGGCCATTTGGGCGTCCCGACTGGAGATGCTCTTAGTTTTTAGTGTAGACCTACTTATGAAATCTGATCCTTTTGTTTTGTTAATTTTGAAATTGCTTATTTGTTGATTCTGGTAAAATGAATTCTGTTTGGTTTTCTACATATTCTCTAGACTCATGGTCATAATAAATATTTACTACTATGGGCAACTTTTTAACAATTTTTTGTGCACTAGTTTTATTATGATTCACTAATTTTTGTAGTCAATCAAGATGATCACATGTCCAATGATATTGATATGATTTTACGGGATGCCTGGCCAAACATGGCGACCCATTTGAGCTCGCTATGGGCAACTTGAAGGCAGATCTTGTGCAGGGAGCCTAAAATTTGAGCTCTATGCAATATGCATGATGTCAGCCCCCCTCCGCCCCAAATAAGATGACGTATGGGAGTGGATTGATCTTGGGTTTCCCGACCCTGTTCCGACTAGGTATAGATTCATGATTGGCGATTTTGAATAAGCAAATTTGTGCTTCTGCCATTGTTGGTAGCGAGAGGTCAGTAACATGGAATGTTTTAAGGTGTTTCGCCATGCTTGTTTAGTGTATGCACGTTATCATCATGTCGCAACGATTATTATTATATATTCGCTCTTCAGTGTGTGCATTGTCAATTTTCCCACCGTTTTTACGTCTAACGGGATACGTGCTGCAAGGCTTTTACATAAGTATCGAATATGGACCACGAGAAAAAACGTTGCTATGGTATTGCACGGGGAGTTCCATATTTCATTTCACGTTTAAGTAAAGGTCGGCTCTAGAGGGGTTGATAGTTCAACCAACTGACGTCGACCCATATCTATACCTACTAATAAAGGCACCAAGACCTCCTTGGTTGGTTTGGTACGTTATTTTTTCTTTCTGATTTTACCCCTACGTGTTAGAAATATCATGCCATCTGCCACCATTAAGTGAGACATACCCATTCGGTGTTCCTAGGAGCACGCGCTCGGCCGGAGCGAGGGGAGGAGGAGGCGGCCGCCAGCGCGCGAGGGGGAGGTCGCGACCGGCGCGAGGGGAGGAGGAGGCAGCGGCCGGCACGGGGGAGCACTGGAACTCGGGCTACACAAAAATACAAATAAGATGAAAGTTAGAGATTTGAAAATATTCATAGTCAGATTCACACTTTGTCATTTTGTATAGAAATTGATATTTTACACGTTCGTGAAATATATTATTGCCTAACTCGGTTTTTTAGAGTTATTTAAAATTTACAAATATGATTTTAATTTTTTAAATAGGAGGGAGCACCGGAACCCGGGAACCAAAAATTTGTGACATTTCTTTTGATAAAATACTTGTATTCAAACGGGAAACAGTACAATACAGACACAAGTACATACGTAGAAAGGAGCAAGAGAAAACAGAGGACATCGAAGCTTGCCCTCTCCTTCTTCCACCTCTAGATCGACCGACGCCGGAGCCCAGCAACGCCGGAGACGAAGACGGACACCGTCGCCAAGATCAACCATCCTTGGAGCAGCAGAGCCCCTAGCCAAAGGGCGTTGATGAGCCGCAAGATCCGCCACCTCCGACGAGGTGGAACTGAAGACGCTGAACGAGAATCGGCCGGGGGCGGCCCCCCGAGCTCCAGCTGCACCAGATCTGTGGCCAGCACCACAGATCCCTCACCTTCTTGCCACAACCCTGCAAAGCCACCGTCTTGATTCCTCTCTCCCCGCCTCCTGCACACCAACCGCGAGACCCGCACCGACGCCGGAGGCAACGTCGGCTCGAAGAAGCAGCAGCCTTCCGCCGCCGTCGAGGACGACAACGGAACCGAGGGGAGGCTGCAGCCCAGCAAAACGACGACGAAGGCCACCCCATCTCAGCCCCGCCGCCCGAGATCCGCCGTATCCACACCCTATTCACACCACCGGAGCGCAGATCCGGGGATCCCCCATCCTCCCGCCGCCGGAGCGGCCGACGGAGGGTGAGGAATCCCCCGGATACGCCGGCGGGCACTGGGAGAGTCGAGGTCGCCCTCGAGATCGCCTCTGGAGAGAAGAGGAGAGGAGGGGGATGGGTTCCAGAAATATCGTGGGGCCCACTTCGGTTTTAATTTGTGACATTTCTGACAGAATTGTTTCTGCTTTTTCTTTGAGCGCGATTGATTCCGATAAAATTCTGAACAATGGGCTCATGCCGTCGCCTAGTATTATACCACCAGATTCTCTGATTCCTTTGTCCACCGTTCCACGCCTCCACCGCCGTCCAAACTCCGGTCGGCGAACCCGGTCAAACTCGCCGACGACCACGGTCCCACCTTCCCCGAACTCCCCGCAAGAACCCACCTCCACTCTCTGGCCCCACGTCTCAGTGACCCATCAACCTCCCAAAAAAGAACGCCACGTGACCCTTGTCCACCTCTCCGCTACGCGTCCCCCGAAAACGCACTCTCTTTACCGTTAACCCGACAGAGGTCTCGCCTCCACTCTCCCTAGCTAGCTCCAGCTCTAGCCCACCTTCTCCCCCACAGTCCCAGCCCCTCTCTCCCCCACCAGCGCGGCGCCCAATGCCGTACGAACCCTAGCGGCCCCACCCCCGACCTCGCGCGGCGGCCATGGGCAACTGCTGCCGCTCGCCGGCGGCCGCGGCGCGGGAGGACGTCGCCTCCTTCTCCACCGCCAACAAGAAGCCCCACCATCCCCGCCCCGCCACCACCACCGCCACCGAGAAGAAGCGCCTATCCGTGCTCGGCGACGAGGGCCGCGACGTGAGCGGCGCGGGCGGGATCGACGAGAAGTACGCGCTGGACCGGGAGCTGGGCCGGGGCGAGTTCGGTGTCACCTACCTCTGCACGGACCGGGCCACCAGGGAGCTCCTCGCCTGCAAGTCCATCTCCAAGCGCAAGCTGCGCACCCCCGTGGACGTGGAGGACGTGCGGCGCGAGGTGGCCATCATGCGCCACCTGCCCCGCAGCGCCAGCATCGTCGCGCTGCGCGAGGCCTGCGAGGACGAGCGCGCCGTGCACCTCGTCATGGAGCTCTGCGAGGGCGGCGAGCTGTTCGACCGCATCGTGGCCCGGGGCCACTACACGGAGCGCGCGGCCGCCGCGGTGGTGCGCACCATCGTCGAGGTCGTGCAGCTCTGCCACCGCCACGGGGTGATTCACCGGGACCTCAAGCCCGAGAACTTCCTCTTCGCCAACAAGAAGGAGAACTCGCCGCTCAAGGCCATCGACTTCGGCCTCTCCATCTTCTTCAAGCCCGGTAAGCCGCCCGCGCGCCGAGATCCGGCCGTGATTTGGACAGACTGCTCGCCCGTGCTTTTGGACTTTTTCGGCTCCACCGCGATCCGTGGGTTGGTGGCCAGTTCTGGGTGGGATTTTCGGTAGTGGTCGTTGTTGCAGTGACTGCTGTTTTCGTGCTTGCGTAATCTGACGAGAATTTAGTGGTTCTCTTCTCTTCTGGTAGGACTTTCTTCTACTTGTATCTGACCCTGACCCTCTTTTTCTTATTACAAATTAGTGGTATTATTAGGCGTGTCAGTACTCGGACACAGAAGTCAGAGGATCCCGTTCCCAGTACTCGGTAGCTCAATGTAGCTTCGGCTTTTGCTTCTGCAGGGCTCGAATCTCTTGATAGATGGCTCTTGCTGCTAGTCCGGATATTGGATCTTAGGTGCTAGATTCACTTTTGGGCCACTGCTATTTTGAGAATGTGGGAATCATTGGTAGGAACAGACGTCACTTAACTGTTGCCAAATATAGTGTAGTGTTCTTTCCCTTGTAGTACATACCCATTCTTGTTATCTCGTATGCTGATCCCATGGTCAACCTGAGCTGAGCTATTTTGGGAAATAGGGTTCAGGGCAGCAGTTCGTGGGGATCAGCTACTTGGATATATGTTTCAGCAACTCTTAGTCGAAATAGCATTATCATAAGCAGCTCATTTGGCAACTATAGTATTTTGTATTATTTATAAGAATTCATACCGATCATGAAGAATACGCTGCAGGAGACTTGCAGCAATACTGATAACAAGTCCACACATTGTGCCCCTTTATGTTTGCTTAACTCAATAGGCACAATTCGTCTACTTCAGTTCTGTACCTCTTGGTTGAAATCTGATAAGTTTGAACAACATGAATCATGAACCTCCATTAAATCTATGTTTGGTTCTCTCCCATATTTCTCTTCTTGATTTCCTGTTATGCAACATTTCCCCTTGTTCGTGTAACATTTAGCTTTTCCCCTTGTTCGGGTACCATGTGGCTTTCCTGCTATCAGTACAAGCACCTAGTTTTCTTTTCAGTACTGACCGTGTTTACTTGGTTGGTTCGTTTCTTTTCATCACTAAGAATTGGGTCCAATTTACTTTAATGTATGTTTGGAGCAACCAAACTGACTTAAATTGTGGGCTTATATCTTGGCGTAACTTGATACATTTAGCTTCCTAACAAAATGAAGTAGATGCCTGTTTTATTTTTTGATTTTCTTGCCATAGATTATAGGCATCCCTAATGTTTTAGGAGGCACCTCTTTATAGCCAAATCTGGCTTGTTTTTGCGGGCAGCCTAATATGCCGTTTGGTATAAAAGAAAATGCCACCTTTATAGGACTGAAAATAGATGTTCTGTCGAAAAAGGGAACAGCTAAGCCATCTCAAATATGTAACTTACTTTTCGTTATATGGTGCTGTTGGATTTGTAATGACCCTATATGGCAGGAAAGCCCTCAATATCACTTTAGTATTTTCGTTCATTATTCGAATCATTTAGAACATTGATGGTTTGATGATCCCTTTTTGTCACACGCCCCAATTGTTCCCTGTGAAATGTAGGTATCCTATATATTTAAACATTATGTATCGTACATAATATGATGCCACTTTGTGATGTTCAGGCGAGAAGTTTTCTGAAATTGTGGGGAGTCCCTACTACATGGCTCCGGAAGTGCTCAAGAGAAACTATGGACCTGAAATAGACATATGGAGTGCTGGTGTTATCTTATATATATTGTTATGTGGCGTTCCTCCATTTTGGGCTGGTACTTTGCCTTTTCTCTACGATAATCTTTTATCCTTTAGCTTGCTCTTGTGCAAATGGTCTTACCAGGCTATATTGCAGAGACTGAACAAGGAGTTGCACAAGCTATCCTTCGTGGAAATATAGATTTTAAGAGAGAACCCTGGCCCCAAGTTTCTGATCATGCTAAAGATCTGGTTCGACAGATGCTTCAGCCTGATCCGAAAACCAGGCTAACGGCAAAGCAAGTTCTTGGTAAGATGCACCTTCAGTATCCTCAAGTTTTAAATACGGCACAATATTATGGTACTTTCGATATCCTCAAGTTTATAAACTTCATCGGCTGCCTTATTACCTGCCTTCTGCTTTAAATCTCAGCAAATTTCAACTTGTCCCTCTGTCCTTTTTATCTGCCTTGTTTTGAGTGTTTTTTTCTTATACACAAGTACGTAACAATTATGTCCAGAAGTCATATTATGTAATTTGTTTCGGCTTTGTGATAAGTCTGTTGTTGCATTGGCTCTAATACTCAAATCAATTAAGGACCTACCAGTGGTGGTACCGTGGTAGCAGTTATGTAGGATCCCGTTTGAATCCTTGTTCAAGCAGTTGGCTAGCTATACCACTATACTCTATGGTTGTATATTGTTTACTTTTGTAAACTGGCTGTAATACTGTGTAGTGCTGAAGCTGAATGTGAGAACAAGTTAAAATTTGATGGATGAATACAATGAATGCTGAGAGTAAAATGAGGAAGTATCTGTTTAGTGTTTGTGCAAACTCGAGATACATCATTGGGGTTTGGCATGCAACACAGTGATGCTGTAAGCACCATATGGCAGCTACATGGAGTGTGTGCTCATTCTCCAAAGAAATACAATAAAAAAAAGCTTATTGATTATCCAAGACATGGACACTGTTTAGTTAGCAAATTGGATAAAGCCTATTTTCTTCATTTCACTGCTTCATTGTTCTAATAGTTAAGCTACAGACGATCTTTCTTACAATCTCGTGATGCACAAACTGAGTGTCAAACTTTCTCATGCTATTTCACCAGATAATGCACACATTTAATTGGCCATAGGTTAATGCCATTTCTTCTTTTCGTAGTTCTTTTTGAGATAGTATCATATTCATTGGGACTCTTCTTGATTTCTGTTATCGCAGAGCATACATGGCTTCAAAATGCCAAGAAAGCTCCAAATGTTCCTCTTGGAGACATTGTAAAGTCAAGGCTGAAACAGTTTTCAAGGATGAACAGATTCAAAAGAAGAGCTCTAAGGGTTTGTATCTCCTTTTCTCATAAATCTAATTTAGTGTCCTTTGACATTAATATTTTTCTCAATTCTACATGGAAAACATGTTGTACTTATGGATATTATTTGACTAGGTTATTGCTGACCACTTGTCAGCTGAAGAAGTTGAGGATATAAAGGAAATGTTTAAGGTGATGGATACTGATAATGACGGTATAGTCTCGTATGAAGAATTGAAGAGCGGGATCGCAAAATTTGGTTCTCACCTTGCAGAATCTGAAGTACAAATGTTAATTGAAGCTGTAAGTACAGAAATTCACTTTGGCCCATGAGGTCATATGCTCCTGTTATATTAACCAAAATTTAAAAATAGTAAAACATTTTAAAAAATTCTAAATTCTCTTGGAGGCGAACGTATACCATTTTCCTTGGTTCATTTTCCTTGGTTGTTAAAATGTTCAATCAAATTAAGTGAGTTCCCTATTTTTTATTATAGCCCATACTGAATCACTTTATTTGATTCTAAAATTTATGTCTGATACACAAGTATGTTGGTATATCAACCAGTAATGCAGTAAAAGTATGGTATATCAACAAGAGGGGCCAGAATTTTTTGTGTTACACAGATGGTAGAAGAAGTACTGTAAATTCTGGCCCCTCTTGTTGCATTAGTCTAGTTCTTGGGAGTTGGGACCTTGATAAATAGCATTAAGGGATAAATAATATAATCATTCTTTTTTCCATTTCCATTGAGGACTTGTCTTTTCTATATTTGTAGTCACTTCATGTGTTATTTGTGACCGATAAGATCTAGGTACTTGAGGCTCTCGATTTAAAAAGATCAAACATATAGAGAGCACGGAACTTGCTAGTTCTTTATCATTAGTCTTCATTTTTGTTGGTTGCTTAGGTCCATGAGAAGAGTCAACTTCTTGTGTTGAGAATTAGGTAGTCCAAATTGCTTGACTTGTGCAATGTCCTCTAGTATTTAGTGAGAAAAAAACCTTGAATAATTTTAATATGTTGTCTTTGTGGTTGGAAATTAGGTGGATACAAATGGTAGAGGAGCACTAGATTATGGTGAATTTTTGGCTGTCTCACTTCATTTACAAAGGATGGCAAATGATGAGCACCTTCGGCGGGCCTTCCTGTTTTTCGATAAGGATGGAGATGGTTTTATTGAGCCCGGGGAGCTTCAGGAGGCCCTGGTGGAGGATGGGGCAGTTGATATCACAGAAGTGGTGAAGGACATATTGCAAGAAGTTGACACGGACAAGGTGGATGTTCATTTGTATTTGTACCAAATGGAAGGCACAACCTTTTGGATAGTATCTCTCTCCTTACTAAACATCTAGTTTTGATTGTTTTTGCAGGATGGCAAAATTAGCTTCGAAGAGTTCGTCGCGATGATGAAAACCGGCACGGACTGGAGAAAGGCATCGCGGCATTATTCGAGAGGACGTTTCAATAGCCTCAGCATAAGGCTTATCAAGGATGGATCTGTAAAGCTTGGAAATGAGTGAAATTGCACGCACTTGCAGCTGGTGCTCTTACTCCGGTCATGCAAGTCCGGCCCTCGGGCCCACTAAGCAGAGACCCTCTTTCCTTCTCTAATGATTATTTTGGCGGACATTTAGATAGGCTCCCCCACCCTTGATTGGCTTACTCGTGTAAGTAGTTTTCCCGGTATCGCCGAGGAGCACGCACTGAATGGTGCACCAACCGTTGCGCGCTTGCCCCCTGCCTGATATCTCCTTTTGCTGTACCTGATGCTAAGTGTTGTACGATATTTTGTTGTTTCCCCAGATTCACTTTGCTGGCTTGATGGATTCGCTTGTACTGGTTAAGAGCTAGATATGCCTAGTAGCTCAGTGACAGTTAGTGCAGCTTCGCTTTCAGCTATATACCGAAACAGTATACTGCCATGAGAAAAGAACAAGAGGAGCCATGTAGCTACAACTTGTGTACATTTCTACTCTATGTATGCCGTTCTATTTTCAGTCTTGCTTGCACTAGGTTGTCTGAAGGGAAGCTGTTGTGCTCCGGTTGTCTTTTACTGGAAGTTTCAGTTAGTAGTACTTGCCAAATCGGGATCAGGGTAATCTGCAGTTTGTCACAGTAGAAATCAGAGAAGTCTGTCTGGTTTCGTGAACTTGCAGCAATCAAGTGTTTGTGGGTCTAAACCTCACTGCTCTTGGGGACATTGATTCCGAAATCATTGGACATTGTGAGCCCCTATTTCCCTGACTAATCATGCAATCTTTACACTTAAGCTCCAGCTACCACTGTTTTCAAGCGGAAAAGAAATCAAAAGGGAAAGAAGCGGCTGGTTTAACTTTACCTTTTGTCTTTGCCCCTCCAAAACTAATAAAGATGAAAGAGTGTCAAGAACGGCTGGAGAGTGGAGATGTAAAATATAATCTGTGCTGATCTAATTCTGTCGTCTTTCTCAAGGTAACCCCAATTTGGATGAGCTTTAATTAAAAATGTACTGAACTGTAATCAAGCCACGTGATTCCTGCCAGTGCCACACTTTATCAGGTGGAGCTGAGTTTTCGGTGTAGATAAAATATCCTGTGTGAGTGCTCAAGTCACGGCAAAGATGGTCAAAATGAACCTACAAAACCTTGTCCCCTTTTTACTACAAAGAAACAAAAAGCAGATCTTACCACCAACCTTAAACCGAAGGTGAAGTGCCCTAGATGAATCTACCGTGACCACTTGGTGCGACGTCATTTTTACAGGATGGTGAGCTTCACCTGACAAGATAAAAAGAAACTGAGATGTTTTCAGACGGTAAACACTAAACAATAAACAAGGGCCACATAATCTCTCGGGCAATTTGTCCTTCTGACCAATCTATTATCAGATCTAGATCCATCCCTTATGTAAAACTATTTTCAAGGCTGATCCCAAAGTCGGCGACAACAAGGCAGTAGCCGAACGGTTGACGCCAACACATTGACATTTCGATACTCCGTGGTTTGACACCAACGTCCTGGGGCCAACAGTTCGGCGTAGAATGTGGTTGGCCCTAGCCTCGTCAGATTTAGAAATAATTTGCCGAATGGTCAGATGCGATTATAGTTTCGTTAAAGAGTAAGATTTGACAAAAGAAATTATTTTTTTTAGAAACACAGTACAAACGCAGACGCTCACATACACGAGTATACACTCACCTCTATGAACGCACACACGCAACCCTAGCCCTATGAGCACCTCCGAAATACTGAACCGGCGGATTGAGTCTTGAAATTGACGAAGTCACCACGGACGCCTCGCTGTCGACGGGAACGTCGCCTCCCACTGAAAAATATTCCGCCTAAATATAACACACATGTGTCAACCTGGTGTTTGAACTCTGCTACCACCTTGCTAACCATCAAAAAAAAATACTCGGTCACAAAACTTTCTTCACGAGTGCCACGTCTTTTGCACTCACCACTCACCAGAGCGGCCGTGTATAGCCTTTTCCCATGTCTCTCGAAAAAGGCAATGTCCCACGTAGTACGACTGCACGAGCCTACCAAACCGAAATATCGCGCAATTATGCAGTTCGATAGATAACCCCAGCTGCACGATTGCACGGCGGCTCGCCTGGAATGTGTACGACCGCCGGCCGGCGGGGCCTGTACGCGAGCGCCATTATGCCCGGCTGCTCGGTAAAGCCGGGGCAGGTGCGGTTCGAACGTTAGTAGGGTCGTCGGGGTTCGTTCGGGAAAGGTGCCACGGCAGGCAGATCTGGCGTCGCTGGTAGATCCGTCACGAATTCACGATCGAGCCCAGCGGATGCGCCCAGCGGAGAGGGGCAGCGACTGACAATAATGACGGCTCACTCCACATCGGATGATCGGATCGCGGCACGGCAACCCTGAGCAGACCAACCACCCCGTCTCGCCCGGCGAGCGACAGCGACCTCCGGGCCGACGCCGACATCGACACGCTGGCCGCCGGGACCCGCCTGTCGACGCCCGAGCCGAGGAGAAGAAGATCGTAGCTGCTGCCGTGTCATTGTGCGGGCGCGTGTTGTTGGGGTTGGATCCCGTGCGGTTGCTGCTTTTGCCAGTGCTCCGCTCTCGCTCTCGTCGCCTACAGTTGCCTGCCCACTCACTTCGCTTCAAATGGTGACGGCGCCGCAGGGCGAGCGGCGGAGCCACGCAGAGTGAGTTCGCTGGCGATGTCGAGGGTGCGGCCTGGCGCAGAGGAGGCCGTCGTCGCCGGTGCCGGCGTCATGGGGTTCCCCGCCGGCCACGGGCGCGGCTTCGCCCTCCGGGAAGGCGTCCTCGCGGTCGCGGGGCGCTCCGCCGCTGACTGGAGGGGCGGCGACGAATCCGCCGACTCCGACGGCCCCCGGCTCCGGCCGCTGCGGCTTGGCGCCTCCTACGCGGATTCCGGGGACGGCGCGCTCGCGAGCCCGCCTGGCTCCAGCTCCTCTTCCTCCGATGCCTTCCTCAGCATGAGCTCCACGCCTTCAGGTACCGCGTGCTTCCCCAATTCGTCGGTCCAACACCCCTCGGCTCGCGCCGTCGCGCGGCCTCCCAACCGAGAGCGTGACAACCGCTGCTGCTGTAAATCTCGATCTCCGCGCGTGCGCGATCGAGTCACGCGTTCGTCAGCTCTGTGTAAATGTGCCTTTGCTCGAATTCTGATCCGAGTTTTGTCGGTTTGGTTGGAGATCAGGGCTGCAGAATCCGTACGGGGTGGTGTGGTCGCCGCGGCGCGCGCCGTCGAAGGCGTCGTCCTCGGAGATGGAGTTCCGGTCGGCGCGCGAGTACGACACCGCGGACCTCTTCTTCGGCGAGAACTGGCTCTACGACGACCACCTGTTCCACCGCGAGCCGGAGAGTGATAAGAGCGGCGACGCCGATGAGGAGGACAAGTTCATCATTGCTCCCGACGTCGTCGGCTCGTGGCAGAGTGAAACGTGCGATGACAGCAGCCGGTGGCACGCGCGTAGCAAGGGCAATGCGGGCTCTGAAGGTTGCGCAGAGGTGTATACCACACCGCCCTGCGGTTGCTGCCGTGGGGAAAGGGGGAATAATGGTCAGGAGTCCGTGAGCGATTCTTGGTCTGCTGTGTACGGGAGGTATCAGATCATGGATGACCTGACGGAGGTGCTGGATGAGTGCGGCGCAGATGCGCTTCAGTTCAGGCGCAATGTGGATTGCGATGCCGCGCTCAAGGGCGGTCTGTTGGTGGATTCCAGGAGTGGACATGATGACCTGGAGTTTGATCTTAGTGCGCTGGAGAAGGAGCTTCAGATGCTCAGTCCGTACTTGGTTGAAGATGCAGGTGCTCTTAACAGTAAGTATACTTCTGGCCTCTTTCATGTTCCTTAGGATCATTCGTCATGTTTAGCAGAATTCGTTAACAAGCTCAGAAGGATTCACTTTCTGATTTTGTAACTGGCCTTTTTGTTTTGTTTGAAGAGATTTAGACTATTATTTGTACTAGCGCCCGACTGTCACAATTATAGAACATTGGTTTATGCTTGAGTTACGAACCGTAGTAAACTTGAATTATGATATACTGCTGATGTAGTTTCTCTGGCTGATCCGGATTTGCATGCCCTGTAATTCCAAAATTCACTATTATGAAGTAAAATATTTTTGTTTTCCTTGTGCATCAGGTGGTTCCATACTGACTTTACTTATCTCTCTTAGACCGTAGGTTTGATCATGACTTCAGAGTAAATGATGAACTAGATATTGACATTGTAACAAATGAGAAAACTGTCGATGACACAGAATTTCTAAAGAATAGTTACAGTGTGCATCCTTTTCCTGAAATTGGCAATCCTGAAGATGTTTATGAGATGGAGGACTTCGGGTCAGCAGATATTTCTACCCATAAAATTGACGAAGGTCCGAAGTCGGATACTGATCTTGCAAGCTCTATTTTTCGTCACGAATATGATGAATTTGAGCTGAAAATTTTCCACCGGAAGAACAGGTTCACTATCCAATACCTTCTCTATTTATTGCTGCTGGCTAATAGTTATTTAAATATACTCATATGCTCACATGATAGGCTTCTCCTGCAGGACTGGCTTTGAAGAAACCAAAGAATTCCCTATTGTGGTAGATTCAGTTGTTGCCGGAAGATATCGCATCACTGAGTATCTTGGTTCAGCTGCATTCAGCAGGGTCGTTCAAGCACGCGATCTTTGCACGGGAATGGATGTCTGCCTTAAAATAATTAAGAACGATAAGGATTTCTTTGATCAGAGCTTGGATGAGATAAAGCTCCTTAAGTTTGTAAATAAACATGATCCGACAGATGCACATCATGTATTGCGCCTATATGATTTTTTCTATTATCAGGTACTGATATGTATATATATTCAGTTATGCCATTGGTTTTCTTTTACACCATACCTTACAATTGAATAGTCAACTTTATTAAAGAAAGAAAAACAGATTGTATTCACTCCAAGTCTTAATGTTTATTTATTACATCAGATGTCCTTTTAATACAAGATGTATGATTCAGTTATTGGCCTGTTAAGTATTAATTCAAGCATTTGTTTTTCATTTTTGACGTCAGATAATGCTGACATTTGAAAAAATCAACAGGAACATCTTTTCATTGTCACTGAATTACTACGGGCAAATCTATACGAATTTCAGAAGTATAACCAGGAGTCCAGTGACGAGGTCTACTTCTCGTTGCCCAGAATACAGGTATCTGACTGTTATTTTCCTTTTCCTGGGAGTATCTCTATCTATTCTGCAACCAAAGCACTCTTTGTAAACTTCTTCTGTTTATTCTGATGGTACTATTATCTCATCACTTAAAATTAATGGTACTGTATCGGTGTTAAGGGTATCAAATCATTTACAGCTGACCTTTTAAGCAGTTTTTAAAGGAAGATACGGTTGTGTTTTGGCCATTCTATTCCATTTTTCTCTCCGAGTGATAATTTGGGAAGTCTGGAATATATTATTCAAGCATAATAGTTTATTTACTGAAAATGTAAAAATACTGAAACATGATACCTTACCTTTGTTTTCAGGCTATAGCTCGACAGTGCTTAGAAGCTTTGGTGTATTTGCATCATTTAAATATAGTTCACTGTGACCTGAAACCAGAGAATATCCTTATGAAGAGCTACAGCAGATGTGAAATCAAGGTTATTGATCTTGGAAGCAGTTGCTTCTTAACAGACAACTTAAGCCTATATGTTCAATCACGTTCTTACCGTGCTCCTGAGATCATTCTGGGTCTTCCATATGACCAGAAGATTGACATTTGGTCTCTTGGCTGCATCTTCGCTGAGCTGTACACTGGTGAAGTAAGTTCACATATTGACTTAAATATCCATCTTTGTTCGGTTTACATGACATGCTCAAGGCACATCAACACTTTATCTACAATAACTCCGTTTAATCCGATCACAATTGAAGATACACCAGAGTTTATCTACGACCAAATGAATATTCTAATTTCAAACTTATCCCTTTAACCTCTGGCAGATAAGGTTCTGTTCGGGTTGGTGTTTGTGCATGTTTAACTACTCACTTCATCCCAAGAAGACTATAACATACTTTAATATCTATAGGTTCTTGTGCCTTTCACAGGTTGAGTAAGGATGACTCCAACGGGGCGACGCAAACGGACGCGCGTTTGGTCCGCGTTTGGTCCGTTTGCGTCGCCAAATGGACCCATGTCCGGCCCACGTCCGCCCCTTTCCGGCCACTGCCCCCAACGGGGCGACGCATCGAGTCCGCCTTGTATTTTTTTTTCAACTAAGCAGGCCCCTATATGGGCCTTTTTCATTGATAGATAGGGGAGGTGGGCCACAAACGGCCTGTTTACATAGTAGGATTACATTTATAGGTCCATTTGTAGGGCCTAAAATTACATAAAAAGTAAATCTTGGGCTTTCTCCTAATATTGAACTAAACACTAAACTAAAACTTAAAAAAGTTAATAACCGACCACCGGCCGGTAAGTGGGAAGATCAAAGAGGAGCTCCGTCCTTGAGGAAGTTGGCCCCGGCCTAGAGGAACTTCACGCAGCATGCCCGTTCTGCAACGGACTTGCTGGCTCTTCCTTCATCACGGCCGAGGCCAGCCCGGGACTGGCTGGCTCCTCTTCTTTGATCATTTCGTAGCTACGAAACACGTAGCGTCGCCGGGCATTAGAGGAAAATGGGCAGCACATAGGCTGCCACGCCGGCAGGGGATCAGTCGATAACTGATCCCTCGTCGGCGGCCGAGGCCGCCTCCGCCGCGGCCTCGCGGGCACGTTTGCGGCGCGCCGCCCTCCTTGCGGTCTCGACGGCTCTGCGCGCGTTCGCAGCCTCGGCCTCCACCGCCGCGTCGGTGCAGGCGCGCGCTGCGGACATGAACGCAGCCGCCCTCTGGGCGTTGAGCTGCATGTGGGCTTCCTCCATGGCCTCCTCCGCGGTCTTGCAGACGGTGCCGCCCACGCCAATGGGAGGCTCGGGCTCCGGCGGCGCGGGCGCGCACCGCCAGCGCCGCGAGTGCAGTGCGGTACGTCGCCTCTTCCTCGTCGTTGGCGAGGCAGTCGCGGTACGCCGCCTCCACCACCCTGGCTTCGTCGGGCGACATGGGGCGCGGGAGCCTCCTCTGGCGCGCCTGCTCCCTCGGTGGCACGCGCGCTCCCGACATTCCGGCGAGCAGATCTGAGGTTGGAGGTGGTGGCCGCCGTGGTGGGAGGAGGAGGATCTAGGGTTTTGGTGTGCTCTAGGGTTTCCCCGGCCGGCTCCATTTAAAGAGCTCCACCGCCCACAGTTATTGCGGGGTAGGTGGCCGCTCTAGCCGTCGGGGTCGATGACACGCGGGCCAGGGAGGTCACGGGCGGACCAGGGGAGGACACAGGAACGGTCCGCCGCGCGTCCGGGACCGACGCATCGGTGGCCCAAATTTGGGCCAGGAATGCGTCGCAGCGGACAGAAAAACGGACCGTGGTCCGTTTGCGTCGCCCCGTTGGGCCTTGTTTTTGCCCCTCGCGGACAACGACGGACCGGCGCGGACTCGATGCGTCGGCCCGTTGGAGTCATCCTAAGACCTCCTTTTGTGATGTAAAGGATGCTGATACGAAACTGTCCAGAAACTAGGAGAGTGAACTCATGCCTATATTTCTGCAAAATAGTACTCCCTCCACTCCATAATTCTTGTCATGACCATGACAAGGATTATGGAACGGAGGCAGTACAATCTAAGCAAAGAAGGATCTTCTATTAACATTGCATATACAACCGAACCATCTGTTGATCTATATGAGTGATATGTGTCTGGAATCTTTGTTTAAAACACTTGAAAAATAATATCAGAGGATTAGTGCACCCTCAGAGTTGTTCTTCTGTTTCTCAAAATAATATGACTCTCTGTGACTGAGGACGCTGGTTACATGTCACAGGTGCTCTTTCCTAATGAATCAGTGGCAACCATTCTTGCTCGGATAATTGGAATAATTGGCCCAATTGACTCCAAGATGCTTGCGTTGGGACAGGAGACTCACAAGTACTTCACAGAAGAGTATGACCTTTTCCACAAGAATGAGGTACATGCTCTTGGTTAATTCTTTCCGTTTGTGCCGGTTCTTCAAACATCATAATTTCCACCAGGAGCATTTTAAAGTATATTTAAGAAAACAATTATTATTTTGGTAGTTTCTTATCCAAACTTTGTTTGGTAGCGATGTGCATGACCTGAGATCACTAATTTAGTTTGCAGGCACACTTTAGTTGAAGCAAAATTATGTGCTATTTTTCATTTTAGTAGGATGTCTGCATGTCATGTTGATAAGCTAGTCTTGGTTTTGTCTTCGGGTCCTCTTTCTGTTCGACATGCTTGGCAGGGTGAATGCCACTGACATTATTGTTCACAAGTACGCTGCCATATAAGATTATTTACAGTGCACCGCATACCTAAAAAAAATAGTTATGCCATGTACAACATCTTGAGTTGTGAAGAAATGAAAGTCAACAAACTGTTGCCTTCTGTTACCGGAGGACTTGCTCATGGTATTTTAGTAGTTGCCGGAGATGTTCTTTGCAGTTGTTCTCATGGCATACCCATGTTGGTCTTTATTTCTTTAGGATCTGGCTTCCTCCTCAGGTGCATCGAGTATACCAATTAGGTGGACACCATCTTTGCACATAATCTTGAGAAACAAACTTATTTGTCATCACTGTAAACATCTTTGGCACGAGGATCTCAGCTGTTCTATGGCACTTCCCAGTATCATCACCACACGTGTTATTTAGAACATGCCATTTAATTTTCCAAATTCATTTCTCTTCCTATTCTAGGAGACGGATCAGCTGGAGTATTTGGTACCAGAGAAATCCTCCTTGCGGCGCCACTTACGATGCTCCGACTCCAAGTTTGTTGATTTTCTGTCCTGCCTTCTGCAAATTAACCCCAAAAAGAGACCGACAGCCAGGGAAGCGTTGCGGCATCGATGGTTTTCACACACATATCGTTGAGCTGCCAAGCAAGACCATCTTCATACGGAGGGACATTTTCAAAGTTCCTCAGCTCATGAAACGACACATTTTCTTCTTTTGCAGCTGGATTTTGTCCTCTTTTTTTGTCAGGCAACCCTTGACCTGTTTTCCGAGGTGAATACATACCTGCTCATGCATGTACATATGAGAAAAGGTTCATATCTGTACAGCTGGCGTTTACTCTGATGGACCTTTCTTAAATACTACTCTGATGTACTTCTAATTCACAGTATAGCAAATCAAGATTGGTTTGAGCTGTCCAAAGTTTATCTTTAGCACTTGGAGCTTGCTTGGATGGATTTATGTCTTTGTAGAGTTTTAATATTCAGTTCAAGTTTGAACTAAATACTGAAGCTCCAAAAAGCAAGATCCAGCATCCAATACTGTTAAACTAATGTACCCAAATCATCAAAAAAAGAAACCCAGTGGTCGAGTTCGAGTTTCAAACTTTGCAGATCTTTGAACCCTCAAACATGTAAACAGTCATTAAGATTATATGAAATGTCAACGATATAAAGAAGTCCTATACAACAACAAAATAAGTCCACGTCGGCCTAACCTAAATTACATTTTGTTCTTCTCTTTCGGCATTCAACAAGGGCTCGTATGGAAGTACTTGAATGAATGTACTGTGTACAAGTATACTCCTAAGAAGAGCGGAGCTTTCACCTAATAATCCAGTTCAGTTGCTGCACGACTTATATTGCTTGATCAACTTGTGTGGTCTCTTTTTTTTTTTGAGCCACGTGGACATGAAGTTCATGCAGTACCGGACTAACATTCTTTTGCATTTAATGGTGCTTGAGAAATCGAAGTATCACTGCCGTAATCTAGAATGTTAGGAGAATAATTGGACAAAAATACTAAAACCTTTAATCTGGCATTCACTAATTCTTGCTCTCTATGGTGAAAACCTTTAACCTGAGCTGCTCCTCGACTACTAGTTCTTGCTCTCTATGGTGAAAACTTTTAATCTGGCATTCACTAATTGAAGGCGTGAATAGTTATAGTTATTTTCTCTTCCTTCTTGAGGACATTGCTTGGATTTTGGTCGAACCTCCTGCTCTAAAGTGAAAAATTATGGTCCGACCTACACGAGTTTGGATTTGGCAATGGTAACGCTCACGCTAGCTCCGTCTCCATTTCCGGAGGAGTTGCTATAGAGCGATTTGTTTCGTGGTTGGGTTGTTGCAAATGGAGGTTACTGAAGCTGAAGGTTGATGTTGTGTGTCGTTCCCCTATGGAATGAAATAGCCATAATGTTGTTTTCGTTTAATTAAGTTCTATACCAATTTGGATGTTGGTTTCATGATATATTATTATCCGTTATCGAACCCTTGCCTCTTAGTATCAAACAGTTGATCATTGCACCTTATGTTTTTTTTGACGATAACAGCCAGCGCTGTGATCTTTTATATTAAGAGAAGCAACGAATAAAGGAGTCTGTTACAGGTAATACATGCCGAAAGAAAAATAAACACAGGCTATACAAGAGAACGGCCTGGGCGCTCTGTTTCAAAAATTACAGCGCGCCAGTCCATGTTGCTCCTTTGAGACCAACCCTCGCCCAGATGGCGAGTTCAGCCTTGATCTTGTCGCAGACGTCGAAGAAGCTTTGCGCTTTGTTGTTGAAAATCCTGTCATTCCGTTCGCGCCATATGAACCACCATACTGTCATAACCATGGAGGAAAAATGGCTGCGCCTCTGAGCTTCAATTCTGTTCAGAGCATTGATCCACCATTCCTGTAGGTTATTTGTGTTCTGTTGCGGCATCAGGCCAAAGGGGAAATTGAACTTGGTAAAGCAAAAACCCCAAATTCCTGCTGAGAAGGGGCAAGTAGCCAGAAGGTGGGTTGCAGTTTCAGGACATAGCTTGCAGAGAGAGCAGATAGGGTCATGAGGCCAGTTCCGCTTGAGTAGATTGTCTGCAGTCAGACATCTTTCTTGAATTGCCAACCACGCGAAAAACTTCACTTTTCCGGGTATTTTGATCTGCCAAATCAGCTCCTTGAAAATACTCTCGGTCCTGCCAAGAAGCTGTATGTTGTAAGCTGAGCTTGTGGTGAACTTGCCATTGGCTGTCAGTTTCCAGACGAATTCATCCTCGGCATGGTTCAGAGTGATATTCTGAGTTTTGTGCCAAAGATCAATGTACTCCCTCACCACCTGCTCTGTAGGGTTGGATTTAATCAGAGATCCATGTCCTATTGGTGAGACCTTCATGTACAGTGACATTTCTTCGCCTAGAGTGCTTGAAGAGCTGCGGGAATGTATCTTTCAGAATCAGGCCTTGCAACCAATGGTCATGCCAAAACAGTATGCTTGAACCATTACCAACAGTGATGATTGTTGAGGCTTTGAAAATGGCAAGGGCTTCCGGTGAGCTAGGAACAGGCAGTCCTTGCCAAGGCTTCTCCTTGTCTACCTTGTTTTGCCATAACCACCTCATTTTCAGGGCAGTGCCTTGGAAGGAAAGGTTAGGAATTCCTAGACCACCAAGATGCAGGGGAAGACATAGCTGTGACCATTTGACAAGACATTTTCCGCCACTGACCTTATCAGATCCAGCCCAAAGGAATGCTCTTTGCAGCTTTTCAATTTGTTTCATTGTCCACTTGGGGAAATCAATTGCTAGCAGTTGGTAAATCGGCATGGCAGCCATGACGAATTTTACCAATATTAATCTGCCATCAATTGAGATCCATTTTCCTTTCCAGCTTGAAGCCTTCTTTGCTAGCTTGTCAATAATGATTTGCAGGTCATTCTTCTTCAGTTTCTTATCAGAGAGTGGCATGCCTAGGTATGTGCAAGGAAAGGTGGACAACTGATAGCCCATGGCCTGTTGCAGTAGATTCATGTCCATATTATCACATCTAATTGGCAGAATTTTACTTTTAGCCAAATTTGTGCGGAGGCCTGTGGCACCACCAAACACATCAAGTATCTGGGTGACTGCCTGGATATCCTCATCGGCTGGCTTAATGAAGATCATCACATCATCAGCATAGATTGAGGCCCGGTGTCGAAGTTGTTGTTGGCCGAGAGGGGCGAGAATACCATCTGCTTGTGCCTTATCCATTAATCTGCCTAGGCAGTCCATGACAAGGAAAAATAGGAGAGGGGACAGGGGATCTCCTTGGCGTAAACCTCGTCGATGGCGAATAACATCAGAGAGCCTGGAGTTGACAAGCACTTTAGTGGATGTGGTGAGGAAAAGAGCAGCAATCCACCCACGCCATTTTCTTCCAAAACCTCTGAACTGTAGCAGTTTCAGCAAGAACTCCCATGAAACCGAGTCAAAAGCTTTCGAGATATCCAACTTGAGTAACAGGGAGGGGACCTTTTTCTGCCTGAGCACCTTTGCCATGGATTGGACATATATGAAGTTATCATGAATCACCCGGCCTTTTATGAAGGCATTTTGGCATTGCGAGACCAGAGTGTTCATCGTAGGCTGTAATCTAGTGGCCAGGATCTTGGCAGTTACCTTTGCAAAGCTGTGAATAAGACTAATGGGTCTGAACTCAGAGGGGGAGTTGGCTCCTGCGTGCTTAGGCAGCAGAATCATGGTGGCTTTGTTCAGCCGATGCAAGTTTTGAGAGTTGAGGTTCTGGAAATGAAGAAATGCAGCCATCCAATCATGCTTTATGATCTCCCAACATCGCCTAAAGAATATGCCAGTATATCCATCTGGCCCTGGTGCCTTCTCAGGGTGTATACCAAACATTGCTTTCTTAATCTCCTCTGCACTAAAAGGGGAATCCAGAGCTGAGAGATCACATTGAGGGAAATTCAGAGCAGGGAGGTTTAGGTCATTTGTCCTAGGAGTGTACTCGCCTAAGAGACCATTGAAATGATCCCAAATGCACTCCATCTTCTCATCTTGATCAGCAATGCAGTTACCATTTACCATCAAGCTAGGGATCATATTTTTCCTTCTTCTAGCATTTGCCTTTTGGTGGAAGAATCTGGAGTTGGAGTCCCCTTCTTTTAACCATAGATATCGTGACCTTTGCCTCCACATGCATCTATCCAATGCAGCCAGGCCAAGGCACTGCATTTTTAGATGTCCTCTGAATGTGTGTTCGGCTGCCGACAAGCTTCTGAAATCTCTAGCCTGGTCCGACATGAAGATGAGTTCATTAACAATCTGCATCCTTAGCCAAAGGTCATGAATTAGGGTTGCAGCCCAAGATGTTAGCTTCTTGGCACAGTGAGCCAATTTTCCTTCTAGGTTGATATATGGATTAGCAGAGAGAGGGGCCTCTGCCCAGGCTGTTGCTACCACTTCATCAAACCCTTGCAGTCTGGTCCAGGCATTTTCAAATCTGAAGCTACGCTGCGGCCGGAATGCATCATTAGTTGTGAGCAGCAGCGGGCAGTGGTCAGAGCCAGCAGAGGAGAGGGCTTGCAGAATGGCACTGGGGAAAGAAGCATCCCAGTCTTGGTTGTACAGCACCCTGTCAATGCGTGATTGTGTCGCATTGAGTTGTTCATTACTCCAGGTATAACGCCTTCCAAGCAGGTACATATCTTTCAGCTCTTGCATATTGATGAAGTTTCTGAAGGCATTGATCAATCCTCTGTTAATGTTCCCATTGCTCTTTTCCTCTGCTGCCGCAATCAAATTGAAATCGCCAAGGATGAGCAATGGACCAGTACAATCATTTGCAATGGACTGCATCTCTGCAAGAAACTGAATTTTTTCGGCTGCAATCTGTGGCCCATACACACCAATTACTGTCCAAGCACTGCCACTGGGGATGTCAGTACACACAGCTGAGATACAATTTTTTGAGCTTTGGATTGGGGTCAATGTTAGCTCATCTGTCCATGCCAGCAACAGTCCACCGCTAGCACCATCGGAGGGAAAGAAGGAGAAACCAGAGAAATTGGGGCCACATATATCCATCACCATATGCAAATCCATCACAGACAGCTTTGTTTTTTGAAGACAAACTAGACTAGCTCGATTAAGGGAAATGACTCTCTTAGCCTGGAATTGAGTCCCCGCACATTCCAGATAAATAAATTGCAACTAATCATAGATACTTAAACTCCTAAGATACAGACTTGGGCTGGCAGCAGATAGCAGCCGTACCCGCCCTGCGCCGGCCACCGCAGGCGTTGGCCACCAGCTCGATGAGCGCGCGAATCTGGCTCTCAGTCAAAGGCCCCTTGAAGTACTGGGCATAGCGCTCCAGCAGTCCAGCAGGGTCGGTCAGCGGCTCCTCAAACTCCTCCCCCAGCTTGCGGCAGACGAGCTTCTTGGCCATGGTGAGAGGAGTGCCTTGCAGCTCCGGTGGGCGGTTGGCGATGCGGCGACTGCGCCGCAGCGTGTCTGGGCAGAGAGGTGCTTTTGCCTTCGCACGCTTGGGGGTGCTGAGAGGCCTGAAGACGGGCCCCCTAAGGATGCCCGGCAAAATGGGCTCTCCAACTTGGCCCAGGAAGGCCTGCAGCGGAGTCTGAACTCCTGGCCCGTCACCGGCAACGATCTAGCCCGCATCATGGGCCTCCAAGTCAGGGACGGCAGCAGCATGGAGTGGCACGATCCTGCCATGCATGGGCGTCGCCCCCGGTCCCACCTGCATCTCCAGCTCGACCTGGTCAGCACGGACCACCACCTCCAGCTTAGCACGGGCCTCGATTATTGCTGCGGCATCTGCGGCAGCAGTAGGGCCTTCTCCCGTGCCCGTGATCACCTGTTCAGAAGAGGGAAAGGAGCGTGTTGGCAGGGGAGAGACTGCCGCATCGTCAGCGACGGGAGTTGGCAACTTCTCGCCGTCCCCGTCAACATGAACAGGGGTCAGCGGGACCACTGATTGGGCAGTGGGAGGAGCGTCCTGGTCCATCACAGGCCCGTGACAAGTGTCGGTGAAGAGTCAGGGCCCACGGGGTCTGGAACGGCGTCAGCAACTCCAAGCACCGCCGCTAGGGTTCCGTCGGGGGCCGCCTGCCCTGCTTGGATGGCTAGCAGCGATGGCTCCGACATCTGCGCCGCCGCACGGTGGACAGGAACGTAGACTTGGCGGCGGCGCTGGCGCCTCTGCTGCCTGTCTCCGGCCCCAAGCCGCTGGAAGACGGAACCGGTGGCTGTCTGGTTGAAGCTGTGCGCCGGCATGCCCTCGTTGACGAGGCAGACCCTGCAGTAGTAGGCCACCATCTCGGCGAGGAAGCGGCTGGTCCACCGCTTGACCACCAGCGGCGTGCCGTCGATGCGGATGACGGAGTCGAAGGCGAAGAGGTTGCGCCACTGCTGGGAGGTGAAACGTACCAGAAAAGCATCGTGGCAGAGCAGGCTGACGGAGACGGAGCCCGGCGGCAGGAGCGAGAACTTGTCGTGGATGCCTTCGACGATGCGTGACGGCCACCGCGGGCGCCGGCCGCCTGTCACCAGGAGGACCAGCGCGTGGCTCCGTAGGCGGACCTCCTCGTCCACCATCTCCTGGTCGAACTTGACGATGACGTGTGACCTGCCCGCCCTCCGCGAGGGCGCACCGGGCGCGCAAGGGTGCGCCACCGGCACGTCGGGAGTGCTCATCTGCTGCACAGCCATGGGGTCGATCTGGGGCATGTCCGCCTCGGGGAAGAGCAGCCGCTGCTGCACCGGCTCCTTCGCAGGGAAGACCAGCCTCTCCTTGACTGGCGGTGGCCGTGCGTCGGTCAGCGGACCAAGCCTCGCCTTTGCAGGTAACTTCTTGAGCAGTGGGGAACGGGTGCTGGGTGGTGGCGGCGGTGGGCGGCGGAAGCGTTGGGTGGATGGTGGGAGGAAGGCTTTTTGCGGGAGGTCACGAGCTCTGCACTCAGCAACTATGTGTCCTGCTTGGCGGCAATGGCGGCACCTGATAAGATTTGTGCAAGAAGCAATCCGGTGGTGTGGTGAATGACATTTGAAACAGCGACCACGGAGGTCGTATTTGTAGAGCTGCTTGGTGCCTCCACTAGAAGGAGCCCTCCTCGGGGAGGAAGAAGGAGGTGAGGGTTGGGGTGGCAAGGGCGCTCCGAGATCTCTCCTATTCTTCCGGTTCTGCACCACTGTCCATGGCCGGCCAGCATCAGGGCTATTGATCTATTATATGTTGTGCAGCCTATGGATTTCAATGCCGCGGCGGCCCATGCTCCTTGCACCTTATGTAGATGGGTGGCTTTTCCACTGATGCATTTCATCTTTCGTACACATCCACATATAATAGATCAATAGGACATATGTACCTATCTCCGCATTATTTTATGATGATGGTTGAGATATTTTCACTTAATTTGTCAACTACCTGTAGCTGAAACACAGGGTCACGGTCAGAATTCAGTACTTACCTAGCTTGCTCCCCTCCCTCTCACCTTTTCCGTTGCTATATGTACTACCCTTTTTCGGCGGAGGACCTGGATAGAGGGTAGAGAAAAACAAGAAAGAAGTCCATATAACCCCCTATGTATCGTGTTTCGGCCGCTAACCCCCTTATCTTTAAACGGGAGCATATAACCCCTAACTATCTAAAACCAGACAAATTACCCCTGAGCAGTTTTGGGAGTGGTTTTAGCCACGGTAGACTCCGGTTTTGTCCACGTAGCCGTCAAATAACCCCCTGACTATTCGTTGACCACACCTCCTCCCCGTCGTTCCCCTACTCCCCATCGCAACGCCTCCTCCACTGAAATCCGGACGCCGCCGGCGTCGAGGTGGAAGGAGCTCCACGGCGAGCGGTGGTGGGACGGGATGCTGCGTCCGGGGCTGCTCCTCAGCGTTCCTGGTGGAGTGGGAGTTGACTGGAGGTGGTGGTCTTCTTGGAGGAGGCGCAGATCGCGGCCGGGCCTGGCGTGTACGGACCCTGCTCGTTGCGCCCGTGCTCGACGCCAAATCAAGAGCAAAGCCCACCTCGGCTGCTCGTTCTTGCGTGCTTTGCTTCCTCGCCTTGCGTCGGACGCCGCGAACGTGAAGCCAAGCCCGTCCATGTCCACCTCCCTGCTTTGTTTCCTCGCCTTGCGTTGGCTGCCACGAAGATTCCAATCGCCGGAGCTCGCGGTCTGCCATTGCAGCGAGAGCTTCCCGTGGACGTGCCAGAGGCTCGCCAGTCGCCACCATCCGCTTCGGCTTGTCGACCGCCTCCTCGTCCTCCTCGCGGAGCTCTTCCTCGGCGGCGACCTGCCCGTGCTCGGGTTGAGGCGGCCGACGACCGGTGGTCCTCTGGACCTAGAGCTCAAGAACGGCAGGGGCTACTAGACAACGGCGTGCTGGAGAAGATCCGTGCCGGGGAGATTGCCGCATGTATTTCCCAATTCATCCAGCTAGCTGCTTGGTTGCTTGGCTAGAATACGAGTGTGTGCGCGTCCCGGCCCGGCCATCGCCCGTCGGTCGCACCTCCGTCCGTGTTTTCTCTTCTACTGCGGCTCGCTGAGTTCGAGGCCTGTATGGGGATGCAGCACGCCAGCATCACGACTTGGCCACGGAGATGCACATCGTCGCGGATCCGGCCGCGGAGCGGAGGCGATGCTGCTCGACCTCGAAGGATTTGGGAAAGAGCACAGGCGAGGCGGACGAGGGTAACTGGGGTAGAAAAGTTAGGGGGGTTATTTGACGCCTACGTGGACAAAACCGAAGTCCACCGTGGTTAAAAGCACTCTCAAAACAGCTCAGGGGGTAATTTGCCTGGTTTTGGATAGTTAGGGAGGCTATATGCTCCAGTTTAAAGTTAGGGGGGTTAGCGGCCGAAACGTGAAACCTGGGGGGGGGGGGGGGGGGTTATATGGACTTCTTTCGAAAAACAACGCAACGTAGATAGAAGAATGTTACGTGGAAACATACAAAATGTTAACTTGGGACAATGCCATTGAAGGGAAGGATTCTATCAGGTTGTGCTTGTGTCTATGATTTAGTCGTCAATTTAAGATGGGTCCGTGAGGCATTAGGAATGCAAATACTGCGAACGGTGAGGGAGCAGATTTGCTCTGACATGTAGGACTAGTAAATGAGGGTCTGTTTGGTTCACAGGATTCTAAAAACGCAGCAATAGGGAAAAATGCAGAAACAGATAGGAATGCAAGTGTAAAACAGAGAATTGAAAAACATAAGAATTTTATAACTTGGTTTTTTGGTTCACAAGAATAGGGAAAACATAGGATTACTAATAAACATGTCAAATCAAAGTCAACCCATTTGAGATGGTATAATTAGCACTTTATTATGCCAAGACAGACTTCGATCTCATTCTTCGTGTGCAGGATTTTGAAAAAGAGGTCCATGTGGATGGTAAAATTCCTACGTTTTTCCTTTGAAACCTAACGATTTATTTTTGTGTTTTCCTTTACTAAATTCCTTTGAACCAAACAGATCAAACAGATGAATAGTGTCCCCATAGGAAAATTTTCTATTACTACATTAGTCCTCGATTTTTTCTCTGAACCAAACAAGCACTTTGAACCACACAGAGTGCTCATGGAGGAACCAACCCGAGAATGTGTGTATCCTAAGTTCGTAATAGTCATGAATTCACCACGTATGAGGCTGAATTCTAGGAAAAGCCAGGGTGGTGGACACAAGCAGAAGAAAATCAAACACATCCAAGTTCAATGATTAGATATATTTGCCTAATTCTGAAAATACTGCAAGTAATTATCATGCGACAAATAGATTTTACTGAAACTCATGACTCAAATGTGTATTCAAGAGCAAACGCCACAACACCTGTGTCTTAACGATTCACATGGTACGTAAAACCTTGGTTCCCCGGTGGGTTTGGGTACAAACACCCTGGTAATTTTGAAGAGTGCTCATGCAACACCTAGCTTCGCAGATCTTTACTCCGTCATACACAAAAAACCTTCAGTCAGATTACCTGAACTTTAACGGCAACAGAAGTACTATACAACGATAAATTAAGGCTCATAGCTTTTTAAAAAAGAACAAAGGATTTCTCTAAAAAAAAAGAACAAAACTACCTCTGTATTTGTTTATGAAGAATAGATTTTCTCTTAATTTATCAGCTGTAGCTAAATGTCTAAATCACATGGAGACTGTCAGGATTAAATACCTGCCCACCTTGCTCAGTTGCTCCCCTCCCTCTCGCCTTTCCCATGCTATACATACTCCCCTTTCTGGTGGAAGACACGGGTAGACTTCTAGAGAAAAATAACACACCGCAGATAGAGATGGCTGCTTAGAAAACATATTACAGAAGATTAACATGTAATGACATAGAAGTGAAAGATTGCGTCCTGTTTTGTAATTGAGAGCGAGTGTGTTTGATTTCGTTGTCAGCTTAAGATGGGTCTGTGAGGCATTAGGAATGCAAAAGCTGAAAAATCTTCAACTTCGACGGTCCTACTGTTGTTCAGACTTGTAGAACCAGTAGAGACCATTAGATAAAAACTGGCCAGAAGCACATTGGGGGAAATAGGGAGATAACGATTCAAGCGGTAGAGCCAAGAATTCACCAAGCCTGGGGCTGAATCACGGTGATGAAGGCCAGAGTGGCGGACAAAATGGACAGGAGGACAAGCATATGCCAGTTTGGTGATGCAGTATCCTAGGTGCTTATTTTTACAGGTAGCGTTTACTCTTACGGTATCCTGACAGATATAGCAAATCAAGTTTTGTTTAATCAGTCTAAGGTCTATATTTAGTACTTACAGCTTGTTCGAATAGGGTATGGGTTTTGATATTTAGTTGAATTTCGAACCAACTTCTGAAGCGCCAAAGAACAAAATCTCGCACCCAATACACGACTCGCTGCACCTCATTCATCGAAAAGTAAAACCAAGGGTTTAGTTCAAGTTTCAATGGGCTTGTATCGTTCTCATGAACCAAAGATTTTAGAAGATTGCATGAACGATAGATTCCCCCTTTTGCAACTATATTTTCTCTCTGTAGCCTTTTCTTTTCAGGCAATCCTTGGCCTACCTATTCATGCGAGATGGTGCCTATTTTTTACAGGTAGCGTTTGTTCTTATCATATTCTGATGTATATAGCAAATCAAGTTTTGTTTAATCAGTATGGGGTCTTTATTTAGTACTTACAAGTTGTATGGAATTATGGATAGGGGTATGGGTTTTGAGATTCAGTTGAATTTCGAACCAACTACTGAAGCTCCAAAAGAACAAAATCCTGCACCCAAATACTCAGACTCACTGCACCTCATTCATCGAAAAGTAAACCCAACGGTTGAGTTCGAGTTTCAGAAGACTCGGGCTTGCGCGGTGCTGCTAGTGCTAAGCTCATGAAGAACTGACCGGAAGTCTGATAAAATAACTGAACTCGACTACTAGAGCATACAGATGAAGGATTACAGACATGTGATGTGAGGTCTGCCACAACGTAAAAGTTAGAGCATCTCCACCGGCGCGCCCAACTCCGCTCCCAATATACGTTTTGGGCGCTCCGGCACGGAAAAACCCTCCACCGGCGTGCCCAATACGAAAAAAGTTGCCGGCACGTCCCAATAGAACGTCCGGAAACCCCGCTTCGCGCCCAGGTTCTAGGGACGTAACCGGGCGCGCCGGCAACCGCGGCAACGTGAGCCTCGTCCAAACCTGACGGCAGGCCCGACGCGTCAGCGACAAAACGACGCGGTCAGCGTAATTTATTGCGGCCTCTGACGCATAGTGACGCGTCTCGTCTTCCCTGCCGCGTCACGCCTCGCCTTCCTGACGCGTCTCGCCGGAGTTACGTCTCCTCGGGAACCGACGCCGGTGTAATGGCACTTCTCGCGCCTTCCCGTGCCGCGTTCGCGCGCTTTTCCTCTCCCCCGGTCTATAAAGACCCCGCCGCTCACCTCCACCGCCGCACTCCGCCGCGCCCTTCTCCTCTCCCCAGTGACCATGGCGAACAACGGGCACGCGTCAGAAAGCGGCGGGGTGAAGACCTGCCTCCGCAAGGAGGAGGCGGCGTTCTTCGACCACCACCGCATCCCCGTGCCGCCGGGGATGCGCCTCCCCAGCGGCAGCGGGTGGAACTTGAGCGCGCTCGGCTACGCCGTGCCCCCGCTGCCGACGGGGGAGCGGTTCACCGAGCTCGTCCGCCTGCGTCGGCGCCAGATGACGCCGGAGCAGCGGGCGTATCCGGATTTCGCCGTCCACAACCCGAATTGGCGCCCAATGCTGGAGGCGCAGCGCGCCACCGCCATCGACGGCCACGAGGGGACAGAGCGTCCCCGACAGAACAACGCCGCTTGGAGGCGACGCTGGTGGGAGGGCCGCGACTTCTACGTAGTAATGCGGGAGTACGGCTGGACCGGCCCATCCAGTGGCCACCATGGCGGCTGGCAGATGCCTGCCAGCTCGTCTTCGTCCTCCAGCGCGCAGTCCACGACGCCCACGACCCCGCGCTTCGTGAAGATCGAGTCGCCGCCGCCGATCAACAACAGCGGCCACAGGATCAAGATCAAGCAGGAGCACGGATGGTCGGCGACGCCTGCCAGGAACAGCGGATTCACCATCCGTGACTTTGGGATGCCGCCTGCGACCGCGCCCCGCGTCAAGCTTGAGCCGGGGGTGTCCTCGTCCCGCGGCCAGCCCCGCGCCACGGTCAAGCTAGAGCCGGGGGCGTCCTCCTCCTGCGGCAAGAAGCGTGCCTCGACACCACCGCCGCCGCCAATGACGGAGGAGGAGGCCGAGGCCCGATACCGGCGCGAATGGGGACCGCGCTCAACCTGTCGTATAGCACGGTCCAGCCGGCGTCGCTCGAGTTCGCCCAACACTGGTCGTGTGTCGACAACAACATCATCAACCTCGAGTCGGATGATGTTGTTCCCGCCGCGCCGGTGAAGGAGGAGGTGGAGGAGCCGGCCAACGCGTCGCCGCAGCAGGAGCCTAGCGAGTGGAACGTCGAGAAAGCGATGGCCCTGGACGAGTTCTACGGCTACTTCACTGGCCATTAGACTAGGTTTAGCTTAAACTTTGTCGTATTTTGTAAAAAGTTTCGAATTTGAATGAAATGAGTTAAGTTTAAATGATTATGCGTCTCAATTTTCTTCTCCAAAACCTATTGGGAGCGACCGGTGGGGCGCGCCGCTCCCAATAGGTGGCAACTGATGCCGGCGCGCCCAAAAGCGCATGTCCGACAACTGTGCCGGACGCTCTATTGGGCGCGTCGGTGGAGATGTTCTTACTCCGCCATGTAAAACCGGAAAAAGAGGCATTGCAGCTTCAACAAGCGACTAAGGTTTAAGAATGTGTACGAAAGTTCTAGGCAACCACTTATGTGGAACCATGACCGAGCTTCGCAGATATTTACTCCATCATACACAAAAAAAACTTCAGTCAGATTAACTGAACTCTAATGCCTAGAGATGTTTTATGCCTTGCATGCTGGACAGCTCGAGTTTTTTCGCCGAAATTTCGGTGAGATAATTTTGTTGCCAAAGTTTAATGAAGCAGAAATGATCCAACAATATAACAATATAGACCTATATATCTTCTAAACGTTAGTTTCAAAATCTAAAACTGCTACTATATTAGGCTTAATTCGGTGGCTGATCATGTGGTGCGCCCGACTCATACGGCTTTTATGCAAGGTCGCAACATCCTTGATGGGTTGTGATCTTTCATGAAACAATTCATGAGTTGCATCGGAAAAAACTGACTGGGGTGATATTAAAGATATACTTCCAAAATGCTTATGATAAAGTCAAGTGGTATTTCCTTCAGCAAACACTTATAATGAAAGGTTTTTCTGATGACTGGCGCTCGATGGTACATAGTTTTGTTTCCGGAGGAAGTGTGGCCATCAAGGTCAACGATGACGTTGGTAGATACTTCCAAACGAAAAAAAGATTATGACAAGGTGATCCATTATCACATATACTATTCAATATAGTTGCTGATATGCTAGCCATAATTATTGAGCGTGCAAAAAATGGATGGGAGTGGTACCGCATCTTGTGGATGGCGGGTTATCCATTCTTAATATGCCAATGATATGATTCTATTTATGGAACATGACATGGAAAAGGCGAGAAACCTGAAAGTAATTATCAGCGTTCGAGCAAATTTCTGGTCTAAAATTTAGTTTCATAAAAGTGAATTGTTTTGTTTCGGCGAGGCCCAAGCTGAGGCCAACCATTATGCGGAATTATGTGGCTGCGGATTGGGACAGTTTCCCATAAGCTATTTAGGCAGCCCAATTCATTTTAGGAGACTTACGATTGCTCAATGGAAACATGTCGAGGAAAGGCGCTTGCAAAAGAAGTTGAGTAGTTGGAAAGGAAAAATACTATCTCTAGGAGGAAGACTGGTTCTCATAAATTCAGTCGTAAGTAATATGGTACTGTATATGATATCCTTCTTCCAGTTGCCAAAACGGGTCTTGCATCGATTGGATTATTTTCGATCTTGATTCTTTTGGCAAGGGGATAATGAAAAAAGAAATACCGGCTAGCCAAATGGGATGTAGTGTGCCGCCTACGGGGATTAGGGGATTCACGACCTTGAGGTCAAGAACAGAGCCCTCCTTGGTAAATGGTTGTTTAAACTACTTACCGAAGATGGGGTATGGCAAACTCTTCTCAAGAGAAAGTATATTGGCTCAAAGGCGGTATCACAAGTTTCTTGGAAATCGGGTGATTGCAATTTCTGGGCTGGCCTAATGGCGACGATGAAATTCTTCTTCCTATATGGTTCTTTCTCAATTAAGGATGGTTCAGAGATAATGTTCCGGGAGGATAAGTGGTTAGGTACTACCTCACTCCGAGAACAATATCCAGCCTTATACAATATTGTCCTTGGACGTCACAAAAGCGATACACTCGCTTAAATGATGGAGAACTCTGCTCCAAATGTGACGTTCCGAAGAGATCTTGTTGGTCCCAGACTAGCATCTTGGCATGAATTGCTACAACGTCTAGCTACACGTCAACTTGACTCAAGGGGCCGACGAGTTTCGTTGAAGTTTACACAAGAGTGGTAAATTCTCGGTGGACACTATGTATGAAGCCACCAAATGTGTCGGTAGATAATAATAAGAAAATCTGGAAGATGAAGATCCCACTAAAAACAAGGTCTTTGCGTGCTATCTTTCTCGAGGGTAATTCTTACTAAAGATAACCTTGCAAAACGCAACTGGCATGGAAGTAAAAAGTGTGTCTTCTGCCATAAGGACGAGACCTTTTTTTAGATAAGGGGGTGCGGTTCCCCGGCCTCTGCATCAAAATGATGCACACAGCCATCCGCAATTATTCAACTGTCGGCGTCCGGGATCCAGGGGCCCCCAGAGTCCTGGAGAAGGAGGACTCGCCCCTCAGAGCCAGAAGCTTCGGCGCCCGGAGCCCCGGCGGGCCATTCTCCCCGCCCCGGGAAACAAGCAAACCCAAGGCGGACCACACGGCGGGAGGTTCCTGCGCGGCCCTCCAGATGGATGGCTTCGCCACGAAGGAAGCACAGCAGGCGGCCGAGACAAGACTGCACGGGTCTGCTGCCCGATGCAGCCAAGACATCGACAAGACCAGACCCGCTGCCTCAGTGGGCCGGCGCGGAGCTCGGCATGACGCCCGGTCCCACGATAAGACTCGACCAGCCGTCATGTCCAGCCCGGCGGGTACCGCGGCATGGAAGGCAACACCGCATGGACGGTGCCATGACAACGACTGGGAAATGCCACTTGGCGAAGCAGCTCGAGGCGTGCCACCCCGTGGTGGGGAAGCTTCTGGAGTAGCCACTTGTGGTGACCCCTTGAGTATAAAAGGAGGCCCAAGGCTACGGGAAAAGGGAGACAACAAGACTTCCTACTAGACACATAGCTCGGGGCTAGCTGACATCACCTCGGAGACCTTCCCGGGGTGAAGCTCGGATAAGCCTTGAGCGTAGAAGGGAGGATTGTAAGCCACACCTTGTACGACATCATCCACCATCAATCAAGCCAGACAAGTAGGACGTAGGGCATTACGCGGCGACGCGGCCTGAACCTGGGTAAAATCTTGTGTGTTCGTGCTCGTTCTCCGGGAACTGACATCGGAGCACCTCGCGCCCTTCTACCGAACAACTAGGAGGTGTTCGCACCTCCGGTGTCCGAGTTCCGTAACTCGACATCTGGCGCACCAGGTAGGGGTGGCGCTCGTGCTTCGCCAGAGTCACGCCCGGCGACCTATGCCACGGAGTTGACGGGGGCTACCGCACCCCATGGCGATCGAGCCCAGACTCGCGCGAAGGACGCGGGCGCATGTCCGAGCGGAATTCCGCGCCCCCACGCAGAGGTCCGAGGAAATGCTACAACCCTACGCTCGCCGGGTTCGCCAGGCTTTGAGGCTCCATCTCGAGGTCTCAGAGGCTGCCGCCATCCGGGCCTTTCACCCGAGCGTGCGCGACGATCGCGCGTCGGGGAGACTCGACAATCGAGGAGTTGAAGGCTTGGAGGAGCTGTACGCCGCAGCGGAAGAGGGTGCCGCGATGAAGTATGGGCAGGAGGCCCCAGACCGCATCACGGTGACCGCGGCTCCGATACGGGAAAACCCGCGGAAGCGCAGGTACCCGTTGAATCTCACCACCGAAGGTCAAGACACATTGAAGACATCGGGAGCATGGTGTCCCGTCCACGAAGTCAGCTCCCACGACGCGCGCGATTGTCGGTCCGTGCGCCACCTCGCCGCATCCCACGGGAAGCGGCTGATACGTCCAAAATGTATCTATAATTTCAGATGTTCCATGTTGATATTATACCAATTGCTACATGTTTTATTTACACTTCATAGCATTTTTATGCATTTTCCGGGACTAACCTATTAACAAGATGCCACAGTGCCAGTTCCTGTTTTCTGCAGTTTTTCTATTCCAGATAATTACTTAAGGAAATATTCTCGGAATTGGACGAAACAAAAGTCCAGCTTCCTATTTTTCCGACACGTACACGGAGCCCAAAGGGGAGAAGGAGGAGAGCCACGGGCCAACCACACCTGGTGGTGGCGCCCCCCCTGGGCCGCGCCGTGGCATTGTAAGCCCACCTCGGGTGCCTCAGACCATCATACTTTTGCCTATTTATTCCCTCCGATGCGAAAACCGTAAGATCATCAGCCTCGATCCACGAAAAGTTCCGTAGCGTCGCCGCCAACGAAGATAAGTTTCGGGGGACAGAAGTCTCTGTTCCGGCACCTTGCCGGGACGGGGAATTGCCCCCGGAGCCATCTCCATTGACTCCACCGCCATCTTCATCGCCGTTGCTGCCTCCCATGATGAGGAGGGAGTAGTTCTCCCCCGAGGCTGAGGGCTCTACCGGTAGCTATGTGGTTCATCTCTCTCTCCCATGGAGTGATCTTAATGTGATCATGAGCATTGTAATCTAGTTGTATCCATAGATGTTACTCTTCATTATAATATGCTACTTGAGTGGTTTTATTAATGCAAACTCCGGAGTCACCTTTGTTCCACAGTGCGAAGTTGACAGTGTGCGCACTGTGTGTGACTCTTAGGCTAAAGATTACAAGAATACTTGCCATGAGTTATTATTTGTGTTGGATGTCTCTATGAAATTGTGGTGTTTGTCTAGTACTATTTAGGGCGCTCAAGTTGACAGCGTGGGGTTCCCTAGATGTGGAATGCGACTTTAAGATGTGCTTTTGTAGCCCTACACAATGAATTGGTGTTCGTTATCCAACAAGAGAATAACTCAGAATAGCATAGTGAAGATGAAATATCTATGTATTCAATTATATTATTATTGTTGAGAGTGTCCACTAGTGAAAGTATGATCCCTAGGCCTTATTTCTAAGCATTGAAACACCATTTACAATAAGTTCTGCTACATGTTTGCTTGCTGCCATTTTATCAGATTGCAATTACCACTTATAATCATCCATATTACTTGTATTTCACTATCTCTTCACCGAACTAGTGCACCTATACACCTGACAAGTGTATTAGGTGTGTTGGGGACACAAGAGACTTCTTGTATCTTAATTGCAGGGTTGCTTGAGAGGGATATCTTTGACCTCTACCTCCCTGAGTTCGATAAACCTTGGGTGATTCACTTAAGGGATGTTAGAAACCGACCTAGACTCCGTATACGTGTAGTATATGAGTCTGTGTCCTGTCATGTAACATGTATGTTGGTCCATATATATACGAGATATGTGGAGGCTATGCCCCACGAAACCCTAAATTCAATCTTGGTGTGCCAGTATCTATCGCAGCCAACTGATATGAATTGGGAAGCAGTCAAGCGTATATTGCGCTATATCAAGGGTACTTTGAGCATGGGATTGAGGATACGGAAGTCTCCATCCACTGGAGTTAGTGTTTTCACGGATGCGGATTGGGCAGGATGTATCGATGACTGCCGATCTACCAGTGGTTTTGCTGTATTCGTTGGCCCAAATCTCATTTCATGGAGTGCCAAGAAACAGCCTACAGTCTCTAGATCGAGTACAGAGGCAGAGTACAAAGCTTTAGCAAATGGTGCTGCTGAAGCTATCTGGGTAGAGTCACTACTCAAGGAGCTAGGTGTTTCACAGCAACGTACCACCATCTTGTGGTGTGACAACCTTGGGGCTACATACCTGACGGCGAATCCAGTCTTTCACGCACGAACCAAGCACATGGAGATTGATTTCCACTTTGTGCGAGAGCGCGTTGCTTCTGGAGTTTTAGATGTCAGGTTCATCTCGACGAATGACCAACTGGCTGATGTATTTACTAAACCCGCCACACGACAGATGTTAGACCGGTTCCAGTCCAATCTGAACCTTGTATGTAGTAATAGTTCAGATTGAGGGGGAGTGTTAGAAACCGACCTAGACTCCGTATACGTGTAGTATACGAGTCTGTGTCCTGTCATGTAACATGTATGTTGGTCCATATATATATGCGAGATATGTGGAGGCTATGCCCCACGAAACCCTAAATTCAATCTAGGGAAACTTGCTGCTGTTCTACAAACCTCTGCTCTTAGAGGCCCAACACTGTCTACAAGAATAGAAACGTGCGTAGACATCAAGCTATTTTCTGGCGCCGTTGCTGGGGAGGTAAGGTAAAAGGTACTCACATCCTCTGGCTACTAAGTTTTCTAGTACTGTTGCTGGTGTGTGAGTTCTCGAAGTTATTTCCTTTAGATTCTGCAATTATATCTTTTTGTTTCTTGTTTTTATTTCACTAGTTAGGCTTAATGGAAAACAGCAAAAAAATTAGAGATCTTTATGAACTTTATATTGAATTAGGACATGATGCTTTTGAAGAGAAAATTAAAAACCTATGGAGGCTTGTTTGCATAATAGTGATAGCAATGTTATTAGCATGAATCTTTGAACACCATTATTGCTAATGCTATGGAAAAGAATAAGCTTGGGGAAGCTAGTTTTTATGAAAATGATCTTTTTAGTTCCCCAGCTTTGGATGAGAAAATTTGCTCTGATGATACTTTGTCTCCCATATGTGATAATTCTAATGATGCTTGTGATATTCCAAATCCACCTACTGAAAATATTCCTTTTTAAATACCCATGGAAATTGTTGAAAAAGTTATGGATGAACGTTATTCATGGGATGGAACAGTCCATCCAAGTGATCACTTACAGAAACTTAAAGAACTTTGTGAGTTTTTTAAGATTGCAGGTTGATGGCTACGTGTTGGTGAACCCCAAGAGGAAGGTTATGATGTAGACAGCAGAAGTTTTCCCTTGAGAAATCTACCCAAGGTTATCAATCCAGTAGGACTTGATGATCTATCGGAAGGTTGTTGATGTTGACTCCCCCTGGCGCTAGGGAGCTTGCACCAACGTGGAATCTGCACAGACACAAACCAGAACTTTGCCCAACACGAAACAGAGAGGTTGTCAATCTCTCCGGTCTTGCAGAAACAAAGAGTTAAACGTATGGTGTGGAAAACAGCAGGAAAAACAGCAAGTAACAGGAAACAGATGATTGCAGCAGGTTGTGTAAACAGTATGAGGAAATTGGACCAGGGTCCACAGTTCACTAGTGGTGTCTCTCTCAGAACAGATAACTAGCATGTTGGGTAAACAAATTACAGCTGGGCAATTGACAAATAGAGAGGGCATAACAATGCAATACATGCCAAGATGTCTACTATGAAATCTAGTTGGGCATTACAACAAAGTACATAGACCGTTATTCCAACCATCTATGCCTAAATAATCCACCTTCAAGGCAGCATCCGCATCCTTTCAGTATTAAGTTGCTAACAACAGATTATTGCATGAAGTAAAGTGTGTAATGTAATCAATACAAGTGCCCTTGGACACTGCACCAATGTTTTATCCCTAGTAGCAACAGCACATCTACCATCTTAGACCTTTCTGTCACTGATCCAGATATCTAGAGACTGAACCCACTATCGAGCATAAATACCCCTCTTGGAGTCACAAGCATCTACTTGGCCAAAGCATCTACTAGCAACGGAGAGCATGCAAGATCAAGAGCACATAGATAAACAACTTGAATAAACATGGTATCAATATTCATCGGATCCCAGCAAACACAACATCTAGCATTACAATAAGATGATCTTGATCATGTTAGGCAGCTCACAAGATCTAAACATGGAGGCACAAGGTAGAGAGACAACCATCTAGCTACTGCTATGGACCCGTAGTCCAGGGGTGGACTACTCACGCATCACTCCGGAGGCAGGCATGGTGATGTAGAGCCCTCCGGTGATGATCTCCCCTCCGGCAGGGTGCCGGGAAGAGCTTCAGAACTCCTCCGATCTGAGATTGACGATGACGGCCGCGACGGAACTTTTCGTGGAATATGATCGACCGTAATAGGGTTTTCGCGTCGCGGAGAATATATAGGCGAAGAGGCGGCGTCGGTGGCCGAGGGGGGCCACCACGCCATAGGGGGGCGCGGGCCCACCCTGGGCCGCGCCCTAGTGTGGCGTGGCCCCCTGGTGGGTCTGCTCCGACTCCCCTTTGGACTCCGTGATCTCCTCGTGATATTATTGACGATGTCTTTTGTTTCGTCCAATTCCGAGAATATTTCCTTAATAGATTTTCTGAAACCAAAAACAGCAGAAAACAGGGAACTGGCACTGTGGCATCTTGTTAATAGGTTAGTCCCAGAAAATGCATAAAAATGATATAAAGTGTAACCAAAACATGTAGCAATTGATATAATAACAGCATGGAACATCAAAAATTATAGATACGTTTGAGACGTATCAAGCATCCCCAAGCTTAGTTCCTGCTCGTCCTCGAGTAGGTAAACGATAAAAACAGATAATTTTTGAAGTGACATGCTACCAACACAATCTTTGATCAAATAACAATGTAATGCACATGATCTGAATGAAGTGATCCAAGCCAATGGTCTATAGTTTGCAAGCAAGTAAATAAAGAGTAAACATAAGTGATCACACAAGTGCAAACTTTCATGAATAACACTATAAAACATTTAGAGATATAATAGTCTAACATAATAGTTAGTTCACAGCAGCAATAATTCTCAACATGAAAGTGTTTGTATCAACACAAAGGAAGATAATAGCTTCAGCTTTTGCTTCAACTTTCAACATGTATATCATATAGATAATGTCAATGCAAAGAATATGATCAACCAAACACAAAGTTATGTAAAAACTGTTATACTGGAGTTGACAATGATGTTTGCTTAAGTAGACAGAAAGAAGTGGGAAAACTGACTCAACATAAAAGTAAAAGAATGGCCCTTCGCAGAGGGAAGCAGGGATTAACATCATGTGCTAGAGCTGTAGTTCCCGAAGGCATATAGAGAGCATAAAATATTGTTTTGTAAGGTAATGGTGTATACAGGTGTCAACAAATCAGCAAATAGGCAATACTCTACTTCACTAGTTGATCAAACTTTACAAGAGCGGCTCCCATGAAGGACGTTATTTCTACCAGCGGGCAGATCATCCCTCTTCTCTTTTGTTTACACACTTGTGAACATTGCTTGACTGACGAATCAGGGGCAAAAAGATGTGAAGAGAATTGTTTGGTTAAAGTTGTAATTAATTGGGACTGGGCACCCCGTTGCCAGCTCTTTTTGCAAAATTATTGGATAAGCGGATGTATATGCCACTAGTCCAGGTGTGTAAAATTTGATCAACCAGGAAATAAAGACCACCTATCTACGTCCTTATGAGCTTTTCAAGTAGTGACACAAAAAGGAAATGTAACAGTTTTGAGTAGTTAGTAGATAGCACATGAAGAAATTTACTTGGAATGGTGAAAACACCACATAATAGGTAGGTATGGTGGACACAGGTGGCATGGATTTGGCTCAAGGTTTTGGATGTACAAGAAGCATTCCCTCTTAGTACAGAGTTTAGGCTAGCAAGGTTATTATAAGCAAACATCATTATCAACTGGAATAGCAAGAGTGTACATAAAACACAAGGTTTGACGAACCATAGACTCCCACTGTCTTCCTTGTTAACACATAGCCTTCATCCAAAAATTATCTAGACTACTATGGACTTCCAATTATGCAACAGATTATTATAGCAGAAAATCCTTATAGTAGTTCTTCATTAATAGCCATTACTTACATGATGCACAAGCTTAAACATTAATTACTTGACAGCTCAAAACAATTGGCAAGCATCAAATTACTCAAGACAACGATCTAAAAAGATTCATGTAAGCATTTTATACCACTACCACATGCATAGCATTTTTCTGGTCCAACCAAACACCAATCAACTTATTTGACAACTCTCCAAACAGATATAAGTGAAGCAAGAGAGTACTTTCTTCAAAAGAAACTGAAAGCTCTAACAAGAGATGTATGAAAAACTGAGAGCTAACAGCAATAACAGCAACTAGACAGGAATACTCAACAAGTATAAGTGAAGCACAAGAGTATTCTAATGAAAAAGTGGAGCGTGTCTCTCTCCCAAACATGAATGCTAGGATCCAACAAGTATAGCACAGCAAACAAAACAAAACAAACTGAAAACAAAAACACACTGACGCTCCAAGGAAGAGTACACTAGTATGAAGCAATAAAAATATAGCACCATTAGAGATGACCTGATAATTTGTAGATGAAGAAGGGGATGCCTTGGGCATCCCCAAGCTTAGATGCTTGAGTCTTCTTGAAATATGCTGGGGAGGTAAGCCTCCCCAAGCTTAAGCTCTTCACTCTTCTTGATCATGTAATATCATTCTCCTCTATCAACACTTGAAAACTTCCTTCACACCAAAACTTAACAGCTTTTCTCATTAGCAGGTTAGTGCACTAAAAGATAATACTTCAAAGTTCTAGCAAAGACAAAACTCACAAGCCAACTATTTTAAACATTAGCCACTGTTACTAGGCTCAAGTGGGCACTTTTACACGAAAAGAAACCACTTAAAAACTTGTAAAAGAGAGAATGCAAAATAAAAGACAGAATCTGTCAAACCAGAACAGTCTGTAATGACGAATTTTTTCGAGGCACTTACGATGCTCAGATGAAAAACTTTTGAAATAATGAAAGTTGCGTAACATCATCAGGAACATGCACAAAAATTTCAGCATTTTTCGATTTTTTCTGATTTTCTACTGAATTAAACGGTGACGAACAGCAATCTGTCCCAATGCAGTCCCGAAAATAAAACCAACTTTGCATTAGTAACTCTCCTTGGCACAACAAAACAGCAAATAAAAGATACAAAGGAGTTGCTACAGAGGTAAACAAGCATCCTTGACTCAAGAAAACAAAAATAAAACAGCAAATAAAAACATGGGTTATCTCCCAGAAGTGCTTTTCTTTAATGCCTTTGAGCTAGGCATGAAGAGATGCATCAAGTATTGTCAAGACCAGAAAATCCAAAACCATAATTTGTCTTGACACTAGTATCATGTGAGTATTTCATCTTCTTCCTAGGGAAGTGTTCCATACCTTTCTTGAGTGGGAATTGAAATTTTATATTCCCCTCTCTCATATCAATAACAGCACCAACAGTTCTCAGAAAAGGTCTTCCCAAAACAATAGGACAAGAAGGATTGCATTCAATATCCAAAACCACAAAATCAACAGGGACAAGATTGTTATTAACCATTATCAAAACATCATCAACTTTTCCTAAAGGTTTCTTCATAGAAGAATCAGCAAAGTGAACATCCAAATGACATTTTTCCAAAGGTGCAAGCTTGAGAATATCATATAAATTTTTAGGCATAACCGAAATACAAGAACCAAGGTCACACAAAGCATTGCATTCAAACTCACTCAGTTTCATTTTAATAACAGGTTCCCAATTATCATCTAACTTCCTAGGGATAGAAGCTTCAAGTTTTAATTTTTCTTCCCTAGCATGCATGAGAGCTTTGATAATATGTTCAGTAAAAGCCATATTTATTTTACTAGCATTAGGACTCTTAGCTAGCTTTTGCAAGAACATGATGACTTCAGTTATGTTACAATTTTCGAAATTGAAGTTGTTGTCATAAAAAACAATGGAGCAATTATCACCAACACCTCTAAAAATTTCAGCACTTTTACTAGGAACAAAAGTAGTGCTATCAGGCAATTTAAAACTTTTTGTAGAGGTAGTAGAGACATTTCCAACACTTATTATCTTTTCACTAACAGTAGGGGGCGCATTAGCATGTGAGGCATCATTTGTTTCATTAGTAAAAATAGTGCAAACTCTAACAACACTATTTTGTTCAGCAATTTCAGCTTCTCTTTCTTCTCTCTCCCATCTTTCATGAAGTTCAGCAAGCATCCTAATGTTATTATCAATTTTAATTTGGATAGCATTGAGTGTTTTACTCTCTCTAATATCACTAGGAATAGCTTTTATTTTCAGCATTTCAACATCATGAGCAAGACTATCAACTTTAGCAGCAAGAGTATCAATTTTTCCTAGCTTTTCCTCAACAGTTTTATTAAAAGTAGTTTGTGTGCTAATAAAATCCTTAAGCATGACTTCAAGATCAGAGGGCACACTTCTATTGTTACTGTAGGAATTACCATAAGAGTTGCTACCATTAGCAGGATATGGCCTATAATTGTTGCTACCAAAATTATTCCTATAGCATTGTTGTTGAAGTTGTTATTTTTAATGAAGTTTACATCAACATTTTTCTCATCATGAGCAACCAAAGAAGCAAGAGGAATATTATTTGGATCCACAACACCATGTCCATTCGAAAGCATAGTCATAATAGCATCAACTTTATCACTCAAGGAGGAAATTTCCTCAACAGAATTTACCTTCTTACCAGTTGGAGCCCTTTCAGTGTGCCATTCAGAATAATTTACCATCATATCATCAAGAAGCTTTGTAGCAGCACCCAAAGTGATGGACATAAAGGTCCCTCCAGCAGCCGAGTCCAATAAGTTCCTTGAGAAAAATTTAGTCCTGCATAAAAGGTTTGGATGATCATCCAAGTAGTCAGTCCATGAGTGGGGCAATTTTTAACCAAAGACTTCATTCTTTCCCAAGCTTGGGCAACATGCTCATTATCAAGTTGCCTAAAGTTCATAATACCACTTCTTAAAGATAATTTTAGCAGGAGGATAATATTTTCCAATGAAAGCATCTTTGCATTTAGTCCAGGAATCAATACTATTTCTAGGCAAAGATAGCAACCAATCTTTAGCTCTTCCTCTTAAGAGAAAGGAAACAATTTCAGCTTAATAATATCACTCTCTACCTCCTTATACTTTTGCATATCACAAAGTTCAACAAAGTTGTTTAAGTGGGCAGCAGCATCATCAGTACTAACACCAGAAAATTGCTCTTTCATAACCAGATTTAACAGTGCAGGCTTAATCTCATAAAATTCTGCTTTAGAAGCAGGTGGAGCAATGGGTGTACAGATAAAATCATTGTTGTTTGTGCTAGTAAAGTCACACAACTTAGTATTTTCAGGATTACTCATTTTAGCAAGCTAAAACAAGCAACAGGGCAACTCGAAATTAAAAACTAGATGCAGGAATTTAATTTTTTTGGGTTTTTGATTTTTAACAGCAAGCAAAACAAAAATAAAACAAGACAAAAAACAAAGTAAAGAGATTGGAACTGAGAGACTCCCCTTTCCAATAGCCTCCAAGTCCCCGGCAACGGCGCCAGAAAACAGCTTGATGGCTACGTGTTGGTGAACCCCAAGAGGAAGGTTATGATGTAGACAGCAGAAGTTTTCCCTTGAGAAATCTACCCAAGGTTATCAATCCAGTAGGACTTGACGATCTATCGGAAGGTTGTTGATGTTGACTCCCCCTGGCGCTAGGGAGCTTGCACCAACGTGGAATCTGCACAGACACAAACCAGAACTTTGCCCAACACGAAACAGAGAGGTTGTCAATCTCTCCGGTCTTGCAGAAACAAAGAGTTAAACGTATGGTGTGGAAAACAGCAGGAAAAACAGCAAGTAACAGGAAACAGATGATTGCAGCAGGTTGTGTAAACAGTATGAGGAAATTGGACCAGGGTCCACAGTTCACTAGTGGTGTCTCTCTCAGAACAGATAACTAGCATGTTGGGTAAACAAATTACAGCTGGGCAATTGACAAATAGAGAGGGCATAACAATGCAATACATGCCAAGATGTCTACTATGAAATCTAGTTGGGCATTACAACAAAGTACATAGACCGTTATTCCAACCATCTATGCCTAAATAATCCACCTTCAAGGCAGCATCCGCATCCTTTCAGTATTAAGTTGCTAACAACAGATTATTGCATGAAGTAAAGTGTGTAATGTAATCAATACAAGTGCCCTTGGACACTGCACCAATGTTTTATCCCTAGTAGCAACAGCACATCTACCATCTTAGACCTTTCTGTCACTGATCCAGATATCTAGAGACTGAACCCACTATCGAGCATAAATACCCCTCTTGGAGTCACAAGCATCTACTTGGCCAAAGCATCTACTAGCAACGGAGAGCATGCAAGATCAAGAGCACATAGATAAACAACTTGAATAAACATGGTATCAATATTCATCGGATCCCAGCAAACACAACATCTAGCATTACAATAAGATGATCTTGATCATGTTAGGCAGCTCACAAGATCTAAACATGGAGGCACAAGGTAGAGAGACAACCATCTAGCTACTGCTATGGACCCGTAGTCCAGGGGTGGACTACTCACGCATCACTCCGGAGGCAGGCATGGTGATGTAGAGCCCTCCGGTGATGATCTCCCCTCCGGCAGGGTGCCGGGAAGAGCTTCAGAACTCCTCCGATCTGAGATTGACGATGACGGCCGCGACGGAACTTTTCGTGGAATATGATCGACCGTAATAGGGTTTTCGCGTCGCGGAGAATATATAGGCGAAGAGGCGGCGTCGGTGGCCGAGGGGGGCCACCACGCCATAGGGGGGCGCGGGCCCACCCTGGGCCGCGCCCTAGTGTGGCGTGGCCCCCTGGTGGGTCTGCTCCGACTCCCCTTTGGACTCCGTGATCTCCTCGTGATATTATTGACGATGTCTTTTGTTTCGTCCAATTCCGAGAATATTTCCTTAATAGATTTTCTGAAACCAAAAACAGCAGAAAACAGGGAACTGGCACTGTGGCATCTTGTTAATAGGTTAGTCCCAGAAAATGCATAAAAATGATATAAAGTGTAACCAAAACATGTAGCAATTGATATAATAACAGCATGGAACATCAAAAATTATAGATACGTTTGAGACGTATCACAGGTTTATCAAGAAAAAATGCCATGAAGAAATTATTGCCATTGTCACTTAAGGACAAAGCAAGGGAGTGGTATGAGCTACTGGATGATCCTCATCATTCGGAGTGGAAAGAGCTTGAATATCTCTTTTACTCTAAATTTTATCCTCCTTATGAATTGTATTTAGATAGGAATTATATTTTTAATTTTTGGCCTCGTGATGGAGAAAGCATTGCTCAAGCTTGGGGAAGGCTGAAAACATTAATACTCAAATGTCCTAACCATGAGCTTCCTGAGAAAATAATTGTTACTAATTTTTATGCAATGCTTTCAGGATTATCTAGATGTCTGTTCAGAGGGTTCTTTCACAAGTAAGAAGGTTGAAGCTAGATGGGATCTTCTTGAAAGAATTCAAAGCAATACTGAAGATTGGGAGAACGACAGAGGTAAAGAATCAGGTATAAACTATGAGTATGATTGCATTAAGTCTTTCATTGAAATTGCTGGTTTTCATGAGCTTAGTGTTAATTATGGTCTTGATTCTCAAATTATTGTTGATTGTTGTAGAACCTTTTCACGAGCTTAGTGTTAAATATGGTCTTGATTCTCAAATTATTGTTGATTGTTGTAGAACCTTTGCTTCTCATATTAATGTTCCTAAAGAGGATTGGGACATGTATCATGAACCTTTCTAGACACTTGCATGGAAAATGAAATTGTTATTAATGATTGTAATAAACATGCTCAAACTTCTGAAAATACTATTTTTTATAAGCATGTTAATTTTTGTATAGCACTTAGACCTTGTGAAAATAATCAAATCGAAGAAGAATAATGTATCCATCATAGGAATGAAAAAACTAGAACGTGGTACAAGGCTTTAAGTGATCTTGGTGAAAAAGTTTGTGCCCTCTATCCTTTTATTTGTGAACTTTGCCATGAAGTGGGTCATTTCAATTTTCAATGCTCAGACTATGATAATAGCCTTTTGAATCCAATGAGTACTTGATGCATGTAAAATGCATACATGAACTTTGCACTATATCACTCATATTCCAATCATATTTGCATCATATAAGGGTTATACCACTGTTATTTAATGATTTTAGGAAATAAAATAATTGTTTCCTATTTTTATGGAATTTACCCTGCGCAGGCAGAAAACCCTATTTTTTCCTTTTATGTTTGAGGGACCCAAACGTCGTCAGAAAAATATGGAAAAATACAGAGGTCATTATTTTGGAAAGAGGAAGACGTAGGAGCGAAGGAATCAAGCAAACGGAGCCCGCAAGGCAGAAAGGGGGTGGCCCACGCGGCCACTGTACCTGGCCACGTGGGGCCCACCCAATTGGGCCTCGAGGCCCCGCAACCGCTGATATTTGCTCCACCGCCTTCGTCTTGACCTAAAAACGCCTATAAAAGAAGTCCCACGGCGTTCTCGAAAACAAGCGCCGCCATATCACAGAAACATGAAAACAAAGATCTGGAGCTGCAGATTGGAGGGGAAAACTCCAGCGGGGCGCTGCCGGCGTGGTCTCCATCTTCTCCATCGACATCTCCACCATCTCCACCATGAAGAGTGAGTAGTTCACCTCTGGACTATGGGTTTGTGGAAGTAACATATGTATCTCTCCTCTCTTCGAGCTTCACTAATTAGTACCGTATGAGCTGCTGAACATGATCACGGTCATATATATAATTCCTATGTGGTGGATCTTTTTATGAGTTAATATATGTTTGAGATTGCAATGTTTGTTTCAGTTATGAGTATAGATGCATATTATGTACCCCGTTCTTATCTACTTGTTATGATCAAGCATGTTTATGAGAGTGTGTGGGTGATGTGTGCATTAGTTGGAGTAACGGGGGGTGGTGAGTGCGGTAAGTTGACAACTGAAATATCGCGATCCACTTGGGTGTTTACCTTACTTTGTTGCCTCACTAGGGATAAACAAAAATACCATGCTACCGGAGATGTGGGTGTGACCATCGCCACTATTCTATGACTAGATTTAGCATGTTCTTATTTTCACTTCATGTCATGATACTTAAAGCTATACTCTGATTTATCTTAATTGCTAAGGTGTTATGATTTAGTTCGCATCTTAGTGGAGTATAAGAGAGATTAATAACCAAAAGATCTCGATGTTAGGACGTGATGCCCATATAATTAGTAACTTGATATCAAACTTTGTGTTGCAATCTCATATGTCAACTCTATGTGTCCATTGTCTGCCACACCATTAAAAGAGAGAGTGCATTTGTGAAACCATGAACCTCGGTCCATTTTTAATCATAAGAAACACTTTTCCAACCACTTTTCCACTTTTTCATTTTCTGCCATTATTAAATCCGAAAATACAAAAACACTTTTCCATCTTGCATTCATCATAAAAAACTCAAAAATATCATTTATCATTGTTATCATCATCCTTGCACATTCATCCACCACCATTGCATATTTATTTCTTGTTTGCATTGCATATTTATCTTGATATCATTCTACACCTTGTGCTTGACAACCACTGGTGAGGTTGAGAACCAAAACAATTAAACTTGTTTTGTAGGTGACCAAAAGAAGGATAGAAAGATAGATCTTTCACTACTGATTCCCCGAGAGTTCGATATTAAAACCCTCGAGTCACCCTCGTGGGGAAAACACGTCTTCCACTTACTACATACTCTGCACTTGAAGGCTCAACCTAACCCCGTATACTTTTCATTTTAGGTAGCTACTGAAGGCTATCACATCTACGGGTATCAGTACTGCGAGTTTGTATTGTGATGACATGATCACTCCAAATCAGCATGATGAACTTAATTACATTATTTTTGGGGTGTGAAGAGTTATCAAGAAAAACTTATTTGGTAGATACACTAGTAGGAAAAGGCATATAGCCACCAGCCTACCGCTGGCGGACGCCGTTTCCGTCCGCCAGTGCTTGGACCGCTGGCGGGCGGTTTTTTCGAGTCCGCCACTGGTTATGGACGTACCGCTGGCGGACGCAATCTATGCCCGCCAGCGGTAGGCGCAGAAATTTGGGACGAGGCGGGACAAACTACCGCTGGCGGGCAGCATATGTGCCCGCCAGAGGTACTAAATAGACCGCTGGCGGACGCTAAATAGGGCCCGCCATCGATAGTTGCGTCGGCTGAGCTCAGCGGGGAAAAAAAGGTGATAGTACCGCTGGCGGGCGGGCTCCACCGTCCGCCATTGGTCAGTTCAATACTGATGGCTACGTGTTGGTGAACCCCAAGAGGAAGGTTATGATGTAAACAACAGAAGTTTTCCCTTGAGAAATCTACCCAAGGTTATCAATCCAGTAGGACTTGATGATCTATCGGAAGGTTGTTGATGTTGACTCCCCCTGACGCTAGGGAGCTTGCACCAACATGGAATCTGCACAGACACAAACCAGAACTTTGCCCAACACGAAACAGAGACGTTGTCAATCTCTCTGGTCTTGCAGAAACAAAGAGTTAAACATATGGTGTGGAAAACAGCAGGAAAAACAGCAAGTAACAGGAAACAGATGATTGCAGCAGGTTGTGTAAACAGTATGAGGAAATTGGACCAGGGTCCACAGTTCACTAGTGGTGTCTCTCTCAGAACAGATAACTAGCATGTTGGGTAAACAAATTACAGCTGGGCAATTGACAAATAGAGAGGGCATAACAATGCAATACATGCCAAGATGTCTACTATGAAATCTAGTTGGGCATTACAACAAAGTACATAGACCGTTATTCCAACAGCATCTATGCCTAAATAATCCACCTTCAAGGCAGCATCCGCATCCCATTCAGTTTTAAGTTGCTAACAACAGATTATTGCATGAAGTAAAGTGTGTAATGTAATCAATACAAGTGCCCTTGGACACTGCACCAATGTTTTATCCCTAGTAGCAACAGCACATCTACCATCTTAGACCTTTTTGTCACTGATCCAGATATCTAGAGACTGAACCCACTATCGAGCATAAATACCCCCTCTTGGAGTCACAAGCATCTACTTGGCCAAAGCATCTACTAGCAACAGAGAGCATGCAAGATCAAGAGCACACAGATAAAAAACTTGAATAAACATGATATCAATATTCATCGGATCCCAACAAACACAACATCTAGCATTACAATAAGATGATCTTGATCATGTTAGGCAGCTCACAAGATCTAAACATGGAGGCACAAGGTAGAGAGACAACCATCTAGCTACTGCTATGGACCCGTAGTCCAGGGGTGGACTACTCACGCATCACTCCAGAGGCAGGCATGGTGATGTAGAGCCCTCCGGTGATGATCTCCCCTCCGGCAGGGTGCCGGGAAGAGCTTCAGAACTCCTCCGATCTGAGATTGACGATGACGGCCGCGACGGAACTTTTCGTGGAATATGATCGACCGTAATAGGGTTTTCGCGTCGCGGAGAATATATAGGCGAAGAGGCGGCGTCGGTGGCCGAGGGGGGCCACCACGCCATAGGGGGGTGCGGGCCCACCCTGGGCCACGCCCTAGTGTGGCGTGGCCCCCTGGTGGGTCTGCTCCGACTCCCCTTTCGACTCCGTGATCTCCTCGTGATATTATTGACGATGTCTTTTGTTTCGTCCAATTCCGAGAATATTTCCTTAATAGATTTTCTGAAACCAAAAACAGCAGAAAACAGGGAACTGGCACTGTGGCATCTTGTTAATAGGTTAGTCCCAGAAAATGCATAAAAATGATATAAAGTGTAACCAAAACATGTAGCAATTGATATAATAACAGCATGGAACATCAAAAATTATAGATACGTTTGAGACGTATCAAATATCGCTGGCGGGCACGCTGAAACGTCCGCCAGCGGTAACCTGGGAAAGTGACATATGTGCGGCCGCACCTACCACCTCTTGCTCACTTATTGCACTTCACTCTTTTCTCTCTTAGCTCGAGTTTCCCCCATTTGTGGCTCCTTTTCCCCATGAAATTAATCACTTTTAGCCAACAAAAATTGATTTAGTTGATAGATCCCACTAGATCTCTCTCCCACATCCTACTTTGACCAAAAGAAATCCACTCAAGTCACTCATATCTCACAAGATCTGGATTTCATCTTTGGTCGACTTGCGCGATTATTTGACGTGTGTTTTAACTTATTAAGGTGATCTTTTATCGATATAATTAAAAGCACATTCTTAAAATTAATTTGGTCGGATAAATGCGCCCGCCGTAACCATGTGAAAATGCTAGATGAAAAATGTCTTGGAATGTGTGAAATTTAGTTGTGATGAATAAATTTGTGTTGTGATGTGTGAAATTTAATGAGGGTGCCAATACCATGCCGGAATGTTGATTCATTTTCTGTTTCGGCAACTTTTGGCACTCTCCTTGGGTCCTATTTGTAGGAAGGTCATGGCGAATTTTTTCGTGAAACCCAATAAAATATTAAATGGTGCTTAATTATTGTCTTGATTATACAACGTGCAGGTGATAATGGTTATTATGAGTGAACGTGTCGTGAATACATACTTGAGACACGCGACGAAAGACATGCTGCAGAATAAACGCAAAGATATACAGTGTCCGTGTCGCACATGCAAACTCGAGGTCGGCATCAGTCCATTTACCGGAACTTTGCTGGAACACCTGCTCAGGCGTGGTTTCATGGATGGCCACACTCGTTGGTTAACAGATGACGATGAACATGATGGAAATGAGGGTGCGCCGGAAGGAAATAATCAGGATCAAGGGTTGCAAGACAATAACGACGAGGGGCAAGAAGACGAAGAGCCTGATCCGGATCCCGTGCAACATGATGAAGTAGAAGAAGACGATGATGATCATGTGGTACCAGAAGAGGAGGACACATGGACACCGCTAACTTCAGTCGTGCGGGACCCTCATCTAACATAATTGTTTCTTTAGAAGACGGCTAACAGGGAATCTAAGCTGGCGCAATTGGAGAAAGATTCAAATACTCCGTTGTATCCAGGCTGCGACCCAGAAGATTCCCACTTGAAAGTATCGCTTGATTTTCTGCAGATGAAGACAAGACACAAATTGAGCGATATAAGCATCGACGCTAACCTGGAATACTTGCACGGTATCCTTCCGAAGGGCAACACGTGTCCTAAAAGTTGTGACGAAGCCAAGAAAGTCGTGTGCCCCTTTGATTTACCGCACGAGAGGTACCATGTGTGCATCTTCGATTGCTATATATTTCGGAAAGAGGATGAGGGAATGACCAAATGTCCAGTGTGCAATGCCAATCGATACAAGACCGGGAAGAAAGCCTCTCGCAAAGTTCTGTGGTACTTTCCACTCATTCCTCGTCTGCAGCGATATTTCGCAGACCGTAAGGAAGCAAAGCTTATGCGTTGGCACGCGGAAAGAAGGGTGGTAGTGGTGAAAGATTCATAACGGAGTGGAAAGATAATTCTGACACACCCTTCGGATGCAAGCCAGTGGAAAGCATTAGACGCTCACGATGCAGACTTTGGAGACGAGCCAAGGAATATCAGATTGGGTGTGAGCACCGACGGTCTCAGTCCGTTTGGCAACCAGAGCAGTTCACACAGCATGTGGCCCGTGTTTGTATGGATATACAACCTACCTCCCTGGTTGTGTATGAAAAGGAAGTACATACACATGAGCATGCTAATTCAAGGGCCGAAACAACCTGGCAGCGACATCAATCTGTATCTGAAGCTACTGAAAGATGAGCTAGACATGTTATGGGCGTCCCAAGGGGTTCCCACTTGGGACGCCGTCGCAGAAGATTATTTCCCTATGAGAGCTGCTTTGCTGTGTACAGTGCACGATTTGCCCGGCTACGCATACGTTGCCGGCCAGGTGTGCCACGGATATTTTGGATGTGTCTGGTGCATGGATGATCCGACATTCCACCAGCTGAAGAAAGCCGGTTCTTCGAAAACCATCTACATAGGCCATCGAAGGTGGCTAGACGATGAAGACCCATGGAGATGGCGTGGAGACCTTTTCAACGGTGAAGATGAGCTCCGAGCACCTCCACTTAAGAAGAGTGGCGATGACATTTACGAGTTGTTGAATGAATGGGAAGAGTGCCCTGAGCCGGGAAAGAAGTGAAAGGCGCCAAAACCGCTCCATGGTGTTTGGAAGACGAGGTATGTGTTTTGGGACTTGCCATACTGGCCCATCTACAGTACGCCAAATTGCCTTGATCTAATGCATGTCACGAAGAATGTGTTCGAGAGTATGTTTGGCACTGTGCTCCACATGGCGGACATGACCAAAGATGGGCCAACAGCAAGATTTGACCTTAAACATATGAACATCAGGAAAGATCTTCATGCGGAGCGCAAAAATGTGGTATCCGACCAGTTGGATGAGGAGACGGACGGTCACAATGCCAAAAGGGTTAAGAAGAATGACTATTACTGTCCCCCGTCTTGCTTCACTCTTAGTCCAAAGGAGGTCGAACAATTGATGAAGTGCCTTCTAGGAGTCAAAGTGCCTTTGGGTTACTCGGGCCTGATAAGCAGATTCTTAGACTGGCAGAAAAATAATTTCAGCGGTATGAAGTCTCATGATTATCACGTGATGATGACACGGATATTCCCAGTTGCGATCCGAGGCATAATGGACAAGCACGTCCGTGAGACCCTTTTTGGACTCTGTAACTTCTTTAACGTGATCTCTCAAAAGTCAATCACCGCAAAGAGACTCTCAACGCTGCAGGAAGAGATTGTTGTGATACTATGCGAGCTTGAGATGCACTTCCCGTCCGCATTCTTTGATATTTGCGTGCATCTGTTGGTCCACATCGTGGATGATATCATTCATCTCGGACCGTTGTTTCTCCTCAACATGATGGCATTCAAAAGGATGAATGGGGTCATAAAAGGATTTGTTCGTAACATGGCCCGTCCGGATGGAAGCATCGTGCAAGGCTTTCTCACTAAAGAGTGCATCTCTTTCAACACGAATCATCTGGAGATAATTGATAACCCTGTTGGTTTGCCCCTAACAAGCACTTTGGCAAGTTAGGTGGGTCAGGTCACAGAAATGGCGCGCGGAACTTACATGTGGGCTTCGCTCGTCGAATGGCCGACTTTAACATGGAAACTTAGTAGCTCTCCAACACCTTCAAATGGTCGATACTTGGGTGGAAAAGCACAAACAGACGATTAAGCAGAAGTACATTGGCCAGGGCAGGCAAAGGACCGAAGGAGAAATAATCAGAGAGCACAACTCCTCTTTCTTGAGTTGGTTCAAAGATGAGCTTGTCGCTCCGCCAACGGATGATGCAGAAGGTAGATTGTTATACGACTTGTCACGTGGCCCCGCCACCAACCTCGCGACATTTCAAGCATATGATATCAACGGGTTCACTTTCTACACAGAGGCAAAGGACAAAACTTCTGACTATCAAAACTCAGGGGTAACAACGCTATCTTACGTCGGTGACAAAAAGTACAGGTACTACGGAAGGATAGAGGATATCTGGGAGCTTAACTACTCTGGAGAAAAGGTGCCGATGTTCCGTGTCACATGGGCTAGGTTATCCACCGTGAAAAAGGAAGACCAATACTTCACCACCATGGTTTTACCCGAAGCCAGCACTTCATCAAGCAACACGAACGTCACCGCACATAATGAGCCTTGGGTATTGGCTAAGCACGTGTCTCAATGCTTCTTCATAACCGACCCGTCAAAGTCTAGCCATGTAGTCGTGAGGAGAGGCAAAAGAAACATCATTGGAATGGATGGAATCGCGAACGAAGACGACTTCGACCAGTACGGTGACCCTAATATTGAAGATGATGAAGATGATGATAACACGCCATACACATCAAGAAGAAGCAGAACCACGCTACCCACGAGAGGAGGTCTTCCATTCTTAAGTAGAGGTCATAATGTGGGGCTGAATTATGCAACTAAGACCAAGAAAGGCAAGAAGAAGGCCAAATGCTAAGAGAAAAGCGCGAGACACACATGTGTGTGTTATTGTAAAAAGTTGTAATTTAATTAAGATGTTTTGAACAATGATGTGTATGAATATTTATTTATATGCACACAACCTCTTTTGCTATGCACAACTATACTTGAAAATACTAAATAATAACAAAAACGGAATAAAAACAAAACAGAAAATTTAAAAAAATACCGCTGGCGGACAAAGCTCGCCGGCCGCCAGCGGTAACAATATACCGCTGGCAGACACCAGGCCCGTCCGCCAGCGGTAACATGCCCCCCCCCCCCACTTAGGGCACCCGCCCCCAACCGCTGGCAACAATATACCGCTGGCGGACACCAGGCCCGTCCGCCAGCGGTAACATGCCCCCCACTTAGGGCACCCGCCCCCAACCTACTCCAGATCCGCGCCGCCCCCAAACTCTCGATCCACACCCGCTGCCGCGCCGCACCCAACCGGCCTCTCTCCACACCCGCCGCCACCCCCTCCGCGCCGCCCCGCGCCACCGCCCTGCCGCGTCGCCTCACGCCGCCCCTCCACCCGCGTCCGTCGCGCCGCCACCCCTGCCGCGCCGCCCCGCACTGCCCCTAACGCGTCGCCCCGCGCCGCTGCCCACCCGCGTCCGTTGCGCCGCCACCCCCACCCGGATGCATCCACCTACGACCCCTACCCGGCCCCTACCCGCCCCTGGACTGCCGCCCGCGCCGCCGCCTCGCCCGTGCGCCCACCTCCGGCCCTACCCGCCCCCGGACCGCCGCCGACGAGCTGCACCGCGCTCCTCCGACCCCTCACCCCTACAAGCCCCCTTGCCCCGAGCGCCTCCGCACCGCCTGTCGGGGGAATACTTTCTGGGTTAACCCGCGGCCCAGTGCGACTTGACTTACTCGCACGGACGAAGGCCCACTTGGGAGCAAGCCCAATATTGAACCGCCATAAGGGGAAAGATCTAGAAGACATATCCCGGAGGACGTGAAGACCAAGTAGTCTCCGAGTAGGCCTCTATGGATGTATTCCTTTTGGGGGAAGTTTCCTTTTGTAAACCTAGCGAGCCTTTGTGTATATAAAGAGGACTCGCAGGACTTAGAGCGGGTCGAGCTATCAAGCCCTAAACCCTAGCTCATACGGCGAGTACCAGATCGGATCGCCTCCATTGTAACACCTCGATTATCATATCAATACCAATCTAGGTTAGGCAGGAAGTAGGTCTTTTACCTCACATTGAGGGGGCCGAACCTGGGTAAATCTGTGTTGATCTTTGTTCCTGCGATCCCAAGCTCGGAGATGCTTGACTCGCATAATCCCACACCTACGAAGTCATCTATGACACCTGACGTGACAAACCCATGACAGTTGGCGCCCACCGTGGGGCCTGCGGTCAAGAGCGTCAAGTTCCGGGCAGGATCCATGAAGGGAGCTGAAGATCTTGTTGTTGGTCGTATCATCACGATCAATGGCACACCCCTCATCGACGATTCGAGCTGGGGGCCGAAAGCAGATTATTTGGAGACCGGCCACGTCATCCCGTTCGGATCCATCAACGTCTTCGTCGGCTTCATCGGTGGCAGGTCCGTTAGATCGGTCCAAGAAGGCGATCCAGTAGAAGAAGTCGCCGATGACGGGGAAGAATCCGTGGAAAGCATGGACTCGCAAGAGTTTGGGTCCATCATACCTGCCTTTGAAGAAAGTTGCTGGGGTTACCCGCCAGAAATCACATCATCACCAGATCAAGAGATGGCACAAGTCGCGGTTTACATGGCCGAGGAGCAGGTGCATCAGGAACTGCTGGAGAAACTGAGGCATCGGCACCCCCAAGCAACCCACTTCTTGTACCTGTGTCAGCCATGAACGCCACTCTCCGTGCAACAGAAATTGAGGCCGCCAGGGCCGAGATCCTGTATGAGGTTCGAAGGATGGAAGAAGAGCGCAAACAGGCTCGATCAGATAAATCGAGGAATCCAACAGGAGCGGCAGAGAGTAGCCGCGCTGGCTGCGACTCAACAACAGGTTGACCCCCAAACACAGCTGCGCGTGACTCAACCAACAGTGGAAATCCCGCTCACTCCAGCCGCGGGGACGGGAAACCCAACGATTGCGGAAGGAAGGGTACCAACAAATCAAGAGACCCAGCAACAACCAAGGAGGTTTCACACCCCACATGGCCATTACCAGAACCCTGTCGATAATATGTATGTTGCGGCTAATATCTTGACTCAGATGGTACCAACAGGCGATGACCCGGTCAATGCTGAGGCGCGGCGCGCGATTCAAATGTTAAGTACGACAGTCCTGCAACAAGCCAATAGGGCGGAGGCCGAAGCGCAGCTGCCCCTCGTACCAGCCACTTACAGAATTACAGCAGAAAGAAGCATCCAGAGTAGGCCACCAGAGGACATGTCAGGAGTCGCACAGAGGCAGCAGGAGCAAGTCGCAGAAGCCCAGGCGAATGCACCATTGATGCAAAAGCAGCCCGCGGGTAACCCCGCAGGCGCGCCCACAGCCCTGTCCTCGCGACTCAAGGGACCGGCGTGTTTCACTGAGAGGATCAGATCAGAACCTTTTTCTGAAGATTTCAAAGGGCCACGCAAGGTGGCAAACTATAACGCCAGCATGGATCCAACCACTTGGCTCAACAACTACGAGATGGGCATGAGCATCCTAAATGCATCGAAAGAGATCTGCGCACGCTACCTAAACATGATGCTAGAAGGAGCAGCGCACATATGGCTGCAAAATTTGCCTCCCAACTCTATAAATACTTGGGAGGAACTGAAGGATGCCTTCATTAAAAACTTCCAAGGAACCTGCAAGCGACTCTGCAATATAGAAGATTTAGAGCGTTGTGTCCAGAAGGAAGGCGAGTCAAGTCGCCATTGGATGAAAAGGGTGGCAGAAATAATACACTCCTCAGATAATATACCACCAAGCTCAGCCGTCCTGGTGATGGAGAAAACTGCAAGTTTGAGCCGCTGATTCATAAGCTGGGTCGCATGAAGGATAAAGTCAAGAGCCTCAGCGAGGTGATGGCTGCGGCTAACAAATATGCCAGCTCAGACAAAACCAGAGACGCGTCAGACGGAGAAGAAGAGGAGGTTGCTACAAAAGGAAAGAAAAACTCCAACAAGCCCCAGCAGCAGCAAACGAACCACAACAACACGAGTCAAAACAAACGCAAAAGCGAAGATGGTCACTCAGGGCTCGTCGCCAATACGCGTGGAGGATTCAGAGGCCAGCGTGGAAGGAGTCGAGGATACGGCTCCCGTCCAATCAATATGCAAGAAGTTTTCAACCGGCCATGCGACCTTCGTGCGACAGGTGATGGACGGCCAGCGGACCATACAAAGGCACAAAGCCATTATTACAAAAAATGGAAAGAAGAGAGCCAACACAACGGGGGGAATTCCCATGAAGGAAACCCTAATACGGCTCATAACACAAACATTGGGTAGCACGGCGCGAGTAACCCCAGGCAGACGGGGCAGTATCACACAATAGTTATCGATACCTCCAAAAGAGAAGAGAAATTGAGCCGGAGAAGTCAGCAGGTGAACGCCGTGATACCAGCAACACCCGCTTGGTTAAGGTGGTCGGAATACGCGGTAACCTGGAGTCGCGACGACCACCCGCCACAGGTACGGGAACCTGGCTAGTTGGCACTGGTTGTGGCACCATATGTTGCAGGATACAAGCTGACCAAAGTGCTTATGGATGGAGGAAGCAGCATTAATATCTTGTACTATGATACTTTCCAGCGTCTAGGACTCAAGGATTCCAGCCTGCAGCCCACGTCAACATTATTTCATGGCATTGTCCCAGGAAGGTCCGCACGACCAGTGGGGAAAATAACCCTAGGGGTAACTTTTGGAACAGAAGAGAACTTTAGAAGTGAATTCCTAAGCTTCGAAGTGGTAAAATTCCAAAGCCCATATCACGCCTTTTTTGGAAGAACGGCCTTTGCTAAGTTTATGGCCAGGCCATGCTACGTATACCTGCAGCTGAAGATACCAGGACCAAAAGGGGTCATCACAGTGTACGGAGATAGATAAAAAGCAATAGAATGTGAGAAAGGAGATGCGGCTTTCGCAGAATCCGCCTGTGCCGCGGAAGAACTAAAAGGTTATAAGTCGCAGGTGGACCCAAGCGATATGAGTGTGGTTACCACGCCATCTGCCGAGCCACCAATGAAATTCAAAGTGGCCCAGGACACTAAGCAGATAAATCTTGTTCCTGGCGACTCATCCAAGCAAACTAGCATTGGAGCGCACATGGAAGAAGAGCAGGAGAAGGCCCTCGTCGCTTTTCTCCAGGAAAATAAAGACATCTTCACATTGAAGCCGTCAGATATGCCAGGGGTACCAAGAGAATTAGCATAACATAGCCTCAAAGTGAACCCTGCGGCTAAACCAGTGAAGCAGCCACTACGGCGTTTTCATGGTAACAGGAGAAAGGCAATAGGAGAGGAAATAGCTCGCTTGCTGGCTGCAGGATTCATCACAAAGGTATACCATCCGGAATGGGTGGCAAATCCCGTATTGGTTATGAAAAAGAACGGTACGTGGCGAATGTGCGTTGATTACACCAGTCTTAACAAAGCTTGTCCAAAGGATCCATTTGCTTTGCCAAGAATCGACCAAGTAATTGATTCAACTGCTGGGTGCGAGTTGTTATGTTTTTTGGACACCTATTCAGGCTACCATCAAATAGGTCGCAATGTTCATTCAGAATTGCCTACATGAGCAAATAGGTCGCAATGTTCATGCCTACGTGGATGAATTGTGATTAAATCGCAAGTTAGTCAGGATCTTATTGGTGATCTAGCAGAGACATTCACAAATCTCAGAAAATACAACATGAAGCTCAACCCCACAAAGTGCGTTTTCGGAGTACCAGCAGGAAAGCTATTGGGATTCATAGTATCAGAAAGAGGCATTGAGGCCAATAGTGACAAGATAAAGGCCGTGATGGATCTCCAAAAGCCAGAAAAGATAAAAGATGTACAGCGGCTTACTGGTTGCGTAGCAGCTTTGAGTCGCTTTATATCAAGATTGGGAGAAAAGCACTACCTTTGTACAGACTGTTGAAAAAATCAGACACCTTCGTTTGGGACGCAGAGGCCGACGAAGCTCTGACAGCCTTGAAACATCAATTGACGAATGCTCCAGTTCTGGCGGCTCCAAAAGATAAAGAGCCAATGCTACTATACATAGCGGCAAATTCCCGCGATGTGAGTGCTGTCATGGTTGTGGAGAGACAAGAAACGGGAAAGGAATACCCTGTCCAGAGACCAGTATACTACGTGAGCGAAGTCCTCACAGCTTCCAAACAGCGTTACCCACAGTGGCAGAAGTTGGTGTTTGGAGTGTTCATGGCGAGTCGCAAGCTGAAGCACTACTTCCAAGAGCATCCAATAACTGTGGTGAGTTCAGCACCATTGGCAGATATCATTCGTAATCGAGAAGCTACTGGAAGAGTCGCTAAGTGGGCGATCGAGTTGGGACCACATCACATCAGTTACGAGCCGCGCACATCAATTAAGTCGCAAGCCCTTGCAGATTTTATTAACGATTGGACAGAAATCCAAGTTGCTCCTAGCATGGCAGAAACCAAATACTGGACCATGCATTTTGATGGGTCAAGACAGTTGCAAGGCTCGGGGGCTGGAGTTGTTTTGACATCTCCCAAGGGAGACAAGCTGCGGTATGTGTTACAGATACACTTCAACTGCACAAATAACGTGGCGGAGTACGAGGCACTGCTTCATGGTCTACGTATAGCAAAGGAGATGAACATCAGTCGTATACGCTGTTTTGGCGATTCAGACTTGGTGGCACAGCAGGTCTCCGGAACGTGGGACAGCAAGGATGCGAACATGGCTGCATATAGGAGAGAGGTGGACAGAATTGCTGGACATTTCACTGGATACCAAGTTGAACATATTGATCGGAGACAAAATGAAGCTGCGGATGCCCTGTCTCGGCTTGGATCCAATAGACAGTCAGTCCCACCCAATGTTTTCCTGGATGAACTGCACAATCCATCAGTCAAACCTCCAGCAGAGATTGACATTGCAGAGCCAGAGGATGATTCAACTTTAGTCGCAGCCCTGCATGAACAGCCAGGATGGACAGAGCCATACATGGCATATTTAAGTCGCGGAGTGCTGCCGGACGATGAAATTGAGGCGCGCAAAATCATACGACGATCAAAGGCCTATACAATCATCAACAACGAATTATACAAGCGCAGCGTATCAGGAGCATTCAAAGATGTGTCTCACCAGAAGAGGGACGAAAAATCTTGCACGAAATTCATTCAGGCGATTGTGGCCATCATGCTTCGTCAAGATCTTTGGTGGCAAAGGCGTTCCGACATGGATTCTTCTGGTTAACAGCATTAGCAGACGCAGAGCAAATTGTCAGAGTGTGCGATGGATGTCAAAGATACGCTAGGCAAGATCATATGCCAGCCTAAGCACTTCGCACAATACCCATCACATGGCCTTTTGCCGTATGGGGTTTTGACATGGTAGGGCCTTTCAGACGGTCTTCAAACGGAAAAACTCACCTCTTAGTCATGGTGGACAAATTCACAAAGTGGATAGAAGCAGAACCTGTGGGAGATTGCGAGGCTGAAACAGCAGTCAAGTTCTTGAAGAAGGTCATATTCCGCTTCGGTTACCCCCATAGTATCATTACAGACAATGGGAGCAACACCTCTGAAGGGGCTACACAGATATTTTGCGCAGACAATGGGATAAGATTGGACCTCACGTCAGTAGCACACCCGCAGAGCAATGGACAAGCTGAGCGAGCTAACCAGGAAATTCTCCATGGAATTAAGCCGCGCCTTATTGAAAAGGTCGAAGCATCTCCAGGATGTTGGGTGGAAGAACTGCCAGCAGTACTGTGGAGCTTGAGAACAACCCCTAACAGATCCACAGGATTTACACCATATTTCATGGTCTATGGAGCAGAAGCAGTCATGCCCAGCGATATCATACATGATTCACCAAGAGTTGCGGCTTACATCGAGACAGATAATGAGATAGCTCGGCAAGACTCGGTGGACACATTAGAAGAAGTTAGAGACTTGGCAGCATCAAGGTCAGCAGTATATCAACAAGACTTGCGACGCTATCATGCCAGACGCATCAAAACCCGCACCTTTCAAGAAGGCGACCTAGTACTGCGACTTAAACAAGATCACAAGGGAATGCATAAGCTGTCCTCTCCATGGGAAGGGCCCTACATCATCAGCAAGAAGCTAAACAATGGGTCGTACTACCTGCTGGATGTAAGGGAAGAAAGCAGCGAACGCCATGATTTCGAGGATCGTCTCGAGGCACCTCGCCCTTGGAACGTCGCACACCTGCGACCGTATTATACATAAGAAAAGGCTAATCAGAGCCAAGCATCATCCTTTCCAGCTTTATAGCTGAGTATCATCACAGCCACTCAGGGCTAGAACTTCAACTTTGGTCGCCACCTAGGCGCGACCTATGCAACATCTGATCGCCACCCAGGCGCGATCGACCCTTGTATCAGAAACCGGCTGCCACCTAGGCGCGGCCGTAAACTTTGTATCATCTCTGGTCGCCACCTAGGCGCGACCGACCCCATGGATCGCCACTTACGCGCGATCCAACCCTATGTATAACACTCGGTTGCCACCTAGGCGCGACCTTATGTGTCATCATAATCAAAGCTTATCATAGCTTAGCCTATCATGGCAATATCATTATGTTTCTTGGGGTCTTTGTTACCCTGAAACAGCCGATTTATTGGCAATTATCAAATTTACCTTAAGTTGGATTGCTACTCGCATTATGTGGCCAAAGTACTGGGGTGTGGCGTCAATCGAGCTTGATTGCCTATCATGGCCGCTCTCGACCCTGAACACACATATTCCTAGGAAATACTGAGTCGCGCGAGTGCCCACTTAAGGATTCAGATGGCCTAACTAGAGGTCGATGTACTGCTTATAGTACGGCAACACCAATTACAATTACTTGTAACTTAACAATTGTTTTATCTATGATATCAAGTTACAGGTGATGACCTTCAGAGTTCTCTGAGAAGAATTGAGATGATTACCACATAACATCCTCTCAATCCTTGGGGGCTATATCATATTATCATCAAAAATTTGAAGATAGATCGTCATCAAGTTCTGAAGCTATCAGGATACTCTAAAGAAGCTCACGAAGTCAGATGATCTTCCAGGTGCGAGTCAAGGCCAAACTTGCACAATTATAAGTCGCGAAACAAGGAAAAGCGCGGCCTAAGCATTCAAGATCAAGAAATACTATGAAGTTCAGGCCACGCTTGGGGGCTAATGTCGGGGGAATACTTTCTGGGTTAACCCGCGGCCCAGTGCGACTTGACTTACTCGCACGGACGAAGGCCCACTTGGGAGCAAGCCCAATATTGAACCGCCATAAGGGGAAAGATCTAGAAGACATATCCCGGAGGACGTGAAGACCAAGTAGTCTCCGAGTAGGCCTCTATGGATGTATTCCTTATGGGGAAGTTTCCTTTTGTAACCTAGCGAGCCTTTGTGTATATAAAGAGGACTCGTAGAAATTAGAGCGGGTCGAGCTATCAAGCCCTAAACCCTAGCTCATACGGCGAGTACCAGATCGGATCGCCTCCATTGTAACACCTCGATTATCATATCAATACCAATCTAGGGTAGGCAGGAAGTAGGTCTTTTACCTCACATTGAGGGGGCCGAACCTGGGTAAATCTGTGTTGATCTTTGTTCCTGCGATCCCAAGCTCGCAGATGCTTGACTCGCATAATCCCACACCTACGAAGTCATCTATGACACCTGACGTGACAAACCCACGACACCGCCGCCGGAGAGCTGCACCCGGACCTCCTCCCCAAGCCGAGCTCCACCACCGCACACAAGTTGTTTGGTAAAATACCTAAACCTTTTTGATGAATGTGATGGTTGTGATGTGATGTAATTGTGGTGGTGGTTATGATGTCGGAATGTGATTGATATTTGTGATGAATATAAAATGTTTGTAGGTACCCTTGAGTCCCTTGAGATTGCCGGGACGTTGATTAGCTTCTGTTCCGGCAAATTCAGGTACTCCATATCTCCTAATTTTAGCAAAGGTCATGCCAAAAAAATTCGTGAATTTTGGCATGACTATTTCTAAAATTAGGACATATTTGAGTGCCCGCATTTGCCGTGACGGGCATAATTAAGTGAATTTTCTTGTTGTACTAAGTTTGACTTTTCTCGTTAGTGTGAACATGGCCGACAACGACGAGGCCGGGGGTTCTCATACAGAAGAAGGCGATGATCCGATGAAGGCGTTCATCGAGAACGAACTCACAAATACCTTCAAATCCATGTTTCCTACCGTCTGTGAGTTTGTTGGGACTTGGATGAAGGGAGGCCAAGTAGGGCCTCCCCCCATGATCGGCTACGGGTGCGGCAACTCTATCACCAATTTGGTGCCTATCTTGCCAAATCAAGAGACGCCAGAAGATGCGCCGGTGAAATAGCCTAATAAGGCACGAAAAAGATACAAGAAACAAAAATTGGAGGACTTCGCCAACCGACCAGAGAAGGGGACTGATTCCCAGTTTGTGGACAGGATACCCATCAAGAACTGGCATAAGATGCATCACTTGGGTAAATCGATCCTGTCGGCGAATTGTGTCGAAAAGTTGAGAGGACATTTGTTCGACCTACATGAGGTTGTTCTTGTTGTGGAGATGAAACTTCTCGAGCAACCAACTCCAACATATCCCCTTTTCATTGCAAAGGTACCAGACTGGTTGGGCTTTGTCAGGGAAGATGGCACAAACCTGCTCTTTGTGAGATTTGATGATATCTTCTCAATGTTCCATATGCTTCCGCTCCACCCATCTATAGTCCGTCTTGTTGCGCTCGAAATGGCGCACCAAATCAAAATGGAGGATACCCCCGGCATCTTGATGGTTGACCCCTACTACATGCAAGAAATGTCCATGAACAACCTTGAGGGTAGAAAATCCGCGACGCGTTATCTCCAAAAGCTCTTCCTCGACAATGCTTCGAGGAAGTGCTCATTTCTCTTGCCTTATTTTCCCGAGTAAGTCATGCCTACCTGTCATAACATGCTTCCATAGATTTCCATCGTTGAATTTGCATCTACAATGGTGATTTTTTGCACAGAAACAAACACGGCACCCTAATCCACTTGGACATGGAACGCTTGGCTGCCTTGTATCTCGATAGTGGGGATCGCCATGAAGATAGGGTGGAGTCTAAGCGGGACTACACCAACATCAAGATTGTTCTGAATAATGCTCTCAACGGCTACGCCATGAAGGGTGGCCCCATTTTACTAACAAGAAAGACAGAGGATGGAAGGTTTAGATTCGCGCATAGAACATATTTCCCCTACATCAAGCAGGATTCAAGTAGTTGCATAGAGTCATGGTACCTCCTCTATCAAATGAGGTGGTTTTTAAAGTATCAACGACGAGGTCAATTTGTTTGTCATGATTTCAACGCATGGGTCGATAGACTATGGGACTCCGCTGATTATGTTATCAGAGATGAGTTCCGATACATTCAGAACATAATCGCGCGAATCATCATGTGTGACGTCCTAGATGAAGATGGGCAATTCTACTACGGCTTTCAACCACCATCTAATGCCGATATAGAAAGGTGCTTAAGCCGTGCGGGTGATCACAGGCCATTCAACTCGTTAAATGGTTGTGAACCGTTTCCGTAGAAAAGGTGATCGAGGAACAAATCTTTATTCTGTCCTATGTACACAACTCGTTAGATGCATGCATGCTTAGTTAATTTTTTGTTTGCTTTAATCTTTCTTCTCTCTTATGTACACAAATCTTTTTTCTTACAACTCTTATTTTACTTATACTTTTATATGCGTCTTGTGTACAGAGAAATGGGGAAGTGGTATGTGGTGTACAAAGGTCATGTTCCTGGAGTCTATGAAGAGTGGGAAGACTGTAAAAAGCAAGTGAACGAGTTTAAAGGCAACAGCCACAAAAGCTACAAGACTAAAGCCGAGGCGGAAGCTAGGTATTCCAACCATCTACTTGAGGAAGAAAAGAAGAACCGGATGAAGTCCAACATCATCGTGAACAACCACAACATTTACGACAGTAAAGCGGAGACAGAAGCTAAATACTTGCATCACCTGCTTGCGGAAGAGAGGAAGAACTGCATGAAGTCCAACTTCATCGTCATCCCCTTCTTACTCATCATTATTGTCATTCTCTTGTATAAGATTGTGGTTTAGATGACACTAGTTCATTTGGAAAACTTCCGTGTGTATGAATTTATCGACATGTATTCGTGTATGACAACTTTTAACGCTTTTGTATGTGGAGTTTTCTATGTTATTGTCATTTTGGTCGGTTGTACCTGAATATACTGTATTTATATTTGATATACTGCTGGGATACGTTATTTTAGAAAAAACAAAAAATACCACGAAAATGTACCGCTGGCGGACACAGAGGCGTACCGCTGGCGGACAGCGCTCCCAGAATTCCAACCAGCGAGAAGTACCGCTGGCGGCCGAGGTAGCTTAGCGCTGGCGGCCGTGGCTGCACGCCAGCGCTGTCTAACCTAGCGCTGGCGGGCCGCAATTGTGCCCGCCAGCGGTAATGAGCCTTACTGCTGGCGGGCGGCCGGCCGCTAGTGGTATAAATTACCACTGGCGTAATGATCGCTAGTGTGCGCCCGCCCGCCAGCGGTAGGCCAATTCCGTCCGCCAGCGGTAGGCTTTTTCCTACTAGTGATATGAGTGTTTTTGATATAAATGGCGTCCTGCATGGATGTCATCTTTATTGTGTTGATAATTGCCACACAAATACTTACATACAAAATATTACAAAGGATGGGACTTTACCAAAATATGACAGGACTAATATGTGTTTTGTTCTTATTAATGAAAGAGAGGAATCCTCCCAAGTTTCTTCTGTTGTTTCTAATAATAACCCAGGTTATGTGGAGAAGCTTCCTTTCAAGCCTCTCCCTCCTAAAGAGGGAAAGAAGAAGAAGAGGAGTAAAAAGAGAGAAGAAACGGTATCTTCCCCTAAACATGTTGCTCCTATTATAGTTGTTGCTGATGAGCGTGAACTCGATGATGAACCTATGCCAGCTACTTATAGTAGTGATCATGATTGGGAAAAGCACACTACTTTTGATATTGAAAATCTCTTGGGCACTAATTCTGAAAATGATGATGTTAATAATTGCTATACTATTAGTACTATCCATGTTTCTTCCAATGATGATATGGAAAGCTCTAAGCTTGGGGATGAGGTGTTTGAAAATCCTTTTCCTAGTAATAGTTATGAGAGAGGGAGACATGGCTTCATATATCTCAATAATATTAAGTCTCGTCTCTTTTTGTTGAAATTTTTGAAGTTGCACTTGTTTTGTCTTTCTATGCTAGTAGCTTCATGCTTCAATAATTTGTTTTCTTACAAGATTCCTTTGCATAGGAAGTGGGTTAGACTTAAATGTGTTTAATATTTTCTTCTTGATGCTCTCTTATATTCAACTCTTATAAATATGAGAGCATTATCAAAAATTTCATGCCTAGCTAAAAGGCTTTAAAGAAAAGCGTTTGTGGGAGACAACCCATGTTATTTTATCTTCTGCAATTTTCTTTTATTTGAGTCAAGGAGCTTGTTTAATTCTGTAACAACTCCTTTGTATCTTTATTTTATCGCATTGTTGTGCCAAGTAAAGTCTCTAGTAGAAAGTTGATGCTAGATTTGGATTTCTGCACAGGGACAGATTTTTGTTGTCCACCGTTTTGAGCTTTAAAAATTCTAGAAAAACTAAAAAATTCTGACAAAAATGGTGCGTGATCCTTAGATATGTACGCAACTTTCATTAGTTTTGAGTTTTCTGATCTGAGCAACGTAAGTGCCTCGAAAAAATTCGTCTTTGCGGACTGTTCTGGTTTTGACAGATTATGTCTTTTATTTTGCATTCTCTCTTTTACTGTGTTGAGTGGATTTCTTTGCTCCACAAAATATCAGTGGCTGTAGCTAATGTTGAGAAAGTATTAGTCATACTTATGTCCTTGCAGAACATGCGAGTTTTTGATTATGCACTAACCCTCTAATGAGAATTACTCTAAGTTTGGTGTGAAGGAAGTTTTCAAGGATCAAGAGAGGAGAATGATATAATGTGATCAAGAAGAGTGAAAAACTTAAGCTTGGGGATGCTCCCATGGATAACCCCAGCAAATTTTAAGAAGACTCAAGTGTCTAAGCATGTACTTTACTTGGAGCATGTCCAAGGCATCCCCTTCTTCATGAACAACTTATCAGGTCATTTCTAGTGAAACTATATTTTAATTCTTTCACATCTTATGTACTTTACTTGGAGCGTATGTGTGCTTTTATTTTCGCTTTGTTATTTTTATTTTCTGAATAAATTGGATCCTAGCATTCTTGTGTGGGAGACAGACACGCTCTGCTTTTGATATGAATACTCGTATTCTTCACTTATATTTGTTGAGTATTCTGGTCTAGCTACCGCTATGCTTTTAGTTCAGACACATACGCTCTGCTTTTGATATGAATACTCGTATTCTTCACTTATATTTGTTGAGTATTCTTGTCTAGCTACCGCTATGCTTTTAGTTCATGTTTTTCATGCATCTCTTGTTCAGAGCTGTTAGTTCTTGTAGAGAAGTACTCTCTTGTTTCATTGATAAATTATTTGGAGAGTTTGTGTTGAAATAAATTGATTGGTGTTTGGTTGGAAACAAAAAAATGCTACATGTGGTAGATGGTATATTGGAAAAGACATACATATTCTTATAGATCACTGTCTTGGATAATTTGATACTTGGCAATTGTTTTGAGCTCTCAAGTAGTTCATGTTTAAGCTTTTGTATCATGTAGTTAAAACCTATTAGTGAAGAACTACCGTAGAGCTTGTTGAAATTTGGTTTGCATGCTTGGTATCTCTAAGGTCTAGATATTTTCTGGTAAAAGTGTTTGAGTAACAAGGAAGACAGTGTAGAGTCTTATAATGTTTGTAATATGTTTTCATGTAAGTCTTGCTGTACCGGTTGATATCCTGTGGTTGCTTCAAACAACCTTGCTAGCCTAAAACTCTGTGCTGAGAGGGAATGCTTCTCGTGTATCCAAAGCCTTGAGCCAAAATTTATGCCATTTGTGTCCACCATAACTACCTATTATGTGGTATTTCCTGCCATTCCAGGTAAATACTTCATGTGCTACCTTTAAACTATTCAAAACTTTATTACTCCTTATTTTGTGTCACTGTTTATTAGCTCATGAGGGTTATGTGGAGTTTCTCTATCAAACTTGTCAGCCAGACTTTCACCAATGCATCCGCGTATCCAATAATTTTGTAAAAAGAGCTGGCAAATGGGGTGCCTAGTCCCAATTAATTACAACTATAATCTTTTAATTCTCTTCACATGTTTTGCCCTGATTCATCAAAAGCAATTTTCAAAAAGTTAAACAATTCAAAAAGACACTCCTCCATGGTATGTGATTGTTGGAAGACACCGGAGGATTCGGTTAGCCATGGTTTGTGAAAGCAAAGATTGGGAGGAGTGTCATACCAATATAAAAGTACATGTGTAAACAAAAGAGAAGAGGGATGATCTGCCTTCCTGGTAGAAATAACGTCCTTCATGAGAGCCGCTCTTGAAAGTCTGGTTGACAAGGGGATAGTGTTTTCTCTACTGCGATTTGTTGACAACGACATACATTGCTCAAAAACTTATTTGTATACTCTCTATATGATTTCAAAAACTTAAAAAGTTGTAGCACATGATTTAATCTCTGCTTCCCTCTGCGAAAGGCCTTTCTTTTACTTTTATGTTAAGTCAGTTTTCCTACTTCTCTCTATCTCAGAAGCAAACACTTGTGTCAACTTTGTGTGCAACAATCTTTATATGCTTGCTTATTGCACTTATTATATTACTTTGTGTTGACAATTATCCATGAGATACACATGTGGCTGAGGTCAGCTCCCGGGCCTCAGGGCGCCCGGGGGCTACTATCGGCGTCCGGGATCCAGGGGCCCCCAAAGTCCCGGAGAAGGAGGACCCGCCCCTCGGAGCCAGAAGCTTCGGCGCCCGGAGCCCCGGCGGGCCATTCTCCCCGCCTCGAGGAAACAAGCAAACCCGAGGCGGACCACGCAGCCGGAGGTTCCTGCGCGGCCCTCCAGATGGATGGCTTCGCCACGAAGGAAGCACAGCAGGCAGCCGAGACAAGACTGCACGGGCCTGCTGCCCGATGCAGCCAAGACATCGACTAGACCAGACCCGCTGCCTCAGTGGGGCCGGCGCGGAGCTCAGCATGACGCCCGGTCCCACGATAAGACTCGACCAGCCGTCATGTCTGGCTAGGCGGGTACCGCGGCATGGAAGGCAACACCGCATGGACGGTGCCACGACAACGACTGGGAAATGCCACTTGGCGAAGCAGCTCGACGCGTGCCACCCCGTGGTGGGGAAGCTTCTGGAGTAGCCACTTGTGGTGACCCCTTGAGTATAAAAGGAGGCTCAAGGCTACGGGAAAAGGGAGAGAACAAGACTTCCTACTAGACACATAGCTCGGGGGCTAGCTGACATCACCTTGGAGACCTTCCCGGGGTGAAGCTCGGATAGGCCTTGAGCGTAGAAGGGAGGATTGTAAGCCACACCTTGTACGACATCATCCACCATCAATCAAGCCAGACAAGCAGGACGTAGGGCATTACGTCGCGACGCGGCTTGAACCTGGGTAAAATCTTGGGTTTTCGTGCTCGTTCTCCGGGAACTGACGTCGGAGCACCTCGCACCCTTCTACCGAACAACTAGGAGGTGTTCGCACCTCCGGTGTCCGAGTTCCGTAACTCGACATCAACAAAGCTTACAAGATACAACATAGATCAAACCGAAGTCAGCCGCTCGGCAACAAGAGTCGCTACAACTATGATGTGGGTGGCCATGATCAGAGCTGCATGCTTTGACCCCACCTACACGCATCATCTACAACCGGAGCACCGGTCCAGCAGGCCCTCAACACGCACCGCATGCGCGCGCTACAGAAATCGCTGCCACCATCTTTCGCTATCCCACCTTCAGTGTCGATCAACGCGGTGACCTTGCAAGGCCTGCCATCGGCACCGCCATGGCGCCAAACAGCTCCACCATCCTGCGCGAGTCCATCATCATACGCTCGTCGTCGAGACCTTGTTGCGCCACGCCGCCGAAACTCATCGTCGTCAACGTGGTAGATGTACACCACTCCACATCTTGCATCCTCCGTCCATCATCTGCTCCAAAAACGATGCCCCCAAGAGGGAGAGTGACACCGATGGTGCCGCCATCGTCCGACCCAGGAAATCCGGGATCTAGGGTTTCAACCGGAGCAGCGCGAGCGGGTGGACAGTGGCTGCAACGGCGATGCCTTCAACAAGGCAACGATGCCAAGACGCCGCCATCGCCTGCTTGAACAAAATCAAGGCTCGGTCTTCACCGACAACCACGCATCCCCCCATCTCTCAGCCGGACTCGCTGGCGGATCCAGAGATCTGCCAAACCAACATCGGGCCGATCACCTCCGACGGAGAAGATGACCACCACCGTCAAGGCGAGGCCGGTGCCATGGCTTCCTCCAGATCGTACGAAGCCTAGGAGGAATCTAAGAAGATCCTCCTCGCCGCCGCTTCATCCAGATCATAAGGACGAGACTATCAAACACTTATTCTTCGGGTGCAAATTAGCTAGTTTTATATGGTCAAGCATCCAAATAGGTTCGACTCTATATCCACCAACAAGCATTGCTAATATTTTTGGCAATTGGCTGAATGGGGTGGATTAGGTTTAAACAATCTAATTATTAGGGTGGCAGCGCTTGCCGTTATATAGTCGTTGTGGCTTTGTAGGAATGACAAGGTTTTTAATGATAAAAATTATTCTCTTATGCAGATTATCTACAGAAGTACAGCGACGCTCCGTTTGTGGTCTCAGTTACAACGTGTGGGGGCATCGAGACCTGTTGGAGGTGTGTACAAGACTGAATCATACATCGAGAGACTTTTTATCCTAACATGGATGACAGCATAATTTGCGGATTGGCCCTCCACCATCATAGGCTTAGTTAAACTTCTCATTATGATATGTAATTCGTCGTTTTTATGCTTTTGAACTTTTGAACTCATGTCGGCTGTGTGCATCTTTGTTATGCAGAGACTGGGTGTAATGATTAAACATTTTAAGTAATAAAAACTCCATTTATCGAAAAAATGAACCTTAATGACAACAGAAGTACTCCACATGTTTCACAACATAAGATGTTCTAGCTAGCTCACATGTTGGCTAGATGCAAATCTAAATGCATGTACATACACATTAGACCATGTCTACATACATCTATATGTAAATGTGGACAACAGATTAAATAGTACAATACAATGAGAAAGGTTCGTGACTTAAAGAAACGCAACTACCTCTGTATTTTTTTATGATGAGATATTTTTCTCTTAATTTATCAGCTACCTTACATAAATGAGTAAATGGCACTGGCGGTCACTCAAGTCGTCGTGTGGGTGCACTTAAGTCACCATTTTCAAAAAACTTCTGAACCCGTCACTCATGTCAATATTCATGTGCAATCTGGTCACTCGGCCATTTGTTGACCGGTTTTTTCGGTTTTTGACCCACCTGTCATTGACAGGAAATAAATAAGAAACCTCCATCTTCTTCCTCCAGCATGCCGCCGTCCTTCCCCGGCCACCGCGTAGCCCTCCAGCCCTGGCCGCCGCGCAGTCCTCTAGCCCCGGCCGCCGCGCCGCCCTCATGCTGCTGCGCGCAGCCGCGACGCCCTCCAACCACGGTCACCGCGCCGCCCTCCAGTCCCGGCCCCGGCTTGCCCCCGGCCGCGCACACGCCCCGACGCACCCTTGCACGCCGGTCGTAGCGACGGCCCCCCGCCGCGCCGCTGCTCGCCGGTCGGGTGCCGCCCCGCCACGCCCCACGATCTCTTGGTCAACGCCGGTGTCAATACGCATATAATTTTTAGGTTTCTTATTTATTTCCTGTCAATGACAGGTGGGACCCACATGTCTGTAGAGGATTTTGGGTCAAAAACCAAAAAAAAAACCGGTCAACAAACGGCCGAGTGACCAGATTGCACACGGATGCTGAGTTGAGTGACGGGTTCAGAAGATTTTTGAAAATGGTGACTTATGTGCACCACGCGACGAATTTAGTGACCGCCAGTGCCATTTACTCTACCTAAATCACATGACCACGGTCAGGATTAAATATCTACCCGCCTTGCTCAGATGCTCTGCTCCCTCTCGCCCTTCCCATTGCTATATATACTCCCCTTTCTAGTGGAAGACGAGGGTAGAGTTCTAGATCAAAGTAGCACACCACTAATAGAGATAACTGCTTAGAAAACAGACTGCAAAAGATCAACATGTAATGCCACAGAAGAGAAAGATTCAATCATGTTTTGTACTCCCTCCGTTTGGAAAAGGATATCACAAAAATGAACTATAGGTAGACCATTTTTGTGACATCATTTTCCGAACGGAGTGAGTAATTAAGAGCGAGTGTGTGTAATTTCGCGGTCGGCTTAAGATGGGTCTGTGAGGCATTAGGAATGCAAAAGTTGCAAAACTTCATAGTTGCACGGTCCTACTGTTGTTCAGGCTTGCGGTCTAGCAGTAGCAGAAACCATCAGGTATAGAGCGGGTAGAACAACTGAGGAAATGCGGTGCCAATGATTCAAGCGGCAGAGTCAATAATTCACCGGCTTGCCGAACCAGGCGACGACGGCGCTTTGACTGGGTGGCTCGTGGAGACGACGACGGCGCTCTGTCTCGCCCTAAAGTGTGGGCATTGGGGCGCACCTTAGCGACGCCTCCTTCAAATTCGGTCAAATCCTGCCACCCGCTTGCCGACTCTTAGGGCGTGTTTTTTTTACTCGCGTCGATTTTGTGTTTTCGTCTCCGTGGCTCAACTCAGTTTGGCTCTAGAAAACTGTGACAAGAACATCTTTTTTCTTTGCAGCCTATTTATTTTGTATTTTTGTGGTTTGTTTCCTGCAATGCATCACTGGTTGCATGTGCACAGGACACTATTAGATCCTAGTTGTCTACATGGTGAACTTGCTTCACATCTCTACGCTTGTAACAAGTTCGTGTGAGTGACACCCCATGAGACCGGCGAGCAGGATATCAGAGGTGCCGTGAGGTGGTGAAGGTCACGACAGCAGTTGCACCGATGTCGTCGAAGTTTGGCGCACAAGCAAACACCACCACAACCGTAAACTGCTTCAACAAGCAAACCGTAAAATCGTCATACATACCCTACAAGATCTATTCATACTAGCTAAATACCCGTGCGTTGCTACGGGGTAAAATGTTATAATCCGCATTCAACCAAACCATATCAAATATTTTGAAACCGAAATAAACATTTATTTTGAAATCAGGGTAGGTGCATATATATATAACCATTGATATGCACAATTTTCGTAATCAAGTGGTCACCAACTAATACACTATGAAGTTTTTTTCTTAGCATGATTTGGAAGAGGAAACCCCTGCAGCATCAAGCATGAACCAGCAATTAGATAGATGGTCTTCGACTGATCATCAGAATTCATGAGGCTAATAAGAGCTTCATCTGAGAACTTGCATGTGGCAAGATGGTTAGAAGGGTGGTTGTACCTCCAACCCACCAGAGTTCAAACTACAGGTTTGACGTTGGTGTTTCTCATTTAGGTGGAATATTCTTCAGTGGGAGGCGACGTTCCCGTCGACAGCGAGGCGCCTGTGGTGACTTCGTCAATCTCAAGACTCGACCCGCCGTCTCGGTATTACGGAGGTGCTCGTAGGGGTAGGGTATGCGTGCGTTCATAGGGGTGAGTGTGTGCACATGTATGTGAGCATCTGTGTTGTACTGTGTTTCGCAAAAAAATAAGAGTGGCACCTCAACTCACTATTTTTAGGGAAAAAACATACACACAAATTCCATGTGACTGGATGTTTTTCCACGATGTATTTTCCTTCATGAGAAGTGAGAACAATACATGTAAAATAAAGAATCGGATATGAATAAATAAGTGCGGCAGTGTATCGATCATACAGAGAGCTGGCTAGCTCATATGCAAGTTTCCGTCGGTTAGCTAGCTCGATCGATTAGCTAATCACTAAATCCGAGCTGGTGCTCTCGCAGACCCCGGATGATTTAACCTGTATTTGCAAAATGCAATTTCAGTTCTCCTCGGCATACATGTAACCACCAGTAGTAGTAAACCATTTATGTTTCGAGCAGTACACGAATCTGCAACTCAATGAAAAGGGGAAAAAATGTGCCGCAGCAGTAGGGATCTGAGCGTCAACAGGCGAAGGCGTTGGGCCAGGGACCAACGTCCGGTCGGACCGGCGGTGCTGCAGCTGTGGAGGACCAGGGACGGCGAGAGTTCAGCCTGGGAATGGTGTGGGTGCAAATGGGCATTTTGGGGCGGTTTTTCCCTCGGTGTCTGTTGGGTTGGGCTGAAACGGGGAAAAAAACGAAGCGGTGCGGATCGGTGCGGGCTAGCCAATATAGCAGGCCGGAGCGGTGCGGTTTGGTGTCTAACCCCCAAAATTAGGAACGGGCTACACCCACGGGTCCAACCCGCAGGAGACGTGCGGGTCTCACACGACACTGCCTCGAGTCCCCGTCTCCCACCCCCCGAATCCCCTCCTTCCTCGGCTTTTTCCATGGACGCCGCCGCCGCCAGCCTGCTTCGTCGCTGTCTCCGCCATTTGCCGTGCTGAACTCATCAGGCAAGGAGGCAAGAACACCGCAGCCCCCGACGCCGACCTGCGGAACTCCTCCCTGGTTTCTGTCTTCCTCACGAGGTCGTCCTTTGGCTTGACTACCTGCAGAAGAGGAGGAGGCGCCACCACCGCGCCCTACCAGTCGTCGGAGCTCATCCCGTTGATGCAGTAGGTAATATTTGTGCGTGCCCTTCGTCTGTGCCTCCGCTGTGTATTTTATGGCAAGTCGTTGAACTGTTCGACGTAATGCCGCACCGACCGCCTCCTGCTGTTAACACTTTCTTTGGTTCCTTGTTCTTTTCAGTAGAAGAGGAGCAGAGTACGGAGAGCACCATAACAGATTAGGAGGACAAGCTCCAGTAGAAACTGAGGATGCCTTTGGCTAATTGATAATTGGTTCCTTGGAGTTCAGACTAGTGACAGGTATGTAGCTGTTCTCTGCCTTTGGCTAATTGAAAATTAGCTACTGTTTTACAAATGGTCAGTAGCTACTCTAGGTCATTTTTGTGCTGTCTATAGGTAGCTATTCGGATTGCTAATATTTACCTTGGAATTTTGGATTCATCAGACAACAACCTGTGTGTACCATGTACATACGCTTTGAAGTGACAAAGATGTCAAATTGTTAGCTATTTTCATCTAGTCAGTGACATTGTGTACTCAAGTTTAGGGCTGCTGTAGCTTTGCTTTGTATGTTATATCATGAAGGAGTGCATTGTTGCATAGTTGATGAACCTTCTTGCTCGTTGGAATACTTCCACTGTATGTTCTCTTACTGTCAGCCAAGGGTCTGAGTAGTTGATGAACTAACATGCTGCTAATTTTTTCAATGTCAACTAGGCTTGGTAACATGTCCGGCAATATGTCTGAGAGCTCTGGATCTGCTGATGCTATGGATGCACCTTCGGCGACACCCATCAAGAGATCAAAGGTGTGGGAACACTTTGAGAACGAGCTTGTTGTCGTGGGCGATGTTCCGAAAGCTGTTTGCAAGTACTGCGGAATGAAGCTCACTTGCACAAGAAGGTCTGGAACCAGTAGCCTTTTGAGCCACATCTCTGAGTATTGCCGAGATATCGATGATGACGTTAGGGCTAGGTTTGTGGCGACGCTTAAGAAGAAGGCATCGGACGTTGGTTTTATCTTCAATTCTAAGAGAAGCCGACAACTAATGACCAAATTCTGTATCCATGCCGAGGTCCCATTTAGGAAATTTGAGGACCCTTACTTCGAGGAATGGATGGAGTCAATGCAACCAACCTTCAAAGTAGTTGGTCGTCAGACAATTCGGAATGATTGCATCCTTGAACATGATGAGATGAAGGGCAAGCTGAAACTCGAACTAGAGAGTCTTGATTCCCGTATTTGCCTCACCTCGGACATGTGGACCTCTGTTCAAAAGTTGGGCTACATGTGTGTCACAGCGCACTACATTGATGCTAATTTTGTCTTGAAGAAAAAGATAATATCCTTCAAAGATGTGAAATATCCACATACAAAAGTTGCCATTGAGGAGGCTCTTTGCAGGTGCCTTTCAGATTGGGGTATAAAGCGCAAATTGTTCACTCTCACCTTGGACAACGCAGCAAACAACACAGCAGCAGTTGACACCTTTTTGGAAACTCAAGATCATGGGCTGTTGTTGGATGGTTCAGATTTTCATGTGAGATGTTCTGCCCACATCTTGAACATCTTAGTTCAAGATGGTACTAAACATCTACACACATCCATTGAGAGGATACGTGACCTATATAGGCACGTCAATTCATCAGGCGGGAGAATACAATCATTCAACACAATTGCCAAGAGTAAGGGGCTACCTCAGAAGCTGAGTCTTGTCCTTGACCTTCCACATCGTTGGAATACAACCTTTTACATGCTTGTTGAAGCTATCAGATATAAGGCAGTTCTAAACAGCTATGCAAGCGAGAATGGTGAAGTTGCACCCGACGTGAAAGAGTGGGATAATGCAGAAGTGATATGTGATTTTCTTAGAGCTTTTGAAGAAGCTACAAATGCAGTTTCAGCTGATAGGAAACCAACTTCACATCAGTTCTTGCATATGATCTTGTGTATCTGTAATGCCTTAAAGGATCCTCAATGGAAAGTTAATGCAACCATGTATAACCTGTCCCTTTCTATGGATGACAAGTTTGACAAGTACTGGAAAGAATCCAAGCTGAATACTGCACTTGTCATTGCCACAGTACTAGATCCAAGAAAAAAAACATACTACTTGGACTTCTTTTATGAAAAGTACTGTGAGAATTTTGAGGACATTGAGACCAGCCTAGGTAGTGTCGCCACAACGATGAAGTCATACTACAAGTTGTATGAAGAGCAAGTCAAAAGAAGCAGCGAGCAATCTGTGTCTCGTGAAGCTAGCGGTGACGTGGGGTCACCTGTTCTTGGTAAGAGGAAACTTGAAGAAGAGTTTGCTCGGTACAAGTCAAGGAGAGTAGCCTACACCCAACCAAAGTCGGAGCTGGACGCATACATGGATGACAACTTCGTTGAGAGTTCGGCTGAAACCTTTGATATACTTGCATGGTGGAAGTCAAATGCGGAAAAATACCCCGTGCTCTCAGCTATGGCTCGGGACTTCCTTGCAATCCCACTTAGTACCGTGTCGTCCGAGTCGGCATTCAGTTGTGGTGGAAGAGTTCTAGGAGATACACGAGCCTCCCTAACACCACAAGCCCTTGAAGCTTTAGTTTGCGCAAAGGACTGGCTTATTAAAGTCCCAAGCAATGAAGGTAAAATTTTGTGCTTACCATACAATCGGCGGCCCCAATTCCTCGAATTCGTTAGCGCGTTGCTCGCCCACGCGACGGCCGTCATCAATTTCTTGAATCCCGGCAACCAGGTGACGGCACCGACTGAATGCTCCTACTTGGGTGACAGGCGGCGCGAGCACCCAGGGCTGTAGCGCGCCGAGGACGGGGCGGATGAGGGTGGACATGGCGGCGCCAGATGAATATGAGGCGACGGATGTGGGGGTATAGGACGGCGTCGGATGCCTGGGGCGGCGGAGTTGCGAGTCGTTCCGACAGGGAACCTGGTTGGCGGCTGGGGAGGCGTTGTTGGACAACGGCGGAGATCCGTTCGAGACGCTGGTCGCGCGGGGAAGAAGGTGCGGGTGGGCGGGTTCTGTTTTTCAGCGGATCCGGTACAATTAATCACTTGGCGGTGGCAGTACTATAATATCTCCCAAAACGCAGGGGCAAAACCGGAAACTCAAAATAACGTACCAACCATCACCTCTAGCCATATTATATAGTAGAGATATGTCCGTCGAAACGAAAAGGTTACAACTCGATCTACTCGTGAAAGAAAATTTTAACGGTCGACCGAGTGCGATGAATTTGACAAAATTCAACTTCAATCCAAATTTAAGAAATTAATGTCCACGAAACTTGAAACCGATCACAGGAATGAAACCTACTCATCGACACACATAGTTTGTATTCAAATTATTCCGAATCGAATTATATTTGTGTATATTAGAGTGGATTATAGGAAGCAATGTAAAGAAAGGTGAACGAATCCTTGGAGTCTTGGTCGATCTTCGGAGGTTTTTGCTTGTGACGTGGCCTTCATGCTTCATGTTGCGGATCTTTGGCTTGTTGGCTTAAGATGAGAAACGGAGACGTGTGTTGTGGTGGTCGTTTTTTAGGGAGTGGTCTTTGGTTGGTAACAATAGTTAACCGAGCATTGTATGGTTTTTAGGTCTGGTTTTCTCATAAACTCGATCACTCTTCTTTGTAATTAATGGATTGAGCACATTTAAAAAAGAGTGAAAGGCACCAGAGGTCACGAAGTTGCGCGAAAAGTAAGGATTGGTCACCAAGTTGAAAAACCTCAAAACGAGGTCACAAAGTTGTGGAGTAGTCAATTTTTGGTCATTCCGTCATGGTGGGCGTCAAGTTGCTGACGTGGTAGTGTGTTTTTTACAAAAAACACCTTCAACTTTTATATATTCTAATTGTTAGGTCCTTCTACGGGCATGAAAGGCACCAGAGGTCACGAAGTTGCGCGAAAAGTAAGGATTGGTCACCAAGTTGAAAACCTCAAAACGAGGTCACGAAGTTGTGGAGTAGTCAATTTTTTGTCATTCCGTCACGGTGGGCGTCAAGTTGCTGACGTGGCAGTGTGTTTTTTTAAAAAAACACCTTGAACTTTTATATATTCTAATTATTAGGTCCTTCTCCTTTTTTCAAGTTGCTGACGTTGCTGCCTGGTCCTTCCCCGCCGTCTTTCCGAGCTGCTCCGATGTGCGCGTCACGTCCAGCACGTCGTCCACCACCTGGAAGAGCAAGCCGATGGAGCGCGCGTACCGCCGGATTCTCTCAATCTCGCGGTCCGTACCTCCGCCAACAGTTGCACCACACACGGTTGCGGCCTCGAGGAGTCGCGCTGTCTTGTGCAGGTGGATGTGCTCCAGCATGACGAGGTCGGCGCAGCCGCGGGCAAGGTGCTCGAACGCGAGCGCAAGGAGGGCGTCACCGGAGAGCAGCGCGGTGTTGGATTTGAAACGCTAGATCAGCCGGCCACACGCACATACAACTTTGGAAGCAGCAACTGTTGATCGATTACTGGCTAGTACTCATACGTGAGTACCTTAGCTAGACGTGATCTTACGTGAACGAGCTAGCTTGCCGGACGTATACTAGCGATTCTTTCCGGCGACTCGAACCTTGCGAACTTAGCGACACGAAGAAAATACGGGAATTGATTTGATTGCCAAAGGCACGTCTCGCGCCTTGCGTCAGCAACTTGAAAAAAGGAGGAGGACCTAACAATTAGAATATATAAAAGTTGAAGGTGTTTTTTATAAAAAAAAACACACTGCCACGTCAGCAACTTGACGCCCACCTTGACGGAATGACCAAAAATTGACTACTCCACAACTTCGTGACCTCGTTTTGAGGTTTTCAACTTGGTGACCAATCCTTACTTTTCGCGCAACTTCGCGACCTCTGGTGCCTTTCATGCCCGTAGAAGGACCTAACAATTAGAATATATAAAAGTTCAAGGTGTTTTTTTTGTAAAAAAACACACTACCACGTCAGCAACTTGACGCCCACCGTGACGGAATGACCAAAAATTGACTACTCCACAACTTCGTGACCTCGTTTTGAGGTTTTTCAACTTGGTGACCAATCCTTACTTTTCGCGCAACTTCGTGACCTCTGGTGCCTTTCACTCTTTAAAAAAAGGAATCCATCAGGTCTAGGGCTGGATCGCAAGTATATGCAAGTTTAATAATGCAATAAACTCCACTAATCCAGGAACATTGCAAGTAATCATCGTGTGACCTTTTAGATTTTCTTGAAACCAGGATACTCCCACTGGTTTTATAGAAGGCCACTACGCATTTCAAGTTAAAGCTTTCACTAATTTGATCAACAATATATTAGTTATATTTCACCAAAATTATACTATCATTGAATCATACTCCGTATTTGAAAGGTGTTTGCAATAAAAAATATTTTTAATACATATAACTTACATGTTTCATTGTAAAGTAAACCCAACGGTTGAGTTCAAGTTTCAATAGGCTCTGGGCTTTGTTTGCCATGTTACCAATTATTTGCCGACCATCTCAAAACAAAAACAAAAAAAATTGCCATAGTGGTGCTAAGCTCTTGAAAGACTGGCCAGAAGTCGGATAAAATAACTGAATTCAACCACTCGAGTATAGAGATGATGAGATGAACGATAACAGACATGTGATGTGAGGTCTGCCACAAAGTAAATGTTACTCCACCGTGTTATACCAGAACAAGTGGATTGTAGCTTCAGCAAGCGACTAAGGTTGACAAATGTGTACGGAGGTGCTGGGCAACCACTGATATGAAACCTTGACCGAACTTCGCAGATATTTACTCCCTCATACACATAAAACCTTCAGTCAGATTACCTGAACGTTAACGACAACAAAAAAATGCTATACAACAATAAATTAAGGTGCATGACATGAAAAAATGTCTGTGGGCACGGTTACTCCATTTGAACAATGGCTCGTATGGAAGGGCCTAAATGAATACTCATGTACAAGTATACTCCCAAGAAGAGCAGCTCGCCTTGGAGCTTTCACCTAATCATCCCCAGTTGCTGCGGAACTTAAGTTGCCTGGTCAATATGTGGGATCCCATGTCTTTGGAACCACTCTGGCATATGAAATGCATCATACAGTGCTGGTCTAACATCCATTTGAAGAGAAAGGTGCTTGAGAAGCGGAAAGATCACCCCCATAAGCTAAAATTTTAGGAACATAACTGGTTCAGTAACACTGGAACTTTCAACTTTAGAACCAAAGAATGCTCTTATCTACAATACCATTTTACCTGATTATCCATGGGTTGTCCAGCTGAAAATGTAATGCAAGGTATCCCATTCAATGGCTGTAGTAGGAAACTATAAGGATTGTTATCGACAAGTACAATTCTACGGAAATCTTCGGATAAACAAGAAAGATCCTTTACATGGTCTCTGTATTCCCTGAAATTGAGAGCATGCCAGCATTAGAAAACTGAACCAGCTCAACCAAAGCAGCAGCAAGCTTGATTTCATAAACAGAAACATGAACAGACTACAATCAGCAACGTATACAAGTCAACGGGAACACAGGCTTCCCATATAAGATCATGAAGGTTTATGTTAGCAAGCAACGCAAATGTGCCCCCATAGATCTGGTTTCAGTCGATTCTGAAGGTTTTCAATCACTTCTAAAGAAAAAGGCCATGGTTTCAATCTTGGATATGCAATTACTGGTATTATACCTCAAATTTGCACACCATGACAATAAAGATGGATTGGAAATAGTAGTCAGCATCCAATAAAAATATATATGAAAAATCCATGAGCACGAATGGAGTGTCACCACGTTATGGTGTAGCACTTGTGGTATTTAATTTCCTACTTGCCAAAGGCCTCCCAGTAAAACCAGTCATAGCTGCTCACTAAGTAAGACGATTATCAGCTATAAGACTAATATAGTCAGGAACAAAGAGTCCATTATTTACAGCTTATAGAGATGTTAATGGTAACTTACGTATTAACAGTTGATGGTCTATAGAGACGCTGACAGAACCTGTTGTGAGCATCAATCCTGTCAACGAAAGGCTTTGCATATCCTGGGGAAAGCAAAAAAAATCAGTCATATGCAGTGAAATTATCTGGGCTCTTGATGGACAGCAATATGAATATTCGGGAGGACAAACCTTCCAAACCAGCGGTGAAGAGTATAAGATCGGCGAATTCACTAGTTTGCTGCAAAAACTCATGCAGACCAGGACGCTCAAATACAGTTACATGATTCACCCTCTGTCTGCCTTCGGCATCCTTTACAACAATGAATACAAATCCCCATAAGTACCTTCCTGAGAAAGTGAGAACTAAAACTAAACATGAAAGTAAAAGGCGCAAACATGGATGCATGCTTGCCTTCTCAGACGATATGCACTCCATGTCAAAGCAATGCAGCCCTGCTTCGACCGCCTGGGTGCGCACAGCAGCAGCAAGGCTCGATGACTCATATGCACAGACCAATGTCTCGTCCAAGTCCAGCACTACCTGGTGATGCACCCCCAAAATAATTTACAGACTATGCAGCAGTAAGCAAGGAAGCTCACTGAAGAAGACTTGATAACTAAACCATCAAATTAAGCAGACATTTATAGCCTAGCCTACCATTCAGTTTGAGATAAGCAGAGTGCTTTGTTAAACATGCCTGATACTACATATCATACCACCATTTCACCTCAAAATTAACCTTGCAAAACATTCCTGCCTGCACACAGCAATCAAGCTCTAGAACTACACCCAATTTAGCTGCAGTTCACCACTGACCCCGTAAACCCCAACCACACAGGTGATCCCTAACACACGCCACCATCCTTCCGCGCGCCAACACGTGGGTCCGTACCGTGAGCCGCCCAGGCGGTGGAGACAGCGGACGCAACTCGTCAGCGGGGGCATCAGAGGGGAGCCGCGCGAAGGCCACCGCGGGAGCGGCGGAGAGGAGGGAGTGGCGGAAACCGAGGAGCCTGAGTACCTTCGCGCAGGAGGAGGGCGCGCCGCGGATGACCCGGAGAAGGGCCTGCAGGAGGAAGCCGAGCCACCCCACCACCGCCCGCCACGCCGCCTGCCCCCGGTGCTGCGCCCCCGCCGCCGCAGCCGCCGCCATGTCCGCGGTCGCCGGAGAAGGGGCTACGAGGCCGCGCCGGGGTGGAGGCGGAGAAGCCAACTGGAGGAAGCAATCATGAGGCGCGGCGGTCGTCGGTCGTGGTTCGTGGAGGCGGCTTCTGAAATTTGTGACAGACTATCTGGCGTCCAGCAGAAAAGGATTTTCCACTCGAAAGTAAAATGCAGAATTTATTTGTCTTTTTTCATAAAAATAGATATGTACACACTAAAATACGTCTAAATATATCTGTATTAGATAAACTGGCGTCAAGGAGTACTATCTAAATACCAAGTTTTATTCCAACTTGGTGCAAAAAGTTGTACGGAGTACAAGTATTTTCTGAAGCAAATGTATCGGGATGTCATGGGCCACTTGCATCCCTACATCACACCGGAAGATAAAGTGAGGAAGATATGCAATACACGATCATGTTTTTTATATTGGAAGACTAAGTTTGTGGTCGCTTCATCTCAAAAAATATTTACGGTTGTTGAATTGATGTGCACAGCTTGTTTTATAATCTGTTGCAAATAAAAATAGCAATGGAAATACTATGTTTAAACAAATGGTAAACGAATCAAATTATCAAAAGAAGCCGATATAAACAGATTGGTTGAGCAGCTTCCAGACGACAAAAGCATCGCCGTTCGCATAGATGCAATTCTCCATGCCGAAGTCGCCTAATCTTTTGTGAGAACTCTGTCTTTTTTCTCTTGGATGTAGCTGATTATCTCAGCCGTGTCTTTTATTTTGTATAGGTTATATCAATCCTAACACTATCCTCATGTAAGGAGCGATCACATCACGTGGGCCATTTCTCTTTTGAACTAATTGCATGGAGAAAGACACATACCAAGCCAATCCACGGAGGGAACACAACATCTGCCTTATCTACATGGGTAATCGTGATGGAGATTGGAGCTTCATGTCCTTCGTCATAAGTTAGTGTAATATATCCTCAACAAATGATGAACATGTGTAGTTTTATTTTTGGCATAGTAATAAACATGTAGTTGGCACTATCGATTTTTACCTCTGTTTTTTCGGATACAATGAGTATAAAAATATATAATATAGAAAGTAAGACATTCATCCGGCACCACACCACGTGTACATACTCACGTCGTGCCCTTTGAGTAAGTAACTTTTGCTGTTGTCATGAAGACCGTCTTTCGCTAAAAATGAATAATCTGTTTTTAGTGTGACATAAAGTCAAATTCAAAAAAATGATGATTGGTGGATAGAGGGAATACCATTCTCCTAACTACACGTTTATTTGTTTGATAAATCGCGTGAGACACTAGTGCCATGACTAGTTATATATACATCTTCATTTCAAGCATTACGTATACTTTAGTTATAAGACATGGTCTCCAATTTCAAGCAAAAGAATGGACATGCAGACATCGTACATATATGCACACTTGTATACACAACTCTCATCCTCGCGGACCATCCCTTGGGTCTCCCTCGACTTCAGCTACAATTTTTGCTGTCAGGAGACGACCATGGATCCATATGCTTAAAGGTGTTTTGGTGCCCCCATCGTCCGGGAGGTGGAGGTGAGTCGGTGGTCGAATGAGCACCTCCAACCATGTCTTTGATGCATTGTCGTGGGTGTGTGAGGATTCATTTCCTCAAATCTGATATGTCGGGGGAGAGTCATCGACCATGATGCTTTTGCCTCGGTTCATGGTGTTCCTTCGGCGGCATCATGGACGTGCAGATAAGGTATCTCCTTGCTTGCCATTTGACATTTTGGCATTGTCTTCAAGTCAATTATTCGCCGTTTGCATCTCGGTGACTTCTTGGCCACAGTCACAATGACTCCCTCGAACAGGTGGCAGTGACGACGAGTTCTCTTAGACATGTCGCAGTAGATTTTAGTTTCGGTAAACTTATGTTCTTGTAAGGATTAAACCTGGTTACTACATGCATTGTCGCCTACGCAAAAATAATATATACACGCAAATACAATGAACGAAGGAGGTGTCATCTTCACACAATCGCATCACGTCGCGTCGCATCACAAACGCGGCGTTGGCCACGTTGCGGGCAACAACGGCGCGAGAACAGCAGCCCCATCATCCATACAATCAACGACGTGCGCAAATGGTAACAGGGAAAAAGAAAAAAAACAGCGCGGCGCGGTCACCCAACCCCGCCTGCCCTGCCCTCACCGGAGAGCGTTGCCCACTTCCCGGTCTTCCTTCCCCGAGTCTTCCGAATCGATCAGGTCTCCGGTAGGCGCCGCGGGGAGGGAGGCATGGCGAGGAGCCTCGACGGCTGCTACTCCGCCAAGGACGTCGCCTACAGGTTCGCTCCCCAACTCCTTCCCTTCTGACGTACTCTCGTCCCGCTGCTGCTTAGTTGGGTCAGGAACCGATTAATTGAACCCTAGGATCGAGAATCTGGTTTGATCGTTGCCTTGGACTAGGACTTGATTGGTAGAGCCTTCAATTCTTGGTGTACATGTCTGTCGATAGTCTGCCTACTGCCCGCCAGGATTGATCTATGTCAGGTCGGGCGGTTTAATTTCAGACTACTGTTGCAGTGTTGCTGGTTCAGAACTTCAGAAGGATACTGAATCATTTGGTTGTTAGGTAGAGACTCCAAGTAGATCTAACATCATAGAGACTAGAGGAAGTGCCTGTTCCGAGCTAGTGAGTCATCACTGGACCTCTGCTTCTTTCTTGCGAGTGATCATAATCAGAAGTACTAGTAACTAGAAAAGAGGAATTGGATGTGACATTTTCAGTGCAGGCTAGCATTGCCTGCTGATAGTGGGTACCTGATTAGACCGACACAAGTAAATACAATGGAACATAGCTTAAACTTGCGAATGCGTACAGAAAAACACACAGTTGTTGGTTATGTGAATGCGACATTCTTGTGGAAGCAGTAGGATGCTAGTTTCAGAATAAGAAATCTGACGTAGTAGTAGTACTAATTTTTAATGAAAGAGGGCTTCACCGCCAACAGTCCCCGAGCTTGTGAGGGAATAGCCTGGGCTCTTCCGGCAGGTTGTTGTGAGACAGTGTCGCGCTGTGTACAGCAGATTCAGCTTCTTAATTCTTTGCTCTCATGTTTCTTGTGTTCTCTCACAGTTCCTGAACTGTTCTCTGTTCCGTACTGTTTTTTCCCTTACTGAAATGTAATATCAAAGCTCCTGTTCCAGTTTGCCAAAATAAAGTGGTTTCAGATTTGTATGTCCAGTTTGATGATGTATGCTATTTGCTCTTTACTGGCAGCTGTGGATACTGTGGCTATGCATTGAACTTGAGCTCTTCGACACGGAACACGGCAAATATTGGATCGAAGTATGGAAAGCAGATCAGGAAAGGCGTCATCTCTTTCTACGCAATCGACGAGACCCGGTTCGCGCAAACCGATGAGGTGAGCTGCATGCCATACTTCCGCTCAGGGTTTTCCTGGGGTTTCTTTAGGAAGAGGACACGACTGCTCTGCCGCAAGTGCAACGGTTATATCGGGAACGCTTACGAGGACGAGGACTCCACCTTGTATGATACTAGCTTAGATGACGCACCCACGAGCTCGCACCCACGAGCTCCGAGGGCAGCAGCATTTCGAGCAGGAAGAAATATATTATCAAGATCAATGCACTACAACCCTCAGCGGAAGACTCTGGTGTTCCCTTCACCCTATGACAACAATCTGAACTGCTGCAATGTGTACATCAGGAAGTATGGTTGTGCTACTCTGTACTGGACTGTGATTCTGCGGATCGGTTAAATGCAGAAGCAAGAAGAACTTGATGCTGCTCAGAGTTTTTTAGGGGAATTTACCCTCTAGATGCTGCTTCAGCCATCTTCCTGCCGATAGTTGATAATGATTTTCATTTCTTTTCTGCACAGGTGTACATGTATATTTTTAACAGGATTGTTAAATTTTGGTTCTGTTAATATTCCATAATGTTATGTTAGTTGTTTATAACTTCAGCATATGTGTATATCCTACCTCCAGATTGTGTGCACCATGTTTGTGACTATTGAAACGTCTAGTTGTATGAAGTGTCCAGTTTCATGATAGCCTTCCTGCGAGAAGACACTAGAAGCCTGTGTATATCGTACATTCGTTCGTCTGCTAGCTAGTTGCAAGGATGATATACAAGCCTCTAGTCTCCGCGTTACGATTTGAGAACAAAGATCTGCAGCAATCTAACTACTGAGTTTCAAATAAAAAATCTAGTGTGTTGAAACTAGAATGGAGAAGGATGCATAAATTGGGAATAACCTTCATGGCAGAATTGCTATCCGGAATTCAGAGAATCTTTTCCACTACAGAGTTTTAACCTAGTACTCATCACAGAATTTTAACCAAGTAATCATCACATAATTGTTGCTGCTGTTGGGCATCACCAAACGGTAACGCCTTTTCTGGACTGAAACATGAAACGGCACAGCTATAATCAAGTGCTCAACTCACAGCTATCCGGATTTCAGAGAATCTGTTCTACTTCGGAATTTATACCCTACTACTCAAAAGAGAATTAAACCGGGCCAACAAAAAATGGTAAGTCTGGGTTGCTGCTATTGCACATAACCAACAAACAAGATTAGAAAGAAAGGGTGATGCCTTTCGTTGGACTGGAACTTGAAACTGCACAGCTAAACTCAATTGCTCAATTCACAGCAAGAACCACCAGTATTGGCCAGAATAAGAACACAGCCATTACAACTCAAATGTCACTGCATAATTGTTCAAGCAGAAGCAGGGTCTGAATTTTCAGAACAAAAGCAATGTCACAAGAACAGATCAAGTTTAGGTAGCAACACAAGAGCCGGATGGTTTTTCTCAACCTATATCTCTATGCAAAAAAATTAAGAATTCTCATGTTGCCGGTCCGAGGCAGCGACGCTTCTGAAGAGGTGAACTGTAAGGCAAAAGTCGGGACACCTGCTCTGGTCTTTCTCTACTCTGCGTCGAAATCCGGGTATCGCTGCTCGTTGTTAGCTGAATTAGCAGAAAACTGTGAAGCAGTTAGGCATCATGCCACTGGAACTGCAACCGTTGCAGCAGAAATAATCTCATATTGCTAAAACAAGTCAACAGCAAGATAAAAAATACAGATGATGTATAAAACCTGAAAGAAATATAAATGCGGAAAGTAGCTTGAATGTAGTGCTGCATTGAATTCTGCATATTTATTCGAAACAATTACAATAGGTTAAATCGTATATAATAATATAAATAATTATCTTCTTTGTGAAGTTGAACTGAGTTGAGTGGACTAATTTGGGTTTTCAAGTTCCAAGGTTTTTCACTAGCATCATGGACTAATTTGGGTTTTCAAGTTCCAAGGTTTTTCACTAGCATCATAATATTAAAATCAAGATGGAGTATGAACAAGTGACCTGTGAAATAATTTAACCCAGCAACCAACTAGCTTTAGTTAACTTTCTAGCATCTGTACACGTACTGATAAATCCAACTGAGCTACAACAGTTCATACAATTCCCAAAGTCCTAACTGAAGCAAATTAGCGACAGTTTGAGCAAACTGTTTTTCAGACTACAGCAGTTTTTTATATTAATGACTACAACAGTTTCTTGATACTAATACCATTTCGAACAATCAGACACCGGACTACAATGGTTTCAGTATAAGCTTTCACAGCACAGGAAGAACAGAACTCCATTAAAACAAACCCCAAAAGATCATGGCCATGCAGCAAATAATATCTGCCAGTTCCAGTCAGGGTCTCTCACCTGGCGGCTCGGCCGTGATTGTGAGGGTCTGTCCGCTGCGGGGTAGGTCGACGACGAGTGGGGTAAACCGCCCGTATGTGCCCGCTCGGACGTACAAGCCGTTGTTTGGGACGTGGACGTCCCCCATGTTGCCCAGCCGTCTGGCCACCTCCTTCCTCAGGTGGAACACGCACCTTCCCCAGAAAACGAACGAAACGTCTTCGCCGTTGCTCGTGAGCACCACGTCCCGCGACTGCAGCAGGTTGGCTAGGGGGAGGCGGAGCTGCATTGAGTTGAACCATGGTTAAATTCAGAAGATCAAAGAGGCAGGGTAGTACTGGGCTGAATTTTATGATCGAAAACACAAAATACGGAGGCGCGGGAAGTCAAGAAACAGAACCAAGAACTGCTCCCAAGAAGCGCGAATTTTGCAAGATGCCAAGAACAGAACCAAGGATTTATCCCAGGCGAGTGAAATTAACATAACTTGCAGTCCCTGCGGTGAAATTCCGATGCAGATTAACGGCATTCAAGAACCCAATTCGCTCGATCCATCGCTGTCCCGCAGAATTCCGAAAGTAATTCGACAAGAATCCAGAAGCGAGCATGGTGAACTCACCCTATTCGGAGGCGGAAGGCGAGGCACGCGCTCGGTGGTGGGAATGGGCACCACCAGCCACTGCATCATGGTGCTGATGTTGTCGAGGTCGTCGTCGAAGTTGTCGACGCTGACGACGCTCGCGTTCCAGGGGAGGAACCTCCCGTTGGCGCGGAGGTAGCGGTAGCGGCCGCCGACGACGGGGTGGCGGAGCAGAAAGCCGGACCCCATATTGTGGGCGTGCCACCTGATGGTCTCTTCCTCAAGCTCGTCGTAGTTTCGCTGCTCGACGCGGAAGCCGGAGCAGCCGAGCGGCGCCGAGGTGGCGGTGGCGGCGAGGTAGCGGCCGTAGGCGGCGCTGTGGAGGTGCACGTGATGGTTGTCCCCGTGGTAGCGGTGCACCACCCACGCGGCGCTCATGGACGCCCGATGACTGCTGAGGGAGACGCCATGGCCGTCCTCGTCGGCGTGGAGGTAGGTGCCGTGCACGCGGTTCTTCAGCCACACGTGGCGCCGGTCGGGGAACGGATCCATCGGTCGCTGCCGGCGCTGCTGGGCCGCCGAAGAGCAGAGAGGCGGTGGCCGCTGCGGGGTGGAGAGAGAGGTGAGAAGAGGAGAGGCGAGGCGAGCGAAGTTGGTTGAGGCGGTTACCTTCGGGCGCCAAGGCGAAGAGGAGTATTTCAAGGTGCCTGACACGCCGTCGCCGTCCCGGGTGTCGGGCATTAGGTGGGCTTGCGGGCTTTTTTCTAGGCCCGGGCAGCCCGGCCCAAACCCTCACGAGCGCGATGTCTTCTCCCCGAGTCTCTCCTGATGCTGCGCCGGCGGGGTCGGCCAGGGCCGGCTGCGCGACCCTTCCCTTTCCCGGCAACCCTCTCCCTCCACGCCGCCCCAGCGCGCCGGAGCGGCGACGAAACGGCGCCCGCCAAACTGCCCTGGCGCGGGGCACGCGGACGCCGCCACGCCCGCCCGGCGCCAGCGAAGCGAGGCAGCGCGACGACGGCGAGGCGCGAGCGAACCACCACCATCAGATCCAGCGAGCGAGACCCTGTCCCGCTCCTTTCTGTTGCTCGCTAGTGGCTTCTCGCGGGAAGGATGCAGCCTGGTTCTGAAGCTGTTTATGTGGTGGGAGGGCCAACCCTGTACAAGGTCGAAAGAAGAATGTATCGAAATGCTGTAATCTGTCTACTGAATTTGGTCTACCTCTTCAGTCATGTATGGAGCAGACTATGTTTTGTACTGAAGTATACTTCGAATCCAGTCAACAATAATTTTTCGCGAAAACGCAAAAAACAATGTTGTGTTTCGATGCATTGACAGATAGAAAAGTTATTTACAAACTTATTTCTATACTAGGAGAAGATGTGTGAGACCACGACGCCCCACGCTCAGCCAAGATCGAGACACAGTCTTGATGATTTTCACCAAAGCGCTCTAACTGAGGATCGTGCATTCTGAAAGACGATGACGTTCTATTTCTTTCAAATCCACCACACAGTGAGCAAGATCACCCAAGAGGTGCCCTTGCACAACGAGCGGGGGGTGGTGTTGAGTACCAACGACCTTTCGGTCCACAAAATCGTCCTCCACAACATGCAGCCTAGACGTCAATCATATCCAAGAAACTATCTCATTTCAGATCGTTCGGAGAACGCACACCCGTGAGTATGTGGGGGCATCGATTACGTCCCTTGGTCGACATCGGGCGATTTGCTTGATGCGGTAGACCACGCTAGTATTTCACCTATCTAGTAGCGATCCATACAAGCCAGGCACACCATGAATTTCCCCCACGGTGGCGTTCAGGTTTTGCAATTCAACCTCCAAGATCTTGATTCTATCTCCCCATGAAACAAGGCATCGTAGCAAGACTTGGAACAGTATTGGGCATCGCCACATCGGATGTCCAGCGCCAAATCATACTCCGATAAATGCACAAGCAGATTCAAAGCGTCCAAGAAGTCTGCAATCCACCGGCACTGACGAGGGGTGTCCTCGACAATACCCATGGTTAAGGACCAAGGGTTGAGATTATGGGGTAGAGAGCGTGTAGAGTTGGTAATATCGAGCTTGTGCACCTTCTTCTGCTTCAACCAGCGCCTCTCAGCCATCCGCTTTTTTCACGCAACAAGAATGGTCGTCAGTCCGCCGTGAATATCAATCTAACTTGGTATATACGTGTCTCGTTGCTGAACTCACATAATGATGTTTGTAATACTGTATTCAGGCATTTGCCAATCCACCTAATTCCTTCTTTTTAGCTGTTTGGGATATCTGAATACAGTTGACAAGAAATTAGGCGCGGTACATCACTCCTCCCATATTTCCTTGCTTAGTGGAGCTGACCTGACCTGTAATTTAGCATTCTATGGTTCTCAAGTCAAATGCTTTCTACATGTTTACTTTTCCGGGGATAAGAACCAAATGGAAATATGTTTGTATCCAGAGAAATGATACCTTCAAATACAACCTTTCTCAGGCTCTAGATCTAACGACATTAGGGCTGATTCTGTAATGATTAGGGGTGAATTACTTTATGTCACTGTAACCTCGTACAGAGCATTCTATGAAAATGAAAGAAGTCAATTCGTAATTATAACGTGGATGAAGTTGAGCTATTTGGCAAGAGGTAAGGTGCATTGAGGATTCTTCAGACTTAGAGTTCAAGCAATACTGCAATAACGGGAATTCAGCAGAGACATTGCTATTTACTTTCATGCTTACACTGGGAGCTCACAAGCGCCCAGATGATTTTCTGGCCATAATGAGATTATTTTGCATTGCAATTAACCTGCAGATTAGTTCGTCTGAAACTATTGGTCAAGGATGGCAAAGCAACCTACAATTCGACTTCTGAAATTCACATCCCAACTTCCACCGCTCGAATTGTGCACGAAAAGGGAAAATAATCACGCCCACCACAAATGAACCGGACAAAATATCAAAACAAAGACCACAAGCACTGTATTCGAACATCAACGAGTCTGGATATGAACTTCAGAAACAAACAACTCTGTTCCACGATTTCTGGCTACAGCTCGATGTACTAAAGAAAAGAACAACTAAACAGGGTGGGTTACATTCCATCGAAGCTTTCTTGACCGCAAGACTCGTAAGCATCCGAATCTAGCAGGCGGAGGCGACGAAGACGATGGCAAGTAGGCAGCTTTTTTTTTCGTTCGAGAGCCTGAACAACTCATTCAGATTCAGAAAAACACCCCCTTCCAAATTCAGTTTGTGATGCAAAAATTAAGAGATCGGACACGCAAATCATTGCACGGGAGGATAAATATATTCGATTCCAGATCTGGGCTCATACAGAGCTACAAACTAGCAAGGTCACATGGTGAACTACTAACAACATTATTCCAACAACTACAGCTACTGAACTAGTAGTAACACTCAGAAACGAAACGGTTGCTGACGGCGAGGAGGCGGACGGATCTGGCGAGGTCGAAGACGAGCGGATCCTCTAGCCGCCGAATCCGTAGAGGGTGCGGCCCTGGCGCTTGAGGGCGTAGACGACGTCCATGGCGGTGACGGTCTTGCGGCGGGCGTGCTCGGTGTAGGTGACGGCGTCGCGGATGACGTTCTCGAGGAAGATCTTGAGGACGCCGCGGGTCTCCTCGTAGATGAGCCCCGAGATGCGCTTGACGCCGCCACGGCGAGCGAGGCGGCGGATGGCCGGCTTGGTGATGCCCTGGATGTTGTCGCGGAGCACCTTCCTGTGGCGCTTGGCGCCGCCCTTGCCCAGCCCCTTGCCTCCCTTGCCGCGGCCCGACATGGCTGGAGATCTGCCTCTGCTGCGAGCTGCTGCGAGCGGGTGGATTTTTTTTTTTTTTTTGAGAAGGCGAGCGGGTGGATTTGGTAGAGCGTTGGTGGTGGTTGTGATTTGGGGGCTGGGGAGGAGGGGATTAAATAGCAGGCGAGAGGTGGGAGGAGGCCGGTGTCTGCCGTTCGATGCGGGAGAGCACGGACGGCTCAGATGGCGATCCGTGGGATGGTGCTGCGGATCGGTGACGTGGTGGAGGAGTGGGCGCGGTGGATTGGCGGGATGGATGCGAAATTTCGTTTCCTGAGGCGCGAGCTCGAAAAGTTGGCCTCTGGGCGCGGGGCTTTGCCTTTCCTTTATTTTTCTGCTAATTCAGTTTCGTAGTACTAGCTAGTAGTATAGTACGAAAGGAAATTTTGGCTCCCGATCTCCCCCAGTGTTCATAACAGTAATGAAATACTCCCTCCCTTATAAGGTGTATACTGTTAAAATATATATAGGGTGTATTCTTTTCCACCGCTCTTTCTAAATATATTTTTACAAATTTAATTATGTTTACTTATCTCATGTAAACAATCCCGCGTCAATTGGTCAGAGATAATTTCATCCCAGACTGATGTAATTTTTCCCTCCGGAGCATTTTTAATTTCTTGAATAAAATATATAATCTATATATAGAAACAGAGGGAGCATTTGAGAAGGGTATTTCGAAGCTTCAGAAATTCCAAAAAAATACATGGACGCATATACATGTTATCTAGTATTGATCGACAATATGCTATACTGTAGACTACAAATCACAAAAATCATGGCTCTCTAAAGGTGAAAAAAACTCATTTCACTTATTACATTTCTCTTTTTTTGTGCATATACCTATGAAAAGATGTTTCGCTGCAAACTAAGTCGTATGTACTAGACATGTATAAGTACATATGTACGTGTACAACCTTTTCATATATTTTTTGAGACACACAATGTTTTTTTGTTCTCTTTATAAATGGAGCACTGAACTCGGTAGCTAGAAGTGTTTTTTGTTTTATGAGTTAATACATCTACAATCAAACTTGTTGCGTATTTTTCCAAAACGGTCACTGGAGTAAAAAATTAAATTCCGGTCAATCGATACACTCTCAGCTGGAGGTTAAGAGGCTACGTTTTGTGCTGACATGGAATACAATTGACTTCTTTGACTGGACCCACGGTGTTGTGGGGTTGTCCCGATCTTCACGGATTTGGGCGGAATCGACGATGAACACGAAGAACACGACGATGAACACGAAGAACAACAAACACAAGAGGGGCAAAAGAGGGTAAATAGCAAGACACAAGCAACCAATCGACCGGTAACACGCCCCGAGGGTAGCCCCCGATCCTCAAAGATGCAAGCACACTTACTCTTAGATTCGTTTATCTCACCGGTCGAATCTACCAGTTCAACCACCGAGATGGATGACGAGTAATCGCAACTACAAGGAGGAATTCATCTCCATGCAAGGAGGCCTTGGTTCATCTCACAAAGAGGCATCTCATAAGCTAAGCTCAACTCAATCTCAACATAGTCTAACCCTAGCAAGTAAGTGGAGATGTCCTATTTATAGTCTAGGCACCAAAGGGGGTGAGGGAAAGGGTTACACGGGTCATCAACCCGAAGTTGGTGCGTCCGTAGCGGTAGTACCGCTGGACCTAGCGGTAGTACCACTGCGGTGCCGCTAGAGGTACCGCTAGCCCTAACAGAGCGCCATTTTGGGCGGTAGCGCTAGCGGTAGCACCGCTGCGTCGCGTGGGCGGTAGTACCAGCGGTCCCGGCGGTAGTACCGCTGCCAGGAAGTTCATCTCCATCTTCTTGTCTCCTCTTCCGCTTTGGCGATCCACTTGTCCATCTTCTGCACTTCCTTGGGTGTCTTCTAGGTCTCCCATCCTAAGCACACATAAGGTATCGGAATGGGGTAGGAAGCCATTCATGTGAGTGTGAAGATCACAAAAGGATAGGAGCGAGTTCACCTTATCATGTAGGGCTTTTAACTCGTGCTCTCGTCATTGGTCCACTTGGCGTGTCATGTGTATGAACCGGAGGTTGGGCTACATCATCTCCCCCCCTCCCCCTTGGGAAAGAGTCGTCCTCGACTCTTGTCATCCTCATCGCTTGAAGTCCCATGGTATGGAGATAAGTCGGCGACATTGAAGGTGTCATGCACCAAGTACTTGGAGTTGGCGATGTCGATCTTGTATGCGTTGTCGTTGATGCGCTTGATGACCTTGAAAGGTCCATCCCACGAGGGTGAAGCTTGGACTTCCTCGCATCCGGAAAGCGATCCTTGCGAAGGTGTAGCCACACTAGGTCTCCTTCTTCAAATATCATGGCGCGCTTGTTCTTGTTCATCTTCTTAGCAAGGTCTTCATTGTGCTTCTCAAGTGTGATTCTTGTATCCTCATGTAGCTTCTTCATGAAGGCGGCGCGCTTGTCGAAGTCTGCTTGTTGTTCACGTAGTGGTAGTGGTAGCATGTCCAAAGCGGTGTATGGGTTGAAACCATAAACGATCTCGAATGGGCTTCTCTTTGTTGCTCGGTGTTGTGCTCGATTGTAGGCGAACTCGGCATGTGGAATGCACTCCTCCCAATTCTTCAAGTTTGGCTTGATCAACACACGAAGGAGCGTGGATAGACTTCGGTTCACCACTTCGGTTTGACCATCCGTTTGAGGGTGATAGGCGGTGGAGAAGAGTAGCTTGATTCCCATCTTGGCCATCAATGTCTTCCAAAAGTAGCTCACGAACTTGACGTCACGATCCGAAACGATGGTCTTTGGCACTCCATGAAGACGAACGATCTCCCTAAAAAACAAAGTTGCAATGTGTGAAGCATCGTGGTCTTGTTGCATGGTATGAAATGAGCCATCTTAGAAATCGATCAATGACAACAAATATGAATCCTTGTTTGTTTTAGTGCGTGGTAGTCCTAAGACAAAATCCATAGCAATATCGCACCAAGGTGTTGTGGAATTGGCAAAGGAGTGCATAGCCATGAGAGTTTAGTGTAGACTTAGCTTTGAGACATGTGCATCGGACTAAGCGTTCAACATCACGCTTCATTCTTGGCCAATAGTAGTTGGTAGCGAGCATGGCGTAGGTCTTGTCGCGCCAAAGTGTCCCATGAGCGATCCTCCATGAGATTCCTTCAAAAGAAGCAAACGAAGCGAAGACTCGGGAATACAAAGTTTGTTAGCCTTAAACAAGAACCCTTTGTGCAAATGGAAATCCTCAATCCCTTTGCCCAAGCATTTAGCAAAAATGTCTCCAAAGAAAGTATCGGTGCATACAAATCCTTTATCTCTTCCAACCCAAATTATCAAGATGTGTAAGTAGGTTGGTCTTGCGGGATAATGCATCCGCAACCACATTGTCTTTACCTTTCTTGTATTTGATTACAAAGGTGAAAGACTCAATGAACTCAACCCACTTAGCATGTCTTTTTTCAAATTTGTTTGGCTTTTCAAATATTTCAAGGATTCATGGTCGGAATGGATGACAAACTCCTTAGGACGAAGGTAGTGTTGCCAAACATCCAAAACACGAACCAAAGCATACAATCTTTGTCATAAATTGGATAATTCAAGCGAGCTCCATCTAGTTTCTCACTATGGTATGCGATGGGTCTACCATTTTGCATGAGAACTCCTCCAATACCCAAACCACTTGCATCGCATTCAATTTCAAAAGTTTTGGAAAAATCCGGAAGTGCAAGTAGTGGGGCTTGGGTTAACAACCTTTGAGCTCATTGAAAGCAAAATCATGTGCATGGCCCCAAATGAAAGGCACATTCTTCTTTGTAAGATCATGAAGAGGGCATGCAATTGTTGAAAAATCTTTGATAAATCGGCGATAAAATCCGGCAAAACCCATGAAACGTCTCAACTCCTCAAGTGACGTAGGAAAAGGCCAAGAGCGAATAGCTTCTATCTTTGCTTCATCAACTTCAACACCATTCGAAGAAACAACAAAACCCAAGAAAATGAGCTTATCGGTGGCAAATGTGCACTTAGAAATATTAGCATAAAGCTTTTCATTGCGAAGGGCCAACAAAACTTGAGCAACATGAGAAGTATGCTCTTCCACCGACTTGCTATAGATGAGGATATCATCAAAATAGACAACCACAAATTTTCCAATGAAAGGACGAAGGACATGATTCATAAGACGCATAAAAGTTGAAGGTGCATTGGAAAGACCAAATGGCATGACAAGCCATTCATAAAGACCAAGCTTTGTTTTGAAGGCGGTCTTCCATTCATCACCCTCACTCATCCTTATTTGGTGATAGCCACTCTTAAGATCAATTTTGGAAAAGATAGCGGAACCACAAAGTTCATCAAGCATGTCATCAAGTCTAGGGATAGGATGGCGATACCTAACGGTTATGGCGTTGATGGGGCGACAATCCATGCAAAGGCGTAGGTGTTGTCGTGCTTGGGCACCAAGATGACGGGCACGGCGCACGGACTCAAGCTTCACGGATGTGGCCCTTGTCAAGTAGCTCTTGTATTTGCCGCTCAATCTCCTTCGTTTCTTCGGGGTTGGTGCGGTAAGGTGCGCGGTTAGGTAGCGGTGCGCCGGGACAAGGTCGATGCGATGCTCGATGCCGCGTAGAGGAGGTAGTCCCGGTGGCACCTCTTGAGGGAAACATCTTCAAACTCCTTCAAAAGAGACAACAAAGATGGAGGAATGTTTGTTAAGGTGTTAGTAAAAGAGGCTTCACCCTTGCATATGAGCACATAGTGAAGTGTGGATGGGTCCTCTCTCAACTCCCTCATGTCTCTCTTGGTGGCAAATAGAGTTAAGTTTGGTGTGGCTCTCTTTGAAGATTCACTCATGTTTGGCTTGTGGCTCTCACTCACTTTTTGGTGGATCACTCTCTCACCACTCATCTCACTTGAAGCTTTGACACGGTCCACTCTTTCTTGTGCGGTGGATGACGCCTATGGTCATTTGGATGGTTGGCTTCATGTTGTGCTCTAGCAATTGTCTTGGCATTGTCGGCAATTACTTGACTTGGTGTCATTGGACGGAGGACAAAGGTCTTGTCATTGCTTTGAAACTATAGTAGTTTGTCCTTCCATCATGTGAACACTCCTATCATATTGCCAAGGTCTTCCAAGAAGTAAGTGACAAACGGTCATAGGCACAACATCGCAATCGACGGTATCTTCATAAGCTCCAATCTTGAAAGACACTTGCACCATATGTTGAATCTTGACGGTTCCGCAATCACTCAACCATTGCACATGGTATGGGTTGGGGTGCTTCTTGATCTTCAAGTTGAGCTTGTCACATAGTTCCTTACTTGCTAAGTTGTGACAACTTCCACCATCTATGATGACCTTGATGGACTTTCCATTAACTACCGCTCTTGTTTGAAATAAGTTGCATCGTTGGTCTTCTTCTACTTGGACATTGGTGGTCAAAGTTCTTGTCACAACCAAGGTTGGTTCATTGGGTCACCATCACAAAATATCTCCGTGGAGTCATCTTGAGCACTTTGTGTGGTGGTGACTTGGTTGGTGGCTAGGTACTCCTCTTCACTCATCGACTCATATTCTCCCAAGTCATTGACGATCATGACTTTCTTATTGTGCACTCGAAGGATTTATGACCTTGTCCGCCACACTTGAAGCATTTCAAGAGTCTGTGCCGGAGGAGAAACCTTGAGGTGCATTTGTTGAGTAGGCACCTTCTTGAAAGGTTGGGGAGCTTGCGGTGTTGATGATGAGACTTTTGGAGGACCTCTCATGCTTGCTTGAGGTGAAGCTTGTGTCATTGGAGTTGTTGAGGATGAAGGCTTGTTTGCAAAGAAAGATTTTGTCTTGAGATACTTGAGTTCTTCAAGCACGTGACGCTCGGCCTTTGTTGCTTGATGGACTAGCTCAACCAAATTGGTATAAGGTTGGAACTCACAATCTTCTTGATAGGATAGTTGAGGCCATTCATGAAACGAGCCATGGATTGCTCTTGTGACTCCTCAACATGGGCTCGTATCCTTGAGATTTCCATTTCCTTATAGTACTCATCTACGGTCCTCACACCTTGCTTCAACTCTTGCAACTTCTTGTATAAGTCTCTAGTGTAGTGACTAGGAACAAACGCTTGTACATCTCTTCTTTCATTTCAACCCAAGTGTTGATAGGTTGTTGGTGGTTTTGTACACGGCATCTTGGAGTTGTTCCCACCATAAGAGAGCATATTCCTCGAACTCCAAGGATGCTAGAGTCACCATCTTGTTGTTGGAGTAGTCGCAAACTCGAAATATCTTGTCAACCTTGAGTGCCCATGAAAGATAGGCTTCCGGATCACTTGTTCAAAGAACTTGGGTATGTCAAGCCTATGATTGCTCAAGTTGTCATATTCATCCGATGGTTTGGAGGTGGGAATGCACGTCCACGTCTCCGTTGATTGAGTCCATCACCATGGTGGTGGCTTGACTCGCTATCACTTGACTCGACTCGGTGATGGTGATGATGATCATGATGACGATCTTAGCGAGGGCGCGGCTCATGATGCGGCATTGGGTTCTCTTCATGGTTGACATGATCACGATGGCGGTGTCGTGGCCTTGGAGGATGGCGATGTGGACGTCCTTGATCACCATAGTCATTGCCACCCGGCACACCATTGCCATTGGCACAAGGCTCTCGACGTTCTTGATGTTGTGGTGGTGGTGATGGTATTCTTTCATGCCTTGCACCAAGGTTACGATGAAGCTCTTGATGGCCATTGTCATGGTGTACTTGAGGCGATGGGTGACGTTCATCATCATGACGATGTCGATCATGTTCGTTGCGCCTTGGAATTGCTTATCGTCCTTGATGATCACCTTGTCCATCTTCTCGCCGGCGTGATGATCTTGAAGACTCCCTTGAGTGACGAGATGATGAAGAAGATCCACGACGTGCAAGGTTCGCCATGTGCTCATTCATTTGCGACATTTGCTCATTAATGTTGGCTTGCATGGTTTGCAAGTCTTGTCGCATGTTGGTGAAGTTGCCTTCTTGAGCTTGTAGACGACGTTCATAGCGTCCTAGCTATCATGCACAAGGTGTCGAAGACCCACAAACTCACCATTCGTGACGTAGCCATGGTCGCCTTGATGACCTCCATTGATATCACCGTCCGAGCTTGAGCTCCCATTTGTACTTCCCCTAAACATGATTCTCAAGAACAAGTGAGATGTATTGGAATAAACTAGCAAGATAAACTAGTACCAAAAGTAAATGTGCTTGTTCAATGAGAATCCGGTTCTCAGACCCAACTCACACACTTATGTGGATAGGTAGGTATGGTGGTTGGAAAGCCAAATGAAATCAACCCGAAATCAAGATATTGTCTAGGCAAGTAAAGAACCAAAATGATCAACAAGCCAAACAAGTCGATCTCAAAAGAAAAGAAGAAAGAAACACACACGTGGCGATGAAAGTGACTTGTGCAACTATCAAAATGAGCAAGATAACCTAGCGAAGACTACGCTCGGTGTTGCACAAGTACTCGATGAGCCACTAGCTCGATTGCAAAATATGAGTGGACTCCAAGATTTGCACTAACGACACCACCTATAAGATGTTCATCGAGCGTTGGCGCAGCCTACAAGATGGCAAGTGGTGTTTTCTTTTCTTTCTCTTGGCTCTTTTTGCTTCTTGATTTTTTCTCTTTTCAACTTGGTGGTTCTTGTGCTTTTTCAGCTCTTGTGACACTCACTTCCTTGAAGCCAACACGATATATGATATGAGAACTAGCGCACAACTTTTGCTCGGAAACTACACGGTATCGAAGTGCAAAGTCCACGCAATCGTTAAGAGCTAGCCTCAATAGGACATGGTAAACGCAAAGATATAATGTGGCTTGCAAAAGGAATGGCAAGAGGTAAGGATTGGAGAGGTTATACCTTCGTCGACCGTGGATACCTTTGAAAGAAATCTACCATTGATGGAGCCGTTAGGTGGGGCGACCGTGGAGGCGACCGCGGCTTCGGCCGTGGATCCGCCGGCCGCCGGCGTCCAGGTAGCGGCGAACGTCGACGAGAGCACGGAGACGCAGGCCGTGGATGTGCCTGTGGAGAAGGCTGTGGAGGAGATCACGGCGAAGGAGGTGGAGGCGCCCGTGTCGACATCGGTGGGGGAGATTGGGGCTTTGGTTTCGTCACCCAAGTCTCCGGCGGAGCCCCTACCGTCTAGCCGCCCGGCGCACGTCGGAGGCCGCTTCTGGTGCCTCGTGGATGAGACGGAGGACGAAGGAGAAGAGGAGCGCGAGAACGGATTGAACACGAAGTACTTGCTACCCTCTTTGGAGGAGCTGTGCAAGACTCCGGCGTCTGCTGAGTCGGCAGCGTTGCTGTCCACATCAAGATCGGAGAAGAGATTGCAGCGGCGCGAGATGCAAAGGTACGCAACGCGGGTACTGATGATTTCGCCTTCTTCCGATGCAGGAAATCGTGAGAGCAGACCGAAGTTGAGGGCACCAAAGCTGCCAGTCATGCCGGCGTCCGTGTTCGTCGAGGAGAGGCCGACAGGTGACTGGATCGAAGTGCTTCGTCGGAGACGGCTGAGGAAGAAGGTAAGCTCGCCGGAATCTCGATCCGAACTCAATGGATCAAACGTACGAAATTCAAAACGTTGGAGTCTGGTGGGTGTCGGCCCGGCCAGACCCACGTCGCATGCAAGCCCACGGGCCAACGTCGATCGGAGTGGACTCGGGGAAAAAAGATAAAAAATCAGCAAGATATCGATCCTAGTACATCCGGAGTTGGTCTCCGAAAAATACTAGGTTTTACCTGGCGGCGAGCTTCGTTGGACTCGGCCGCGATACGGCGATCAGAAACAATGGCGTTCCGTGGGGGCGGATGAGGGGGCGGTGAGCATGGCCGCGGCGGAGGAGCTCTGCATGGTCGTGGACCGTTCCCTGGCCGCAACAGCACCTTCGAGGTGGGTGGCGCAAGCGGCACGGCTGGGGTACCAGATGGGCCTGGCTTCGATGCTGCTTATGCTGGCCATCGTGGGGGGTTCCACGCCGGCTCAGGCTTTGAAGGAAGAGGCCGCCGTGGTGGTTTCTACGCCGGCTATGGCGGCGGCCGGGGGAGACGTCCATATGGCCGCGAGGGCGCGTACCGTGATCGTGGCGCGGCTGGGTATGGAGGTGCTCCTGGCTATGGTGGAGCGCCAGGGCAGGATGAGTACGGGGGGTATGGAGAGCATGGCTATGGAGGAACTGAAGGGTACGGGTATGGCGCCGGCTATGGAGGTGCAGTCGGACACGGCGGCGCGGCGGACTATGGTGGCCCGCATGCGCATGTCGATCAAGGGCATGGCGGCTACGACCATGGGTATGAACACCATGGTGTCCGCGGCTGTTTTGGACCCTACGCGCGCGGCGGGCGTGGACAGGCTTCGGTGCCGGGACATGCTGCACGTGTGGCCCCGACTCCTCCACTGCAACGAGCACCGGCTGCAGCGGGGCTAGCTCCGGCCGTGGCGCCGACTCAGCCCACGGCGACTCAGACCGCGACGCCTCAGGCCGTGGCAACATCTCAAGCAGCGGCAGCTCCGGTTGCGGTGGCTCCGATCTCTGGGACACAAGGTGCAACTGCGGCTGTTGATACTCTGGCTGTTTCGGCATACCAGCTGGCGACGGCCCTTGATGTTGCCGTTCCGAAGAAGAAGCGTTGTTACCGATGTGGAGTTGCTGGCCATCGTTCGGCTGACTGCAAGGGGGATATCTGTGTCGTTTGCGAAGGACCGGCTCATGGGGGAAAGTGTGTCATTTGTTGACAGCTCCGAAGCCGCAAATCAGGGTCTATGGGTATGGCCACTAGGAGATCATTTTCTTCGAGTATCCTTGCACTGACACGTATAGACCGAGGATGGAGAATCAACGCCTTGCTTCCTTGGTGGTGACAGGGGGGGAGATGTCCATCCCGGATATTGTGACTCAACTGCAGCGGCTAGTTCCTTCTGAGCATTTTGCTTGGGAGGTGCGACAGATGGGGCCTAATAGGTATCAGGTGCAATTTCCTACAAGGAACGATCTAGAGAGGCTGAGAATTTTTGGCTTATATCAGGTTCCCAACAGTGCCTGCAGATTGATAGTGGATAATTGGGCGCATAGGCCGCAACCAATTAGAACTTTACCGGAGGTGTGGGTCAAGGTGTCCGGGATTCCAAGCCCGCACAATGGTGATTTCCTTGCTTTATGGGCTTTGGGAGATATGTACGGTAAAACTCTGGAGATTGATATGGCTTTTACTAGAGAGCATGGGGTGCTTCGGATCCGTATCGGTTGCTTGGACTACACTAAAATTCCTAGGCGTTTCCCTATGCTTATTAAGGATGGTTTCTACGACCTCTCCTTTGTGGTGGAGGGTGTTGAGCCTGTCCTAGATGTGGTGATGGGAAACAACAGAGGATCCGATGAGGAGGAAGATGATGATGAGATGGGAGAGGACTTTAGGGATGCAGTGGCTAAACTTGGGTACAATGGCTCAAGTAAAAGTTCAGAAAAGGCAAAAGAGAGTGATACAACCACGGAGACCGCTGGGGGTTCAACCCCCCAACCTCCTGCTGCCGAGCTTAGGAGGGGTGTTGTGTTCTCGCCTGAAGTGCGTAGTGCTTTTGATCGTGCGAGAGAGGAGTATGCTGCGCTGCGATCGGCAGCGGTCGATATGACTGAGAGGTCTTTCTCTGGAGAGCTAGAGGTGGCTGTGGGGAGGACAGCGACGTCGCCGTTGGGCTGGACGTCGAACCCCCCCTGTTCTGCGCAGGTGGCGCATGTCCAGGAGCCTCTTACTGGGCCGGCGGTGGTGCATCCACTGATGGAGGCCGAGCTGGAGGGGTCGGCGATGGACGCACGGGTGGTGGCACCTTCCGCTGCACCCGGCGTCTTCGAGCAGCAGGCGTCTTATGCCTCACCGTCTTCGGCGACGGTGTGCCCCCTGCGCTCTCCTAGGACCACAGGTGGTGGGTCCGAATCGAGCGTGGGGAATGTGACTGTGGCATCCCCTTGTACCCCAGGCGGGGGTGCTCGGGGAGCGGCGGGGGACAGCAACGCCGGTCACCGGTGTATGTGCCCACGGTGCCCTCCTTCCAGAGTCACCAGGCGGGTGATGATGGGAAGGAGGCGGCGCGCCAATGCGTCATCGACTTCGGTGGGATCCCGGACCCGGAGGCTTTGGGCCTTCGATCCAGCGGACGGATTCATGCGCAGACCAATGCTGATGCCACTCAGATGGAGCGGGCAATGGCATTGACGGAGAGGCGCGACTTGGGTACAGGTACGAATTTAAATAACAGCTTTTCGATTCTTGCTTTTTCGGATAAAGAAGTTGTCGATGGAGCGTCTAGATTGGGGGTTTCGTTAGGTTCGAACTCTGTTATTTCTGCTGCTTTGATTAAAAAATCGGAATTAGATCGAACAATGCATGTCTTACAACATAATATGCGGGATAAATATGAGGATCAACCACATAGTTTAATCCTCAATAGGGCTTCGTGCCTCACTGAAGATTTAGAGGAAGATGATATTGCTAGAGCTAGGGAAGATAGGACAGATTTTTCTATTGTTTCGGAGAAGGTCACTCGGACCAGAAAAAAGAAAGATTTTTCTAATCTAAACAAACGTAGAAGCGCTAGGATTAAACTACAAAAGAAAAGTAAAGATGCATAGTTTAAAAGGAGTCTTTTGGAATAGTGAAGGTTTTCGTGACCCCGGGAAACATCTGTTTGTTCAAGAATCGATTCGAGAGAGAAAATTAGACTTTTTCGCGTTATCGGAGACGGGAAGATCTAATTTTGCCACACCTTTTTTAACACATTTAGCGGCAGGACAATATTTTAGTTGGTTTTGTTTGCCGCCGAGAGGCAGATCCGGCGGGATGCTCATTGGAGTGAACACCGCAACTCTCCAAGTTAAAAATGTAGATGTCGGGGATTTTTGTGTTAAACTATACATAAAATCCAAATGTGATGGGTTCGAATGGGTCTTAGTGTCAGTCTAGGGGGCTGCACAAGATGAACATAAGCCTATGTTTCTATCAGAGTTAGTCCGATTATGTGAAAATGAACCATTACCAATGTTGGTGGGTGGGGATTTTAACATACTTCGGAAACCTGAACAAAAGAACAATGCGTCTTATAACCCACGATGGCCTATCATGTTCAATGCCATCATTCAGAGTCTGGAGTTACGTGAAATAGAATTAACCGGAAGACAATACACGTGGGCAAATAGGAGAGATGTCCCTACGTATGAAAAGCTAGATAGGATTTTGGCAACAACAGAGTGGGAACAAAAAATCCCTTTGGTTTCGGTTCGAGCTTTAAGTAGATCTGGTTCGGATCACACGCCCCTCTTCGTGGACTCAGGGGTACAAGCGCATCTAGGCAATAATGCACGCTTTTCGTTTGAACTATCTTGGCTTCGGACCGAGGGTTTTTACGAGATGGTGGCGGCCGAGTGGGCGGCTGTAGTAAAAGGGAACTCACCTATTGAGGTCTGGCAAAACAAAATAAGACACCTAAGGCGCTACCTTAAAGGCTGGGCTAAAAACCAAAGTGGGAAATATAAACAAGAGAATGAAAGGTTGCTAAAAATCATTGATATGCTTGACATCAAAGCTGAGAGCATTCCACTTAGTTAGTCTGAGAGGGATGCTTTGAAGGCGGCAAATGGTCGACTTTGCTGTCTTCGTAGGGATGAAGAGACAAAATGGGCCCAACGGGCAAAGGTTAAATATATTCAGGAGGGTGGAAATAATACAAAATATTTTCACCTCATAGCAAATGGCAAACATAGAAAGAAAAAGATTTTTCAATTAGAGCAAGACGAAGGAACCATTGTAGGTGATTCGAACCTAAAAACATACATTACTGAATATTATAAGAAATTATTTGGGGATGCAACACCAAATGATATTGTGCTCGATGAAGGCATGACACATGATATACCGCAATTAACGCAACAAGAGAATGGCTCCGGGGCCGGATGGATTTCCTGCGGAATTTTACAAGACCTTTTGGGAGGTTATTAGGGATGATTTAATGGCTCTGTTTGTTCAGCTGAAACAAGGAACTTTGCCCTTGTTTAAACTAAACTTTTGAGTTATTACTTTACTTCCCAAAAAAGAAAATGCGGTTCAGATTCAACAGTATAGACCAATATGTCTTCTCAACGTCAGCTTTAAAATCTTTACAAAAGTAGGTACTAATCGTATTACTGAAATTGCACACAAGATTATTAGACCGACACAGTCGGCTTTCATGCCAGGGAGACACATTTTAGAAGGTGTGGTTGTCCTACATGAAACCATTCATGAGCTTCAAAGGAAGAAAATGGATGGAGTTATTTTCAAAATTGACTTTGAGAAGACGTATGATAAAGTTAAATGGCCATTCCTCCAACAAGCCTTGCGTATGAAAGGATTTACACAAGAATGGTGTGATTGGATTACGCAATTTGTTCAGGGGGGGAGTGTCGGTATTAGAGTGAATGATGACATCAGTCATTATTTTCAGACTAAAAAGGGTCTTCGCCAAGGGGATCCACTGTCCCCTATTTTGTTTAACATCGTGGCAGATATGTTGGCTATTCTTATTGCTCGGGCAAAGGATGATGGCCAGATAGGAGGTCTCATTCCTCACTTAGTGGAGGGAGGATTATCTATTTTGCAATATGCCGACGACACTATCTTATTTATGGAGCACGATTTGGAGAAAGCAGTTAATATGAAACTCATCCTCTGCATTTTTGAACAATTGTCTGGCCTCAAAATAAATTTTCATAAGAGTGAAATTTTTTGTTTTGGAAAGGCTAAGGAGGTAGAGAACCAATACAAGCAGATATTCGGCTGCGAGTCTGGATCTCTTCCTTTCAAATATCTAGGAATCCCAATTCATTATAGGAAACTACCCAATGATGAATGGCAGCCGGTCGAATGCCGTTTCGAAGGCAAGCTCGGATGCTGGAAAGGGAAAATGTTGTCTTATGGTGACCGGCTGGTTCTTGTTAATTCGGTTTTAACAAGCCTTCCGATGTTTATGTTATCATTTTTCGAGCTACCTAAAGGAGTCAGAAAAAGGTTAGACTTCTATAGATCTCGATTCTTTTGGCAGAGTGATGAGAATAAAAGAAAGTATAGGCTGACCAAATGGAACATTATATGTCGACCAAAAGACCAGGGAGGCTTAGGGGTCGAGGTACTTGAGCTAAAAAATAAATGTTTGTTAAGCAAGTGGCTTTTCAATCTTTTGAATGAGGAAGGGGTGTGGCAGGAGCTGCTACATAACAAATACTTACATAGTAAAACTTTAGCTCAAGTGGAAACTCAACCTAGGGACTCTCCTTTTTGGAAAGGCCTAATGAGAGTCAAGGAGGATTTCTTCATTAGGGGGTCTTTTAAAATTGGCAATGGGGAAACAACGAGATTCTGGGAAGATACTTGGTTGGGTGACTCCTCATTGATGAACCAATATCCATTACTCTATAACATTGTGCAACAACAACACGTGTCAGTTCATGATGTGTTGCATAATGCACCACCGCTAAATCTCGGATTTAGGAGGGCCCTTGTTGGATATAAATGGGACATGTGGTCTCATCTATGCCACAGATTAATGGAGGTCACTTTGACAGATGCTCCAGATGTGTTCAAGTGGAATTTGACACAAAACGGTAAATTTACTATAAAATCTATGTATGAGGACTTCATAAATGGACATACTAGATATTTACAGAAGTATCTTTGGAAATTAAAAATTCCACAGAAGATTAAGATTTTTATGTGGTTCCTTCATAAAAAGGTCTTGCTAACAAAAGATAATCTTGCTAAGCGGAATTGGAAAGGTAATTTACATTGCTCCTTTTGTGGGAACGATGAGAATATATAACACCTGTTTATCTCATGCCCGTTTGCAAAACTGATTTGGAGGGTAGTTTTCTGTACCTATAATATTCCACCTCCTACTAATGTCACAAACATGTTTGGGAATTGGTTGAGGGGAGTGGATCAGAAGACCAAAAATAGGATACGTATAGGCGTGTCAGCTATTTGCTGGTCCATATGGAACTGTAGGAATGATATTGTTTTTAACAGGAAAGATAATTTTCATGTGTTACAAGTTATCCATACGGCGGTACATTGGATCCAGTTATGGGCTTTCCTGCTGCCTTCGGACCAGCGGGGACTTATGGCGGATGGATGTACGAGACTCCTGCGGTTGGCTCAGGATTTTTTCTCCCGGCATACGTGGCAGCATATTAGTCGACTTTCGTAATTTACTTATTTTCGCCATTGTCGGCTGAGGAGTCTTGCTTGATCTTAGTGATTTATTGAAGATGTAAACCTTGAGATACGTCAAAACTTTGTAATAATGCGGCTGTGTGCATCACTCGATGCAGAGGCTGGGATTAATAAAATTCCCTTTTCTAAAAAAAAAACCTTCGTCGACAACCTTACCCGTTGGTGTCAAAGTATTGTGCTTCCCAAGAAATTTGGGAAGTGGTGGGTGATGTATCAACCGCAATGGTGTCGTAGAGCGCGTTGATAGCTTCGCAACGAGCCAAGAATCACTCAAAACGGAGTCCGGAATCAAAAGATATGGTCAAACCGATTTGCAGAAAAATGAACTGCCCGGAGGTACCGCTGTTTCGGCGGTAGTACCGCTAGAGGTACCGCCAGCCCTAACAGAGGGCTGTTTTTGGCGGTAGTGGCAGAGGTGGTAACACTGCGGCGGTAGTACCGCTGGCTTCCGGCAGTAGTACCGCTACGGGAAATTCGGCCGAGCTCAAACTCGCGAAAATGGCCGACTTGGGCGGAAAACCTTGCAAGAAATCGACAAATCGGAGGCCGAAAAGTAGGAATTAGGCTCGGGGAAAGCAAGGGAAGAAATATCAACAAGTCTAGCAAGAGATCCATGGATCAAAACTTGCGAAAACGCACTCAAATCGCAGATCGATCCAAAAGCATTAAGGGGCTATTTTTGGTGAAATTTTCGAATTTCTCAAAATCAAAGAAAAATTTGGGGGAAAGTGGGGGAAACACAAATCAAATCCGTGGCAACCGTTGCTCTGATACCATATGTTGTGGGGTTGTCCCGATCTTCACGGATTTGGGCGGAATCGACGATGAACACGAAGAACACGACGATGAACACGAAGAACAACAAACACAAGAGGGGCAAAAGAGGGTAAATAGCAAGACACAAGCAACCAATCGCCCGGTAACACACCCCGAGGGTAGCCCCCGATCCTCAAAGATGCAAGCACACTTACTCTTAGATTCGTTTATCTCACCGGTCGAATCTACCGGTTCAACCACCGAGATGGATGACGAGTAATCGCAACTACATGGAGGAATTCATCTCCATGCAAGGAGGCCTTGGTTCATCTCACAAAGAGGCATCTCATAAGAGGCAACATCCAAAGGATGGAAAGGAGCTAAGCTCAACTCAATCTCAACATAGTCTAACCCTAGCAAGTAAGTGGAGATGTCCTATTTATAGTCTAGGCACCAAAGGGGGTGAGTGAAAGGGTTACACGGGTCATCAGCCCGAAGTTGGTGCGTCCGTAGCGGTAGTACCGCTGGACCCAGCAGTAGTACCGCTGCGGGGGCGGTAGTACCGCTGCGGTGCCGCTAGAGGTACCGCCAGCCCTAACAGAGCGCCATTTTGGGCGGTAGCGGTAGCACTGCTGCGTCGCGTGGGCGGTAGTACCGGCGGTCCCGGCGGTAGTACCGCTGCCTGGAAGTTCATCTCCATCTTCTTGTCTCCTCTTGCGCCTTGGCGATCCACTTGTCCATCTTCGGCACTTCCTTGGGTGTCTTCTAGGTCTCCCATCCTAAGCACACATAAGGTATCAGAATGAGGTAGCAAGCCATTCATGTGAGTGTGAAGATCACAAAAGGATAGGAGCGAGTTCACCTTATCATGTAGGGCTTTAACTCGTGCTCTCGTCATTGGTCCACTTGGCGTGTCATGTGTATGAACCGGAGGTTGGGCTACATCACACGGAAGGCCACAAGCAGAGCATACCCGTGCAACATTTTTTTTGCAAGTTGATTAGGTTGTCGCCTTGAGCTGTTTAGTTTGTCTTATTTCTGACTTTAGATTTAACCTTATAAGCCCGAAAAAAACATCTAAACATTTGCTTTTAGATTTGGGTTTAAACTTTGTCTTAGATTATGTTGCATGAGGAAAATCTATAATAAAAACACCTATTTAGAAGCATTTTGTTTGGGTTGACTAGGACCCGATGTGCTGTTGTGCATGGAAAGTTGTTGTACGAGGAAAATAATTGTGATATTTCCACTAAGCTCCGTCATTTTAACTCCTGAAATGGTGGTATAAGTATGTAATCCTTATTAGCTTGACCTTCAACATGGCATCAAATGTTTATGGTATTTAGCCAAATTGAAGCTACATTTTTTTCATGATTCTAAGGAATTCTGTGGAATATTGCAGACATAGGGTCAGGACTTAATCGGCCAAGCAAACTCGGCAAAATACACATCAACCTCTATGTTCAACTCCTCGTCACATCGAACTATATGCACTTAGGGTCCACCAAGCAAATGTGATTCGTGAACCTCGGTATTGTAACTCACGTAAACCAAAGCTTATGGTGGCATTGCCCAACTGTAAGAAATTCAAAACCTCGAACTTTTTATCTGATGTGGAACTTATAATCATTAAACATCAAGTCGGGCATGTTTCACTCAGTTAACACCAAACTTTAACATCAATATTTGGTGTCCCTAAAACGATTGACCTAATCAGATGTCGATTCGTCCAGCTTCTGCTTAGCTGATACAAGATGAAGCAAGTAAATTTCATTATCACTGCTATAGAAACGTTCATGGAGTTTCTCCTCTAGATGAAATCAAGTAATTATTCGAGATCATGCCAAAAAAAACATGAAAAGAGGATTCCATTTTTCGCCTCGGCGTCGTCGGTGTCAATGCAATATGCAACGTTTTCCGCACCTCGACAGTGATCTTGGTTTGAATTTGCGTATCTCGTGTCCAACATCAGAATTTCCACGTTGGGGAAGGGGTATTCAGCAGCACTTGTAAACGTATGAGACAAGAGATGATCATAAATCACTCATCATTGACATATACATTGCCTTCTTGCATAAGTTCATAGATGATCTACTCACCGTCCATATCCATAATATATGAATCAAACCACCAAACACTATCTAATTTAACTAGGCAAATATCACCTTGGCAAACGGTCAAACACCTTGTGTGCGAGGCATAGCGAGGTGGTCTCGACTGGGTTGAGTGTCGGGCGAATCGACGAGCGTCGGCGCTCAAATACGAACAGTGACCAAATCCATCTGACAAGATGGATGAGAAGGAGGTGGCATGTGTAATCGGCAGTCTCAATGATGTTTTTACCTGATGAGACGACCAGAGTCGCCGCCGCCGGTCCCAACCGCCCCCACCACCCGCAAGCAAACCCCCACCACAACACCAGCCGACTCAGGCGATCTCTCTCCCTCTCCCCCCAACACACACCGCCGTAACCAGACCCTAGTACAGCGTGCTTGCTCTCAAACTCGGCGCCGATGGGCGCCGATTCAGGCGACCCGTCCCGCTCCAGCGAGGGCCGCGCCCGCCCCGACCTCGAGGAGGGCGAGTTCGTCGCCTCCGACGACGACTCGGCCGGCTCCGACGAAGACAGCGGCTCCGTGGCCCAGCATCTCCACGGCGACGACGACGCCCGACCAGAGATCGAGGGGCGCTGCCTCGAAGGCGCCGTCGTGGATGGAGATGCCCCGCCCTCGTGCGAGCGCGAGTCGGACGGGACCATCAGCGACCTCGAGGAAGGCGAGCTCGTCGCCTCCGATGACGACGACAGCCGCTCCGTGGTCCAGCAACGCCACGGCGGTGGCGGCGGCGAGGACGACGCTCGACCAGAGATCAAGGGGCGCGGACTCGAAGGCGTCGCCGTGGATGGAGGCGCCCCGCCTTCGCCCACGCCCTCGCACGAGCGCGACTCGGACGGGATAATCAGCGACGTCATCGACGCCGATGCCGGCGCGACCTCGCCCGCGCAGGGACCGCGCTTCTTCCCATGCCCCGTCTGCCGGGAGGAGTTCAGCAGCGAGTGGGCGGTGCACGGCCACATGCGCGTGCATGTTCCGAACGGACGCGAGCAGGGGAGTAAGGAGCGGACACCGCCGATGATCAGCAGTGGTTGGGCCGTCGCCGCCAAGAGGAGCTCCGTTCGGCGCAGGTACGTTCCCCTCTAGAGCCAAGAAGCGGTCGATTCCATATTTCCATGGCCATTCTGGTCTCTGAGCCCGTGACTGACCCCACGCCATTCGCTTTCGCGAGCAGGAGCAGCAGCAGCGCGGAGCCCCATCCTCCCAATGTCGCATCATCAGACAATCCTACGAACCAGGTCGGCGTGCACCCCCCGAGTTCGCCGCAATGCCTCCAAGGCCACCAGACCGCGGCGCCTCAGGTCGTCGTCGCCCAAGCTCAGCCTACGGTCGCAGAAGCCGCGGCGCCGCAATTCTTCACCCACCACCCCTCTCCGCCTCAGGTCGTCGAGCACCACCAACAGCGCCCATCGTCGCCGGACTACATTCCAGCGCCCATGCTGGGACCAGCACCAAGGCGCTGGCCCTGCAAGGTGGAAGGGTGCGGCCAGCGGTTCGCCACGGGCGGGGCGCTCGGCGGCCACATGGCCGGCCGCAAGCATGGCCCCAGAGCGTCACCCAAAAAGCGCAGCGTCAGCGCTGGCACCGTCCGTACCGATACCCCCCGCAGCCATGGAAGTAGCCCAAGCGCAGCCTGATGCTGCATCGAGAGTGCCGGGCGTCCTGAGGCTTTTTGGCGTCAACATCGTGCCGGGGGAGCCACCTGCCTCTGCCGCAGAACAAGCTTCTTCCGCCGTGACCGAAACGGATCAGAGCTCCGCGTCGTCTAACAACAGCGAGCAGTAGAGGAATGGCGAGTACTAAGCAAAGGTTCGCTAGGATACGGCAGATGCTACTTGATAGTACGTATTACATACTGCAGTGGTCTTTCGCGTACATTACCCTGCTTGTGTCAATCACAGTTCCATATATACTTCCATATGGGGAGAACTTCAAATTTGGGCCCTTGGAATCAATACAGTATATCTCAATCTTTCTAACTTAGTACACACCTCAGTTATATGTATCTTCTTTCTGTCTGACTGTGGTTAGAGCTAGTGATCCTATCCTACTATATAAAAGTAGGAAGGATTCAGCCTCCGTCGCGCTATCCACGTCACCCGATAAACGACGGCCGTCCGATCGCGCACACGGACGGCTCAGATACCTCCAGATCCCGCAGAACACTGTAGCTGCTACAGTGTTACTGTAGCTGAGGAGTTTCTACCAATGGCGAGACGCCACGTCGCCCCGCACGCAATTTGGCGCATAACTTTACGTTACAGCCCCCGCCACTTTGCAACAAACCCCCCGCCAAGGACCTGTTAGCAAATTTCTGAAATCCCAGGGGCCTTCGAGCAAAACCATCCACACACCCGCCCTTCTCCTCTCTCTTTCGCGTGCGACCCGGAGGTCGCCGTGGCCGCCGGCGCGGCGCGCCGCCGTTTGGCAACTCCCCGGTCAAATCGGCCAGCACGGCGAGGTGCGCCGCCTCCGGATCCACCTCCTCGCCCACGCTCGCCTGCCGGGACGCCGTCAGGCCGCCGGAATCGACGCCGCCGCGATCGCCGTCCTCCGCCGCGTGTACGCGCCGCCCCGGCGACCAAAAGGTGGCGGCGCCGCCGCCTGCAGGTGCGCCGCGTCGAGGCGCGACCGGCGAGCGCACGCGCGCGTCCCGGAACGCGGTGGCGCGCCTCCGGCGTCGCCATCACCGCCGCGGCCGCTCCGCCCATGGGTGACGTCGACGCCGCGTCACCTTTGGGCCTGGGCTGCCTGCTGGGCCGCTTGCTCTGCGCCCAGCCCGTTTTTTTTTCTTCGCGTTTTCTTTTCCTATTTTCGAAAACTTTCGTAATTTTTCAAATAGGAATTCAAATCAATTGAAACCAACTTATATAAAAAAATACAATTCAAAATCTATATTTCATAAACTTTAGGACCTTTCCAAAAATATTTCGAATCATAAAATTCAAAATGCAAAAAAATTCCTCAAACAAATCTTCTTCTCCCCACAAAAAAGTATTCAACAAATTTCAATTAATTTCAAAATATATTCTAAACAAGATTTGTTGGATTTTCTAACAACAAATATTCCCCCCCCCCTAAAATATTGTTGCGTTTTTTTTTACAAAAAACAACAGCTAATATAACTTTCTATATCAATTATGGAGCTTATGACTTTTTTATATAAGTTAAGGAGCTTATGTAAAAACATTTCAAACTGCTGAGTATCCGTGTATACTCAAAACAACAAATTGTAATTATGTACAGATATATTCTATCAGCTTTTCCCGAATATATTATTCGAGTCGTTCCCAAATATATTTTACGCTGAATCTATAAAATAATATTTTGATTTCAAATTTAATCAAAACAACTATTTCTCACAATGACACGACAGTAATATAACTTTCTATATCAATTATGGAGCTTATGACTTTTTTATATAAGTTATGGAGCTTATGTAAAAACATTTCAAACTGCTGAGTATTCGTGTATACTCAAAACAACAAATTGTAATTATGTACAGATATATTCTATCAGCTTTTCCCGAATATATTATTCGAGTCGTTCCCAAATATATTTTACGCTGAATCTGTAAAATAATATTTCGATTTCAAATTTAATCAAAACAACTATTTCTCACAATGACACGACAGTAATTTATACCAGCGAACTCATATGTCTTAAAAAAACACACAAATATTTGGTACTATATATAAAAGTAGGAAGGATTCAGCCTCCGTCGCGCTATCCACGTCACCCGATAAACGACGGCCGTCCGATCGCGCACACGGACGGCTCAGATACCCCCAGATCCCGCAGAACACTGTAGCTGCTACAGTGTTGCTGTAGCTGAGGAGTTTCTACCAATGGCGAGACGCCACGTCGCCCCGCACGCAATTTGGCGCATAACTTTACGTTACAGCCCCCGCCACTTTGCAACAAACCCCCCGCCAAGGACCTGTTAGCAAATTTCTGAAATCCCAGGGGCCTTCGAGCAAAACCATCCACACACCTGCCCTTCTCCTCTCTCTCTCTCGCGTGCGACCCGGAGGTCGCCGTGGCCGCTGGCGCGGCGCGCCGCCGTTTGGCAACTCCCCGGTCAAATCGGCCAGCACGGCGAGGTGCGCCGCCTCCGGATCCACCTCCTCGCCCACGCTCGCCTGCCGGGACGCCGTCAGGCCGCCGGAATCGACGCCGCCGCGATCGCCGTCCTCCGCCGCGTGTACGCGCCACCCCGGCGACCAAAAGGTGGCGGCGCCGCCGCCTGCGGGTGCGCCGCGTCGAGGCGCGACCGGCGAGCGCACGCGCGCGTCCCGGAACGCGGTGGCGCGCCTTCGGCGTCGCCATCACCGCCGCGGCCGCTCCGCCCATGGGTGACGTCGACGCCGCGTCACCTTTGGGCCTGGGCTGCCTGCTGGGCCGCTTGCTCTGCGCCCAGCCCGTTTTTTTTTCTTCGCGTTTTCTTTTCCTATTTTCGAAAACTTTCGTAACTTTTCAAATAGGAATTCAAATCAATTGAAACCAACTTATATAAAAAAAAATACAATTCAAAATCTATATTTCATAAACTTTAGGACCTTTCCAAAAATATTTCGAATCATAAAATTCAAAATGCAAAAAAATTCCTCAAACAAATCTTCTTCTCCCCACAAAAAAGTATTCAACAAATTTCAATTAATTTCAAAACATATTCTAAACAAGATTTGTTGGATTTTCTAACAACAAATATCCCCCCCCCTAAAATATTGTTGCGTTTTTTTTTACAAAAAAACCAGCTAATATAACTTTCTATATCAATTATGGAGCTTATGACTTTTTTATATAAGTTAAGGAGCTTATGTAAAAACATTTCAAACTGCTGAGTATCCTTGTATACTCAAAACAACAAATTGTAATTATGTACAGATATATTCTATCAGCTTTTCCCGAATATATTATTCGAGTCGTTCCCAAATATATTTTACGCTGAATCTGTAAAATAATATTTTGATTTCAAATTTAATCAAAACAACTATTTCTCACAATGACACGACAGTAATATAACTTTCTATATCAATTATGGAGCTTATGACTTTTTTATATAAGTTATGGAGCTTATGTAAAAACATTTCAAACTGCTGAGTATTCGTGTATACTCAAAACAACAAATTGTAATTATGTACAGATATATTCTATCAGCTTTTCCCGAATATATTATTCGAGTCGTTCCCAAATATATTTTACGCTGAATCTGTAAAATAATATTTCGATTTCAAATTTAATCAAAACAACTATTTCTCACAATGACACGACAGTAATTTATACCAGCGAACTCATATGTCTTAAAAAAACACACAAATATTTGGTACTATATATAAAAGTAGGAAGGATTCAGCCTCCGTCGCGCTATCCACGTCACCCGATAAACGACGGCCGTCCGATCGCGCACACGGACGGCTCAGATACCCCCAGATCCCGCAGAACACTGTAGCTGCTACAGTGTTGCTGTAGCTGAGGAGTTTCTACCAATGGCGAGACGCCACGTCGCCCCGCACGCAATTTGGCGCATAACTTTACGTTACAGCCCCCGCCACTTTGCAACAAACCCCCCGCCAAGGACCTGTTAGCAAATTTCTGAAATCCCAGGGGACTTCGAGCAAAACCATCCACACACCCGCCCTTCTCCTCTCTCTCTCGCGTGCGACCCGGAGGTCGCCATGGCCGCCGGCGCGGCGCGCCGCCGTTTGGCAACGCCCCGGTCAAATCGGCCAGCACGACGAGGTGCGCCGCCTCCGGATCCACCTCCTCGCCCACGCTCGCCTGCCGGGACGCCGTCAGGCCGCCGGAATCGACGCCGCTGCGATCGCCGTCCTCCGCCGCGTGTACGCGCCGCTCCGGCCGCTCCGGCGACCAAAAGGTGGCGGCGCCGCCGCCTGCGGGTGCGCCGCGTCGAGGCGCGACCGGCGAGCGCACGCGCGCGTCCCGGAACGCGGTGGCGCGCCTCCGGCGTCGCCGTCGCCGCCGCGGCCGCTCCGCCCATGGGTGACGTCGACGCCGCGTCACCTTTGGGCCTGGGCTGCCTGCTGGGCCGCTTGCTCTGCGCCCAGCCCGTTTTTTTTCTTCGCGTTTTCTTTTCCTATTTTCGAAAACTTTCGTAATTTTTCAAATAGGAATTCAAATCAATTGAAACCAACTTATATAAAAAAAATACAATTCAAAATCTATATTTAATAAACTTTAGGACCTTTCCAAAAATATTTCGAATCATAAAATTCAAAATGCAAAAAAATTCCTCAAACAAATCTTCTTCTCCCCACAAAAAAGTATTCAACAAATTTCAATTAATTTCAAAACATATTCTAAACAAGATTTGTTGGATTTTCTAACAACAAATATCCCCTAAAATATTGTTGCGGTGTTTTTTTACAAAAAAAAAAACAGCTAATATAACTTTCTATATCAATTATGGAGCTTATGACTTTTTTATATAAGTTAAGGAGCTTATGTAAAAACATTTCAAACTGCTGAGTATCCGTGTATACTCAAAACAACAAATTGTAATTATGTACAGATATATTCTATCAGCTTTTCTCGAATATATTATTCGAGTCATTCCCAAATATATTTTACGCTGAATCTGTAAAATAATATTTTGATTTCAAATTTAATCAAAACAACTATTTCTCACAATGACACGATAGTAATATAACTTTCTATATCAATTATGGAGCTTATGACTTTTTTATATAAGTTATGGAGCTTATGTAAAAACATTTCAAACTGCTGAGTATTCGTGTATACTCAAAACAACAAATTGTAATTATGTACAGATATATTCTATCAGCTTTTCCCGAATATATTATTCGAGTCGTTCCCAAATATATTTTACGCTGAATCTGTAAAATAATATTTCGATTTCAAATTTAATCAAAACAACTATTTCTCACAATGACACGACAGTAATTTATACCAGCGAACTCATCTGTCTTAAAAAAAACACACAAATATTTGGAGTACTATTTAAGCAAAAGAAAAAGATTAAAGAAATGTGAATTTCAAATTGCTCAGTTTGTAAAAATCTATCTGATCATTTCAACCCAAATTTCACATTTACAAGTTTCATAATTTCAAATACCTTTCCAAATCTTATCATTTCGTTAACATTGAAAGAACAGAAATTTCAATACATTCCAACAAGGACCATTTCCAAAATCTGAACATTCTTTAAAAAACGCAAACTTTTTCGAATTGAAATAGCATTTATATTTGAACAACTTCTCAAAAAGATATATGAATTTTATCAAGGGGGCGCGGCATTGCCGTGCTATTTTCAAATTTGAGCCACCTGTAAAACCCGACTATTTTTAAAACGACAACTTTTTTGAAATTCAACGATTTCCAAGCTTAAACAATTTTTTAATGTCACTATTCTCAAATTCGAATTTACAAACACGTGCGCGGCATTTGCCGTGCCCAGATGTCTAGTAGTATACAAGAGGTCATTCTACATCTTTATTCTCATGATGAGAAGTGGTCTGATGAAGATAAAGAGCAGTGCGGATTTGCCCCCATACGCTGGATTGGTGTTGCTTATCGTGATTTTATTTTTTATTTTTTTGACAACACATGAACAGAGCATGTTGCAGTGTGCAGGTGGCATCTCATTCAGGTAATTGCTCCAAAGCAATACGGAATATTAACCTGCCTGTGTTGTTGTGTACTTCTGAATTCATATTTCCGTTCACTTGTATTATACTGAGCTCAAGAAGAAATTAAAAGAGAAAATATTATATCTCTTGTTTATGTTGTCTCTAGTGTCCATTTCTTTTTCCGGATCATGACAGACATATCGGTGAGACTCCTGTCAACAATTTGGTGTGCAGGTTTCTTCACTTGTCAAATAGAAGTTAGTTTGGGATGACTACTAGGTAGTTGATTGTGGTAGTTTCTTGAATTATCATTTTTGGGGGAATCCTTTGAGAAGTTTGGGTTTATTAGGCTTTGCTGATGCACCTCCTTGATCTCAGTTTAGACAAAACTCTGTGGAAGAGTTCTAAATATTTTGGCTCTGCTTGTTATCCTGTTCAGTTTCAGTAGAATGGCTTGATTTATTAGTAACTTCAGCATATTTCTTAGGAACTTCCCTCTTATTTCGATAAAGCCCTGTGGACAGCAAAACTCAAGTTAGCACAAAGCTATGCCTATGGTCATCATATTTGTTGGCCAACATTTGATGGTGGTAGTTTTCTGAATTCTTATTTTGGGAGGGGATTCTGTGAGAAGTGTGGTTGACTAGGATTTGCTGATGCATTTCCTTGATTTCAGTCTGTGCAAAAGTGTGTCGAAAAAGTTTTCAACATTTGGTTCTTCTGATACCCATGTCCAGTTTCAGTATAATGGCTTGATTTCTTAGGAATTTCAGCATGCTTCAGTCAACAGAAATATGACACAATGATATGTGCTCTTACTTTGAATGGATTAATATATTTTGGAAGTTAAAAGTGTTTCTGTGTTGTTTCGGATTCTGGGTATAAGATTCATCCTGGGAATTGGCATGCTGAGAGGGGCATGCATTTCAGAAATGTTTTAGGTGCTCTGAACTATGGCTGATCTTGGAGGGTCGGACTACCATGCAATAGATAGTATGTGTGCTACATGCGGTATTTTTTTTCTTTTCGCTGAAGTTACGGTGAGTTTGAGCAGTAAAGAGAGAGCTCTGTGTATTGTAAGCAGCGGACAAACCATCAAACCAGAAACACGGTGATCTTGTATGGAAAGTTGGAAACCACAGGAACATTCTAACTTCATGAACTGTATGCGATGCAAACTACAGTATTATTACAGTAGAAGGATGCCAAATCTTCTGGGATGCCCCTTTCTTAGAAAAAAAAAAGGAACTTCTCCCTGTGTACACACAAACGAGTTAGCACAAAGAAATGAATACGATCTTCATATTTGTTGCCCAACCTTGCACATCTTTCTAAGATATCGGAAATCCACTTCTGCTAATAGGTGTAGATAAACCGACTAGCTAAAAACACATTATAAAATATCAGAAAAATCCTGAAAAACTTGGATGTACTTACGGACATCGTAATTATGTTCACACACATTTCTCGACAAAATACATTTTGTGTGGCATGTCTAAATAAGATTACTTTCAGTGCTCCAAAATGAATTTTCACTAGACATTGTTTTTCTCTTTTTTACACATGCCACTAAAATGTATTTTTGTCCACAATCTTTTGAGTGAAGATAGAATGTCGGTGGTGCACATAGAAATTTATTCCATATTATATTTACACTATAAATGCATTTAAAATACAGTTTTTCACAATGGATGCATCTAGATTTATGATTCAAAATAGCGCATCTGAAATCAAGAAACATCAGAAATCCACTCCGTCCCCATTAACTCTGAATGAACCGAGAATTTTAACAATTCGACGGGCACTACAAGCACATGTAGTATGTGCAAATGCTGCCATAACCTGAACATATAACTAAAAAAAGAGGACTCGCTAGTGTTCGGTCAGTCAAGAAATACGCTAGCGCTCGGTCGAACCTTTATTCTTCAACTCCGACGCCCCAAAGCAGCCACTATTAGCCTAATCCCTTTTCTCCCCACCCGCATGCGTCTCGCTACCACGATACCTTGGCGCCCTGCCCAGCCCCAAGCTGCTTCACTCCCGGTCCACCGCCACCGATGTCATCCCTCTAGATCCCCTCACCCCACCCTGGGTCATCTTCTCCGGCGCCAACAGCCCAACCCACAGTTCGGTTATTTGCTCGCCTCCAACACGTCGTCGACTACTCGGTGGCCCCGACTCGCTAGCATCATCACCGTGGCCAGATGCGTTGTCACGGTCGCCGACGAGGCGCTCCGCGTGCTCTATCGATTTTGCAATGTGGGGATCGATTGAGCGCCGATTTTGTTCTCGGTTAACTATGAGGTAGCAAAAACGGTAAAAAAAATGTAGTAGTATGAAGTGCAAAATGAAGCAAGTCTCCAGGCACTAGAGCGAGGCGGACAGAAAAGAAAGAAAGAGAGGCAGCTAGGGTTTCAACCCTAACCGTCGCCGCCGGTGTCATCTGCAGTTTCATCGTCGCCGCCGGCAAAGATTCGACGGGTCCTCGCCTCCTCTAGTTGCCGTCCTGCGCATGGCGCTATACGAAGGTCCTTAATATTAGAGCTTGGTTTTGGTCGTCATCTTCATTGTTAATGGAGAGGATATCATATTCAATAAGTGATCTTCGACGCTTCGTTCGACGACGAGATATCCTTCCCGACGTCAATGGTGGCTTTGGAAGATTAAGTCTATCTAGGTATGGTTCTTCAGATCTTGATTTGCCAGATCAATCTTGGATTATTTCTCATGGTTGCCGTGAGGAGGTTTGTCCTTGCAATATCTATCCCGGCTAATACGTCTTCGGCAATGGTGGTTCGTTCTCTCGTCTCCCAACGACGTTGACAACGTGGTTCGGTTATTTGTCCCTGAAATATCAGTGATGGTGCTCCTGCTGATGTTGCTTGATTAATTTAATGGCTGCGTGCGTCCACAAAGTCTTGCCATTGCGGCTCATAATTAAAAAGGAGAACCTTTGGTGGTATTCACAGGTCTATAGTTTGGTGGTTTTGACGTTGTTCTACGGCTGCCTTCAGAAAAGTACAAGATTATGTCATGGATGAAGAAAGGGATTGAAGATAGCATAGATTTGCTAGTCTATTTTAAGTTTGTTACAATCGATGTAATCGTGTACTCTATGTCGGTTTAATATACGTGGAAAATTCAAAAAAAAAAAGTACAAAATGAAGCAAGGAATAACTGAATAAGCATTGTTTTCAACCCCCGAGCCCAGTATGTCACAATTTCCTCCGAGTTCGAGAAGCCACGAGCGAGCAACGGCAACGTGCGAGAGCACGCACATCACATCCTAGCAGTCTTGCTCGCCGCCGTCGCGATGCCTCGCTTTACTGGTGCCGGGCAGGCTTGGCGCCGTCCGCGTGGGGGGGGAGGGTCGCCCGGGGAGGGAGAGGGCGGCGCGGATAAGCCGACGGCCCGGGGGAGGGTTTGGGCCAGGTGGGCCCGTCCAAAGAGCCCACAAGCCCACTTAGTGCCCAGACCCCGGCGCGGCGATGGCGTGTCAGCACCCTTGAAATACTCTGCCTTGGCGCCCGAAGGTAACCGTCTCAACAAACTCGCTCGGCTCGCCGTTCCTCTCCCCGTTCCTCCCTCCACCGCCTCTCCTCTTCGACGCCGTTCCTCTCCCCGTTCCTCCCTCCACCGCCTCTGCTCTTCGGCGCCGGTAGCGACCGATGGACCAGTTCCCCGACGGGCACCACGTGTGGCTGAGGAGCCTCGTGCACGGCACCTACCTCCACGCCGACAAGGACGGCCATGGCGTCTCCCTCAGCAGTCGTCGGGAGTCCATGAGGGCCGCGTGGGTGGTGCACCGCTACTACGAGGGCCAGCACGTGCTCCTCCACAGCGCCGCCTATGGCCGCTACCTCGCCGCCACGGGCGTCTCGGCCCCGCTCGGCTGCCGCGGCTTCCGCGTCGAGCAGCGGGACTACGACGACATTCAGGGAGAGGACATCAGGTGGCATGTCATGATGACGTCAGGTGGCAACATCGTGCTCCGCCACGCCGCCGGCCGCCGCTACGGCTACCTCCGCGCCAACGGGAGGTACCTCATCTGGAACGAGGACGCCGTCACCGTCGAGGACTTCAACTTCACCAACATGATGGAGTGGGTGGTGGAGCCCATCCCCACCACCGAGCGCGTGCCTCGCCTTCCGCGTCCGAACAGGGTGAGTTCGCCATGCCCGCTTCTGGATTCTTCTCGAATTACTTAATTCTGCGGGACCGATCGATCGACCGATTTGGGTTCCTTAATGCCATTAGTATACACCGGAATTTCACCGCGTCCGAACAGAGGCGCAGATTGTGTTAATTTCGCTCGCCTGAGAGAAATCCTTGGTCCTGTTCTTGGCATCTTGCCCTGTTTCTTGACTTCCTGCGCCTCTGTATTTGTGCTTTCGATCATGAAAATCAGCGCATTACTACCCTGCTTCTTTGATCTCCTGAATTTAACCATGCTTCAACTCAACGCAGCTCCGCCTCCCCGTCCTGGTGCCGTCGCGGGAGGTGGTACTCATGGTGAACGGCGAAGCCGTCCCGTTCATTTTCAGGGGAAGGTCCGTGTTCTGCCTGAGGAACGAGATGGCCAGACAGCTGGGCATCATGGGGGACGTCCCCAACAACCTCGGCGTGTACGTCAGAGCTGGCACATACGGGCGGTTTACACCACTCGTCGTCAACCTACCCCGCAGCAGACAGACCCTCACAATCACGGCCGAGCCGCCAGGTGAGAGAGTCTGATATAATGTACTGGAACTGGCAGATACTGTTTGCTGCATGGCCATGATCTTTGGGGGTTTATTTTAATGGAGTTCTATTCTTCCTGTGCTTTGAAAGCTTATACTGAAACCATTGTAGTCCGGTATCTGATTGTTCGAAATTGTATTAGTATCAAGAAGCTGTTGTAGTCATTAAATAGAAAAAAACTGTTGTAGTCTGAAAAAACAGTTTACTGAAGCTGTCGCTAATTTACTTCAGTTAGGACTTTGTGAATTGTATGAACTGTTGTAGTCTTGTGGATATAATTAAAAGTAGCTGAATGGAAATAATACTGTAGATATTTACATTGTGCCTGTTGGATTTATCAGTACGTGTACAGATGCTAGAAAGTTTTCTACATGCAATAAATATGCCTATTGTAATTAATTCGAATAAATATGCAAAATTCAATGCAGCACTACATGCAAGCTAGTTTCCGCACATTACATTTCTTTCAGGTTTTATACATCACCTGTATTCTTGATCTTGCTGTTGACCTATTTTAGCAATATGAGATTATGTCTGCTGCAATGGTTGCAGTTCGTGTGGCATGATGCCTAACTGGTTCACTCTTTTCTGCTAATTCAGCTAACGTCGAGCAGCGATACCCGGATTTTGACGCAGAGTAGAGAAAGACCAGAGCAGGTGTCACGACTGTTGCCTTACTGTTCACCTCTTCAGAAGTGTCGCTGCCTCGGACCGGCAACATGAGAATTCTTAATTTTTTGCATAGAGATTAGGTTGAGAAAAACTATGCGGCTCTTGTGTGGATAGCTAAACTTGATCTGTCCTCGTGACATTGCTTTTGGCTTCTCGGTTCTGAAAATTGAGAACCTGTTTGAATAATTAGGTAGTGACATGCATTGGTTTGTAATGGTCGCGATATTATTCTGGCAAATACATCATCGCTGTTAGCTGCATTTATCGCCGTGCAGTTTCAAGTTTCAGTCCTACGAAAGGGGGTCACCTTCTCTAATATTGTTTGTTGGGTATGTGCACCAGCTGCAACCCAGACTTACCATTTTGTGTTGTCCTGCTTTAATTCTATGATTAGTACTAGGGTGTAAATTTTTTAAGTGGAAAAGCTTCTATGGAATCGGAATTATAATTCTGCGTGAAGGTTGCTCTCAGTTTATCCATCCTTCTCCATTCTAGTTTCGGCTGACCACTGCAGTTTTTTTTTGAAATTCAGGACATTTTTTTCGATAAAGAGAGTTTTATTACTTAAAGAGTTTTAAGTATTACACCCGGCCTCTGCACAACTACGGTGCACACAGCCCCAACAAGTTCCATAGTCTCCAACAAACGATAAAATAAAAAGGCGAATTACATATCATAATGAGAAATTGTAAAGACGCCTATGATGGAGGAGGGCAAATCCGTAGATCATGTTGCCATCCATGCTGAGAGAACAGGTCCTTGGCCACGGTCTCCAATCGCAACGTCGCCTCGGAAAACAAGTCCCGATGCTCCACACGCTGCAGGGGCAGCCAAGACCGAATCGTAGCTGTGCACCGGTAGATAACCTGCATAAAGGAAACAACTTTATCATTAAAAACCTTGTCATTTCTACATAGCCAGAGCAACCAAATAACGGCAATCGCTCCCATCCTAATACGCATCTTAAACCTAGGATCCACACCATTGAGCTAGCTCCCGAAAATGTTCGAGACGCTATGTGGAGGGTATAAGGTAGAACCTATTTGGACAGCTGACCATATAGAAGAGGCAAACTTGCATTGGAAAAATAAGTGTTGAATCGTCTCGTTATGATGACAAAAGACACACTTTTTACTCCCGTGCCAATTGCGCTTTACAAGGTTATCTTTTGTAAGGATTACACCTCGCCGAAGATACCAAGCGAAAACCATTGTTTTCAGCGGAATCTTCATCTTCCAAATTTTCTTATTATTATCTACCGGTATATCAGGTTGGATCAAGGCTTTGTACATGGAATCCACCGAGAACGTGCCATTCTTGGTGAGATTCCAGCGAAATTTATCCGGTCCTTGCGTCATATGGATAGAATCCAATCGAGATAGCAAAGTATTCCAGGATGCTAGCCTAGGACCAAATAGACTCCTTCTGAACGAAACATCTGGTGGAGAAGTTCTCATCACCTTAGCGAGAGTATCGCCTTTGTAACGCACAATATTATACAAGGCAGGATATTGTTCACGGAGTGTAGCACCACCGAGCCATTTATCCTCCAGAACCTAATCTCAGATCCATCCTTAATAAAAAAAAGACCCATGTGGAAAGAAGAATTGTTTCGTATCCATCAATCCCGCCCAAAAGTGCGAATCCCCTGGCTTCCAAACAACTTGAGAAACCGCCTTGGAACCCACGTACTTTCTTCTTAGGAGGGTTTGCCATAAACCTTCTTCAGAAAGAAGCTTATATAACCATTTACCAAGCAGGGATCTGTTCTTGACCTCAAGGTCATGGATTCCAAGCCCCCTTGGTCTCTTGGTCGGCAAACCACACTCCATTTGGCTAGACGATATTTTCTTTTCTCACTATCACCTTGCCAAAAGAATCTCGATCGGAAATAATCCAACCGTTTCAGGACTCCTTTTGGAACTTGGAAGAATGATAACATATACAGTACCATGTTGGTTAGCACTGAATTTATGAGAACCAATCTCCCACCCAAGGATAATAGTTTACCTTTCCAACTATTTAACCGAATTTGAAGTCTCTCCTCCACAAGTTTCCACTCAGCGTTTGTTAATCGCCGATAATGAATCGGGATACCCAAATACTTGATAGGAAACTGGCCTTGTGCGCAGCCAAAAAGATCAGCATACGAGGATGCCTCATTTTGAGCCTCGCCAAAACAAAACAATTCACTCTTATGGAAATTTATTTTAAGACCTGATAGCTGCTCAAAAGCTGACAAAATCAGCTTAAGATTCCGAGCTTTCTCAATGTCATGTTCCATAAAGAGGATTGTGTCGTCAGCATATTGAAGGATGGATAATCCCCCATCAACAAGATGTGGGATGACCCCCTCAATTTGGCCGTCAGACTTTGCGCGTTCGATCATGATTGCCAGCATATCTGCCACTATATTGAATAATATAGGCGATAATGGGTCACCTTGTCTAAGCCCTTTTTTGGTCTAAAAGTATTTGCCAACATCATCATTGACTTTAATGGCTACACTCCCTCCCGAAACAAAGCCGTGAATTAACGCGCGCCACTCATCAGAAAAACCTTTCATTCTGAGGGTCTGCTGAAGGAAAGACCATTTAACCTTGTCGTAAGCTTTTTCGAAATCAATTTTGAGAATCACCCCATTCAGCTTTTTCGCATGTAGTTCGTGAACCGTTTCATGTAAGATCACCACCCCGTCTAGGATGTTGTGACCTTTCATAAACGCGGTTTGGGAAGGACGTACTACATGATCAACCACATTATTCAGTCTTAGTGTCGCGACCTTGGTGAATATTTTAAAACTAACATTAAGTAAGCAGATAGGTCTATATTGCTGGATCCTTTCTGCTTCATTAATCTTAGGTAATAAAATTATTTCACCAAAGTTCAGACGAAACAACTCAAGTTGTCCATCATGAAGACAGCTGAACAATTCCATGAGGTCCGACTTGATAATATCCCAGAAGTTCTGGAAGAACTCTACTGGAAAACCGTCTGGACCAAGGGCTTTATTGCGTTCCATTTGGAAAACCGCCTTCCTTACTTCATCTTCCGAGTATGGAGCAGTAAGTAGGCTATTTTCCTCAGCTGAAACCTGGGGGATGTCGCTTGTTCTAGACTCATCCATAGAGAAGTTTCCTTCCTCTGGCGCCCCGAACAAGCCTTTATAATAATTAGTAATGTACGATTTTAGCTGATCATGGCCCTCAATCATTTTGTCGTCATCTAAAAGAGAGTAAATACGTTTCTTCTGATGTCTGCCATTGGCAACAAAGGCGAGTCCAATAGGGGGGCTTAAACAGGCTCAAGCCTGCCCTCCAAAATATGAAAAGAAAAAACTACTACTACTAATATGGCCCATTACCTCAGCCCATTAAATCAGGCACTCAACCACCAAGGACCCAGCCCACATAATTCTCACAGCCGCACAGGCTCAGAAACTCTATCGTTCGATCCGCAAGCAGAGGGCTTACCGAATGCTTATAAAGTAACAAAGAGGATAACAGAGGGATGGATTGATGAGAGGGCTGGAGCATCAACGGAACCCGACGAGAAAGGTTGGACTAAACTATGGAAGCTTTCGGTTCCATCAAAACTCAAGGTCTTTTTTAGAGGCTGGTGAAACAATCTTTACATATGCTGATTTACTCTATCATCGCAATATGTCAACCACAAGTGCATGTTCAATCTGCGGAGCTCAAGATTTGTGGCGCCACTCCTTACTCGACTGCCGCATGCCTCAGTGCGTGTGGGCATTATGCGATGAAGAGCTCGTCGAGCATATGAGTTCGAATGAAGAGCTCGTCGAGCATATGAGTTCGAATGAAGAGCTTGTCGAGCACGAGCGGCTCCACACCAAGCCACCATCCCAGGCGGCCCGCCAGCGAGGGCGGTTTGGTTGGGGGCGCGCCGGCTTGACGGGATGCCGACGATATAGGACACTGGCAGTTTCGGCGCACCAGAAACAGGAGGCTACGACCCGGGAGGTCGGATGCATCGACAATACACCCGAGCCGTATTTTTGTTATAATAATGAACTATATATGCTTTTGATCTGAAATTTTGTGGTATATTTGTTTTAAATATTTTCATGGCTTAGATAAGGACTATTATCTTAAAAAATAATGTTTTTTACTCGTTGTTAACTTTGAGCCCACCCTCGGATTAATTCCTGGACTCGCCGTTGATTGGCAATGCTATGGAAGTATTTAGTATTAGAATCTCCTTCCAGAATGAACTGGGATTTAGAACGTTGATACCATTTCAGCTCCTCTTCACGCAAAAGTTTCGCAATCTGCGCATTTGATTGGCTTTTTAGCTCAATCTCATGTGCCGATAAAGGGCGAATTTCTGCTAACGCCTCAAGGGCGTCAATAATAGAAGAGAGTCGTACTTTTTTCTTTTTTAAGTAAACCTGTTGTATGGCATGCCCAACCCACAAGGTGTGTGCGAGTAGCACGGATTTTATTGTTCCACCTCTGAATTGGATTTACACTTGCCACAGGTCTTTCCCATATCCGCTTGTCCTGTAAACCATCCCGGTGTAACCATCCAAGTTCAAACTTGAAACAGTGTTTACACGGTGGTCTAGGAATGCCAGTAGTCAACAAAATGGGAGCATGGTCTGATAAACCTTCGATACGTTCCAGAGCACGTACTGAGACCATTGGAAACCTTGTACACGGTCTAGTTTCTCGTAAGTAGGTTCCGGGAGGTTGTTTGCCCATGTAAGCTGCCTCCCAATCATTGGCACCTCTTTCAAATCTAGGCTTTCGATTACCGCATTGAACAAGAGGAAAACGGAGCAAGTTGAAGTCCCCCCCCCAATAATGAATGGGTGTGGATTATCCTTTGCTAAGTTTACCATCTCACGAAGAAAAGCAGTCTTGAATTCCTCTTGAGCAGGCCCATACACAGCGACAAGACTCCAAATGAAGTTATCGGCATTATTCCGGATGTGCATTTTGATATGAAAATCACCATCCGAAACAGTCAACACTTCCACGGTATCAGTCTTTACACTTAGTAGGATGCCGCCAGAGCGACCATGAGCGGGACGAGAATACCACTCAAAATCAATACCGCCAGATAGGCGATTCAATTGACTTTGCGAGAACTCCCGTCTACCCGTCTCAGAAATAGCCAAGAAGTCCAAATTATGATCCCGGATAGAATGAGCAAAGTGCAAGTATTTAGCCAAGTCACCAAGACCTCTGCTATTTGCAAATAAGCCATTAATTGGGAAACTTTGTTTGATTTGGACACCTTATGCCGTTTTGAGGACCTTTTGTTAGAGTTAGATTTAGACTTACGTCCGGATGATTTTAGCTCATACAATGAGCTCAACCCGTCGTCATCCAATCCTATCTCCAACACCTCACCAATTAGATGAGAAATAAGCTGACCATCTGATGTGCCATTCGCTTCTTTTTCATCCAAATAGGTGGCGGTCAACTTGGTCGAAGCTTTTGGAATAACCGTAGAACGGTCAAATTCCATATGCCTCAAGACTCTAGTTGACACGTTAATTAGAACCTGATTACTACCAAGTTTAATATCTACACTATTTAACTTTGCCGAAATCGACGGAGATGAAAAAGAAAGACATGACTTGGATGTCGAGTCCATACAGTGCGTGTCCAGGTTATGCACCGCTCTGCGGCGCATCGCTTTCTTCATAGAATCCTCGTCCGTCGGTGTAGAACCATCCGCCATCACCCCAAACCTCCCACTCCGACGTACAGGAGTGAATGGGGTCACAGCGGATGGTGGCGTACATGTCGAGGAAGAGTCGAAGATGACATCCACAGGATGCTCGACCGAGCTAGCTAGAGTCAGTGATGGTGATGTAGCAACTAACCCTGCCAGCTCAGCACTCCCAGCCGCACAAGTCCAAGCTGGAGGGGTCAAGGGTGGCGTAGAAGCCCCTCCCACAACAGCTGTGTCCAGCGGAGCACCAAGGGGAGACATAGCTCAAGTAGAGTCCTCCCCTAGGCTCGGCCCACCTGCTCCAGCCGTGCTCAGCCCGCCAAGAAGCGAGCCCAACAGCCCAAGTGGGCCGCCAGTCTCAGGCAGCGACGTCCCAAGCGAGGCTGAAGTCGCGGCGAACAACACCCCGTTGCCCGCTAGTCCACGCGGCCCATCAGAGGCCGGAATCAGCTACTCGGGCCGACCAAGCAAGGCCGCATGCGCGGCAGATAGCTCCACGTCACCCGGTGGTGCGTGCAGCCCATCAGAGGCTGTGTCTTGCGAGCCCGCGTGAGCAACAGTTTGCTCGCTGTCGCACAGAGTAGCAGGAGGCAGTAACAGGCCCACGTCTGCTGCACACAGGCCATAAGCATTCGTAGCTCCCAGAACAACATAATCAATAGCAGAAACATCAGAACTAGCAGGACCAACTGATGTCTACGCACGCTTCTATTCTTGTAGACAGTGTTGGGCCTCCAAGAGCAGAGGTTTGTAGAACGCAGCAAGTTTCCCTTAAGTGAATCACCCAAGGTTTATCGAACTCAGTGAGGTAGAGGTCAAAGATATCTCTCTCAAGCAACCCTGCAATTAAGATACAAGAAGTCTCTTGTGTCCCCAACACACCTAATACACTTGTCAGATGTATAGGTGCACTAGTTCGGCGAAGAGATATTGAAATACAAGTAATATGGATGATTATAAGTAGTAATTGCAATCTGAAATAAAAATGGCAGCAAGCAAACATGTAGCAGAACTTGTTGTAAACGGTGTTTCAATGCTTAGAAACAAGGCCTAGGGATCATACTTTCACTAGTGGTATCTCTCAACATGTTAGCACAACTGAACGCAAGTAAGTGCTACTCGGGATTATTCTCCTTCTTGATGACACAAGAGTACTATGCGTAGGGCTGCAAAAGTACTCCTCAAAGTCTGAGTAAACAAACACCACAATTCCCAAGAATAAGCCATGATAAATATCTAAATTATTCATAGAGTCACACACAAGTACCCACACTATCACCTTGATACCGTGTTGTCACAATGACTCCGGGAACTAGATAAAATCACTTGAGTAGCATAAACATTACATATGAATTCAGCGATACTAGCAATACTCATGATCACATAAAGATCACACCATGGGAGAGAGAGATAAACCACATAGCTACCGGTAGAGCCCTCAGCCTTGGGGGAGAACTACTCCCTCCTCATCATGAGAGGCAGCAACAACGATGAAGATGGCGGTGGAGTCGATGGAGATGGCTCCGGGGCACTTCCTCGTCCCGGCAAGGTACCGGAATAGAGACTTATGTCCCCCGAAACTTATCTTCGATGGCGGCGGCGCTGCGGATGTTTTCTGGAAATATGACTGATTGTTTTAGGGTTTTCGCGTCGGAGGGTATAAATAGGCAAAAGGACGATGGTCTGTTGGGCTCCGTGGGCCCCTCCCCACGTGCCGGCACGGTCAGAGGGGGGGCCACGCCATGGTATGGGGAGGAGGCCGTGGGCCTCCCCCGGGCTTCCCCTTCTGGCTCCGCGTACATGTCAGAAAAATAGGAGCTAGCTTTTTGTTTCGTCCAATTCCGAGAATATTTGCAGAACAGCTTTTCTGGAGACAAAAACATCAGAAAACAGGAACTGGCACTGTGGCATCTTGTTAATAGGTTAGTCCCAGAAAATGCATAAAAATGCCATGAAGTGTGAATAAAACATGTAGCAATTGGTATAATATAAGCATGGAACATAGAAATTATAGATACGTTGGAGACGTATCAAGCATCCCCAAGCTTAGTTCTACTCGTCCTCGAGTAGGTAAAACGATAACAACAAATAATTTCTTAGGTGACATGCTACCACATAATCTTGATCAAATAATATTGTAAAGCATATGTCATGAATGAAGTGACTCAAGGCAATGGTCTATAGTTTGCTAACAAATAGATAATGAGTAAACACTGAATCATATAAGCAAAAACTTTTCATAAATAGTACTTTCAAGACAAGCATCAAAAAGTTTTGCATAAGAGTTAACTCATAAAGCAATAGATTCTAAGTAAAAGGCATTGAAGCAACACAAAGGAAGATTAAGTTTCAGCAATTGCTTTCAACTTGTAACTTGTATATCTCATGGATAATTGTCAACACAAAGCAATATAATAAGTGCAATAAGTAAACATATAAGAATTGTTGCACACAAAGTTGACACAAGTGTTTGCTTCAGGGATAGAAAGGAGTAGGTAAACTGACTCAACAATAAAGTAAAAGATAGGCCCTTCGCAGAGGGAAGCAGGGATTAAATCATGTGCTAGAGCTTTTTGTTTTGAAAACATATAGAGAGCATAAAGTAAGTGTTTGAGAGGTGTTTGTTGTTGTCAACGAATGGTAGTGGGCACTCTATCCCCCTTGTCACCCAACTTTCAAGAGCGGCTCCCATGAAGGACGTTATTTCTACCCAAGGGTAGATCATCCCTCTTCTCTTTTGTTTACACATGCATATTTATAATTGGTATGACACTCCTCCCAACCTTTGCTTACACAAGCCATGGCTAACCGAATCCTCGGGTGCCTTCCAACAATCACATACCATGGAGGAGTGCCTATTTGATAAAGTTTAACATTTTGGAATTTGCTTTGATAAATCATTGGCAAAATGTGAAGAGAATCAAATGGTTATAGTTGAATTAATTGGGACTGGGCACCCCATTTGCCAGCTCTTTTTGCAAGTTATTGGATAAGCGGATGTATATGCCACTAGTCCATTGGTGAAAGTCTGTCATGAGTAAATGACAAGGTGATAGAGTAAACGCCACATACTTCCTCATGAGCTATAAAACATTGACACAAATAAGGAGTAATAACTTTTGAATAGTTTAAAGGTAGCACATGAAGTATTTACTTGGAATGGCAGAAAATACCACATAATAGGTAGATATGGTGGACACAAATGGCATGGGTTTTGGCTCAAGGTTTTGGATGCACGAGAAGTATTCCCTCTCAGTACAGAGTTTAGGCTAGCAAGGTTGTTTGAAGCAAACACAAGTATAAACCGGTACAGCAAGACTCACATGAAAACATATTGCAAGCATTATAAGACTCTACACTGTCTTTCCTTGTTGCTCAAACACTTTTACCAGAAAATATCTAGACCTTAGAGATACCAATCATGCAAACCAAATTTCAACAAGCTCTACGGTAGTTCTTTACTAATAGGCTTTTAACTACATGATGCAAGAGCTTAAACATGAAATACTTGAGAGCTCAAAACAATTGCAAAGTGTCAAATAAACAAGACAATGATCTATATGATGTCTTTTCGATACCATCTACCACATGTTGCATTTTCTGTTTCCAACCAAACACCAATCAACTTATTTCAACAAAACTCTCCAAGTAATTACAAATGAAACAAGAGAGTACTACTCCACAAGAATTAACAGCTCTAAAAGAGATGCATGAAAAACAGGAGCTAAAAGCATAGCAGTAGCTAGTTAAGAATACTCAAAAGATATAAGTGAAGAATATGAGTATTCACATGAAAAAGCGGAGCGTGTCTCTCTCCCACACAAGAATGCTAGGATCCAACTTATTCAGAAAAAAAACAAAAAAAAAAAAAACACACAGACGCTCCAAGTAAAATACATAAGATGTGGAAGAATTAAAATATAGTTTCACTAGAGATGACCTGATAAGTTGTTGATGAAGAAGGGGATGCCTTGGGCATCCCCAAGCTTAGACGCTTGAGTCTTCTTGAATATTGCTGGGATGACCCACGGGGGCATCCCCAAGCTTAGGCTTTTCACTCTTCTTGATCACATCATATCATCCTTCTCGCTTACTCCTTGAAAACTTCCGCCACACCAAACTCAAAGTAATTCTCATTAGGGTTAGTGCATAATCAAAAATTCTCATATTCTACTGTGACACAATCATTACCAATGCTTCTGGACATTACTACAGCCACTGATATTTTATGGAGCAAAGAAATCCAATCAAACATAGTAAAAGAGGCAATGCAAAATAAAAGGCAGAATCTGTCAAAAACAGAACAGTCTGGAAAGACGAATTTTTTCGAGGCACTTAACTTGCTCAGATACGAAAAATCAAAACTAATGAAAGTTGCGTACATATATAAGGATCATGCGTGATTTTTTTCAGAATTTTTCGATTTTTCTGGAGTGAATACAGCTCAAAACGTGGACAGCAAAAATCTGTCACTGCGCAGAAATCCAAATCTAGCATCAACTTTCAACTAGAGACTTTACTTGGCACAACAATGCAATAAAATAAAGATACAAAGAGTTGTTACAGAAGTAAGCAAGCTCCTTGACTCAAATAAAAGAAAATTACAGAAATAAAACAATGGGTTGTCTCCCATAAGCGCTTTTCTTTAAAGCCTTTTAGCTAGGCATGAATTTTTGATAATGCTCTCATATGTATAAGAGTTGAATATAGAAGCATCAAGAAGAAAATATTAAACACATTTAAGTCTAACACCTTCCTATGCAAAGGAATCTTGTAAGAAAACAAATTATTGAAGCATGAAGCTACTAGCATAGAAAGGCAAAACAAGTGCAACTTCAAAAATTTCAACATAAAGAGAGGAGACTTAATATTATTGTGATATATGAAGCCATGTCTCCCTCTCTCATAAAACTTTCAGTAGCATCATTGATAAAATCCACAATATAACCATCACATGAAACATTCTTACCATGATCCATATGCACAAAAGTATCAATATTTTCCACACAGAAAAGTTCTTCTCATTAATAACAATGGGAGCAGGATCATCATAAAGAACTCGAACATGATAGACAAGTTGTATATTAAAGGGATGGTTTTGGGTAATCCCTCCATAACTATGACAAGTTTCATGAGGATGATTGTAATTATAACCTATGTCATAGTATTCTTTATAATAATTATCAAAGACTGGAGGCATAGTATCATCATAAGCAATAGAATAGTTATCTTCCAAAGTGTGTTCATCTGTAAACATATCATCACTTTTACTAGAAGGAGATGTATCAAACATATAATCAGCAGTAGCAAAAGGATTTTCAAACACATCACTAGGAGGAGAGGTCTCAGATATATAATTATTACTAGCAAAAGGATTTTCAAACACCTCATCCCCAAGCTTAGAGCTTTTCATATCATCATTGGAAGAAACATGGATAGTACTAATAGTATGGCAATTATTAACATCATCATTTTCAGAATTGGTACCCCAAAGATTTTCAATATCAAAAGTAGTTTCATTTTCCCAATCATGATCACTACAATAAATAACAGCATAGGAACATCATCTAATTCGGACTCATCAGCAAAAACTACAATAGGAGCAACATGTTTAGGGGAAGATACCGTTTCCTCTCTCCTTTACTCCTCTTCTTCTTCTTCTTCTTCTTCTTCTTCTTCTTCTTCTTCTTCTTCTTCTTCTTCTTCTTCTTCTTCTTCTTCTTCTTCTTCTTTCCCTCTTCTTTTTATCTTTAGGAGTGAGAGGTTTGAAAGGAAGCTTCTCCACATAACCTGGTTTATTGTTAGAAACAACAGAAGAAACTTGGGAGGATTCCTCTCTTTCATTAATAAGAACAAAACACATATTAGTCCTGTCATATTTTGGTAAAGTCCCATCTTTTATAATATTTTGCATGTAAGTATTTGCGTGGCAATTATCAACACAATAAAGATGACATGCATGCAGGACACCATCAAAAGCACTCATATCTACCAAATAAGTTTTTCTTGATAACTCTTCACACCCCAAAAATAATGTAAGTTCATCATGTTGATTAGGAGTGATCATGTCATCACAATATAAACTCGCAATACTCATAGGATTTGAAAGACTATTATCATAGCCCGAGCATTGAAAATTTAAATGACCCACTTTATAGCAAAGTTCACAAATAAAAGGATAGAGGGCACAAAATTTTTCACCAAGATCATCATGAGCTCTGTTCCACGTTCTAGTTTTTTCATTCCTATGATGGATACAATATTCATCTTTGATTTGATTCTTTTCACTAGGTCTAAGTGCCCACAAAAATTAACATGCTTATAGGAAATAGTATTTTCAGAAGTTTGAGCATGTTTATTACAATCATTAATAACGGTATCATTTTTCATGCAAGTGTCTTTGAAAGGTTCATGATACATGTCCCAACTTTCTTTAGGAACATTAATATGATAAGCAAAGGTTCTACAACAATCAACAATAATTTGAGAATCGAGACCATAATTAGCACTAAGCTTTTGAAAACCAGCAGTTTCAACGAAAGACTTAATGCATTCATATTCATAGTTTATACCTGATCCTTTACCTTTGTCGTTCTCCCAATCTTTAGTATTGCTTTGAATTCTTTCAAGAAGATCCCATCTAGCTTCAATCTTCTTACTTGTGAAAGAACCCTGTGAACATGCATCTACATAATCCTTGTAATGACCTGAAAGCCTTGCATAAAAATTAGTAACAATTATTTCCTCAGAAAGCTCATGGTTAGGACATTTGAGTATTAATGTTTTCAGCCTTCCCCAAGCTTGAGCAATGCTTTCTCCATCATGAGGGTAAAAATTGTAAATGTAATTCCTATCTAGATGCACTTCATGAAGAGGATAAAATTTAGAGTAAAAGAGAGATTCAAGCTGTTTCCAATTCGAAGGTTGTTCATCCAGCAGCCTATACCATTCCTTTGCTTTGTCCTTAAGTGACAATGGAAATAGTTTCCTCATGACATTTTCTCTTGATAAACCTGCAACCTTAAATAACTCACAAAGTTCTGTAAGTTTCGACAAGTGGGCACTTGGATGGACTGATCCATCCCGTGCATACTGATCATTCATAACCCTTTCAACAATTTTCAAAGGTATTTTAAAAGAAATACTTTCAACAGGTGGATTTGGAATATCACAAGCATCATTCGAATTATCACATATGGGAGACAAACTATCATCAGAGCAAATTTTCTCCTCTAAAGCTGGGGAATTAAAAAGATCATTTTCATAAAAACTAGCTTCCCCAAGCTTAGACTTTTCCATAGCATTAGGAATAATAGTGTTCAAAGAGTTCATGCTAATAACATTACTACCACTATTATGCAAACAAACTTCCATAGGTTTTTTAATTTTCTCTTCAAAAGCATCATGTCCTAATTCAATATAAAGTTCATAAATATCTAATTTTGTTGTTGTTTTCCATTAAGCCTAACTAGTGAATAAAAACAAGAGACAAAAAGAAATAATTGTAGAATCTAAAGCAGATACCTTCCAACACTTAAGTCCCCGGCAACGGCGCCAGAAAATAGCTTGATGTCTACGCACGCTTCTATTCTTGTAGACAGTGTTGGGCCTCCAAGAGCAAAGGTTTGTAGAACAGCAGCAAGTTTCCCTTAAGTGAATCACCCAAGGTTTATCGAACTCAGTGAGGTAGAGGTCAAAGATATCCCTCTCAAGCAACCCTGCAATTAAGATACAAGAAGTCTCTTGTGTCCCCAACACACCTAATACACTTGTCAGATGTATAGGTGCACTAGTTCGGCGAATAGATAGTGACATACAAGTAATATGGATGATTATAAGTAGTAATTGCAATCTGAAATAAAAATGGCAGCAAGCAAACATGTAGCAGAACTTGTTGTAAACGGTGTTTCAATGCTTAGAAACAAGGCCTAGAGATCATACTTTCACTAGTGGTATCTCTCAACATGTTAGCACAACTGAACGCAAGTAAGTGCTACACGGGATTATTCTCCTTCTTGGTGACACAAGAGTACTATGCGTAGGGCTGCAAAAGCACTCCTCAAAGTCTGAGTAAACAAACACCACAATTCCCAAGAATAAGCCATGATAAATATCTAAATTATTCATAGAGTCACACACAAGTACCCACACTGTCACCTTGATACCGTGTTGTCACAATGACTCCGGGAACTAGATAAAATCACTTGAGTAGCATAAACATTACATATGAATTCAGCGATACTAGCAATACTCATGATCACAAAAAGATCACACCATGGGAGAGAGAGATAAACCACACAGCTACCGGTAGAGCCCTCAGCCTCGGGGGAGAACTACTCCCTCCTCATCATGAGAGGCAGCAACAGCGATGAAGATGGCGGTGGAGTCGATGGAGATGGCTCCGGGGGCACTTCCCCGTCCCGGTAAGGTACCGGAACAGAGACTTCTGTCCCCCGAAACTTGTCTTCGATGGCGGCGGCGCTGCGGATGTTTTCTGGAAATATGACTGATTGCCTTAGGGTTTTCGCGTCGGAGGTTATAAATAGGCGAAAGGACGATGGTCTGTTGGGCTTCGTGGGCCCCTCCCCACGTGGCGGCGCGGTCAGAGGGGGGCCACGCCATGGTATGGGGAGGAGGCCGTGGGCCTCCCCCGGGCTTCCCCTTCTGGCTCCGTGTACATGTCAGAAAAATAGGAGCGTGACTTTTGTTTCGTCCAATTCCGAGAATATTTGCAGAACATCTTTTTTGGAGACAAAAACAGCAGAAAACAGGAACTGGCACTGTGGCATCTTGTTAATAGGTTAGTCCCAGAAAATGCATAAAAATGCCATGAAGTGTGAATAAAACATGTAGCAATTGGTATAATATAAGCATGGAACATAAGAAATTATTGATACGTTGGAGACGTATCACTAACCTCGACAGCAGTAAACACAGAGGCTGAACTAATAGGGCGCACTAAAGCAGGAGCCTCCTTGCGAATTGCTTCGACAATTGCCCTTCCTTGAGGAGTTTTAGGACTGTGATTGTACGGTGTTATCGCCATCACCGGAACATGGTCAACATCCACATTTTTGCCCTTGCTTGCGCCATCAGCGGGATGAGTAACATCCATCTCCATATTGGTAACCTGCGAATCATGTGTGCCATTCGACCCTGAAGAGGATCCCAAGTCTCTCCCGGTACCACCAACATCATCGTCAGCACTATCCCCTCCGCGCCTCCAGAAAAAAGGAATAAAGCTGGGGTCTGGGATGAAATCTTGAGGCTCACGTTTGAAGTAAAAAGAATATTCCTTTAGCTTAACTACACAAGCCACACCCACATACTGTCCCAATTCAGGGTCCACTCTCTTCTCCAGAACCTTGGAGTCAATCATGCTGACCTTAAGACGCACAATGCCACGGCTCCTGAGTGTAACAAGATCGACATCCAGAGTAGTCCCAATGAGAGAGCCTACAGCCCAAATACCCAGAAAGTGTCGCAGAGGATATGGCACTCCTTGAACATGAACCCACACCTGCTCAAGCACCCGAGTGGGAGTAATGTCCTGTGTCTTCCATGCCCGAAATAGAAGCCTGAGACTGGTAAGAGGGGATGCACATCTTCAGGCCATCCACACGACGAAGGTCTTCAAACGAAGGAAACCCAATCAGAAAAGCGTTATCCCCATGCGGCAAGGCCTCCCAAGTCCATGAGGCGTTCGAAGAACACATCCTAGATATCAAGTTCTGGACAGCCTCCGCCGGGACAGTATCACTAGAAATTGTAACCCGAGCTGTAGGGGAGTTCGCCGGTGCCAAGTGCGCTTTATACACACTATCAGGTAGCTGCAGAAATGCTGTGTCATCTGTACCATCACCGGACGTGAATGCAGTAGGCTTTGGCAGCTTTAGCGTCGGGCATCGCATAGTTGGGTGGGCACAGTTATCACATATGAGACAATAATGCTTAACCGGACAATCCCCAGTAGCATGAGTACCAGCGGAGCACTTCTAGCATTTTGAAGATTTCTTGGTCTTGCCGCTAGCCCCATCCTTGTCCCCTGCTGGAGCAGCAGCTACTGCCTCTGATTCCTGAGGTTGCATCCCCGGTGTCACCACCGTGGAAGGAGTAACAACAGCGTTCTGCCCCTGGAACATCTGCTGCTGAACATACGCTGGCGGCAGAGAGGCCGGCTGCTGTTGCATTTGCTGCTGCACTTGCGGAACTAGAGGAGGATGCATGTGATGATAACCCATCTGCCCAGGCTGCTGCTGTTGTACCCTCTTCTTCTTCCTCCGAGGCATGTTCCCCGACGGCCCCGCCACCAGAGCTTGCGCGACGAACGGCGGCTGGAGCACGGTCGGGTTCGCGGGAGGCTGCACCACCCCCGGCATCGCCAGGTCCCGATCATCGGCCCCGCGTACTGGTACGGCGGCGCGGGCATGTACGCCGGTGGCCCGGGCTGTCTTGACGGTTGTTGGAGAGGTTGAAGTGGGAATGGGCTAAAAGGAGAACGGAGCTGTGCGAGCCCCGGCGGTCCTCCCAAGGCTGCACCCGACCCCATGGAACCTCCAGCCCCGGCGACGTAGTTCGGGAACGGCGTGGGCGACGGAGCAGGTGGACGCACTGGCCCCACCCTGGGCCCCCTTGGCTGCGGCGGCCGCTGCGGGAGGCCGGCCATCCTTGGCCACGCGGGAGCGGACGCAACGGAGGCGAAGGAACGCCGTAGCCTCGACGGAGCTGGAGACGATGAGATGAACTGGCGGCGGCGCAGAGGAGTTTTGGAGGAATCGATCGCAGAATCGTGCGGTGAAGTCAACCTAGCTCGATTCTGAAACGTCACCAAACGACGGCCGAGATGCGACCATCCCTCTGAACGGCCCAGATGCATCGCGGGGGTCCCACTACAGGCCGAAGTTTGAATTCCCGCTTGCTGCGGTGATCTCGCCGTGCTGATCGGATCGGTCATCTCCACCGCCTCCGACATTGCCGCACCGGCAGCCGGACCCGGCGCCAGAGGTGCTTCCACTCCGTTCCCCCATCGAGCGGTGAAAGCATCGTTAATGAAGTCCCCAATCACCGGCCTTGGCGAAATCCGGCGTGGCGGGAGAGGTCCCCGCCATGAACCCACGCGAGGTGGAGAACGCGGGATCCTCAACCCCGCCGGCGGTGGCAGCTTGCTGGAGCGGCGTCGAGTCTCCACCACCTTGACATCCCTGCACGCATCCGCACCATTAGAAAGTAGACTCTTACCTGCGGTCGACGAAGAACCGTGCTCCCAGGAACGGCTCGCCGGCGACGGAAACCCCGCCTCGGTCCAGAAACGTTGAACAATATCCGCATCCGACTCCTCGTTGTGCCGCCTGATCGGGAGAACGCGACCGCATCGGCGACCTCTCGCCCACGATGTCCATCGCCGCCTGGACGGCGACAAGATCTCCATCGAGGCCGGCGTCGCACATGGTCACCGCGTCCAGACCCCCAAGGCATGAGAACCTAGAGCCCGAAGTTCCCCGTGTCCATGCGGGCGGCGCCAAGGTCCGGCGCCGTCGATCCATGGCCGTCGCGGAGAGAGAGGTCCGACCTACTCTGGCCCCTCTCGTCGCCACTGTCCAGCCGTATCGGTGTCGTATTCAGGACATACTAGTTAGATTGTTAAGGATTTTGTTCTGAAATCTCAGCTTGCGTCTCACAATCTGTGCATATCATCCTTGCAACTAGCTAGTAGGCGTACTATATACACAGGCTGAAAATGATTAAATTTTGGAGTATCCTGAGTTTGGAGTTGCAGCATCCTCATTGGGCAACTGTGAACCGAGTTGCAGCAAGACGGCAATGAACATGAGAAAATTTATTACTTCCTAGTCTTTGTGTTCTATGTACTCCATTGAGAAAAAAAGCTTAATACTACATTGGGTAGATTCTGTATTGCGTGGTTGCATGAGAGAATCTGTTTGCTCAGTGAATTCGAATGCGTTTTTACGTGCCCAAATGTCATGGTAATTTTTTTTAGATGTCCAATCTACTCCCCATGTTCCTGAAAGTAGGACCTATATCTTTTCTGTAAGTAAGACCTATAACAAGGCATAACAGTTAATTAACATAGTCTACTCCCCATGTTCCTGAAAGTAAGACCTGCAATTATTTTTGAAGGCACAACCGTGTAAAATTTGAATAATCTAAATCTCTTATAAAAAATATTAACATATGCAATACAAAATTAATACCTTAGATACTTATGAAATATATTTCCATATATATGATGTCCATATATTATTAGTACTATTATTATTGACTTAAAAAACTTGGTTGACATTGTTTTACTTATTAAATAGTTATAGGCCTTACTAAGGGAGAACCATGAAAAAACCCATAAAAAACGCCAAGTCATAACAAACAAGTGTACACAATTGCTGGTAAAATTCAATCGGAAAACATCTAAAGTTGGCCTCTCAAAACATCAAAATTCAATTGCTGGTAAAATTGCGAGCATGATACCGTACCCATTGGTTGGAGGCACATGCAACACGAGGAGGTGTCCAATAGTGGGAGGTGCGACGCCATATCCACGGGAGTCGCAGAAGGCTCTGACCAGGTAGAAAACTTTCTGGCGATGGGAGTAGGCACCCCATGATAACAACAGAGCGCCGCAGGACCAAGGAGATCGGCGTCGACGACGACGCGGGAGGGAAAGAGGACGGTTGAAATGTCCCTCCCACCTAACTTTTCGAAGTACCTAAAATATCGGAGGTCAAACCCACGTGTATGATGATTTTTGTGGCCCGCTTTCGGCTTGTCTTAAAAAAAGGGGTCAAACCGATATAAAAGATCCGCGCGAGACAAAAATTTCCGCTAAAACCGTAAATTGACCTTTTAAGGGATTTGCTAGAGATGCTCTTAGGTTTGGTTGATCTCAAAGTAACGATTTAATTGAACCGGTAATGTCTAATCGTGTAGAAAATGGTATGACAATCTTACATTTTTTTGATTTTGATGATACGATTTTTCATGTTAGTGATGTTTTAGTAAGTACCATTTTTCATGTTTAGTGATTTAGTAAGTGCTACAAGTTTTTTTTTTGAATTTTAGTAAGTGCTACAAGTGTTTATCTATCGGTAAACCGGAAACATGAGTTCCGAGTTATTTCTGTCGTCTTCTACCATGGGAGCCCTTCTTTTTGGTCAGAGCCGCATGGACGGCGTGCATGTGCACCAAACCCATTCTTTCCCCACCACGGCACCACCACACCACAGGTTGCTCAATGAGAAGCCTCGCTCGCTGGATCTGATGGTGGTTCGCTCGCGGCTCGCCGCCGTCGCGCTGGCTCGCTTCGCTGGTGCCGGACAGGCGTGGCGCCGTCCGTGTGCCCCGCGCCGGGGCAGCCGGGCAAGGAGAGTGAGCAATGCGAGCGGCCGTTTCGTCGCCCGCCGCCCTGGGAGAATCTCGCCGGGAAAGGGAAAGGGAAGGGTGGCGCAGCCGGCCCTGTCCGACGCCGCCGGCGCAGGAGCAGGAGACGCTCGGGGAGAGACCTCGCGCTCGTGAGGGTTTGGGCCAGGTGGGCCGGGCCGATAAAAGAGCCCACAGGCCCACCTAGTGCCCAGACCCCGGCGCCGCGATGGCGTGTCAGCACCCTTGAAATACTCTCGCCTTGGCGCCCGAAGGTAACCGTCTCAATAAACTCGCCTCTCTCTTCGCCGGAGCGCCAAGAACCCACCCACCTCTCCCTCCCCGCTCCTCCCTCCACCGCCTCTGCTCTTCGACGCCGGCAGCGACCGATGGACCAGTTCCCCGACCGGCACCACGTGTGGCTGAGGAGCCTCGTGCACGGCACCTACCTCCACGCCGACAAGGACGGCCATGGCGTCTCCCTCAGCAGTCGTCGGGCGTCCATGAGGGCCGCGTGGGTGGTGCACCGCTACCACGGGGACGACTATCACCTGCACCTCTACAGCGCCGCCTACGGCCGCTACCTCGCCGCCACGGGCGCCCGGGCGCCGCTCGGCTGCCCCGGCTTCCGCGTCGAGCAGCGAAACCACGACGGGCTTCAGGGAGAGGACATCAGGTGGCATGTCATCAGTCGTGGGGACAACGTCGTGCTCCGCCACGGCAACGTCTACCGCTACGGCTACCTCCGCGCCAACGGGAGGTACCTCTCCTGGAAGGCGGACGTCGTCAGCGTCGGGGACGACCTCTTCACCACCATGATGGAGTGGGTGGTGGAGCCCATCCCCACCACCGAGCGCGTGCCTCGCCTTCCGCGTCCGAACAGGGTGAGTTTGCCATGCCCGCTTCTGGATTCTTCTCGAATTACTTTCGGAATCTGCGGGACAACGATCGCTCGAGCAAATTGGGTTCGTGATTGCCGTTAGTATGGACCGGAATTTCACCACGGGGAATGGAACTTGTGTTAATTTCGCTCGCCTAGAAAGCAATACTTGGTTCTGTTCTTGGCATCTTGCAAAATTCGCGATTCTTGGGAGCAGTTCTTGGTTGCTGCCCCCGTTTCTTTACTTCCTGCGCCTCTGTATTTGATTGCTGCCCGTATGTACCCTGCTTCTTTGATCTCCTGAATTTAACCATGGTTCAACTCAACGCAGCTCCGCCTCTCCGTCCCGCTGCCGTCGCGGGAGGTGGTACTCATGGTGAACGGCGAAGCCGTCTCGTTCATTTTCAGGGGAAGGTCCGTGTTCCGCCTGAGGAACGAGATGGCCAGACAGCTGGGCATCATGGGGGACGTCCCCAACAACCTCGGCGTGTACGTCCGAGCGGGCACACTCGGGCGGTTTACCCCACTCGTCGTCAACCTACCCCGCAGCAGACAGACCCTCACAATCACGGCCGAGCCGCCAGGTGAGAGACCCTGACAGGAACTGGCAGATACTAATTGCTGCATGGCCATGATCTTTGGGGGTTTGTTTTAATGGAGTTCTATTTTTCCTGTGCTTTGAAAGCTTATACTGAAACCATTGTAGTCCGGTATCTGATTGTTCGAAATGATATTAGTATCAAGAAACTGTTGTAGTCATTAAATGGAAAAAAACTGTTGTAGTCTGAAAAACAGTTTACTCAAACTGTCGCTAATTTGCTTCAGTTAGGACTTTGTGAATTGTATGAACTGTTGTAGTCTTGTGGATATAATTAAAAGTAGCTGAATGGAAATAATAATGTACATATTTACATTGTGCCTGTTGGATTTATCAGTACGTGTACAGATGCTAGAAAGTTTTCTAAAGCTAGTTGGTTGCTGGGTAAATTATTTAACAGGTCACTTGTTCATACTCAACCTTGATATGGAAATTATTGGTTTTGAAACAACCGTTCTTGTTTCAAATGGTTCAGTTCTTCAATTTAATACCATGGTGCTAGTGAAAAACTTTGGAACTTGAAAACCCAAATCAGTTTACTCAACTCAGTTTAGGTTCACAAAGAAGATAATGATTTAGCCTAATGTAATTGTTTCGAATAAATATGCAAAATTCAAGGCAGCACTACACGGCGCATGCAAGCTAGTTTCCGCACATTACATTTCTTTCAGGTTTTATACATCACCTGTATTCTTGATCTTGCTGTTGACTTGTTTTAGCAATATGAGATTATTTCTGCTGCAATGGTTACAGTTCCTGTGGCATGATGCCTAACTGGTTACTCTTTTCTTCTAATTCAGCTAACGTCGAGCAGCGATATCCGGATTTCGACGCAGAGTAGAGAAAGACCAGAGCAGGTGTCTCGAGTGTTGCCTTTCAGTTCACCTCTTCAGAAGTTTAGCTGCCTCGGACGACGACATGAGGATTTTTTTCCCATAGAGATATAGGTTGAGAAAACTCTGGGGCTCTTGTTTGGCTAGCTAAACTTGATCTGTCCTCGTGACATTGCTTTTGGCCTCTCGGTTCTGAAAATTCAGAACCTGTTTGAATAATTAGGTAGTGACATTGGTTTGTAATGGTCGCAATATTATTCTGGCAAATACATCATCGCTGTTAGCTGCATTTGTCGCCGTGCGTTTCAAGTTTCAGTCCTACGAAAGGGGGTCACCTTCTCTAATATTGTCTGTTAGGTATGTGCACCAGCTGCAACCCAGACTTACCATTTTTATTTGTCCTACTTTAATTCTGTGATAAGTACTAGGGTGTAAATTTTTAAGTGGAAAAGCTTCTATGAAAATCGGAATTATAATTCTGCCGTGAAGGTTGCTCTCAGTTTATCCATCCTTTTCCATTCTAGTTTCAGCTGACCACTGCAGTTTTTATTTTATTTTTGAAATTCAGGACATACTAGTTAGATTGTTAAGGATATTTGTGCTGAAAGCCTGAAATCTCAGCTTGCGTCTCACAATTTCTGCATATCATCCTTGCAACTGGCGTATGATACACACAGGCTGAAAATGATTAAATTTTGGAGTAGCCAGAGTTTGGAGTTGCATCAAACGCTCATTGTGCAACTGTGAATCGAGTTTGAAGTTTGGAGTACACAAACACAAGGGCACAACTCTGTGCAAACTCCAAACCGAGTTACATTGGACGAGGACGTCATGGAAAACAAAACGGCAATAAACATGAGAAAATTTGTTACTTCCTAGTCTTTTCCCTTTTTCTTTGTGTTCTATGAACTTGTTACTGCTACTGTTTGTGTTGCCTCTGAACATGAGAAAAAAGAGAGCATAATACTACATTGGGTAGATTCTGTATCGCGTGGTTGCATGAGAGAATCTGTTTGCTCAGTGAATTCGAATGAGTTTTTACCAGCCGAAATGTCCTGGTATTTTTTTCTAGATATCCAATTCACTCCCCATGTTCCTGAAAGTAAAACCAATTTTTTAAAAAGTAAGACCTATAACAAGGCATAAAAGTGAATTAACATATTTAATACCAAATTAATACCTTAGATACTTATGAAATATAGTTCCATATATATGATGCCCATATATTATTATTGTTGTTGTTGGCTTTAAAAAAACTTGGTTGACATTGGTTTACTTATTAAATAGTTATAGGCCTTACTAAGAGAGCACCATGAAAAAACCCATAAAAACGCCAAGTCATAACAAACAAGTGTAAAAATTGCTGGTAAAATTCAATTGGAAAACATCTCAAGTTGGCCTCTCAAAATCTTCTGCGAGCACGACGCCGTACCAAACTGTTGGAGGTAGAGACGACATGAGGAAGTGTCCAATAGTGGGAGGTGCGGCGCTATACCCGGCAAGAGTCGTCGAAGGCTCTGACCGACCGAACCTTATTGGCGATGGGAGTAGGAACCCCATGGCAACACCCGGGCGATCGGCGACGCGGGAGGGAAGGATGGCGACGCGTGAGGGAAAGTGGACGGTCCAATATACTCCCACCAATTTTTTCGAGGCCATAGGGGATACCTAAATTATTGGAGGCCAAACCCACATGTATGAAGATTCTGTGGCCCGCCTTAGGCATGTGTCAAAAAAGGGGGTGAAACCGACATAAAAGGATCCGCGCGAGACAAAGTTTTCCGCTAAAACCGTAAATTGGCAGTTATTGTACGGTTCTTACCCTTTTAAGGTATTTGCTAGAGATGCTCTTACGTTTGGTTGATCTCAAAGTGACGATTTAATTGAGCCAGTAATGTCTATTGCCCCCAGGCGAAACTCATGGTACGCCGACACAAAGGCGCTAATCAAGCCTTTGGGGATCGACTGGGGGATTTTACTTTGCGCCGGCGCTAAAAAATGCCCAGTGTTTTTTTTTTGGGACTGCTAGAGATGCCCTGATAGGAAAAAAAAAGGGATTAACCTGAACATAATGATTTTTTTGTAGTATGAACTATGAAGTGCAAAATGAAGCAAAAATGAAGCACTGCTTTCAGGATGATCAGCGGTGTGGCGTGTTGTCGAGCCAATGTCACAATTTCCTGCGAGAAGCCAGAAAGGAGAGAGAGCACGCCCGCGTACGCACACCCTAGCAGTCTCGCTCGCTGGATCTGATGGTGGTGGTTCGCTCGCGCCTCGCCGCCGTCGCGCCGGGGCAGCCGGGCAAGGAGCGGGTGCAATGCCAGTGGCCGTTTCGCGCCGGCGCCGGCGAACTAGGGCGGCGTGGAGGGAGAAGCTCGCCGGGGAAGGGAAAGGGAAGGGTGACGCAGCCGGCCCTGGCCGACGCCGACGCCGCCGGCGCAGGAGACGCTCGGGGAGAAACCTCGCGCTCGTGAGGGTATGGGCCGGGCGGCCCGGGCCCAGAAAAATGCCCGCAAGCCCACCTACTGCCCGGAACCCAGCACGGCGATGGCGACGGCACCTCCCTTGGAATACTCGCTCGCCTTGGCGCCCGAAGGTAACTGCCTCAACCAACTTCGCCTCGCCCTCGCTCGTCTCGCCTCCTCTCACCTCTCTCCACCCCGCAGCGCAGGGGCGGAGCTAGACTAATTCATGGGTATGCGACGCATACCCAATAATTTTTGCAAAAGTAATTCAGTATATAAGTCCCTATATGCATGTATATACATAGCAGCGTCCTTTTGTACATGTTAAACTTGAAACAATTGGTGAAACCTGACTTCCAGAGCTCTCTTGCGTTCAGCCTTTCCAACCTGGGCTGAGATATCAATCTCGGCTTCCAATGGGCCTTTTCTTTAGTTTGGGGTACTGCCTACCACCGGTCTAGTCACCTCTTCCTGCTTGACTCGTCCAGAGTCCCGACCTCAGCCCCCCGGCGCCGTGCGCTTGTGCCGCCGCTCGCCCGCCGGATCTCTGAAACTCTATATGTGGCCTTCTCGTTCGATTCCCCTGGCGCCACACATCCGACGCCACACCAGCATTGCGCACGGCCAATCTTGACGCGCTCAACGAAAACCACGGCGACGCATCTTATTAGGGAAGGAACGACGACGGTGTTGTGGCAGCATAGAAGCACCAGTAGATCATCACCCAGTGTGAGTAGTTGGTCCAAAATTTAATTGTTGTTTCTGAATTTGTCTATTGAGTGAAATGATCTTTAATTAGATTTACTTTTCTAACTTGTAGCATTTAGTGATGTTCCATTTCTTTTATTATCATGTCGATATTTTTCTTTAAGACCTCGCATACCCAATGTAAAAATCCTGGCTCCGCCAATGCCGCAGCGGCCACCGCCTCTCTGCTCTTCGGCGGCCCAGCAGCGCCGGCGGCGACCGATGGAGCAGTTCTACGAGGGGCACCACGTGTGGCTGCGGAGCCGCGTGCACGGCACCTACCTCCACGTCGACGAGGACGGCCATGGCGTCTCCCTCACCAGTCGTCGGGAGTCCATGAGGGCCGCGTGGGTTGCGCGCCGCTACCACGGGGACGATCATCACGTGCTCCTCCTCAGCGCCGCCTACGGCCACTACCTCGCCGCCACCGGCGCCTCGGCGCCGCTCGGCTGCTCCGGCTTCCGCGTCGAGCAGAGATACTACGGCGAGCTTGAGGAAGAGACCATCAGGTGGCAGGCCATCAATTTCGGGTCCCACATCCTGCTCCAGCACCCCACCGGCGACCGCTACCGCTACCTCCGCGCCAACGGGAGGCACTACCGCCCCAGGAACGAGAACGTCGTCAGCGTCGACAACTTCGACGACGACGACTTCGAGAACATCAGCACCATGATGCAGTGGGTGGTGGAGCCCATTCCCAGCAGGGTGAGTTGGCCATGCCCCGCTTCAGGATTCTTCTCGAGTTGCTTTCGGGATTCTGCGGGACAGCGATCGATCGAGCGAATTGGGTTCTTGAATGCCGTTAATCTGCATTGGAATTGAACTTGGGGTTGGAAGCTGTGTTAATTTCATTCCCCTGGGAGCAATCCTTGGTTCTATTCTTGTCATCTTGCCACCCCTGTTTCTTGACTGCGCCTCTGCATTTTGTGTTCTCAATCAAAAAGTTCTCGAAATAGGCTTTCGCCCCGCTATATTAATATAGCAACCACCCGATACAACTTTGCGACCACAGCTGGGGCAGACAGCACAATCCTGCCCAAAAGAAAAGAAAGAGAAAAAGGAAGAGAAAACAACGCCAACATCGGCGGATCAACGAAAACGAAAGTGACTCTCGACCGCTACGTCCTTTCCGGCAAAGTCCCACCACAAGCCTAGCGCTCCGAATCGCCGCATACCAAGCAACACCTCCAAGAAGGAAAGCGACGATGCCGACGCTGCTGCCCGGACAAGTCCTAGGGTTTCCCCCGGTACGCTCCGAGGGGTGGGGAAGGGGCACCCCCGACGCCCTTCAAGAAGGAAGGGCGACGCTCTCAAGCGTCACCACGTCGGTACCAAAACGACAGAGATTTCTCCCGACCCCCAAAAAACCACCTCCCGGACAACCTGAAGCGCTCCACCAAAACATGCCGCCCACCACCAGACGCCACCTCGGTCTTGAGTCACGAACGTCGTCTCACCAAGGCACCCACTGCGAGGCCAGACTGAGAAGAGACAACCGTAGACAATGGATGGCGGTACCACAACCACGCGGGAGGGAACAACCTCCACCGCCAAAGGCAGTAGCCGACCGGACACATCAGCAAGAGCACACCAGACCATTGGAGTCGGAGGGTGGCAGCAGCACGGCCACCTGGAGGACTTCCTCCACCGCCACTGCTGCGGGTGCCGACCGGACTCGGTAGCAAGGACACACCAGGCCGGGCAGGCCCGGCCGGGTCCAAGAGGACCCGTAAAGTCCCCGCCACCACGCTGCTACACGTAGGCCACGCCGCCGCTGCCCTCAAGATCGAAACCATAGGTCCGGCCGGACCCAGAAGGGCTCACGAAGCTCTCACCATCGTGCTGCAGCAAGGGTGGTTGTCGTGCCTCGCCGTCCACGTCACGGAGAACTCGAAAACAGGCCGGAGGCAGACTGGTCGTGCCCGACCCGCCCTGACCCAGATCGGGCCTGCAGGGCTGTGGTCAAGCCCAACTAGCCACCACCACCGCCAACGGCGGCGCCACCGCCGCGTATGCCATCCGCCCGGGCCGCAGGTTGCCCCGCCACCACTAGCCGGACCTCTGTCGATCTGAGAAGCACCGCCGCTGGAAAGACGTCGCCCCGCGCGGCCTCCCTCGAGCGCGGGAAGAGGAGCACCGCCGCCGCCGGCATCGCCCGAGCCCCGCTCGGGGGCTCACGCCGACGGCGACGGGAGAGGAGACGCCGGAGGTCGCGCGCGAGTGGAGATGAACCGAGGCCGCGCCCGGCCGCCGCGGGGGCGGCGCGGACGCGGGAAGAAGAAGGGGGGAGGGGGAGGGGAGGGGGAGGGCGGAGCGGAGCTCGCCGGCCAGCGGCGGCCCGGCGGCGTGGCTAGGTTTCCTTGCGGGGCGAGAAGTCGCGAGAGCCTAGCCTATCCTGATATCGCCAATCAATCAAAAAGTTCAGCGCAGTACCCTGCTTCTTTGATCTAACCATGGTTCTTTGCAAATCGCAACTCAACGCAGCTCCTCCCCTACCTCACTTGAAGCCTCGCCGCCCTGCTGTCAGACCCTCGTGATCATGGTCGAGCCGCCAGGTGAGAGACCCTCGTAATCCAACTGGCAGATACTATTTGCTGCATGACCATCATCTTTTGTGGTTTGTTTTAAAGGTGTGCTAATCTTCCTGTGCTTTGAAAGCTTATACTGAAACCGTCGTACCCCAGTATCAGATTATTAGAAAATGATAGTTTCAAGAAACCTTTGTAGTCAGTAGAACTTGGGAATTGTACTCTGAAAAACAGTTAACTGAAAGTGTCGCAAACTTGCTTGAGTAATTGCGTTAGGACTTGGGAATTGTATGGACTGGTGGTCTTGTAGATGTAAGTAAAAGTAGCTGAACGGAAGCAATATATATTTATTTTGTGCCTGTTAGATTTATCAGTCTGTGTACCGATGCTAGAAAGCTGTCTAAAGCTAGTTATTTGCTGGGTAAATCAGTTTCACGAGTCACTTGTTCATACTCAACCTTGACATGGATTCTTTTCCTTGGTTCAGACGATTCAGTTCTTCAATTTAATACCATTTGCAGCCAGTGAAAAATTTGGAACTTGAAAACCCTGATCAGTTCACTCATCTCAGTTCAGGTTCACAAAGAAGATAATGATTTATATATGATTTAGCCCTTGTAATTGTTTTGAATAAATATGAGCTAAATTCAATGCAGCACTACTTGAAAGCTAGTTTCCGCATATTACATTACTTTCAGGTTTAATACATCAGCTGTCCTTTTGATCTTGTTGTTGACTTGTTTTAACAATATGGGATTATTTAGCTAGTTGGTTGCTGGGTAAAATCATTTTCACAACTCACTTTTTCACAGTCAACCTTGATCTGGAAATTATTGCTTTTGAAACAACTGGCCTTGGTTCAGATGATTCAGTTCTTCAATTTAATAACATGTCGGGCTAGTAAAAAACTTGGGAAATTGAAAATTCAAATCAGTCCACTCATTTTAGTTCAGCCTCACAAAGAGAAACTGATTTATATATGCTTTAGCTCACTGTAATTGTTTTGAATAAATGTGAGAAAAGTTCAGGTTCTGTGTGCAGCACTACATGAAATCTAGTTTCTGCACATAAATCAGCTGTCTTCTTCATCTTGATGTTGACTTGTTTTAGCAATATGAGAGTGTTGATCTGCTGCAACGGTCGCATTTCCTGTGGCATGATGCCTAAGTGCTCACTGTTTTCTTCTACTACTGCTTCACTGTTTTTGCTATGCAGCTAACAGTGCCGCGATACCCGGATTTCGACGCATAGTAGAGAAAGACCAGAGCAGGTCTCCTGACTGTTGCCTTACAATTCATCTCTTTAGAAGTGTCGCTGCCTCGGACCGGCGACAAGAGAATTCTTAATCTTGCATAGAGAATATAGGTTGATAAATACTCTGCGGCACTTGTGTTGCTACCTAAACTTGATCTGTCCTTGTGACATTGCTTTTGACCTCTCGGTTCTGCAAATTCAGAGCCTGTTTGAACAATTAGGCAGTGATGTTGGTTTGTAATGGTCACGATATTATTCTGGGAAATACTTCATCGCTGTTTACTGCATTTATCGTGCCGTTTCAAGTTTCAGTCCAACGAAAGGGGACAGCTTTTCTAGTTGTCTGTTGGTAGCAACCCAGATTTACCATTTTGTTTTCGCCTGGTTTAATTCTGTGATAAGTACTAGTTTGTAAATCTTTTAAGTGGAAAAGCTTCTATGAAATCCGAATTATAATTCTGCCTTGAAAGTTGCTCAGTTTATGCATCCTTCTCCATTCTAGTTTCAACTGACCACTGCTGTTTGTATTTTATATTTGAAATTCAGGGCATACTAGTTAGATTGTTAAGAATATTTGTTCTGAAATAGCAGCTTGAGGCTGGAGGCGTCTCACAATTTGTGCATATCATCCTTGCAACTAGCTAGTAGGCGTACAATATACACAGGCTGAAGATGTTTTAAATTTTGGAGTATTCCGAGTTTGGAGTTGCAGCGAACGCTCATTGGGCAACTGTGTACCGAGTTTGGAGTACGCAAACACAAGGGCACAACTCTGTGCAAACTCCAAACCGAGTTACATTGGATGAGGACGTAGAGGAAAATAAAACGGCAATAAACATGAGAAAAGATGTTACTCCCTGGTCCTTTTCCTTTTTCCTCTGTGTTCTTTGAACTTGTTAGTTGTTACTGCTACTGTTTGTGTTGCCTCTGAACATGAGAGAAAAAAAAGCTATTGATTAGATTCTGTATTGCGTGGTTGCATGTGAGATTATTTTTGCTGAGTGAATTAGAATATCCAGTAGCAAGCATGGCAATGGCGAATCGTTGGCTGGTCAAACGTATTATTGGGGATGTGTTTTTGTTCTCCGCGTTGGTTGTTGTACTGCTGTAGTTGATAAACAACGTAAGACTATAGTATCATGTATCGTCAGCTCAGTACATTTCTCACGTTCTTGGCAGTGAACTAAAATGAATCCCTCCATTCTTTCGACAATAGCATAATTCGATCCTTTGACCTCTCTCATTTGCAACGAAGCAAAATTTAACACACCATTTGTGTACATAAACCTTTTCTCTTTGAGATAAGCTGATTTTTTCTACAAACAATCTAGATGAAACTGTAAGTATGGAATTATTTTTATCAAGGTGACACATTCTTAGATAAATAACCAAAATATGACTAAAAAGTGAAGTTACTCAAAAGGGTAGAATATTAATTGGGGAATTTTTCTTCAAGAAACAAAAAAGTTGGTCTTTCAGGTGCAGAACATGTTAAATCGTTTCAAAGAGATGGAGAATACTGATGTGTTACAGGAGATTCCTTAACATTTTATTTAATGGATAAGCCTAGTGTGGTAGAAAAAAAAATTGAATCACTTTTCTACATCAAGATGACGGTGTGGCTGAAGGAGATTATAATACTTGGAAGTATGCTACTAATTTATATATGCAGTTCATTAGAAATTCCCATAGATATGGTCATCAGCGATTTAGATAGAGCTGGTCTAGAAAAGGAATTATCTTTAGAAAAAATAGAGATAACGGTATTTCAAATGATACTTTTTTTACCGTGAAATTCAGTTTTCAAATGAAACATAACAAGTCATCTAATTTAGATGTTTTCCAATTGAATTCTAAAAGCAATTTTTGACACATGTTAATAGTTTTTCCTAAAAGATTGGTCAAACTTTACGCTGTTTTGCCTGCAAAAAATTATAGGTCTTACTTTCAGAACCATCGGGAGTAGATTTGATATCTATAGACTTAACTATGTTAATTAAATTTGATGCCTAAATGTCCTGGCCCAACATAATACAATTGTACACACCTATTTACTTACTGAATGCCTTTTTTTACTAATGTTATCAATTATAACGATATTTAGTTGTTTTTCGGAAGGATAAGAGTATTCTAGAGGAGAAGGAGTGGTAAGCTTGCATTAGCTTAGGCAAGATAAATAGATGATTTGTTGTTTATTAAGAAGGCTTATGAAAAAATAAATTGGTATTGATGTTAGATGTATTTAAGAATGAAAAGATGCTCTGCTAAATATATTAATTGGGTTTGCAAAAATATTAACAATGGCAAACTCGCAATAATGTTAGATTAATAAGACATGTCCTTTTACGTGTAAAAAGGCAAAGTGTAGTTCGGGCTACATGTATTTTTGTTTTTTGAAAACTACATTTTGAATTTTCAGAATAGCTGAAAAAAATCATGATGTTGATTGATATATTTTTATCAACAAGCGCAATCCTAACTTGAAACACTTTGTATATTGAGCCACACAAAATGAAAAAATAAGATAAATTTAGGTTTATTTTTTTGCATTGTTTACTACTTCATATTTCTTTTACTTTTTACATATCCTAAAATACAATATATTTTGAGTTGAAAAATTGTACATTGACAAAATACATCATTGCATACGTCTAGTTTTTTTTAAAAAAAAACTTTAAATACCAGTTTTAATTCTCAAAAAACAGGCTGAATGCGCAAAACACCGCACTCCTTTTACATTTTCTACCAAAAAAAGTCTTAGATAAGGGGCCGCTTCTCGCTGATCTTCGTCAATTGTTAAAAATTTGTGCTCGTAGTTAAGAGTATTTCTAAGAGATCTCTTACAAGGGGCAAATTATCAACATGTTATAAAGTATCCCAAAACTAATTTAAGAGCTTTAACCGAGGTGGCAGAGCAGATACTGAAAACTCTTACCGTAAAACAGAACATTCCATGTTAAAAGGATCTTCTCCAGTGGAAGACGCGACGTAAGTTAATATCATTTTAGACATAGTCCGGTGAGAATAATTCTGATTAAACTTGACAACTATCAGTTTCACTACCACGATAGTTCATAAACCTGGCAACAATCTATCTTCAGTAGCTCATAAACTCGAGAATAATCTAGCAACACACTAACTTATAAAATTGTTGGTAATCTAGTACCACTACTTAAATGACACTAACACGGTTGTTCAAATGGCTACCAACAACCCCCTCCCCCGAGCAGTCACTATGCATACCAATATCTTGCAATTTGCTGGCGCATCCAATCCCTTAATATTGTAGAACCTTTTCTTGTTCTACAATTTTGTGAGATCTAACCTCATCATTAAGAGCTCAACATCCAATCTTTGCTCCAAATTTATAGCACATAAATTTTGCTCAATGAAATCCATTATTATCTTCGCATGCATCTCCACCGCTTCTTTCAGAGACATGTTATCAATCGGATCATCTACGTCCTCACCATGAATATGCAAACTACGGAACGATAAGACAAAAAACAATAAGAAACACAACAATTTGCCATACAATCGGAAATTAAAGGAGAAATTTGACCACTGAAAATCTTCCACGAACACGACGTCATTCCCAGCGGATGGAGGCGCGAACAGCGCGACTACGTGCCCATCGAGGGGAGGCGTGCCACGGTATCCACTGGGACGCGTTACGCTGTAACTGGCGGTTGTAGGCGCAGGATGCATCAGCCGGGCGAAATCTTTCCACAGCGAGAATCCCATGGCGATGACTGGGAACCGTGGAGAGGATGAACGATGCGCGGCTGACCGAGGATCCCGAAATGTCCGCCCCACCAAACGTTTTGTGGTTATGGGGGAAAGCTAAAAAACCGGGGGGCAAACCGTATATATATAAAGATTTCCGCGGTCCATTTTAGGTTCATCTTAATAAAAATTGAGAGAAAAACCGATATAAGGGATCTGCGCGACACAAAGAATTTCCTAGAAAACAGTAAACACATCGTCATTTTATGATTCGGCCCTTTTAAGGAATCTGCTAGAGATGCGCTTACAAGATCTCAGAGTGAAGATTTAACTGAGTGTTTAGTGTCTATTCGTGTATAAAATGCTCATATCTATTCGTGTAATACCCATGTCCTAATGAAGAAGGGGTATTGAGGGTGTGTTTGGGACAGCTCCACTCCACCAAATCGTTGCTGGAGCAGGTGAGGCTGTCCCAAACGGACTAACTCCACCTAACGGGCGGAGTGGACAGACATGCGCGCAGTGCAATTTACTGGAGCAAGGAAAGAGGTGCTTCACCTGCTCCACTTCACCGTTTTTAGGTGAAATTTACCCACCAATGCCACCGATTAGTCATACCCAGCCGAATCGTTTTTCTCCCTTTTCTTCCACATCCCACGATTCTTTCCCTTCCCCATTAGCAGCCAAGTACGGCACGCCGGAACCACCCTCTCCGGCGAGATCCCTCCTCTCTAGAGTCTCTCCGGCGACTACCGAGGCTTCCTCACGGTCCGCAATTATCTCCTCCATCCTTCCCTTTAACAGTCCGCCCCCAATTTCCGCATCTTAAGTTCGAGCCGCCGCCGGAGAAAACAGCCACCGCCGTTGCACTACTGGAGTACGGAAGTAGGGTCTCGTCGTCTTCTCCTGCCAGTGTTTAGCAGGGACACGCAGCCGCCACCGCGACCCGCCCAAGCAGGGACATGCCATCCCCGACCCAAGCGACCCGACGCCCGGCCGTCGTCTTGTTTGCAGCAGGGACACAACCCCGTCTACGTCCGCCTGCCGCCCTGCACCATGGAGGGCCAGCGCCGATGCAAGTCACCGCGAGGAGGTCGCTGCCATCTAGATTTGTTGCCCACGAGGAGCCGAGGAGGTCGCTGGTGGATATCTCCCATATGCTTTTCTGTTCCTTCCGCATATTATTTCCTGTTTACCTTTTCTGATGTTTCTAGCCGCATCATGTTGAGTAGTAGTAGATGACACTGGTACGTGGTGGATGATTAGCAGTACTTGATCTATCTCAGTGGTACACGATAGCAGCTGATCCGATGGGACAACATCTGAAGCTAATGAGATGAGAATGGATTATGTCAGACATAGCTATCATCAATCAGGTGTATCATCAAGTGTATGAATCTCACGTGCAAGAAGCATAGCACGTTCCAATGCAAAATGCGCAATCTTATATCACCAGGTCGGTAGGTAAATAAATAAAAAAGAAGATATAATAAGAGGGTAATCTAGACATTTCATAACAATCTCTCTCTAATCCGAATCTGGAGCTACCGGATGTGCCAAACACTATTTTGACTGCTCCAGAGCTTGTTGGTGGAGTGGAGTTTAGATCTGGAGTGGAGTGGAGTGAAGTGGAGCTGTCCCAAACACACCCTGAGACTTCGAAGTTAAACTATCTGCCGTGTCTTCGGGACCCTTCCTTTTGGTCGGAGGCTCGAAGCCGCATGGACCGCGTCCATGTGCACCAAACCCCTGTCCTCTTTCCCCATCATAGAATCAGATTGCTCAATTCCACAAGCTGCACAAAAACCCTCCCCTTTTCGCCTCTGGAAGAATGCTCCGACGCCTCGCCGGCGCCGTCTCGGCGCCCCTCCGCCGCTCCCTCTCCACGGAGGCCTCGCGCCCTCCCTGGGCCATGGTCTACAGCAGGGCGGCGCCGGACGCGTCGCCAGGGGCGCCGTCGCCGGGCGCGCGCGCGTCCATCGACCTCGACGCGGCCCCGTACGTCTCCCACATCTCCGTCCCCGCCCACCTCGCCGACGGCATGGACTTCGCCGCCGCAAGCGTCCGGGCCACCAGTTCCGACGGCCTCCTCCTCCTCGACCTGGCCGAGACCCGCCACCTGCCTCCGGCCCCCCGGGCGGCCGCGAGTCCTTGGACAGGCCGATGCTGCTCGAGCTGTCCGCGGCTGGCGCCGCCTCCGAGCTGGACGTCGCGCGCTTCGTCTGCAACCCTCTCAGCGGCGAGCTCTTCCGCCTCCCGGTCCCGGACATGGATGCCGCCTACACGAGCACGGCCTTCGGCTTGCTCACCCAGTCCGAGGGCTCCGGCGGCGCACCCGATCGATTCGTGGTCGCCCAACTCAGCTTCCGGGCACGGGACAACCGCAAAGTCGTGCGCCGGTTTCTGTCCGATACAGGGGAGTGGGACGAGCGGGAGCTGTTCGTTCCGGCCACGATACCTGATTGGCCGCGATTGCAGATAGATTGGAACAAGGAAGTGCTGGCGTTGGGCGACAGGCTGTGGTGGGTCGACCTCACCTGGGGCGCCTTCTCCGTAGATCCCTTCAGCGACCGGCCAGAGCATCAGTTCGTCGAGCTGCCCCAGGGGAGCGTCCTCTCTGACTTCGACCTATCAGATAACTTGATGTTGGGAAGGCGCCGCCTCATGGGGGTCAGTGAGGGGAAGCTGCGATACATCGAAGTGTCTACTGACAAGGAGTTCGTGGTCAGCTCGTTTTCGCTCGAGGAAGGATGCTGCTGGAAGGCTACGCGTGAGACAACAGTTAAGATAGTCTTGCCCAACAATCGCAAAGCAGTGGAAGATGACATGCCGTGGATTGTTGCCATAGATCCATTCAACGCCAACATTCTGTATTTCCAACATAACCACACTATTATTGCCATGGACATGGCTAATGGGGAGCTGATTGGGAAGATGCCCTTTCCAGATAGCATCACAGGTCTAAGCCCTTACAACACTGCTTTCTTTGTGCCGTGCGTGCTCCCAACATGGCTTGAATCAAACCACATGTGCAGGTATACATCTCTAAGTTGCTTGTTCCATACATTGGATAATTAATGCTTAATGCAGCCCTGAAATTCGTTTTACTATAATTGTTAGATTGCACAGGTTTTGATTTACCATTTTCTCAAACCATGTACTCTGAAACCTGTGCATAGCATGGGTTGTTTTGTTGATATAGACCAACAGTAACTGTATTGAAGTTTCTGTAGGCAGAGACGCAGAGTGATCTGTTTATCTTCGGCGATAGCTTAAATGTTGTCTAGACTTATTCAGTGATAATAGGCTAAGTAAATTACTGTCTGTGCTTGTTAGAATATAGAAGGCGGAATTCGGTATTACTAGAAAATCTGATGCTTGTTGATCACGTTCGTATTGGACTGTCTGTCATGTAAAAATTGTTTGTTCCAATAATTACTTCAATTCTTGCCGTAATTAACAAACATAGACTTTTCTCTTAGTAACGTGCCATTTAATTTAATTTAATTTATGTATTGAACTTTCTGTCAATTCTTGAAGGAACCCTTACAAACAAGAATACCAATTGCGGAACGAAGACTTTGGCTGACATGTTGGTTCGCGCAGACAGAGACTAGAAAAGTTGAATCGCTCCAGCTAGCTTATTTTTGGTACTTTCTGTTAACTATATCTTGCGAGAGTACACCTTGATTCTTTCGATGTTATTTCATATCCCATTCTTACTCCTTTATTCTGCATTTCTCTTATGCTGCCCATACAATATGTTACTTACAGACTCAAGAAGTTTTGGACTTTGGTCATATTTATGGGTCACAATATCGATCATGTTTACAAATCCCTATGTTGAACTGATTATCTTACTTGTTTAATATTTATATTATGGCACTATTTTTGTCCTGAATTCCAACTCGTTTTTGTTGCTTTGTGTATCAATGATATAAAATGCTTAGGCAACTGGTACTCAGATCTTCAACACTCCTGCCCATGTATATGTATCACCTTCAATCATAAAAACCATTCATTTAGCTGTTCTGCAGCAGAATAAGTGTATAACTCATGTCACACGTACTCTTGAATGAAAAAAAATAGAACTGATTTTTGTAAGTATTAATCTAAATATATGTAAAATATGCAAACTTCATTTGGGCGCCGATAAACTTAGACGATAGGATTGAATAAATTTGCAACTGAACTCTGAAAATTATACGACTACATCATTTGCAAGAGAGAACTACCCACTGAATACCAATATCTATACCTGCCCCCAGCCAAATTCTGTTCAGGAACACTTTTCTGATTTACCAGGCATGTCTTATTATTAGAAAGTTATAACTTGGAGTTTGAAACAATCATAAGGGCTATGGAGCTTAGCAGAGCATTTTCGTTATGATGAGCCATTATTCTTTATCATTGATAAGTAGTATTATCACGTACTGATCTTGCCTAGACTGAACTATGTTTTTTTTGCTCTTGCTACTTCGTCACATGACTATATCATATTTCTTACCTCAATAACAAATAAACAGAGCATCTTGCAGTTTGCAGTGACATCTCATTTTTGTAATTGCTCCAAAGCAATATGAATGTGAATCTGCCTGTGCTTTTGTTAACTCCTGAACTCATGTTTCTGCTCACTTTTAATTATATTGGGCTCAAGAAGAAATTAAAGGAGAAAATTATATCTCTTGTTTATGTTTGGTGTTTTCTCCATACCAGTGTTCATATGTCTCTAATGTCCATTTCTTTTTCAGAATCATGTCATTCATATCAGCAAAGACATCACTCATGTTTCCATTTTGGCTTGCAGGTTACTTCAGTTATGTTTTTGTATGACTAGGAATTGATGGTGGTCATTTTGGAGGGAGTTCCGTAAGAAGTTTGGGTTTATTAGGCTTTGCTGATGCACTTGCTCAATCTCAGTTTGGGCAAAAGTCTGTCGAAAAGTTCTGAATATTTTGGCTCTGCTTGTTATCCTGTTCAATTTCAGCAGAATGGTTTGATTTCTTGGGAACTTCAGCATGGAGCTGACAGTCAACAACAACATTGCACAACATTACGTGTTCTTATTTTGAATGCACTACATCTTTGGGAAGTTACAACTGTTGATCATTTATGGTGCCAGGACATTATGTAGCATTATGCAATCTGAAATCCTGTTTATCATGAGAATGCTTACTTTCTGAGTCGAATAGACATGTAAGTTTAAACCAAGCGTTGTTGTGTTGCTTCGGATTCTGGTGATAAGCTTTCATCCTGGGAAATGACATGTTGAGAGGGACATGTATTTCAGAGATTAAGGTGCTTTGATGAACTGTTGCTGGTCTTTTTCCCATGAACAAAGAAGGCATTCCAATATCATATTTGTCGCCCAACATTGCGCATCTTTCTAAGATATCGGAAGAAAAATGGGGTTAAGTAGTATAGCACTAAAGCAGAAAGGTCTGTAAACGCTGAATGCACAGAAAAATTTAGGTTCAGTGACAGTGTGTACACAGGCTGCCATGACCTGAACACAATGAAAATGATATGTAGTACGAATTTCAAAATGAAGAAGCACTGTTTTCACCGAAATGCGCCTCTTGGTTTGTAAGAAACTCCTCTCCAAATTACAAAGAGAGATGTCACAGTTTCCCAGAACTCCAAATTCCTCTCATGAACCAACCAACCAAGCTGCATCCTTCCAGCGAGAAGCGAGAGCACGCACACCCTAGCAGTCTCGCTCGCTGGATCCGATGGTGGTTCGCTCGCTCCCTGCGTCGTCGCGCTTCGCTGGTGCCGGGCGGGCGTGGCGCCGTCCGTGCCTGGCGCGGGCAAGGAGAGGGAGCAATGCGAGCGGCCGTTTCGTCGCCGGCGCCGGCGCGCTAGGGAGAGGCTCGCCGGAGAAGGGAAGGGTGGCGCCGCGGCCGCCCTGGCCGACGCCGACGCCGCCGGCGCAGGAGCAGGAGCCGCTCGGGGAGAAACCTCGCGCTCGTGAGGGTTTGGCCGGGCGGCCCGGACCCAGTAAAAGCCCGCAAGCCCACCTAGTGCCCGAAACCCGGCACGGCGACGGCGACGGCACCTCCCTTGAAATACTCTCTCGCCTTGGCGCCCGACGGTAACCGCCTCAACCAACTTCGCCTCTCCTCTCCTCTTCTCACCCTCGCGGCATCCCAGCAGAGCAGCGCCTCTTCCTCCACCGGCACCGCTTCTGCTCTTCCTCCACCGCCTCTGCTCTTCGGCGGCCCAGCAGAGCAGCGCCGGCAGCGACCGATGGACAAGTTCCCCGACCGGCGCCACGTGTGGCTGCGGAGCCGCGTGCACGCCACCTACCTCCACGCCGACGAGGACGGCCATGGCGTCTCCCTCAGCAGCCGTCGGGCGTCCATGAGGGCCGCGTGGGTGGTGCACCTCTACTACGGGGCCGACCCGCACGTGCTCCTCCACAGCGCCGCCTACGGCCGCTACCTCGCCGCCACCGCCACCTCGGCGCCGCTCGGCTGCCCCGGCCTCCGCGTCGAGCAGCGGGACTACGAAGAGCTCGAGGAAGAGCCGAAGAGGCCATCAGGTGGAAGGCCGTCAGGACCGGGACCCGGGGCCACATCCTACTCTACCACGCCGCCGGCGACCGCCACCGCTACCTCCGCGCCCACGGGAGGTACGCCCCTGGAACGAGAAGGTCGTCAGCGTCGCCGACTTCGAGAACGCGCCCATGATGCAGTGGGTAGTGGAGCCCATCCCACCACCGAGCGCGTGCCTCGCCTTCCGCGTCCGACTACGGTGAGTTCGCCATGCCCGCTTTCGGGATTCGACTAGGATCGAGCGAACTGGGTTCTTGAATGCTCCTTGGTTCTGTTCTGGCATCGGAATGAAACCTAGGGGGTTGGAAGCTGTGTTAATCTCATTCGCCCCTTGGTTCTGTTCTGGCATCTTGCGAAATACGCGCTTCATGGGAGCAGTTCTTGGTTGCCGCCCCTGTTTTTTGATTGCGCCTCTGCATCTGTGTTTTCGATCATAAAATTTAGCGCAGTACCCTGTTTCTTTGATCTAACCATGGTCCTTTGCAAATCGCAACTCAACGCAGCTCCGCCTCTCCCTCACTGTCCTGATGTCGTCGCGGATGGTGGACTTCATCGGGGACAACGAAAAGTTCTACACCAACCCTGTCTCGTTCGTTTTCAGGGGAAGATCCGTGTTCCGCCTGAGGAACGCGGTGGCCAGCCGGCTGGGCATCAGGTGGGTGAGGAACATCCCCGACGACCTCGTCATGTACGTCCGAGCGGGCACTTACGGGCGGTTTACCCCACTCGTCGTCGACCTACCCCGCACTCCCGCAGCAGTCAGGACCTCGTGATCACGGTCGAGCCACCAGGTGAGAAATCCTGGCTGTTATGTACTGGAGCTGGCGGATACTATTTGCTGCATGACCATGATCTTTTGGGTTTGCTTTAATGGAGTGCTAATCTTCCTGTACTGTGAATGCTTATACTGAAAACACTGTAGCCCAGTATCAGATTATTCGAAAATGGTAGTTTCAAGAAACTGTTGTAGTCAGTAGAACTTGGCAATTGTAGTCTGAAAAACAGTTAAGTGAAAGTGTCGCTAATTTGTTTCAGTTAGGGCTTGGGAATTGTATGAACTAGGGGTCTTGTAGATGTAAGTGAAAGTAGCTGAACGGAAGCAATTGATATTTACATTGTGCCTGTTGGATTTATCAGTCTGTATACCAATGCTAGAAAGTTGTCTAAAGCTAGTTGGTTGCTGGGTAAAATCAGTTCCATGAGTCACTTGTTCATACTCAACCTTGACATGATAATTATTAGTTTGGAAACATTATCCTTGGTTCAGATGATCCAGTTCTTCAATTTAATACCATTTGCAGCCAGTGAAAAACTTTGGAACTGGAAGACCCAAATCAGTCCACTCATCTCAGTTCAGCTTCACAAAGAAGATAATGATTTATCTATGATTTAGTCCTTGTAATTGTTTTGAATAATATGAGCAAAATCCAATGCAGCACTACATGAAAGCTAGTTTCCGCATATTACTCCCTCCGTTCTAAAAAGGATGACTTCTATTTGTGTGCATGTGAACGTATCTATACATGTAACATGTCTAGATACGTCCGCATGTAGACAAATGGAAGTCAACCTTTTTGGAACGGAGGGAGTACATTACTTTCAGGTTTAATACATCAGCTGTCTTTTTGATTTTGCTGTTGACTTGTTTTAGCAATATTGGATTATTTAGCTAGTTGGTTGCTGGGTAAAATCATTTTCACCACCCACTTGTTCATACTCAACCTTGATATGGATATTATTACTTTTGAAACAACTGGCCTTGGTTCAGATGATTCAGTTCTTCAAATTTAATAGCATGTCAGGCTAGTGAAAAACTTTGGAAATTGAAAATCCAAATCAGTCCACTCATCTCACTTCAGCTTCACAAAGAGGAAACTGATTTATATACGCTTTATCTCACTGTGATTGTTTTGAATAAATGTGAGAAAGATTTTTTATGTTGATTGTTGATCTGCTGCAACGGTCGCAGTTCCTGTGACATGATGCCTAACTGCTCACTATTTTCTGCTAATACTGCTTCACTATTTCTGCTAATTCAGGTAACATCGTGCCGCGATTCCCAGATTTCGACACATAGTAGAGAAAGACCAGAGCAGGTCTCCTGACTGGTGCCTTACAGTTCACCTCTTCAGAAGTGTCGCTGCCTCGGACCGGCAACATGAGAATTCTTGGTTTTTTGCATATAGAGATATAGGTTGAGAAAAACTCTGCGGCTCTTTTGTTCTCGTGACATTGCTTTTGACCTCATGGTTCTGAAATTCAGACCCTGCTTGAACTATTATGTAGTGACGTTTGGGTTGTAATGGCTGTGTTCTTGTTCTGGCCAATACTGGTTGTTCTTGCTGGGAATTGGGCAATTGAGTTTAGCTGTGCCGTTTCAAGTTCAACGAAAGGCACCACCCTTTCTTTCTAATATTGTCTGTTGGCTATGTGCAACAGCAGCAACCCAGATTTATCATTTGGTGTTGGCCCGGTTTAATTCTCTGATGAGTAGTAGGGTATAAAATTCTGGAGTAGAAAAGATTCTCTGGGATCCGGATAGTAATTCTTCCACAAAGGTTGTTCTCAGTTTATGCATCCTTGTCCATTCTAGTTTCAGTACACTAGTTTTTGTTTTGAAAAATTCAAGACACACAGCGAACTGTACTAGTTAGGTTGCTGCAAATCTTTGTTCTGAAATTGGAACGCGGAGGCGGGAGGTGTGCATATCATCTTTGCAACTAACTAGCAGATGTACGGCATACACAGGCACAAGATAGTTTATTCTTAAGTAATGACACAAGATAATCAAGATGCAGTTTTCACATGAACATTGGGTATTTTAAATTGCAGGGGTATTCCAACTTGGAATTGTGAACACTCATTGGAAACTGTGAACTGCCTCTAGTACACCAACACACAAGGACACACACACTGGACGATTGGATGCCATGGATAAGCACGTCAATAAACATGAGATATATTTTTTACTCCCTGGTCAACCCTTCTCCTTATATTATGAAAACTTGCTTTGCTACTGTATGTGTTTCTTGTAAACATGAGAACAAAATGCTTAATGATACATTGGTTAGATCCTGTATTGTTACAGTAAGAAAAAAGATCCTGTACTGTGTGGTTGCGTATGAGAGACTCTGCTTGAGCAGTTGCGGACAAATTAGATTACATACGTCGTCACCATGTAATGCTCGATTTCAAAGACGGTGACGATGTTAATACATTCTCCGTCTTTCACCTAGTTACAGTTCAATAGTTCATCGATGAGAGTTCTAAAGAGCACCATGCCAGCTCAGACGGCGACGATGGTGATTCAGCATCATCACGAGAAAGTGAAGGCTACGATGCTGTGTCCGAGAAAATCAGTTCCCTTGTGACCCGTCCATCATTTTGCCATAGCCTAATTAGAGCAAACTAAGTCTGAAAGCAAATTCGCCATAGCTGCAGTTTTTTTTTTTTTTGAGAAACATCAGCAACAGGCGGAGAAGCACCGAGCTAGAAAACATTGGGCCTAATTCGGCCTGTTCTCTTTTCCTCAGCGCCAAGGCCGCAAAGGCTGCTCTGGGCCGCTGTGCCTTTAGCCCTCGCCGCTCTCTCCTGCCCGCCGCACCACGGCGGAGCAAACCGGCGGCCGCCAGCCTCCACCACCACCTCGCCGCCCGAATGGCGGAGAACCCACCCCCGCTACACCCGCGCTGCCATCCGCTCCCACCACCGGCCGCGCGCGTCGCTCGCGCCCGCCCACCCCCGCCTCCCCCTTGTCCTATTTCGCCATGCCATTCCCCACCACCGACCCACCTCCCCGCTCCTCCCATCCTCCGGCTTCCGGCGGCTACGACCCCCGCTGCACGGGCGCACCACAAGCCACATCGCGCTATCGCCGCCACCCAACCACCTGTCTCGGCGCAGCAGCACCGAGTGCGCGCGGTCATCGACGCGGAGAGGGACGGCCGCGGCGCGGCGTGACCCCTTCCGGCCATGCTGCAGCGCGCGGCGAGCAACGCCTACTCCTGGTGGTGGGCGTCCCACATCCGCACCAGCCAGTCCAAGTGGCTCGACGCCACCCTCCACGGTACGCTCCGCACGGCATTCATTCACCGCCAGTTGCGAATTGCATTGCTGTCTTGTGATTGATTGCGGCTGTGACAATGGCGTATCTGCTGCATTCGTGCGTGCAGAGATGGAGGACAGGGTGAAGCTGATGATCAAGCTCATCGGGGCGGACGCCGACAGCTTCGGCAAGAAGGCGGAGCTCTACTTCCGGAGCCGGCCGGAGCTCATCACCAACGTCGAGGAGATGTTCAGGTCCTACCAGGCGCTGGCCGACCGCTACGACCGGATATCCAGCGAGCTGCACAAGGCCAACCACACCATCGCAACCGTGTTCCCGGACCATGTCCAGTTCGCCATGCAGGAGGGCGACGGCGAAGGGCTCCCCAAGGCGATCACCAGCATCGACCTCATCAACTACAAGTTCCCTGCGCTGGAAGGTCTGCCCATGGGCTCGCGGGTCACGAGCCGGGGTTCCAGCCCGGTTCCCAAGAGGACACAGACGCACCGGAGAGTCGCGTCGCACATGAACAAGGACAAGGCGATGGAGGAGATCGACAAGCTGCAGAAGCAGATCCTCGTGCTGCAGACCGAGAAGGAGTTCTTGAAGACCTCCTATGACAGCACGCTGGGCAAGTACCTAGACATTGAGAGGCACGTGGCTGAGCTGCAGGATGAAGTTTGCTCCTTGCAAGATACTTTTAGCACTGGCTCAGACATTGAAGACAACGAAGCCCGGGCACTGATGGCTGCACGAGCCATTTTGTCTTGTGAGCAGACATTGGTCAACTTGCAGGACCAGCAAAAGAGATCATCTGAAGAGGCACGGACTGAATTTCAAAGACTGAACGAGGTAAAGGAGAAACTGAAAACATTTAAGGATGAGTGTGGGCAACCTCAGACGCAAAATGAAGGGCCTGATCACGTTGACACAGGACTTACCCAAGTACTGCAGGCTGTGGACTCTGATGTTTCTGTTCAGAATGAGGCTAAGCTTGACCTGCAGGAAATATGCCAAAAAGTTAAAGAACTAATTGAATTGCACCCAGAGGCATCAGTGGCAGAAATAGCTGAAAAGGTTGATCGACTTGTGGAGAAGGTTATTAACCTGGAGCTTGCTTCTTCTTCGCAGAATGCTCAGATCGATAGAATGAAGTCTGAGATAGATAACTTTCACAAGCGCCTGCATTCCATGGAGGAAGAAAAGGCTGCTTTGGTTGCGGATTCCACTAAGTTAGCAGACAGATTGAAGCAACTTGAAGGGGTGCTGCAAATTGTCCAACAAATTGGTAGGTCCATACAAAATGGTACATCAAATATTTCGAAAGAAATGACTGAAGCCTGCAGCGAACTTGCTGAGTTCGTAGAAACATTACATGCTCCTGAGCGTGTTGGGGATTCATCCACAAAGGGCTCAGAGGATCCTGTGGTTCGCGAGCGTCTTGTTCCAAATGAATCTGAAGGCGAGGATAATATTTTATCAGAAGATTACACATCTGTCCTTCAGAGCTACAAAGATACAGAGCAACAACTTTCAGAAATCGAAAAGAAAAATCAGAAGTATCATATTGATGCAATGTCAGAGCTGAATGAACTGAGGAGTGCCAATACAACGAAAGACGAGGAGATTCACTCTCTTCGGAGAATGCTAAGTTCTTTGCGAAAGATGAATGCTCCTGTTCCTGAGAGCATGGAGAAGTCTGAAGAAACGTCTAAAATAAGCACCACTACTACAACTGAAGACAAAGAGATAGATGAATACATTAAGCAATGTCAAGTCGAAGAACCACTTGCATATTCAGTTGGGGAGGAAAAATTTAGAGCAGAGATCGACAAGGTGTTGGAGCAGAACATGGATTTCTGGTTGAGGTTTAGCACATCGTACCATCAAATACGGCATTTCCAAACAGCATTTGACAGGCTAAAAGCCGAGATGGTTAAATTGACTGATGCACAGGCACAAGGGGTTGCAGATGGTATTCCTACTAATCATCAGGTAGCAAAGCTGGAGTCAGCTGTTTTAGAAAAGAAATTTCGGGATCTGAATACAGATCTTCAAGTTTGGATGGAAAAGAATGTGCTATTAAAAGGAGAGGTAGAGAACAGGTTCTCCTCGCTGTGTAGCATACAGGAGGATATATCAAGGATCACAATTCTGGATAAAAATGACGATGAACACTTCACCCTTTTCCAAGCTGCAAAATTCCAAGGAGAGGTGCTTAATATGAAACAAGAGAATAACAAAGTAGCTAAAGAGTTAGAAGCTGGGCTCGACCATGTAAGAGGCCTACAAGTGGAGGTTGGGAGGGTGCTTTTGAAGCTCCGGGAGAATCTTGAGCTATCTATAGCAAGAAGCAACCGAGCTCAACAGAACTTCCGAGCCTGTCAACAAAAGCTGGGGTCCCCCTCAGAACTTTCCTGTTTGGCGCAAAGCCAAAGAAACCATCACTGTTCTCATGCATGGGTCCTGGGATGCATAAGCACTATGGCAGCTCGAAGCCTGGTCGTAGATGAGAATGGTTGGATAATCAGCCATCTGTTTCTTCTAGCTGTCAGCTGACTTTTGCTATCTGTGTTTTTTCTTAGACCTTAAATGTTAATGAACCCTGCGTCACTTGACTCAAGTTTGGTTTGTATATTTAATTTACTTCTGCATGGACCTTACTGCCAGAACTAAATTTAGTGGAAAGTATGATGTCAGATTTGTTCAAAATATTACTGTCCTACTGGAAGAAACGGTCCTTGTCTTCTAATTGCCACATTGAGGTCAAGTTGCCGATCCCTATTCCGTGGCGGTGTATCTGTCTTTCCAGTTGACCTACTAGGGGAAACTTAAACCTGTAACTGTGTAAAATCCTAATATTTTTTACCTTTTGCGCATCGTTAATAAGGCTCTTGGAAGAAATCTTTAAACTATTATTTAATCCGAGCTAAATACATTTTTTTCCGGAATTTCTTTTGTGCAAAACATCATTTTTTTTGTTCTGGTGATCTGTTCATCAAGTCATTGAATCCCCTTTTCAGAATATGCAATATTGGAGAAGCATGTCTCCTCCCATATGGCAATGTCTTTCTTCTGTGCATGGTGTCAATAGAATGGCAAATTGCCAGACAGAAATGTGTGTTGACTTCATTGTGTGTGGTTCATTTCCTCATTCAGAGTTGATCTGCATATGTTATTATCTATTAACATTGATAGAATCATAAAGAAGGCCAAGTTACTTGTAAAACTAATTTGTCTTTCTTCCTTTTTATTTTTTTCCCAGAAGGTGGTGGTTCTGTTGACTACAGTTTGTTATATTGCTTGCTTTTATCCTCTTAATAGTTTAGCATGAGTTCGAGGACTTTGCTATTTCCTTAGCACGAAAGGTAAGTGAGTGTTGATTTGCTTGGATCATGAATGGGAGGTGTCAGAAACTTTCCTCAGGTTGACTTGATCAGGTATGTTTCATATCAGCATGTTAGACAGCACATCAAGTTAATAATTGTAGTTTCTTGAGGTGGTGGCTAACCTGGGAGAGATGTGCAGCCACGAGCTCCTTAGGGTTTCTCACTAGATGTCCCATATATATACCAGCCAGGCTGAGAGAAGATGGGCCACATGGGCCAGCACCAAAGTAGGCCCATTAACAGTTCAACACTCCCCCTCAAGATGGGTGATAGATATCTATCATCCCCATCTTGTCACATGCCAAATTGCATTCCTTTGCTGCCAGCCCTTTTGTTAAACAGTCTGCAATTTGTTGTCCTGTGTTCACATACTCAATCTTAATAATTCCAGCATCTAGCTTCTCCTTGATAAAGAATCTGTCAATCTCCACATATTTAGTTCTGTCATGTTGGACTGGATTATTTGCTATGCATATGGCTGACTTGTTATCACACCAGACATTCAGATGTCCATCCTTTAGCACCTTTAACTCACTTAAGAGATTTCTTACCCATAGCATATCACTCAATCCTTGAGACATGGCCCGGTATTCTGCTTCAGCAGTTGACTTTGATACAACTGGTTGTTTTTTACTTCTCCATGATACTAAGTTACCTCCAACAAACACGCAGTATCCAGAAGTTGACCTCCTGTCATCAAGACTGTTTGCCCAATCAGCATCACTATAGCCATCAATCACTAGGTGTCCATTACTTCTGAACCACAGACCCTTTCCCGGAGTCCCCTTTAGGTATCTCAGAATCCGATATACTGCATCCAAGTGACCAGTCTTAGGCTCATGCATATATCTACTTACAATGCTCACAGCAAAAGCAATATCTGGCCTTGTATGACATAGGTATAGCAGCTTTCCTACGAGTTTCTGATAATTTTCTTTTTCTACCAATTCCCCAGACTCGGATGTTATCTGATAATTTACATCTGTGGGAGTTGTGGCTGCTCTGCACTGCATCATTCCTGTTTCATTTAGGAGACCGAGGACATACTTGCGTTGCATCAGTGCTATGCCTCTTGCAGATCGAGCAATTTCTATACCGAGAAAGTACTTGAGCTGGCCAAGATCCTTCACCTCAAATGTGTTGCTTAGACACCCTTTTAATCTAGCTATCTCAGCTTCATCATCACTAGTAATTATAATATCATCCACATAAACTGCCAGAATAGTAATTTTCTGATTTGAGTGCTTATAAAACACCGTGTGATCACCATTACACTGTCCATATCCCATACCACACACAGCCCTTCTAAACCGATCAAACCACGCTCTAGGAGATTGTTTCAGACCATAAAGAGTCTTTTTTAGTTTGCACACTTTACCTCCATTTCCAGCTGCAGCCATTCCCGGTGGCACCTCCATATACACCTCTTCCTGAAGATCACCATGCAAGAAAGCATTTTTACATCAAGCTGATGCAATGGCCATCCAAAATTTGCTGCGCATGATATCAAGATCCTCACAGTATTCATTTTCGCCACAAGAGCAAAGGTTTCATCGTAGTCAATGCCATAAACTTGACTATATCCCCTTGCAACTAGTCTTGCCTTATACCTTTCTATTTTCCCTTCAGGACTTTGTTTGACTGTAAATACCCATTTGCACCCAACTGCTCTCTTTCCCTCTGGTAAGTCAGTTAACTCCCAAGTTTGATTCTTCCTCAATGCTTCCAGCTCTTCTCTCATAGCTGCACACCACCTAGGGTCTTGTTGTGCAACTCTCCAATCAGTAGGAGTTGACACTAATTGGAGGGACGCAACAAATGATCGATAAGAGGGAGACAAACCTTCATACGAAACGTAGTTGCTAATGTCATGGGCATTAAAACCATACCTATCCACAGGTTTGCCTGTAGCTGCTCTAGTCCCCTTTCTAAGTGCAATTGGTAAGTCGATCAGCCCCTCAGTGACATTTGAGTTTGCATCTAGTGTTGCAGTAGAAGATTGTTCTTCCTCTTGCATGTGTGGCTCAACATTCTCAACATTCTCCCCCTGTTCAGCATTCTCCCCCTGTTCGGCATTCTCCTCTGGTTCAACAGCCGCACGACGCCTCCTTGAGTACACATGAAGTGGTTGTGTAGTTGTACGAGCACCACCAATTTCAGGATTTGGAATGGGGATGGGCACCGAACCAATTATCAACGGAGGAGATGTAGCAGGAGGTATGGCTGTACTCGCTGTACTCTCCCCCTCTTGACCATCAGTCGAAGGGGACAGATGATCAAGTCCTTCAAATAACATGCTCAAATCTGTTTGCTCTCCATAGAAAGGCTCAGACTCACGAAAGGTAACATCCATACTCACAAACGTTATGCGTTCAGTCGGATTCCAGCATTTGTATCCTTGTTGTCCTGAAGGATAGCCAATGAAGATGCATTTGACAGCCTTGGGATCAAGCTTGCTCACGGAGGGTCTATGATCTCGGACAAAGCAGGTGCACCCAAATACTTTGGGAACAACATTGAACTTATTTTCTCCGAATAGAAGCTCACATGGAGATTTCATGCCAATAATCCGTGAGGGCATGCGATTAATAAGATAGGTAGCAGTTAGAATAGCCTCACCCCAAAGAAATTTAGGTACATTCATTGTGTACATGAAAGACCGAGTTACCTCCAATATGTGACGATTCTTTCTTTCAGCTACTCCATTCTGGGGGGGAGTATCTGGGCAGGAAGTCTGGTGCATGATTCCTTTCTCTGATAAGAACTCTGCAAATCTCTTGTTAACATATTCTTTCCCATTATCAGATCTGATCATTTGCACCTGCACCTTAAACTGAGTGTTCACATATGCACAGAAGTCTTGGAAGCATTGAAACACCTCATCTTTGTGGCATAAGAGGTACACCCAAGTCATGCGAGTATAGCAATCAATGAAAGTTACAAAATATTTCATTCCACTGATAGAAATACTAGGACATGTCCAGACATCAGAGTGCACAAGAGTGAAAGGAGCTATACTCCTGAGCCCCTTACTAATATAAGATGTTCTGGTATGCTTAGCATACTCATATGCATCACATTTTAGTTTACTCATGTCTACTCCACTCATTACATCAGGAAACACTTTGATCATCTTATCAAAAGAAATGTGCCCCATACGGCAATGATGGATCATGGCCTTGGTCTCCTTGTCACCTTGAACCGCTGCAAGCACCACCGAGTATCCCAGCATCTCAGGCTTCTCTCGGTACAGGTGCCATAGCCCTCTACGCCTGATTCCTGCCCCAAGCTTCCTTCCAGCCCTCCTCTCCTGGATCAAACACATATGCTTATCAATAGTAATCCGGCAATCAATCTGATCAATCAAACTACTCATTGAGATCAAGTTCACTGGAAATGCAGGCACATATAGGACAGAGGATAACTTCATGCTAGATGAACAATTGACAATTCCAACACCTTTTACAGGTTGGGCAGTACCATCTGATGTCTGAATAGTTTCGTGATATGTTGAGGGATAGTGATTGAACAATTCAAACTCACTAATGTTACCAGTAACATGCCTTGAGGCTCCACTATCTAGTATCCTATCTGAATCTAGCTTATGTGCAGCAAGGGAGGCATTTTCAGCATTACCTTTGTCGGTGTAGACAAAGTGGGCAAACTGTCCGAAGCTTGTTTCTCCTTGCTGTCCACCCTTCTTCACTTCTCGTTCAGTAGCACTTCCGTGGTTTTGAGTTTCTGTTGATTGATCTCCCTCCATGACTGTCATGTTAGCTCTGGCCCCTCCTTGTGGACCACCTGAGTTGTGATAGTAATTCCCTCCATATCTACCTCTAGGTGCACCTCTGTAGTATCCCCTGTTGTACCTGTTGCCTCTGAAACCTCCTCTGCCTCGACGGGGTGGATCAGTACATTGGTGGATTAGGTGACCACTCACTCCACAGTTGTAGCAGTCTCTAGTCTCCTGCCTCTCAAACACATGATATGCAGGCCTTTGTGTGGATCCTCCCTTTTCGTTGCATTTCAGTCTTGTCTCCTCTTGTGTAATGGCAGCTATGGCAGCTTCAAGTGACGGTAGCTAGGTTTGGTGCATCAGACTTGCCCTTCTGTTCTCAAAGTTTTGATCCAGACCCTTTAAAACTTCAACACCCGTCTGCCTTCAATCCAATTCTTTGCTGCCACAACACATTCAGAGTGGGCTAGCACCAAAGGATCAAGATGATCCAGATCTGCCCACAAATGCTTCAGTTCTCCAACATAGGTCATCACTGATTTCTCACCTTGAATCAAATCATGCACTTTGTCCTCAAGTTGAGAGACCAACATCACATTTCCCTTACCAGAGTACATCTGGGATAAAGCTTCCCATACCTCCTTTGAAGCAGAAAGTGCTTCAACAGATGCAGCAACCGATGGAGTTAAAGAGCTAAGCAACCACGCAAGAATACCTGAATCAGTAGTGCTCCATTTCTTCCACTCAACACCCTTTTTGTCCACTGGTTCATCGACTTCTCCCAACACATATCCTTCCACAGCCTTCATCTTCAGCAGCAACAGTCCCCTTCTTGACCAGCTCAAATAGTTACTGACCCTCTAGTTTTACCTCATTTGGAGTCAATTCCAGCTTCGGTACTCTCTCTGCTCGAGCTCCATCTGCTGCCAGGACAACAGCAGCACCTTCCGCCTTGTTGGCGACGAGAACCTCCTTCAGCATGCTCAGTACCTTGGTCAGGTTGTCCCCCATGATTGAGGCGTGCTACAACACTCCCCTGATGCAGAACCACCAGATCTGATGCGGCATGCAACAGATCCAATCACTCCATCTCCATCTTTAACCTCGGCTCTGATACCATGTAGTTTCTTGAGGTGGTGGCTAACCTGGGAGAGATGTGCAGCCACGAGCTCCTTAGGGTTTCTCACTAGATGTCCCATATATATACCAGCCAGGCTGAGAGAAGATGGGCCACATGGGCCAGCACCAAAGTAGGCCCATTAACAGTTCAACAATAATGCTACCTTATCCATTCTTTTATGTCTAAACATTTTAGCATATTTTTTAGAAATCAAAAAAATGGGTTGCAAAGTGTCTATTATCAGATATGACTAGCACTATTCTATCCATTATGTACGTACTGTTTTCAGTTTTATGCATGGTTTGCTTTATGATGAAACTGCGCTGTCCTTAGTTTTGAAAAAAAAACTGTGCAGTCCTTGCCTAGTCAGTTCACAAGCTTCCTCAAAGCTTTTCTGTTTGCCGAAGCGATGGATTCTCATTACCTACTATTTTGTACCAAACTCAAAACATGGATATCTTCATGATACTGGAAAATGACATGTATCTTTCTTATGGGACAGTCTTGCAAATATTCCTATGAAGTATTAACAGGTTTTCTAATACAAGCACCATTTCTAATTTGTCATGGGTTACTTTTATGCTTGCTAGTTGCTACAGAGCTCCGAACTGTACAGAATCGAAGATAAGGCACACCTGGCAATCTCTAAACTCTAGGCTAATGATTAAAGTTCTTGAAGTTGAGAAAGAAGGGCTTGAGTTGAATCACATCAGTTATCTAGCTACAGTTTGTTTTATCTTCTACACCATTCTGTTCCTGCTCCATCTGCTAGTTACTAGTCCTGTTGCCTTATTAATAAGTTGATTTTGTTTACAGTTATAGATGTGAGCTATACATTCGCTTTTTCTACTTGTGTGGTAGTCACTGGTCCCGTTGCATTTGTAAATAGCTTCACTGGCAAAAAAAGAAGAAAACATTAAGAACTGCAAAGAAGAAGATAGTTTCCATATCCTTAGAAAACAATGGCCATTCATGTGGTAGGTTTCATAAAAAAAAAATCTGGTGCTTCTTAACGCTTGTTGTCTCAACATAGCCGGTCCCAAGCCGGATAAAGGAGGAGGGTTGTGATAGGCTTGGCAAGCCAACGGAAAAACCCTGTTATTTTCTGGTGTTCCAAATTCCAGCGGTAGTACCGCTGGGTTAAGCGGTACTACCGCTGAGAGCTACCGCCACCGCTACCGCCTCCGCTACCGCTGAAATGGCCGTCTGACGCGCTTGTCCGGTACCGACTGGTACCGCTGGCGGTACCGCCGCCGGTACCGCTGAGGTGGGAAGAGACGAACCAGCCCACCCCAGCGGTAGTACCGCTGGGTTAAGCGGTACTACCGCCGAGGTGGGATTGATTCCGGGTTGGACTGCAGCCGACCTAGGGTTTGATGCTTCTATTTATTCCTCTTGTAAGCCGCCGTTTTGGGGTAAGCCACACATTGTAAACCCACGGCGTTTGTAACCTCACCCGATATAGTGAAGTATTGCTGGCTGGCGCCCGTGGTTTTTTCCTCTCCTTTGTTTGGAGAGGTTTTCCACGTTAAATCTCGTGTCCCCTTTGGTTTGATCGTTCCGCTCTTCGTCGTTTCTTTGCTATCGTTTTACAACAAGTGGTATCAGAGCCCTGTTTCAGATCTGTTTTCAGATTAGGGTTTTGGATGGCATCGATGAAGTTCGATCTACCGGCGCTGGACTACAAGACGAGATTTTCGCTGTGGCAGGTCAAGATGCGTGCGATCCTCGCACAGTCCAATGATCTTGACGAGGCGCTGGAGAAATTCGGCGACAAGGATGCGGCGGCATGGACCGCCGATGAGAAGCGGAAAGACCGTAAGGCTTTATCGCTTATTCAACTTCATCTATCTAATGATATTCTGCAAGAAGTACTCCAGGAGAAAACCGCAGCGGCACTGTGGGCTAAGCTGGAGTCGATCTGCATGTCCAAAGATCTCACCAGCAAGATGCATGTGAAGATGAAGTTGTTCACGCACAAGTTGCAAGAAGGTGGTTCGGTAATGAATCACTTATCGATCTTTAAGGAGATCGTTTCTGACCTAGTGTCGATGGAGGTAAAGTACGATGATGAAGATCTAGCACTTTTACTTCTATGCTCGCTGCCAAATTCCTTTGCAAATTTTCGTGATACCATACTGTTAAGCCGTGATGAACTAACCACCGCGGAAGTATATGAGGCCCTGCTTGCCAGGGAAAAGATGAAAGGTATGGTACAGAAAGAGGAGTCGTCGTCCTCCAAGGGCGATGCTTTGCAGGTCCGAGGGAGGCCTGAGCAGCGAGATAACCACTACCACAACCAACAGAGACAAGAGCAAGGGTGACAGAGTCGCTCAAAGTCAAAGGCCGAGACAAGTTCTGCAGGTATTGTAAGAAATCTAATCATGTCATTGATGATTGTTGGAAGTTGCAGAACAAGGAGAAAAGAAAAGGTACTTACCAACCGAAAAATAATGAAGGTAAAGATACCGGTGAGGCTTCTGTTGTTGATGGTAGTTCTGATGGCGATGCCTAGCTGTTTTAGCTGCATGTGTTTCTCGTCAGGATGAATGGATTCTAGATACTGCATGTTCTTTTCATATTTGCTGTAACAAAGATTGGTTCAGTTCTTATGAGTTAGTGCAGACTGGAGATTTCGTGCGTGTGGGGAACGACCAGCAATGCAACATTGTTGGCGTTGGTTCCGTTCAGGTCAAGACACATGACGGTATGACACGCACGTGACGGGAGTGAAACACATACCAACCATGGCAAGAAATTTGATCTCGCTCAGTACCCTTGACTGTGACGGGTACAAGTACAAAGGAGGAAATAAACTCCTAAAGGTATCAAAAGGTTCTCTCATAGTTATGGTTGGTGATATGAATTCTGCTAAGTTATATGTTCTTAGAGGTAGCACGTTATCTGGTACTGTTGCTGCTGTTTCTCATGATGACGCTAGTAAAACTAACCTTTGGCATAAGCGTCTTGGACATATGAGTGAACTTGGTATGGCAGAATTGATCAAGAGAGACTTGCTGCAAGGATGCAGTTTGGGTAAGATGCAGTTCTGTGAACACTGCATTTTCGGTAAGCACACAAGAGTTAAGTTTAATGCTTCTGTTCACACCACCAAAGGTACACTTGATTATGTACATGCTGATGTTTGGGGGCCATCTCGTAAGCCCTCTTATGGTGGTGCTCGTTATATGCTTACCATTATTGATGATTACTCTAGAAGAGTTTGGCCTTATTTCATGAAAAATAAGGATGATGCGTTTGCTGCTTTTAAAGAGTGGAAAGCTATGATTGAAAGGCAAACAGAAAGGAAGGTGAAATTACTTCGTACTGACAATGGTGGCGAATTTTGTTCGAATGCCTTTAATGATTATTGCAGGAAAGAAGGCATTGTCAGGCACCTCACCATCCCGTACACGCCTCAGCAGAATGGTGTAGCGGAGCGGATGAACAGGACCATCATCTCCAAGGCTCGCTGCATGATCTCCAACGCTCGCATGAGTAAGCGTTTTTGGGCTGAGGCGGCTGCCACCGCCTGCTACTTGATAAACAGGTCACCATCTATTCCCCTCGACAAGAAAACTCCCATTGAGGTATGGTCAGATTCTCCTGCTGATTATTCACAGCTTAAAGTTTTCGGCTGCACTGCTTATGCTCATGTTGATAATGGAAAGTTAGAGCCGAGAGCTATTAAGTGTGTGTTCATTGGTTATGGTTCGGGTGTAAAAGGATACAAGTTGTGGAATCCCGAAACTAAAGGCTTTTATGAGCAGGAGTGTTGTTTTCAATGAATCTGTTATGTACTTTGATAAGTTGTCCTCAGATGTTTTGCCAGATTTTTCTGAGGAGCAGGTTCGTGTCGAGGTGGAGCACTCTGTTGAAAAGGAAAATGTCACTGTTGACAATGATGGTGCTGCTACTTCAGATGATTCTGATCCTGATTCTGCTGGTTCTGATGATTCTGTTTCTTCTGATTCTGATAATGATAATGTTCAGAACTCACCCCCTGTTTTGCAGCCACAACAGTCTATTGCTGCTCGTAGGAACAGGAGGAATTGTGGTCCTCGACCACGTTTAATTGAAGAGTGTAACATTGTTGATTATGCTCTGAGTTGTGCAGAACAGGTGGAGCACGGACATGAGCCGTCCACCTATACTGAAGCTATTGGTTCCGGTGACCGCGAGAAGTGGCTTGCTGCTATGCAAGAAGAAATGCAGTCACTCGATAAGAATGGCACATGGGAAGTTGTGCGCTTGCCTAAGAAAAAGAAGGCAGTCCGCTGTAAGTGGATCTTCAAGAGAAAGGAGGGTTTATCTCCTAGCGAGCCTCCGAGGTTTAAGGCAAGGTTAGTTGCAAAAGGCTTCAGTCAAATTCCAGGTGTGATTATAATGATGTTTTCTCTCCGTTGTTAAGCATAGTTCAATTCGTACATTTTTGGTATTGTTGCTATGCGTGATCTTGAGCTTGAGCAGTTAGATGTAAAGACTGCGTTTCTGCATGGAGAGTTGGAGGAGGAGATATACATGGACCAGCCAGAAGGGTTCATAGTGCCGGTAAGGAGGATCTTGTGTGTAAGTTGAAAAGGTCCTTATACGGTTTGAAACAATCTCCTCGTCAGTGGTATAAAAGGTTTGATTCTTTTATGTTGTCACATGGCTTTAAGAGGTCTGAATTTGATAGCTGTGTGTACATTAAGTTTGTTAATGGATCACCTATATACCTGTTATTATATGTTGATGATATGTTGATTGCTGCCAAGAGCAAGAAAGATATCGCTGCTCTCAAGTCACAGTTGAGTAGCGAGTTTGAGATGAAGGATCTTGGTGCTGCTAAGAAAATTCTAGGTATGGAGATTACCCGTGACAGAAATTCTGGTTTGTTGTTTCTTAGTCAGCAAAATTACATTAAGAAAGTTCTTCATCGTTTTAACATGCATGATGCAAAGTCTGTTAGTACTCCTATTGCTCCTCACTTTAAATTGTCAGCTGAACAATGTCCTAGTACGGATGAGGATTTTGAGTACATGTCTAGAGTTCCATATTCTAGTGCTGTTGGTTCTTTAATGTATGCCATGGTTTGCTCACGTCCAGATTTATCATATGCTATGAGTTTGGTTAGTAGATATATGGCTAATCCTGGTAAAGAACATTGGAAGGCTGTTCAGTGGATTTTCAGGTACCTTCGTGGCACATCCAATGCTTGCCTCAAGTTCGGCAAGACTGATGAGGGACTCGTAGGCTATGTGGATTCAGATTTTGCTGCCGATTTGGATAAGAGGAGATCCCTCACAGGTTATGTGTTCACGCTTGGTGGTTGTGCCGTGAGTTGGAGGGCAACGTTGCAATCTGTTGTTGCCCAGTCTACCACTGAAGCAGAGTACATGGCTATTGCTGAAGCATGTAAAGAATCGGTTTGGCTGAAAGGTTTGTTTGCTGAGCTTTGTGGAGATGATACTTGCATTAACCTGTTTTGTGATAGTCAGAGTGCTATTTACCTTACCAAGGATCAGATGTTCCATGAGAGAACAAAGCACATTGACGTCAAATACCATTATGTGCGTGATGTTGTTGCAAAAGGTAAACTGAAGGTATGCAAGATAAGTACTCATGATAATCCTGCTGATATGATGACAAAGCCAGTTCCTGTTACTAAGTTCGAGCTTTGCTCGGGCTTAGTTGGTATCACTGTCTAGCCCAAGAGGCTATTTGGCGCCGAAGGTGTTTCTTTGTTGTTTTCAGGTGAAGTTCTCTTTCATGCTACAAGATGGAATTTGTCTCAAGGTGGAGTGTTATTTTTGGTGTTCCAAATTCCAGCGGTAGTACCGCTGGGTTAAGCGGTACTACCGCTGAGAGCTACCGCCACCGCTACCGCCTCCGCTACCGCTGAAATGGCCGTCTGACGCGCTTGTCCGGTACCGACTGGTACCGCTGGCGGTACCGCCGCCGGTACCGCTGAGGTGGGAAGAGACGAACCAGCCCACCCCAGCGGTAGTACCGCTGGGTTAAGCGGTACTACCGCCGAGGTGGGATTGATTCCGGGTTGGACTGCAGCCGACCTAGGGTTTGATGCTTCTATTTATTCCTCTTGTAAGCCGCCGTTTTGGGGTAAGCCACACATTGTAAACCCACGGCGTTTGTAACCTCACCCGATATAGTGAAGTATTGCTGGCTGGCGCCCGTGGTTTTTTCCTCTCCTTTGTTTGGAGAGGTTTTCCACGTTAAATCTCGTGTCCCCTTTGGTTTGATCGTTCCGCTCTTCGTCGTTTCTTTGCTATCGTTTTACAACAAACCCAGCCACTCTTATGGAGATGAAACCCAAAAGAACCTCGTTGGGGCGTAACCCTCTTAGCGACGCGCCATATCGGAACCCGGGTGTGGTGTCAAATGGGCAAGGGCCGGGCCGCCACCCCTTGGTGGCGCGCCGTATCTTGGTCTGGATACGGTGATAAGTGAGCAAGGATCGGGTCGTCGCATCCTTAGTGGCATGCTGCATCGACGCCCGGGTGTAGTGAAAAATGAGTAAGGGTCTTCGCATTTGACTCGACGAGTGCGGAGGGTAAGGAAGTTAGCCGAGCCTAGGAGGATCCGCTTAGGTAGCTGGAACGTAGGATCCCTGACGGGCAAGTTACGGGAGTTAGTTGATACGGCGATAATGAGGCGTGTTGATGTCCTATGCGTCCAAGAGACCAAATGGAAGGGACAGAAGGCGAAGGAGGTGGAGGATACCGGCTTTAAGATGTGGTACACGGGGACAACTTCAAACAAAAATGGGGTAGGCATATTGATCAACAAGAGCCTCAAGGATGGAGTAGTGGACGTCAAGAGGCAAGGAGATCGGATTATCCTAGTCAAGCTGGTTGTTGGGGACTTAGTTCTCAATGTTATCAGCGCGTATGCCCCGCAAGTAGGCCACAACGAGAGCACCAAGAGAGAGTTCTGGGAAGGTCTTGAGGACTTGGTTAGGAGAATACCTACTGGTGAGAAGCTCTTCATAGGAGGAGACCTCAATGGCCACGTGGGTACATCTAACATAGGTTTTGAAGGGGTGCATGGTGGTTTTGGCTATGGCATCAGGAACCAAGAGGGGGAGGATGTCTTAAGCTTCGCCCTAGCTTACGACTTGGTCGTAGCTAACACCCTCTTTAGAAAGAGAGAATCCCACCTAGTGACTTTCAGTAGTGTCCAACACTCTAGCCAGATTGATTTTGTCCTCTCTCGAAGAGAAGATAAACGCGCTTGCCTTGATTGTAAGGCGATACCTAGAGAGAGTGTTGTCCATCAGCATAAGCTGGTGGTGGCTGACTTCCGTTTTCGGATTCATGTCCAGCGGGATAAGCGCCCAAAAGTTGCTAGACCAAAGTGGTGGAAGTTAAAGGGAGAGGTAACTCAAGCTTTTAAGGAGAGGATTTTTAAGGAGGGCCCTTGGGAGGAAGGAGGCGATGCAAACATTATGTGGATGAGGATGGCGACTTGCATTCGGAAGATTGCTTCAGAGGAGTTTGGGGTGTCTAGGGGAAGTAGAAGGGATGCTAAGGATACCTGGTGGTGGAACATTGAGGTCCAGAAGGCTATTAAGGAGAAGAAGGACTGTTTCAGACGCCTATACCTGGACAGGAGCGCAACCAACATGGAGATATATAAGCAGGCAAAGAAGGCCGCAAAGCGAGCGGTGAGCAAGGCAAGGGGTCGGGCGTATGAGGATCTCTACCAACGTCTTAACACGAAGGAAGGTGAAAGGGACATCTATAAGATGGCGAAGATGAGAGAATGGAAGACGAGGGATGTCAACCAAGTCAAATGCATAAAGGACAGAGCGAATCAACTCCTCGTGAAGGATGAAGAGATCAAGCGTAGATGGCGCGAGTACTTCGACAACCTGTTCAATGGAGAGAATGAGAGCTCTACCATTGAGCTAGACGATTCCTCCGATAATACCTGCCGACGCTTTGTGCGGTGGATCCAGGAGGCTGAGGTTAGGGAGGCTTTGAAGAGGATGAAAGGAGGCAAGGCAATGGGCCCTGATGGTATCCCCATCGAGGTGTGGAGAGGCCTTGGAGACATAGCGATAGTATGGCTAACTAGACTTTTCAACCTCATTTTTCGGTCAAACAAGATGCCCGAAGAATGGAGGAGGAGTACATTAGTGCCAATCTTCAAGAACAAGGGGGATGTTCAAAGTTGCACTAATTACCGTGGAATCAAGTTGATGAGCCATACAATGAAGCTATGGGAGAGAGTCATTGAGCACCGTTTAAGAAGATTGACAAGTGTGACCAAAAATCAATTTGGTTTCATGCCTGGGAGGTCTACCATGGAAGCCATCTTCCTGGTACGGAAACTTATGGAGAGATATAGGGAGAAGAAGAAGGATCTTCATATGGTGTTCATTGACTTGGAGAAGGCGTATGATAGGATACCACGAAATGTCATGTGGTGGGCCTTGGAGGAACACAAAGTCCCAACAAAGTACATTACCCTCATTAAGGATATGTATGATAATGTTGTGACAAGTGTCCGAACAAGTGATGGCCACACCGATGACTTTCCAATTAAAATAGGATTGCACCAGGGGTCAGCTTTGAGCCCTTATCTCTTTACTTTGGTGATGGATGAGGTCACAGGGATATACAAGGATATATCCCATGGTGTATGCTCTTTGCGGATGATGTGGTGCTAATTGACGATAGTCGGGCGGGGGTAAATAGAAAGTTAGAGTTGTGGAGGCGGACTCTAGAATCAAAAGGTTTTAGGCTTAGTAGAACCAAAACTGATTACATGCGGTGCAGTTTCAGCTCTACTAGGCACGAGGAGGAAGATGCTAGGCTTGATGGACAGGTTGTACCTGAGAAAGACACCTTCCGATATTTGGGGTCTATGCTCCAAAAGGATGGTGATATCGATGAAGATGTGACTCATCGAATCAAAACTGGTTGGATGAAGTGGCACCAAGTTTCTGGCGTCCTCTGTGATAGGAGAGTGCCACAGAAGCTAAAAGGCAAATTCTATAGGACGGCGATTCGACCTGCCATGTTGTATGGCGCAGAATGTTGGCCGACCAAGAGACGACATATCCAACTGTTAGGTGTAGCGGAGATGCGCATGTTGAGATGGATGTGTGGCCACACAAGAAATGACCGGGTTAGGAATGATGATATACGTGAGAGAGTTGGGATAGCACCGATTGAAGAGAAGGTTGTCCAACACCGTCTAAGATGGTTTGATCATATAGAACGTAGGCCTCCGGAAACGCCTTTGCATACCGGACAGATAAAGCGGGATGAGAATGTTAAGATGGGCCGTGGTAGGCCAAACTTGACATGGGAGGAGTCGGTTAAAAGAGACCTGAAGGATTGGAATATCAGCGAAGAATTAGCCATGGATAGGGCTGCGTGGAAGTTAGCTATCCATGTGACAGAACCATGACTTGGTTTCGAGATCTTATGAGTTTCAACTCTATCCTACCCCAACTTGTTTGAGAATAAAAGGCTTTGTTGTTGTTGTCGTCGTCGTCGTCTTAACGCTTGTGATGTGGTGATATTTTTTAACTGTTGATTTGTACTGTACATACTATATGCTCGCACATGGTCCATGCATATGTAAATACATATCATCCGTCAGGTAATTTTTCCGTGTTCTTGATGTCTTATGCAGATCGTCAACGGCATCAATCTCCTCGTGTTTATTAATGCATTCATGACTGATTGGAGCATATTCCTTACTAACGAGGCTGACACCTGTTCATTTCCTCAACTCTTATGTTCAGCATACTTTTTATCTTCTACCAAATGAAGCCAGAGTTTGAACTTCTTTTCCTTACAAGGTAAAGAATCTGATTTCCAATGGCTTCGCTGGAGGGGAAAGGGACCCAACTTTGTAGAAGCTATTTGCCTCGTCAGTGTCTCACAGAGATCATCAGTATGATATCCACCCATTACATGTTCACTGTGGCCTGTAGTGACCATACTGAGCTGAATTATCAATTAGGAATTCTCTTGCCTTGCTTAAAAGTAGTGGCCTAGCCGCCCTACTAACTTTCGTGCATAGTAGTATACACTATACACATCAGGTGGCCTCTTTTTATACCAAACCCCTTCACCTGCACTTAGCGCCAAGCACATCGATCAAGGGGATTCATACCCAAGAGCCATGTTCAGCCCTTCTTCCTTGTCTGCTCCCACCTACAGTGACCTCTCCATGCAGAACGCAGTGAACTTCTCCAGTGATTTGCACACAGCTCCAACTGAAATTCCTCGCGGCAACGGTTTCTTCCACAACAATGGTGGTTTGTTTTTTCAGCTCGGCGTTGCTGCTTCAGCGCCACCTCCCTACAATCCTTCCCTCCCTTCCTGCTATATGAACAGGAGCACCAGCTCACACTCTTCCCTCTACATGTGCAATTTCTTGACCCCCTCAAGAGTGATGCTGCCTTCTCTTGCCCATCTCCTTCAGCATTCCAGTTGCCTTTTCCCCCAGTTTCTTCCTCTCCTTCCTCATCCTGTGGTGACTTCTTGGAATTCAGCAGCTCCAGTACCATGCGGCGTGTCCTCAGCACCGGTGACCTGCAGGTAATGCAAGAATTCTCAGGTTGTCACAGCAGTTCATACAACTGAACAATTGCTAACCATTTTTCACATGTGTTTGCACAAAACAGGGGAAGAATGTTCCGCTACCACTGTCGATGGCACCGCGATTTCCAGGAGACAACTGCAGCCAGGAAGTGGGCGAGCTATTTTCGGAGAAGGTGGGGCGTTACAGCGCCGAAGAACGGAAGGAGAGGATCGAGAGGTACCGCAGCAAGCGCCAGCAGAGGAACTTCCACAAGAAGATCACTGTATGTATCGACCCCTCCCAACACAACCTTCCAAATGCATTCCGTCCTGTCGCCTATCCCAAATTATCACCATCTTTTTTGTTACCTTCCAGTACGCATGCAGGAAGACGCTGGCAGACAGCAGGCCGAGGGTGCAGGGCCGTTTCGCGAGAAACGCTGAGACGGAGGGCGATGCGGCCACCGACCTGGGGATGGAGGCCTCTGACATCAGCTATGAGTACAGCTCGTATAACGACCTCAGTGGCGGCGGCAACTGCTATGACGGCCAGAGCCAGTGTAGGGAAACTGGCGGCGACAACATGGTGTTTGACGACAGCAAGTGGTGGTGGTGGGCAACACCTCTGGTGGCCAATAGGCAGCAGCAGCAGCAGCTTGGTTTCGACGTCGTCGTGGACGACGAAGAGCAGCTGTGGGCCAGCCTCGCGGACATGTGCTCCGGCACCTGACCCAGTTCCCGCTGGTTGGTGGTGCTGCCTGGTGCGAGGAGCACCGAGCGGCGGCTGCCGTGCACCGGTCAGAGCGGCGTCGCTGACCTTCTCATGCATGCCCGTAGTGCAGCTTCGTTAGCCTTTAGTAGATGGAAAAAAACGAGAAGGAAGAAGACCCTCTCACTCTCAGTTTGTTCTATGCGTGTTCCCAGTTAGACAGTTACTACTTATAAAAGGGGGACAGCTGGACTGTCTCTGGATGTATCCGGACTTTGTTGATTATTAATCTAGATTCGGTTGTTTCAAAAAAAAAAGACAGTTACTACTAGTAGTGTTAGTGTGTTGCTACTTTCCAATCCTGTTTCCCCCACAAAGCTTGGGTCGTGCTGATGTTTGTTGCTTTCCAGGTACCTGAAAAATCGAAACAAAACCTTCTTGCTGTAGCTTTCGCGTGCCCCGTTCTTGTCTCGTGTGTGTTTTCCGCTACCGCTTTGCGAATGGTTTAGTGCTGGTTCATACAATTTTTGGCGACTGACAGGCATGCTGATCTAGGATGGCACCGAGACGGCGTGTGCCAACCCGAAGGTTCCGTTCCTTGGTGCAGTCTACCAGTTGGCAAATTGGAAAATGGCGACGGTCTCATTGGTACTGAGAAATGGTGCGAGTCACTCCACTAGTGGAAAAAAGGGGGCAACGGTGCGCCCCCTTTAGTACCGGTTGCACAAGGGGCATAGCACCGGCTGGATTTGTGTGCTAGCCGGGGCCCGCGGCGAGGCAACCGGTATTAAAGGGTTGGAGGCCCCGCGGCACATGTGGCCGCGGTTGGTGGCCCCACGGCAAGCCCTTTAGTACCGGTTGGTAATTACAACCGGTACTAAAGGTCCTGCCTATATTTGCTTCTTTCACCCCGAGCCAGCTCCATTTGAAGCAACTCGATCCAACTCTATTTTTCCTCTCTCCCAAGCTCTAGTTCACCTCATTTTTCTCCAACATTTGTCAAGATTGGTGGCACCCTATACAAGGGTTAGCAACTTCTCCATCTTCTCTTCCGGCATTTTAAGTTTAGCTTATTTTCGTGCAAGTTTAGCAAGTTTGATTTTGGTGGTGCTTGCAAGGTGTTTGATAAAATGGCTAAGTTAGGAATTTCATTTGTTTTATATGCATTTTGAGCTCAAATTAAAGTATAATTTGTGGTTTTATATAGTGTCGTCCCGTCCCCTTCCTCACTGCCGTCGATCGCCCGCGCCGCTCCGTCGCCGACACCACCTCGGTGAGCCTCTTTTTTTATCTTTTATTTTAAAAATGTTAGTTATATGATTTAAATGCATAATTATTTCTTGTATAATTTTCTTATGTTTTTTTATATGTATAGTGTCATGGTTTTGATATCCGTCCCCGTCGGCACTCGTCCGGTCTATGATTCGGATGTGCTATATTTTTATAACTATTTATTTTGTTTCGTGTTTATAACAATCATGACGACCAATTTGACATAGATATATTTTTATTTAGGAGGTAGTTGAACCGGAAATTCCAGCCGACCCTATTGTCGAGTTTAAAAAATAAAGAAAAACAACGATTTAAAAGCAAAATTGAAGATAAGTGAAGATCTTCGTCTCCAATGCCTAGAAGAGAAGATGGTATTGGACTTGAAGATTGCCGACATCGTTGATGCTCACGGGTCGAGCTTGCTGACGTCGTCGCTGCTCACGAGATGAAGATGGATGCAATGCGCTTCAAGCTAAAAAATATTAGAAAATATGTCATTAGTCAAGAGGCTTGGTATCATTATGCTGTTGGTTCAATAGTTACCTTGGTTGCGATTCTGATCGTATTTGTTGTTGGATTTAAATTCTTTAGATAGTTGTATGTTAGTTTCGATTGATGTATGTTTCGTGAGAACTATGTATTACATTTGGGCACTACTCTAATTTGGTTTTAATGTGATGCACTTGTATTAATTAATTTGGTCACGTATCTCTATTCATTATTTAGCTGGTGTAATAGTTTTTGATGTATTTATGTAATGCAGATGAGCCGAGAATGGTTGTACGGTGATCGACGCTGTCCCGAGTTCATTGATGGCATGCATCGTTTTCTCGATGTGGTTAAGTTAAACAAGCTGAAGAATGGTTTTATGATTTGTCCATGTGATGAATGTCGGAATACGAGGAATTACCCGAGCGCAAGAACCATACACTCCCACTTGTTGCGACAAGGCTTCATGCCCAATTATTTTGTTGGACCAAGCATGGAGAAAGAGGGGTTATAATGGAAGACCCTTAAGAAGAGGATGATGACAACTATCCTGTGTTCTCTGAACTCGGTGATACTATAATGGGGGAAAATGAAGTTGAGCTCGAGATCATTGTTGATCAGTCCAATGATGATGATCTTCGTCGGGTCATTCTTGATGAACAGATGAAGTGCGGAAGTGAAAACGAGTGGTCGAAGTTGGAGCACATGTTAGAGGATCACAAAAAATTGTTGTACCCAAATTGTGAAGATGGCCAGAAAAAGCTGGGTACCACCCTGGAATTGCTGCAGTGGAAGGCAAAGAATGGAATATCTGACAAGTCATTTCAGGAGTTGCTACAAATATTTAAGAAGAGTCTTCCAAGGAATAATGAATTGCCGCACAATACATACGAAGCAAAGAAGATTGTCTGCCCTCTAGAATTAGAGGTGGAGAAGATACATGCATGCATCAATGACTGCATCCTCTACCGCGGTGAGAAGTACGAGAATTTGAATGCATGCCCGATATGCGGTGCATTGCGGTATAAGATCGAGCGAGATGACCCAGGTGATGTTGAGGGCGAGCCGAGCCCCAGGAAGAGGGTTCCCGTGAAGATGATGTGGTATGCTCCTATAATACCACGGTTGAAACGTTTGTTTCGAAACAAAGAGCATGCCAAGTTGTTGCGATGGCACAGAGAAGACCGTAAGGAAGACGAGATGCTGAGACACCCCGCTGATGGGTCTCAGTGGAGAAACATCGACAGTGCGTTTGGGGAATTTGCAGTTGACGCAAGGAACTTAAGATTTGGTCTAACTACATATGGCTTGAATCCGTTTGGGGAGCAGAGCAGCAGTCATAGCACCTGGCCCGTGACTCATTGTATCTATAACCTTCCTCCTTGGTTGTGCATGAAGCAAAAGTATATTATGATGCTAGTGCTTATCCAAGGCCCGAAGCAACCCGGCAATGTCATTGATGTGTATCTGAGACCATTAGTTGACGAACTTTTACAGTTGTGGTCTGACGAAGGCGTACATGTATTGGATGAGTACAAACAGGAGAAATTTGGCATACGAGTGTTGCTGTTTGTAACCATCAATGATTGACCTGCTCTTAGTAACATTTCAGGACAGTCGAACAAGGGATACAATGCATGCACGCACTGTTTAGATAAGACTGACAATATATATTTAGGTAACAAGAATGTGTACCTTGGTCATCGTCGATTTCTTCCAAACAGGCATCCCGTAAGAAAGCAGGCAAGCATTTCAAAGGTGAGGCAGATAACCGAACGAAGCCTACACGCCCTGATGGCGATGTTATATATGGCATGGTCAAGGATTTGGAAGTAATATTTGGAAAGGGTCCTGGCTGTCTAAATGTTCCGAAAGACGCTAACAAGCGCGTACCCTTGTGGAAAAAATCTATATTTTGGGATTTACCCTATTGGAAAATCCTAGAGGTTCGCTCTGCAATCGACGTAATGCACGTGACGAAAAATCTTTGCGTGAACCTGCTAAACTTCTTAGGCGTGTATGGGAAGACGAAAGATACGCTCGGCAGGACCAGCAAAGTACGCACGAATGAGACAACCTGAATCCAGAGAAGTACCAAGGTACTGCCAGCTACGCTCTTACCAAAGAAGAGAAGGAGATCTTTTTTCAAGTCCTGAGCAGTATTGAAAGGACACGGATGTCGCCTAGAGGGGGGGGGTGGTGAATAGGCGATTAAAATTCTTTATGGTTTAGGCTTGAATAAATGCGGAATAAAACTAGCGTTTAATTTATCAAGCACGAAACCTAAACAAGCTAGGTTTACATATGTGCACCAACAACTTATGCTAAACAATATAAGCAAATATGTGATAGCAAGATATATTACTTCAAGCTCGATGGCTATCACAAAGTAAATAGCATAAGTAAGAAGCTCGAGTATAGAAATACCGAGGCACTTGGAGACGATGATTTATCCCGAAGTTCACTTCCCAATGGAAGCTACGTCTCCGTTGGAGCGGTGCGGACTCACAAAGTGATCCCCGAATAGCCGTCAAATGGCACACCGTAATCTCCTTCGTGCCTCCACCAATGCGGAGTGCCACGAACCACTATGGGACACTTAAGGGTGGTCACCGAACCCGTACAAGGATGAGGCACACTCCACAACTTAATTGGAGGCTCTCACCGAATTCCCGCGGCTCCCAAAGCCACAAGAATCACAAGGTTGGGGTGCGTCTCCACAACTTAATTGGAGGCTCCCAACAATCCCGCGAGCCACCAAAAATCCGAGATCAACTAGGACCGTCTAGGGCACTCCAAGTACCTAAGAGGACAAGCTCTAGGGCACCCCAAGTACCCAAGAGTAACAAGCTTCTCAACTTTGATTTCCACGTATCACCGTGGAGAACTCAAACCGATGCAACCGATGCAATGGGCAAGAACACAAGAAGTGCTCAAAATCCTTCACTCTCAAATCCCACCAAAGCAACTAATGCTATTCGGGGGGGGGGGGGGGAGAAGAGAGGAAGAACAAAGAAGAACACCAAATTCTTCCAAGATCTAGATCCAAAAGCTTTCCCTCACTTAGAGGAGATGTTGATTGGTGGAATGGTAGATCTAGATCTCCTCTCTCTTTTCCTTCTAATTGGAGGCAAGAATCATGGAGGAATAGAGAGAAAGCAAAGCTCAAAGAAGGTCAACAATGGGGGGAAAACGAGCTCAAGAGTTGGGGTCTCTTTGGAGAAGAAGACCCCTTAAATAGGTGGGGAGAAATCTGCCCGTTTGGCCAGAAAAGCACGGGTCGGATAATCCAACCCACACTTGAATCAGATAATCCGAAATGCATCAGAGAGCTGCAAAATAGCAGTTTTCGCGACCAGCAGAAATCTGGGTCGGATATTCCGATTCATTTTGAATCGGATTATCCAATAGTCTGAAAACTGACAGAAACAGCAAAACGAAAACTGCAATATCTTTTTCATCCGAACTCCGATTTCGATGTTCTTGGGCTCGTTGGAATCACCACAACGAGCACGACAAGATGATGCAAGAATACATCATAGTCCATCATGTGAGGAGGAATCCACAAGAGAAGAGTTTGACCTCTCTTATAAAAGACAAACCGGTAAAACCTCCAATATCAAAAACGCAACAAGATATTCATGAAATCTGTTTTTGATGAACTAGAACTTGGTATAGAGATGACACAAGCTCTAAATTCTCAGATGGATGAAAGGCAAATAAGAACCGAGAAAGATGATATGCCAAGTATGCAAAGGTTTGAACTCTCTCCAACTGATACGCTAAAACTCAATCGAGAGCCCTTCTTGATAGTACGGTATCTATCCTATAACCCGGTCTCCCAACTAGAACAATGAGACCGGTAAAATAGAAACCCTATCATACCTTTGCCTTGCGCATTCCACTTGAGCTAGATGATGACGATCTTGATCTCTTCAAGTGGACCACCTTTCTTGATTGCGCTTCGCTTGGTGAAGATCCACATATTTCTCCCCCATACACCACTATGGGAGAGCCTCTTATCGGCATATCTTCACATGACCATTATATCCAAATGGGTGGCGAGCTTCAAGCATATGATATCTTCGAGATACTTCTCTTCAACTTGCACATCTCAAGGTTGATGACGATCACCACTTGATGTCATCCCCATGGGCTATATGAAATCTTCATTTGATGCACACCCAAATAAAGATACCTAACCACACATAGAAAATTCCACACACATGTAATGGTTAGTTGACAAAGTTATATGGATAATTTCTTACCATACCAAGAGATACATTATCCCACTTGGTACATCTTGGAGCTTTGTGTGTTGATCAACCTTCTATCTTTTCTTCTCTTTTCAATAGATGATGTCTTGAAGATAACCATGAATGTCACATAATCCTTTTCTTCAAGACATACTTGCAATATGCTCAACTTACACATGACCAATCACTGGATAACTCCTTCAATAACAACTTGGTCATCACATACTCTTCTTTTTGATCATATCAAGTATATATCCATGACCTCGATGATCTTGATGCCCAATACTTTATTATATCAATATATTCATGGCATCAATAACCTTGAATCCAACATATGGAGTTCAAGCATGGTCTATGGAAAAGCACTACAAGTACAACTCAATGCAACCATTAGTCCATAGGGATTGTCATTAATTATCAAAACCACACATGGGGGCGCCATGCCCTTTCAAGTATCAAGGTCCCGTCTGGCTACTCGTCGAATATAAAGGGAATAATAAACATGGCAGAGAAAAAGTTCCAAAACCTGAAGTCTCATGACTGCCACGTGATTATGACACAATTAAATCCGGTTGCATTGAGGGGGCTTCTACCGGAAAACGTTTGAGTACCCATTGTGAAGCTATGTGCATTCCTGAATGCAATTTCTCGGAAGATAATCGATCCAGCAACTCTACCAAGTTACAGACGGGTGTGGTCCAATGTCTTGTCAGCTTCGAGTTGGTGCTTCCACCGTCCTTCTTCAATATTATGACACACCTCATAGTTCACCTAGTCGAAGAGATTTCCATTCTCGGTCCTGTATTTCTACACAACATGTTCCCCTTTGAGAGGTTCATGGGAGTCTTAAAGAAATACGTTCATAACCGTGCTAGGCCAGAAGAAAGCATGTCCAAGGGCTATGGAACAGAGGAGGTCATTGAGTTTTGTGTTGACTTTATTCTCGATCTTAAGCCGATCGGTGTTCCTCAATCACGCCATGAGGGAAAACTGCGTGGAAAAGGCATGCTAGGAAAGAAAGCAACAAGAAGTATGGACGGGCATTCTATCACTCAAGCACACTACACAGTTCTACAAAATTCCAGATTGGTGGCTCTGTATATCGTGAAACACATGGATATTTTACGCTCCCAATACCCGGAGAGGACTAACTTCTGGATTAAAGGAAAACACGTGGATACTTTCGGCAGTTGGTTGCGTACACATCTCATTAATAACAACACTGTTGGACAAGAGCTATACTTGTTGGCCAAGTCACCATCTTCGACTATATTGACTTTCCAAGGGTACGAGATAAATGAGAATATATTTTACACGGAAACCCAAGACAAAAAGAGCACTAACCAAAACCGTGGTGTCCGCTTTGATGCAACAAACGACGATGGGACAAAGGACACATATTATGGTTGCATACAGCAGATATGGGAACTTGACTATGTACCTTCTTTTAAGATCCCTTTGTTTCAGTGCAAATGGGTCAACCTGTCAAGCGGGGTAGAGATAGGCCGGCGGTACGGAATGACTACAGTGGATCTCAAGAATCTTGGGTACTGCACCGAGCCATTCGTCCTAGCCAATAATGTGGCTCAGGTTTTCGATGTGACGGACATGTCTTCCAGACCGAAAAAAAGAAAAGATAAGCAAGCCGGTACATCATACGATGAGCCAAAGCGCCACATAGTTCTTTCAGAAAAAAGAAACATCGTGGGAGTGGAGGACAAGGCAGACATGTCAGAAGATTACAATAAGTTTCATGAAATTACGCCCTTCAAAGTGAAAACTGACCCAAGCACCGTGTTAAATGATGAATAATGTCCATGGGTACGGCGCAATCAGAAGAAAGGGACACGCACAAAGGAAAAGTGAACACTAGATATTGATGTTGTTGCTGATGTGTAATAATGTATTAAACATTTTATGTAACTATGTTTGAAAACTGAGAAGAGAGATCTAAACACTAATTTTTGGTTCTAAAAACTCCAACGGCTTACAAGTGCTCGAAAAAGTTGGATAAAAACACACGGCTTCCCCGTCATACAGCCCAACAGTGGCTCGTGAGTGCCCTACATATCAAATGCACCGTTGGACTATATGACGGGAATCCGAATGATTTGTATTCGGTCGATGAACTGAAGTATTTTGTAGATAGAACAAAACACATGGTTTCCCCTGCATACAGCCCAACAGTGGCTCGTGAGTGCCCGCATATCAAATGCACTGTTGGACGTATGCAGGGAATCCGAATGCTTTGTATATCAAATGAGTGTCAAACATGCTCGAGAGGGGGGTTTATATAGGGTCATGTGGCTGATCCAACACTGGTTTTACCCTCAAAAGAAACACACCCCCTGATCCAACGGCTCACAAGTTCTTCAAAGAAACACACCCCTGATCCAACGGCTCACAAGCGCTTGAAAAAACACACGATCCGTGTGCTTCTTTACTTCCGGTTGGTGTTACCAACCGGGACTAAAGGCGGGTTTCGCGGTCACGACTCATGTCAGACACGTGTCCTACCCCAACGCTGGGGAGGACACGTGTCCCCCCCTACGTATTGACGTCGTTGACAAATAGATAATAGATATAAAAACAGAAAACAAATAGATAGATAATTATTACAATTTTGTAGACAATTAAATTAAATATATATTAAAGAAAAAGAAACTAGAGAAAAAAACAAAATAGAAACCAGATAGATATAAAAAATAGAAAACATAAGAAAGAAAAAAGAAACTAGAGAAAAAAAATCAAAAGCCCATTAGTACTAAAGGGGTGGGATTCGCGCGCGAAATTTCGCCGCGGCCCAAAACAGACCTTTAGTACCGGTTGTTCTCTATAACCGAACAACCGGTACTAAAGACCCTTTAGTACCGGTTGCGGAGAACAACCGGATAGAGAACAACCGGTACTAAAGGTCTGTTTTGGGCAGTTTAAACGGGGAATCATCCCCAATTCGTCTAACTGTTCATTCCTCGCGCGCCTCACCTCCTCCGACCTCGCCGTCGTCGTGCTGCCCGGCCCGCCGCCGTCACGCCCCTCCGCCGCACACCCCTGACGCCGCCCTCCGCCGTGCGCGCCCCCGACGCCCCCGACGTTGCGCCCCTCCGCCGCGCACGCGCCCCGCGAGCTCGCCGTCGACGCGCCGCACTGCCGCGGCCCTCCGCACGCGCCCCTTGGCATCGACGCCGCCACGCCCCTCCGCCGCGCGCTCCCGACGCCGGCCGCGCCGTCCTGCGCCCTCCGTCGCGCCCCCGATCGACGCCGCGCGCCGACCGGCCGGATTGAGGTAGGCCTCCTCCCTTTTTTAGTATAGTTCTTTTTTTACAAGTTTTTAGTATAGTTATATTTACTTATTTGGTGTAGTTTAATTATTAGGTGTAGCAAATTTGAAACTTAGCAATTTTGTTTATTGTTTAGGTTATTATTGTTTAGATTATTATTAATGTTTAGTAAATTTTAGTGTAGCAATTTTTTTTCATTATTGTTTAGGTTATTATTAGTGTAGCAATTTTGAAAGTTAGCAATTTTGTTTAGATTATTTTAGGTTATTATTAGTGTAGCAATTTTGTTAGAAATATTGCTAAGTCATTTAGATAAGTTTGAAAATAAACTTACTAAAAATAACATAGTAAAGTTTTTAGTAGTAAAGTTTGAAAATTTAGCTAAGTTTGAAAATTTTGCTAAGTCATTTTAGTTGCAATATTGTTATTTTAGTAGCAAAGTTTTTTATTAGTGTATAAGAAATTTAAAGTTGTTTGCAATAAATTACAAATTTGCAGTGACATTGAGCTATGGAGGACGACGCCCCCATCATCGACGCCCCCTTCATCCGAGATTTGGAGGAAGAAGACCGAATGCAAGCAATTATATATAATAGGGCTGCCGGACCCAATTCCGATGGAGAAGATTCCGACGAAGAAGACGGCGAAGATTTCAGCGCGAAATGTTTGAACGACTCCGGTGAGGGAGTTGAGTTAGAAAACTTCAGAGACGACGACGACGAAGAAGAAGTGCCGTTAGAAAACTCCGTAGAAAACTCCGGCAAGGTATATATATTAAGTCTTGTTGATCACTAGCTAGATGCATTAATTGATTTATTTGCGCACTTATTAACGCAACATTTTTCTTTCAGCCCTTTGGATCTACGTCAATCCCTAAAGGAGGCCCGGACCAAGGGTTAAAGCTGCCGGATGGTGCAAAGTTGTCGATCGACGAAGTTCGCATAAAAGGCAAACCAGAGAAACCCGATGGAATCTACACTAAATATGTAGCTCAATGCGGAGTTCTTGTTAGGGACATGGTCCCGATCACCGTTGCAGAATGGATTCAGACGAAGAAAGCCAACATTGGCGCAAAATATCTCGAGCAAAGAATTAAAGATACCCTTTGGGACTCGATATTGGATTCTTTCAGCCTACCGGCAGATCTCCCACAGAAGAGTAAGGATAAAGTCAAGGACTGGACTCTTAGCAAGATGGCCGAGCAATTCAAGAACTGGAAGAAAGGATTGTGGAGAAAATATGGGAAAAAACTCCAGATTTCACTGGACATCTAGAGAAGCTAAAAGATGACTGGCCTGAATTTGTGGCGTATAAGAAATCGGACGTCGTTGTGGCCCGATCAACCCGAAATAAGTTGAATGCTAAGAAGAAGAAATATTTCCATCGTTTGGGCTCAGGTGGCTACAAGACTGCCTTGCCTAAGTGGGAAGCCTATGAAAACGACCTGCGTCAAAAAGGGATCACTCCACAGACAGATGACTGGCCCGACATGTCCAAGTTCTGGTTGTTCGCGCATGGGGCAGTGTTGGACCCAGACACAGGGCTGATTGTTGCAAAGGGAAAATGGCAGAAAAGAATTACAAGAGTCATCAAAAAACTAAAGACGCAATAGCACTAGTCAAGGAGGGAAAATATGTTGCCGATAGAGAGGACGACGAGCTTTCACTCGCCCTCGGGAATAAAGAACACTGGGGACGATGTCGAGGCAGAGGAGGCGGGGTTGGTTTTCTTGAAGGGTTTCCGAGGACGCTGCAACTTATAGAAAACATTGCAGAAGTAAGAAGAGGGAGGCGGAGAGGGTTACTACATTAAAACGCACGGTGCAGGCTGTGCAGGAGCAACTGGCCTCAATTACCCAGCAAAGGGAATCTCAACTGCGAGTAGAAGATCCTGCAGGCGATGCTGCCCATCTCAGCGGAAAAGCAGTGTGGGTTCCACGCAGCTACAAGATCCTGCAGTTGATGAACTGTCGGCGGCTCACTACCCCGTGGATAATATCACGGAGAAGACAAATTGTGAGTTACATGCGCCAATGAAGAACATTAGTTATCCGGTGGCGATTGCTATGCTTTACCACATCAACTTGGAACAACCTTCCATTTTGGTGAGATTCCGGCTGGATTTGCTCGTGTCGGGGTCACGAAAGTTATGTCGGGATTCAACTCAATAAATCTTGACATTCCTGGACCTGAAGGCGAGAAGACATTGGGAGAAGTCGAGCTTGGTATCGTTCTATGGAAGAAGAAATACATCAAGTTTCCAGACTCGATGCCAAGGCCACCGACTCCTCCGGTTAGAAATTCACCACATCAAAGTCCACCCGCCTCCCCCGCGGATTGGGAGCCCACCGCGAGTCCATCGCTCGCGCCGTCCCGTCAGCCGACTGATGCGCCCACTAGTAACTTGACAAAGCGGAAGCTGTTCACGTCGTCCCCTGTCAAGAAACGTGGAAAAAAATCCAAGGAAGTCAAGGCTCCTGAGAAGTTAGCTTGTGAGATGACTCAGGAGGAATTAGATGTGAGCCTACGTGAAGAGTCGAGAGCCTTTTTTGAGCAGAAAAAAAGGAAAGACTGGAGGCAAGACTTGACCCCATAAAGGAAGTTCTGAAGACTATACCAAATGAGCTAAGAGATCACACCGTTGACAACCTATATGACCCTCCACCGCCGCCCATTTCAGACTATGAGCGAGGTATTGACAAGGTACTTTCCTCGCAGATGGAGCAAGATAAAGTGTACGGGAAAAGAGTTGCCCAGCTCGGAGAACAAGAAGCACAATCGATCACCCCGCTCATTGTGCCTTCTGAACCTCGGGAAATCGAGCATAGAGAAGTTGTCATTGGCGACACAGGTTACCCCATGATGAAGGTTACCCCATGATATGATTTTGAACTCGGGCTGCCTTTGGTCAAAAATCCGAGTGCTCTAACAACACAGTTATATAAATTGCATACCTGGTACATGACCGCCGCAAAAAAAGGGAGATTCTATCTCATGGCGGCGGTTAAGGAACAACACTACTTCCGACAATATGTTGTGCAGGTTGAGTTCACCGAACTTTTTCAGATGTACAATCAACGTGCTCTCGACAAATCTATCATCAGCTGCTATTGTCTGTAAGTAATTTATTCGTGTAATTTAATTATTTATAGTTAAAGCTCTCGTTCATTGCATGTAATTATCCTCACAACATTCTTTTATACGCTATATTATGCAGAATGAAGATTCGTGAATGCAGAATGGGAGGAATCTGGGACATTGGGTTCATTGATCCGGATAAAGTTCATGTCCGGACCATAGCTGACCATCCCGAGAACACAGAGTACGTTTTGCTAACGTTTTTAAGCGATAAAGTACCAAAAAGGAAATACTTTTTCCTTACAACTTCGGGTGAGTGTTACCGTCTTGTACACATTCTATTTTGCTTTCCAGATATTAAGTGTAATTGATGAGTTCTGAATAGCTGCGTATATAAATGTGCGCATGTACCACTTCATTCTGCTAATCATTAAACTCGAGGATGGAGAAGTTGAATTCTGGGACTCATTAAGGAAAGATCAAGATGAATACAAGCGTGCGTCTAATGCTCAAGAGGTAATTTCAATCGCACTATATCGGCCTCTTTCGTTCATTTCCGGATATCAAAAGTATAAGTAATAACTCCTCAATTCATTTTCCGGGCAGGGTTTGGAGAAAGTTCATCAAGTAAGAACGCGGTGAATGGAAAGATAAGCTGGAGTTCAAGTCTAACTTAGTAAGTACTACTACGTATGTAGGTCTGTGTATCTTTCTAATACCATCATTATCTTGATTATTATTTGATTAAATTATATTCTTGTATAGTGGTGTCTGCGACAACCACAGGGGACGGAACTATGTGGATACTACGTTTGCGAGTATATTCACATGAGGGTCAATGAGAGAGTCAATAGTGTAAGAAATCGAGAGGTACGTAAACATCATACACAACTTTTATTTTGCTACCATCAATTGTGTTTAGTTTCGATCATAACTGATTTGATCTCCTTCTTTTAAAGATGTCAAGGAAGCGGGGCCAGCTCCTACCACAAAACCGCGTAAAAGCTATTGCAGAGGAATTGGCGGGATTCATTCTTACGCATGTCCTAGATGAACTCGGTGAATTCCACTTTGTCGAAAAATAGACTCCCTCCTTGCATGTAATAGCTAGCGGTGATCTCCATTGTAATTACGAGTACTTTATATGTAACGAGAGTACTTTATATGTGTATAATGAGTACTTTATATGTGTAGTGAGTACTTTATACGTGATCTCCTCCGAAACCCTGAAAAATGAGCGAAAAGGAAAAAACAGAAACCCTAAACCCCGAAAATAATCGAAAAGAAAGAAAAAAACCAAAAACCAAAACCCCCCAAAAAATAAGCGGGGTGCAAAAAAGCAGGAACCTTTAGTAAGGTTCTCAGCTGCGCGCGCACACGTTCGCCCACGTGGAGGGTCTTTAGCACCGGTTGGAAATACAACCGGTACTAAAGGGGTACCCTTTAGTCTCGACCTTTCAGTACCGGTTGCACAACCTATGCTAAAGACCCAATAAGGCCGGTACAGATGCCATGTTCTCTACTAGTGCTCTCTAACCAGCACCCTCACCTAGGCTTTCCCGGCTAATTTTGCACTATGATTTCCCTGTTGTGGAGATACTAGCAGTTCCTGGAAAGGTGCATCATAAGTAGCTACGCACGGCCATTCCGGCTTTGGTAAGCGTGATGCTTACATTGTTGAACAGCATGTTCTTTTAGACGATGCTTATTTAGACAGGGGAAGAGATGCAGGATATTTCTGTCGTCAGTGTCATGGGATCGGAATATTATCTTTCCGCCTTGGTGTGATTGGCAATCAGAATACTACTATTTCTTTCGTTAGAGTTCATGTCTTGAGAACCATTTTCTGTCGTGGAATCAATATACTGCTTTCGCGAGCATGACCGCTAGAGCCTGACTGCTAGCTTATTTATAAACATCACAATAAATCTTAAAAGACATGACAGTAGTACCAAATATCTATTTTTTCAGAAACAAAATCGTTTGTAAAGGAAATTCGTGCATGTGCTTTGATTTTCCTCTTTTAGCGGATCTTCTCCGAGCTGGAAATCATGATCTCGCTTGCGGACGAGCCTCTAGACAAGGCTTGGGGCCCTGATGATTTCTCGGTCACCTTCTTCGACAAGAATCTCATGGAAATCGTCAATTGTTTCTCCGAGCTCGTAGTTCCTAACTTCAACATCCTCTACACAAAAAACATTACCCTTGAACCAAGGAGGGGTCAACTTCCATTTTCAACCTTCGGTCTTAGTCCGATTCACATCGTCATTATCTCGTTTTTCATATACCAAGAAAACAAAGTCAAGTAATAAATATTGTTTGGAAAACCTCTCTTGTTTCATGCTAATTAGTCTTGTTATATGTGTTGCTTATTTCTCCATGGCTGCATTTTGTAGCCTTGGGGCGAAGGGCTGAGAGTTCCGTGATCTAGTTGTTTGAGCATGCATAGGTTGAGGATGGAAAACTCCTATAGCAATCGATGTGTTAAAGGGACAAAATTAGCACCAGTAAGGACCATATTATGATCGGGTTAGAAATCTAATCAATTGCTTTTGGAAAGTGATGGTGGTCTTGTATAAATAGAAATACATTATGGGTAGTGGTCTTGTATTAAAAACCGGAGGGAGCACTGTTTAACCTCGGTTGCAAGTGTGTGTATGTACTTTTTTTTTTGTAGGTTCGTATAGATTTCCCATACCTATATAACCTTAGGCCTAAGATTCAAGAACCTTTTAAAATAAGGGCCACCCAAGCAAAACCCTCAAACATTAGAACTAGACTAGAGTGCAAACTTCGCTGATCTATGTGCAACCACAAGCCAGTGTATTATTTCTTAGAGCCCAAATGCAGCTAACCCACAATTCCCCTTTTGAGTCTTGATCATATAATTAAACCTGCAAATGATTATGTTCAGGAATAAATTAAGGCATCACTAATTGCCCTAGAAACGTAGCCCGACAAAGAAACGCAAGGGGCATTCGAAACACCCAATGAGCGAGAGCTTAGCGCCATACTTCTCTCTTCTCTATACATTGTGCGAACTTGGAATCATCGGCGATGTAAAGGACGAACACGAACTACCCTCCTTCCACTGTTAATTTTCAACTGCCAGGGGTGCATGCAGCACCAGAGACGGCCAGGAGATCGGTCAAGGGGAATCAAAGGGCTGGGTCCTAGGCTTGTGGCATGTTCTTATGGTTAGGAGTTAATTAGGAGCTAATATGCTTCTGTGATGCATAGGACCACTCCTAAGTCCTATATATCTCATCTTAGGATCCCTATGCCTTATGTCACTAGCCGTGTGTTTAATTGACTTGCAATGTTTTTTTAATCATTATATAAATTGGACCATGGGTTCTTGTTTTTACCCTTCAATTCGGGAAAACAGAGTTCAGCTGGTTTGCACTGTTCAAAGAACGTGAACACAGACGGTACATCCTATCAACCACTTAAACATATTGGTTTTGGTAAATATATGTTGCCTGAGATTTTCTTATGTCTAAGTTGACGGTGGCTAACTGCTGGATTCAGGTTTACACCAAGCTATTTACGAGTGTTTGACACGGTGACACTCGGCAAACAACTACGTAAATGCCAAGTTTTTTTTTTTTGGAACTTGGCAAACGACGCGCACTTGGCAAAAAATAAAAATAAAACGACGAAGATGGCCGTTTGACTATGGCCTTGACAGGTCGACCGAGTGTCGGATGGTGATTGCATCCCGCTGTCACGGTCTCCGACTGTCAGGCGACGTGGCACTGCCTTTTTGCCGAGCGCCAGCATTTTGCCAAGTGCGTCAGTCGACTACGTGAGCCATTTTACGAATGTTTTGTATAATGAGTCGCGTATCTAGAAAACACTCAGCAAATTAGCTTATTTTCCGAGTGTAGTTTTTTTTTTTTTTGCGAATGAATTGTATTACTCAAAGACATCAGGTATTACAATGAATTTGACAAGTGTTTTCTAGACCCTCTGGACCAGAGGCTAGCCACACTGCCGTATGGGAATGGGATCTACCATAATTTGCCATAAAATGGCTACTAGTATTCTGACATCTTTTGACATGAGTAATATTAACCTGACGGATTTTCATCAAGCTCTTTATTTCTTCTATAATTGTCATGTAGACTGATCGATCGACTTCAACATTCCGCAGCATTTTGACTATCTCCAAACAGTCCGTCTCAATGATCAAAGGTTGATTGCACCATTGCAGCGCGAGTGAGAGCCCCTCCATTACCGCACTCAACTCTGCTTGCAAAGCATCTCTGCAAGAGAACAATTGGCGGCACGATGACAATACAATTGCACCATCATGATCTCGAAGAACCATACCAGCTCCTGCATCTCCTACAGCTCCAAAGGAACCATCAGTATTTAACTTGCACCAGCCTACTGGTGGCGGGGACCAATGCAGGATCTGCTCGGTATGTTTTTTTTTTATATCTGTGGAGTTGCATCTCTTCAGGGTCTAGAATAAATTTCCCCTTCACGATATTTTCTGCTGGATGGTGCTTAATTTGAAGTAGAGAATCCATGTAGCTCATCAGAAACCGCCGGGAAGCTTCTACAGGTGGAGGCGTTTTATCATGGACAATCTCATTACGAACATGCCACTGTCGCCATAATGTCATCAATACCATGCTGATGCTAGTACCTGGCAGGTTGCCAATTAGATTCAGTAGCCAATCCGATCCAGTATTAAAATAGAGTCAAGTGCAGGTATATTCCACTTCTCGGCCATATAATTCCATAGCTCTTTCGCCAATGTGCAACGAAAGAAGGGGTGAAAGTTATCCTCAGCTTCAACTCCACAAACCGGGCATTGGTCTGTTACCTCAAGATTGCGTTTATATTTTCCGAGTGTAGTTATATGACGCTCGGTATGTGATGCAGTGACCGGTAAATTATACTCGGCAGCAGACTGCTGGTCACTCGAAAAAAAATCTGAGTAGTTGCTAGTTGTGGGAGTGTTTGACGTCACAAGGCCTGCATATTTCTTTTGTGAAGGTTATTAGCAAAGTCAGAGTTGTCTCTTATTGTTACTGCAGTCCGCTGTTCGGGCTGTGCCGAGCCTTTTTTTTTTTTTTTTGGAAAAAGAAGTTGAACCCTTTCCCTTTGCATCAAAATGATGCAGTTTTTCGTGAGGATCACGCTATTTATGGTTGTCTATGGCAAACATTGGAGGTTATGGGTGACAACGATGATGCTTATGGGCAGCCTCGGCAATTTTTTCTTCTCGCAGCGTCTGTGAGTTTGCTTCGATAGATTTTTTTTTTGAGAGGATCTACACTGCGTCTTCAACAAAGTAAAAAGAAGAAGAAGAACAGGAAAACGCAGAAGAACAAGCTGACGAACTCAGCACAACAACAGCGCCTGAAGCACCTGGGAGGCCGACCGCTGAACCGCCGCAACGTCTGACGCCGAACTCCATCGCCGGAGAGGAAAGCACCAGGCCGCCGCCATCCCCGGGAAAGGGAGCACCCCACTCATGTAGAAGACCGCAGAATCCGTCCGCCGCAAGCGACGGAACCGAAGCTCGATGAACGCGCACGGCCATGGCGCCTCCTCCCCACAGCCACCCATCTTCCATCCAACCCTGCACTGAGCACGAAACCAGCTTGCCGGAGCCACCGCCGCGAGCACGCCTTGTCCACACCTCCTCCCCTCGCCACCACGGCCGGTCGGAGGAAGAAGAAACAAGACGACAAAGAAGCAGAGCACGATGTCAAAGGCACTCGTCCCCACGCCACCACGGCCGGCCGGAGAAGCCAGGACACCACACCAAAAGACGACGAAGAACTCCGAGATCCAAGAGAAGCCAGACCTCCTGTACAGGCGACGGAAGCAGCCGGCGCCGGGCACCAGCTCTCCACCGCACGTGGGGTCCTCCGGTAGCCTTCACCTCTGCCACGAAGACCACCCTCAGGACACACCACATCGGAAGCTCGCCGACTTCGCCCAAAAGAGCGCCGCCGAGGTGGGGAACGAGCTCCAGCACCTTTATTCCAGGAAGACGCCGCCGCCGCCACCTCGCCAGCGCCACCAGGAAGACCTACCCTACTATCTACACACCTCAGGCACAGATCCGGGGTCCCCCCGCTCTCCGGCGACCGCAGCGGCGGCCGGAGAGAGAGGGGACCGACAGATCGGCCGTCGGCGGAGCGAGGAAACGCGGGGAACTCCCTTTTCGCCTCTCTTGGTACTGTAGCACGGGAGGGGACAACGCTGCTGATATTGCTTCGATAGAAATGTTGGCTTTGGGCCTATTGTAATCTCAGAATTCACCCTGTTCTTATCAAATTAACTAGGAAATTTTCTTATTTTAATTAGCGAATTCAATTCTTTTGTCTTGATTTAAAAGGAGTCGGCGCAAAGTGGTCTGATATCTTTGTGCTCTTACATGAGATTTGCATAAAGGTGAGAAATATCAAGAGTAGATGAGAATGCTAGCACTATCAATTTAGACATAAGAAAATCCAAGCGGAATAAACATACTCCCTTCGATCCCAAAATTGCCGTTGGTACAACTATTCAGTTGTGCCTCATAGGTTCAATTTCCCTGACACTTAAAACGGATCCGAGGGGTATTACAAATCACCTAAACATGTCACAAAAATGCATCATATGTTACTTCAACCTCTTTAGATGCATTATTGCATCTGTTGACCCAAATTAAATGTGACAAGAAGCTAGAATGCAGCAAAAAATCAAATCAAATTCGTCTATATAATAGGATTCCAATCTAGTTTCTAGTATATAGTAGAAAGTAGCAAAATAGAATTAGCATAATGGTTGGGCAGTACTTCTCTTATTTTAGAGCAGTCAGGAGAATTAGTGGCAGGCTAATTAAAATAAGTGTATCTTGTATCATCTGTGCCTCTTTGGAACCTTCAGGGAAAAGCCTATGCCAGCGTTGAATTGCAGAGGAAGAGTGAAGGGAGTCGCTTTGACTGTCCCTCCCCTCCCATGGAGGGCTGCCTGATTCGTTGTCGGCCGGTAATCCCAAGCACCAACAGATAACTTTCTAAGATTTAATGGCTGCCTCTTATTAATCAACCGGCATAGTCAGATGCTAACACGTTTACAATAAACTCCGGTTGTTCACCCACCCAAGTATTACACAAATTATTACCGCAGCCCTGTTTCGCTAAAGTATGGGCAACCCTATTGCTAGTACGTCGCCCATGCCTAATGTCGTGATCTTTAAAGCTTGTCAACAATAACTTTATTTCTTCAACCAGCGGACCATGGATAGAGCGATCCGTGTCACTGCTTCTCAGCTTCGCCACCGCGCCTAGGCAATCCGTCTCCAAACATACCTTCTCCACACCTGTTTCCTTTGCCAGAACCAAGGCCATCTTACACGCCAGGTGCCCACTTACAACCCTTCACCAATTACACCAAACGAAATTAAATTTACCCCTGGATTACATGTTTTTAATTCAACCGACGGATCTCCAAGGGTAAATTGGTTATTTCATTGGTCCGATCAAAGCTCAAGCAGGGTGAAGGAAATTGTACATGTGAATTAGGTCAAAAAATGTGCAGGAGAATTCATTGAAAAGTGGGGAGACCACATGTAAATAAAAGTTAACATTTGGTAATGTTGCATGATGACGTGCACGGTGACACCAGGCTACGAGAGCCAGTGAGTAAAATGTAAAGCATGCCAGTTTGTTTACTATGTATATTGTGACTTATGCAAACGAGCATCGAATGTAAACCTCCGGGCTCCGGTCTTAAAGCTTCTCAAGCCGTGGGCAAAGTTGTTTGGTTTAGCTGAGAATGTGTTTAGTTTGCACATAATTTCCCTTCCTAATCTGAGAGTTGAGCCATGATTGTCTCCATTTCGGCTGGACAAAGGTTCAGCGGGTTGCGGCGACACCGACTAAGTCGAAGTAGAAATCAGACTCATGGAGAGGATGCTTCTTAGTGACATTTCCGTCGAGAAAGTATCCCATGAAAGCCACATTTCAGCGAAAAAATGAAAACCAAAATTATGAACCACTATCTTGTGAGTGACTGCCACTTAAACCTCTGCACTATCGGGATCAAATTTGGATTTGACGATGAAAATTTGATATCGAGTTTTGGTTGGACTCATCATTATCGGCACATGTGCAATGAATCCTTATTGAAGGTTTTGTCTATGATTTGGCACTTTCGAAAACCTCAAATGTAGCCCGGGCTATATTTAGCCAGTTTTTTTTTCGAAAAAATCGAATCTGCACTTTTTCGTTTCTAAAAATTCTTAAAAAATCCTGCACACATATAATGTTTAGATCTACATGTATGCAAATTTGTACTGACAGACTCATCGTATTTTCGGCTGGGAAAAAAAGACAATGCTCAGATCTAGATTTGGAACAGTCAACTGTGTGAATTTTTTTGAATTTTTCCCAGTTTTGTCATTTTCTGTAGTTCATAGAATTACGAATTTTGAGTTGAAACTTTACGTAGTGTTAGATCTCGACTTTATCTACATCCATGATTTTTCTAGAATTTTTTGAATCAAAAAATATAGATTCAATTTAAAAAAAACGGGCTACATTTCGCCACTCTCCACTTTCTTTTGTTACTTCACTAGTCATAGGTTGTGTTGTCGGATTATGCAGATTCCGAAGCATATACCCTCCTCTTTTTTTCTTGGCCGACTTGTTCAGTATTGATGCCTAGTTTTACTTAACATTGTTGAATAATCAATAATACGTGATTATATGCATCTATCGATTTTGGGGTCAGGGGTCATCCTTATTTTCGAAAAAGAAATCAAAACGATGTTATTCAGGAATGCCCTGGATAATCAAGCGCAAGGCACATGAGAGCATGCAAAAGGCACAAAAGATTACGAGCTTCGCACACGGGCCCATGGGAAAGCGTTGCCAATCGAACCATGTATGTTATATATGCACCTTTTGTGTGGATTCGTGATCTAAAGTAGTTGGGGTGATGATATCGGTATACTTGCTCTCTCCGTTTCTTAAAACAAGCCGTGTAAATTTTGATCAAAGTCAAACAATGTAAAGATTGACTAAGTTTGTAGAAAAATATGAATATCTATAAGGTCAAATCAATATCATTAAATACGTAATTATATGTATTTAATGCAATTTTTATATAGTTTTATAACTTTCAATAGCTCTTTATAGCGTTAATCAAAATTAATAATTCCTGACTTTTGAGAAAAATAAAGTGTCTTCCTCTAAGAACGGAGATAGTATAGGTAAAATATGACACAAGTTTCACTAAATATGAATATGAGATAATTAAACAGAATAAATTGATGAAGTAATTGTTGCCATAACGGCAAACTAGCCAGGGAGGACAAAATGGAACTTCTCTACGAGAATCCTGTTTTGAGACTCTGGACTCAAACATCTATAGAGCCTTCCGAAAACTTTATTGATTCACAGTTTGGGTGTTTTTATATGTGTCGTGGTGGTCATCATTAGGTCTCTTCAACGTTCGGGAGAACAATCACGGGCACGGCGGCGGCTGCAACCCATCCGTCGTCACATGTTGCCCCCATAAAAAACTACCACTAAAAAGCTAACAACGAGAGCGACTAGCAAAGAAGAAACGAAAAAAACAGAGGCAGGGAGTTCGGCGCATGTGAGAAAATTAACTCATTATAGGCGCCCGGCCGGAGAGCTCTCTCCATCTGAAGTTTGAGCTGGCGCCCTCGTCCACTCGTACTTTCTTCTTCCTCCTTCGTCTCAACTCTCATCCTCCATTGTGCATGCGCCAAGGCATGATCGGTGAATGCATGGCAGCTGAGTTCTCCAGGTTAGCAGACGAGCTTGATTAGTTTGGCTCCATGCACACATGCGGCGTGTGATCTATCGATCGAGAGCCTGCGAGGATTAACCGATGTTTCGACAATCGTGCGTTGCAGATCAGAAGTCGGCACTCATCAGCTCTGGATAGCTTTTACTTGGTCATGCTCATGCATTCAGATGCCAATTGGCACTTGGAGATTCTGCCACTTCATCTCAGATCCAGAGTGGAGTCAGTGCGATGTGCTTAATTCTATAGCACTGACAGATAATCAGCTATGCTCAAACTTCAGAGCAACCCAGACTAACTTTTTCTTTTCATTCAGATGGCTTTTTTGACAGGAAAAAAATGCTACTCCCTCTTACTTTTCTTCTAGAAAAGACACCACGACATAAAATCTGATATTATCAAGTAAAACGGCTGGTAAAAAGGAAATACAATTCGAGACAACACGGACAGTAAAAACATTAAATAGACTGAAAACAAGCAGCAAAAGACTAGGTCAACTGCAAACGCACTCATAACCCAAAACTTTGAAGGCCACAATAGCCACTCACCGCGAACAACGAGATTGAATAAACACAAATGGAACATTGGCTGGGGACACACCCCCAGCAGTTGTACCGATTTGCAATCCTCCGCCACCAATTCAGAGGGTTGAAGAAACTAGACCTTACCGTACACCTAAACGAACGATGAGAACGAATTTGTCACACCAACTGCCATGATCCAACAAAGACCAACAAATCTCACATAACTTACCCTCACTGGCCCTTCGCCGACGCCAGAAGTGTTGACGAGGTAGAGAAATGCCGGAAATAACTCATTCCAACATTTCAACATTACCAAATTAGTTTAAGTCTGACATTTGAAAGTGTCACCGGCAGAGATTCACATGGTATTTGGGGGTATATTGAAAGTGTCACCGGCAGAGATTCACATGGTATTTGGGGGTATATTGAAAGTGTCACCGGCAGAGATTCACATGGTATTTGGGGGTATATTGGTGTATAAACAATATTGCTTCTATGTAATAGCTATAAATTCTCACTTTTCAACGTTGAACAACAACAACATTTCGAAACAATAATTTTAAACTTTTAAATTCAATTACAAACAATGATAAAATCTAAATACAACAAATGATTTAAATAAAACATGAATAAACATGAACAAACACGAAGAATCCTCTAAAAACTTGTCTACATGAATTATGAGAGTTCAATGTCATCAACATGAAACACAAGATGCACATGACTACAATTGACGAGTTCCTATCAAATTTACCTCTCGGGTATTTTTCAAACAACTTGGTGCGTTGAGCTAGTCATTTGTTGAATCGGGAAGAGAACGTTAGAGCAGGACCAAAATTTAGGGGAGATATGATGCGGGACAAAGGGTGCTTTGGCTGAACCCTCAAAGGGGCAGCGGCATCCACCACCATCGGGAGTTTGGTGATGGATATGCTATTAGGACTACAAGTTAGTGTTTTATAGCAGCAATAGTTTTTCTCTTAAGCGTGTGACTCAAGGTGCATCGAACCAATTGGGGGATATGTGAGTTCTTTGGTCTCAAATATGTTAATAGAACTAAAATCGATCTTGGACCCCCAATGGCATTGACGTAATTGTTAATGGAAAAGGTAATATGAGTTGATAGGATCGAAGAGATAACCAGATAAATATATTTTGTGTTCCCAGATATAAATAAGGGCACAAATAAAAGTGTATGTATAAAAGTAAATGAGTTTTCTAGTGGAGTAAACTGGAACGAGGTTCACATGTTCACTTGATCTACTCACATAAACATGCACTGTGACATGTAAAAAAAACATAGATATGAGTAATGATCTATTCAAACATGCATAAATTTATAATTGTTTGAATATGATAATATCCATGTTTATAAATCAAATACAGTCCGCATTCACGTGAGTGCGGGATAATACTCCACCCTAAACATGTGCATCCATATCAGACCAAATTTAAGTCCAAAGTATCCAACATTGCTTTAACATAAAGTGACATCAAGTTCTGGATCGATATATCCCAAACGGATAGGTTACATATCCTAGTTTAACTATTATATTAGGCGATTCGAGAAAATACATGGATAAATAATTACCCTTTTTTGCCACTAGGATAATAACAATGCTCATTTCACTCCGATTAATGTACGCCATGTACCATCTTATGTTTCTATCCTACAAATTGGCGAGATCTGGAACGTAGTAACAATATGCAAGTATAAATATCTCACAACAAACCATTACAAGAATTGCACAGAATATTCATCTCATAAATAAGGATCCATCATCAAAAGGATCCATCATCAAACATACATAAAGTTGATCATAATCATATAAAACAATTCATATGATCTATAAACAGAGCAAATGGGGAGATAAATTACAAGCTACTGCCACGTCACATGGAGAGATAGTCCTTGCACATTCTAGTTAGATAACTATATGTTAAGCGGGTTTTACATTTTTCCCGCGTGTGTATGGGGGAGGGCATTGTCCCCCCTCGCATGACCCTAAATAAATATGATATATATATTTTTATTTTGCTACACCAAATTATTACTAGTTATAATACGAGGCCATCTGCAGTAGAGCAGCGCAAGCCACACGGAGCCACCTAAAATGGCAGACAAGTGCTGAGCTGTTCGCGGTGGCATTTCTCGCCATCACGGCGAACGCGATGTATCCACGGCCGAAATAGAATTTCTTAGTTTGGTGTATACATTATATTGTGCTTCTCCCAGTCGATCGATCTATACAACAATAGTAGTATATACGTACTATATATACTCCCTCCATATAGTGTATCTCCGAAAGGGCGTGCTTTTCCATTTTGCTTAGAAATTTGATTGTCAACTGTGGGTTTGGTTGTCATCGTACGTTCCTCTCAGGTGTGTTCACGTGGATTTCTTTGTCGTGTGTTGTGTAAGTGTTGTGAGTTGTTTCCGCCTTTCATGGTGGGCCATTTCTGTGGGTTGGGTTGGCCTGCCATGCATCGTCACATTTTGTTGGACCAAGAAAAAGAGGACAAAAGTACGCATGCATTATATCTCGCTTAATGCGAGCTGTATAGTGACTCGACTCTTCCGACATGGGCCAGCCCATTTTTGGCTATTTTTGGGTTTTTCTTATCCATTTTCTTTTTTTTGATTTGTTTAATATTTATTGGGGTCCTAAATTTTTTTTTGGAAATACTTTAATACTTTTTTGGTACAGTGAAAATATTTTTTTAGGAACAATGAACACTTTTTAATAGTGAACCTTGTTTGTACCCTTTAAAATTTTGCAAAATATATGATTTTTTAACCTTTGAATATTTTTCCAAAATAATATTATTTCACAACTTGAACATTTTCTTCAAATATACATGAGCTATTATTTATTCCCATGAACATTTTGTACCTTTGACTATTTTTTGAACTTTGTCAATCATTGTTTTGACAAATGAAGCTTGCTACTCACCTTTGACTTGTTTTGAACCCGTGCACATTTTTCTTTGACCATGATCTTTTTTGAACCGGGTGGACTTTATTTCAACCCCTGTGAAATTTAGTTTTAACCACTGATGTCTACGCACGCTTCTATTCTTGTAAACAGTGTTGGGTGATACGTCTCCAACGTAGCCATAATTTCTGATGTTCCATAATTAGATTATACCAATTGCTACATGTTTTACTTACACTTTATATCATTTTTATGTATTTTCTGGGACTAACCTATTAACAAGATGCCACAGTGCCAGTTCATGTTTTCTGCTGTTTTTGGTTTCAGAAAAGTTGTTCTGGAAATATTCTCGGAATTGGACGAAACAAAAGCCAAAGTCCCTAGACACGTACACGGAGTCCGAAGGAGAGACGAAGGGGGGCCATGGGCCGTCCTCACCATATGGCGGCGCGGTCCCACCTCCTAGCGCGCCGCCACGTGGTGAGGACGCCTCGGGCCTCCACCGACGCCGCCCCTTCGCCTATAAATTGCCTTTCTCGGGAAAACCCTAAACACCCGAGTCAAAAACCACGAAAAGTTCCAGAGCCGCCGTCGCCGTCAAACCTATCTCGGGAGGGTTCTGAAGCTCTTCCCGGCACCCTGCCGGAGAGGGGAATTATCACCGGAGGGCTCTACATCACCATGTCTGCCTCTGGAGTGATGTGTGAGTAGTTCATCCTTGGACTATGGGTCCATAGCAGTAGCGAGATGGTTGTCTTCTCCTCTTGTGCCATCATGTTTAGATCTTGTGAGCTGCCTATCATGATCAAGATCATCTTATTGTAATGCTACATGTTGTGTTTGTTGGGATCCGATGAATATTGATACTATGTCAAGTTGAATACTGAAATATTATGTATATGTCATTTATGATCTTGCATGCTCTCCGTTACTTGTTGATACTCTGGCCAAGTGGATGCTTGGGACTCCAAGAGGGGTATTTATGCTAGATAGTGGGGTCAGTCTCCATTTAATCTGGGGGAGTGACAGCAACCTCTAAGGTTGTGGATGTGCTGTTGCCACTAGGGGTACCCTAATGATGCTTTGTCTAAGGATAAATGTGTTTTTTACATTATGCACTTTACTTAATGCAGTTGTCTGTTGCTTGCAACTTAATACTGGAAGGGGTACGGATGTTAACCTGAAAGTGGACTATTTAGGCACAGATGCATGCTGGATGGCGGTCTGTGTACTTTGTCGTAATGCTCAAATGAATCTCATAGTAGACACCATAACTTGCACATGCATATTATGCACTTTTCAATATTGTCAATAGCCCAGCTGTAATTTGTTTACCCAGCATGTTAGTTATCTTTATGGAGAGACACCACTAGTGAACTGTGGACCCTGGTCCATTCTTTTACATCTGAAATACAACCTACTGTAATCATTGTTCTCTTTCATTCTCTGCAATTAAACATCATTTTCTACACCACACTTTTAATCCTTTGTTTTCAGCAAGCCGGTGAGATTGACATCCTCACTGATTCGTTGCGGCAAAGTAGTTTGATTGTCTTGTGTGCAGGTTCCAAGTCAACCGTCAGGACCTCCCCTTCGACGCAAGCAAGTTTTCTGGCGCCGTTGACACCTTCAGAAGTGTCTTCACCTCCTACCGGATTGATAACCTCGGTTTCTTACTAAGGAAAGACTTGCTGCTACACTCATCAAACCTTACTCTTGGGGTCTCCCAACGAACGTGTGGTTTACACGCATCAAGCAAGTTTTCTGGCGCCATTGCCGGGGAGATAGGAGATACTTCTGGAAGTCTTGCACTCCCGACAAGACGCCAAGTTTTCTGGCGCCGTTGCCGGGGAGGTCAAGCCTTCTACAAGGGGAGTCTCTCACTTCCAATCTCTTTACTTTGTTATTGTCTTGCTTAGTTTATTTTTATTTTGTCTTGTTTGCTCTCTTTATGAAAATACAAAAAAATTAGTTACTTGCATCTAGTTTATTTTCAGTTCTTTATCATGTCTAGTTCTATTCCTGTTACCATGTCACCTGAGGAATTGATTTCACTTTCAAACAAGGGAGCGAGGAGAGTTTTAAGGAAGCTTGGTCTAGAATTTTTGATTCTTATGGTAAAACTGAGCCTAAAATGACTTTAGGCCTGCTTCTTAGTAGCTTTTATTTTGGACTTGTTCTTTGTTATAGATATGCCTTGGATTGTAGTGGGAGGAGATTTCCTTCATTGTGATGGGGATCAAGCTTTTAATGCCATAAAAAAGTTGGTTGCATCTTCTAGCTCGGCTAATAAATTTGATTCAGCTCTTGTTGTATTCATGCTAGATTAAACACTCTTGAGACAAATTTATCTTGTTTAAAAGAAGGTTATAATCAGATTCGTGAATATTATGATTATGTTCCAATGAGTTTTGAACCTTCAATGTGGGTCCCTACGGTAAAGGTTGCTATTTGTGGTGAAACTTTTTATGCCCGTTGTGATATTATGTCCGAATTTTGCCTTATGCCTAAAAGTATTTATGAATCTTTGAATCTTTGGGGACTTTCTGAAGGTGGAGAAGGGATAACTCTTACTGATAATTCCGTTATATTACCCATTGGGGTAGCTGAAGGTTGTTTACAACATTCCTAGGAAGAACGGTATCCACTGTTATTGAATGTGTAGGAACAGGACAAATTACACTTGGAAGATCCCTGCTGAAACTCTTGGGAGCAACCATAGATGTGGGAAAAGGCACTCTGAATTTCACTACCACGCCGGGGTGCGGTCATGTATTCCCTAACCAAAGAGTAAGACTAAGGTAAGAGAGGTAGGCGTAAAGCTCTTGGTAATAATGGATGCTTCTTCACTTGGAAACACTTGATTTTCACTTTCTGCGCCTAGCTGAAAGGCGTTAAAGAAAAGCGCTTATGGGAGACAACCCATGTTTTTATTTCTGTAATTTTTCTTTTTCTTTGAGTCAAGGAGCTTGCTTACTTCTGTAACAACTCTTTGTATCTTTATTTTATTGCATTGTTGTGCCAAGTAAAGTCTCTAATAGAAAGTTGATGCTAGATTTGGATTTCTGCGCAGAGACAGATTTTTGCTGTCCACCGTTTTGAGCTGTACGCACTCCAGAAAAATCAAAAATTCTGAAAAATTCAGGCGTGATCCTCATATATGTACGCAACTTTCATTAGTTTTGTTTTCATCTGAGCAACTTAAGTGCCTCGAAAAAATTCGTCTTTACAGACTGTTCTTTTTTGACAGATTCTGCCTTTTATTTTGCATTCTCTTTTTACTGTGTTTGAGTGGATTTCTTTGCTCCACAAAACATCAGTGGCTGTAGCTAATGTCCAGAAGTATTGGAGATGATTGTGTCATTACAGAATATGTGAATTTTTGATTATGCACTAACCCTCTAATGAGAATTACTTTGAGTTTGGTGTGAAGGAAGTTTTCAAGGATCAAGAGAGGAGATGATATGATATGATCAAGAAGAGTGAAAAGCCTAAGCTTGGGGATGCCCCCGTGGGTCACCCAAGCATATTTCAAGAAGACTCAAGCGTCTAAGCTTGGGCATCCCCTTCTTCATCAACAACTTATCAGGTCATCTCTAGTGAAACTATATTTTAATTCTTTCACATCTTATGTGCTTTACTTGGAGCGTCTGTGTGCTTTTATTTTTGCTTTGTTATTTTTATTTTCTGAATAATTGGATCCTAGCATTCTTGTGTGGGAGAGAGACACGCTCCGCTTTTTCATGTGAATACTCGTATTCTTCACTTATATTTGTTGAGTATTCTTACTAGCTACTGCAATGCTTTTAGCTCCTGTTTTTCATGCATCTCTTGTTCAGAGCTGTTAGTTCTTGTAGAGAAGTACTCTCTTGTTTCATTTTATATTATTTGGAGAGTTTGTGTTGAAATAAGTTGATTGGTGTTTGGTTGGAAACAGAAAATGCTACATGTGGTAGATGGTATATTGAAAAGACATACTCATTCTTGTAGATCATTGTCTTGGATAATTTGATGCTTTGCAATTGTTTTGAGCTCTCAAGTAGATCATGTTTAAGCTCTTGCATCATGTAGTTAAAGCCTATTAGTGGAGAACTACCGTAGAGCTTGTTGAAATTTGGTTTGCATGTTTGATATCTCTAAGGTCTAGATATTTTCTGGTAAAGTGTTTGAGTAACAAGGAAGACAGTGTAGAGTCTTATAATGCTTGCAATATGTTTTTATGTAAGTCTTGCTGTACCGTTGATATCCTGTGTTTGCTTCAAACAACCTTGCTAGCCTAAACTCTGTACTGAGAGGGAATGCTTCTCGTGCATCCAAACCTTGAGCCAAAACCCATGCCATTTGTGTCCACCATAACTACCTATTATGTGGTATTTCCTGCCATTCCAAGTAAATACTTCATGTGCTACCTTTAAACTATTCAAAACTTTATTACTCCTTATTTGTGTCAATGTTTTATAGCTCATGAGGAAGTATGTGGCGTTTTCTCTATCACCTTGTCATTTACTCATGACAGACTTTCACCAATGGACTAGTGGCATATACATCCGCTTATCCAATAACTTGCAAAAAGAGCTGGCAAATGGGGTGCCCAGTCCCAATTAATTACAACTATAACTGTTAATTCTCTTCACATGTTTGCCAATGATTTATCAAAGCAATTTCAAATGTTAAACATATCAAATAGGCACTCCTCCATGGTATGTGATTGTTGGAAGGCACCCGAGGATTCGGTTAGCCATGGCTTGTGTAAGCAAAGGTTGGGAGGAGTGTCATACCAATTTATAAATATGCATGTGTAAACAAAAGAGAAGAGGGATGATCTACCCTTGGGTAGAAATAACGTCCTTCATGGGAGCCGCTCTTGAAAGTCTGGGTGACAAGGGGGATAGAGTGCCCACTGCCATTCGTTGACAACAACAAACACCTCTCAAAAACTTACTTTATGCTCTCTATATGATTTCAAAAACTAAAAAGCTCTAGCACATGATTTAATCCCTGCTTCCCTCTGCGAAGGGCCTTTCTTTTACTTTATGTTGAGTCAGTTTACCTACTTCTTTCTATCTCAGAAGCAAACACTTGTGTCAACTTTGTGTGCATCAATTCTTATATGCTTACTTATTGCACTTGTTATATTACTTTGTGTTGACAATATCCATGAGATATACATGTTGAAAGTTGAAAGCAATTGCTGAAACTTAAATCTTCCTATGTGTTGCTTCAATGCCTTTATTTAGAATCTATTGCTTTATGAGTTAACTCTTATGCAAAGCTTTTTGATGCTTGTCTTGAAAGTACTATTCATGAAAAGTTTTTGCTTATATGATTCAGTTGTTTACTCTTTATCTATTTGTTAGCAAACTATAGACCATTGCTTGAGTCACTTCATTCATGACATGAGCCTTGCAATATTATTTGATCAAGATTGTGTGAAGCATGTCTCCTCAGAAATTATTTTGTTGTTATCGTTTTACCTACTCGAGGACGAGTAGAACTAAGCTTGGGGATGCTTGATACGTCTCCAACGTATCTATAATTTCTGATGTTCCATGCTTATATTATGCCAATTGCTACATGTTTTATTACACTTTATATCATTTTTATGCATTTTCTGGGACTAACCTATTAACAAGATGCCACAGTGCCAGTTCCTGTTTTCTGCTGTTTTTGGTTTCAGAAAAGTTGTTCTGGAAATATTCTCGGAATTGGACGAAACAAAAGCCAAAGTCCCTATTTTTCTGACACGTACACGGAGTCCGAAGGAGAGACGAAGGGGGGCCGTGGGCCCCTCACCATGGCGGCGCGGTCCCACCTCCTGCCGCGCCGCCACGTGGTGAGGAGGCCTCGGGCCTCCACCGACGCCGCCCCTTCGCCTATAAATTGCCTTTCGGGAAAACCCTAAACACCCGAGTCAATCCACGAAAAGTTCCAGAGCCGCCGCCGCCGTCAACCCTAACTCGGGAGGGTTCTGAAGCTCTTCCCGGCACCCTGCCGGAGAGGGGAATCATCACCGGAGGGCTCTACATCGCCATGCCTGCCTCCGGAGTGATGTGTGAGTAGTTCATCTTGGACTATGGGTCCATAGCAGTAGCTAGATGGTTGTCTTCTCCTCTTGTGCCATCATGTTTAGATCTTGTGAGCTGCCTATCATGATCAAGATCATCTTATTGTAATGCTACATGTTGTGTTTGCTGGGATCCGATGAATATTGATACTATGTCAAGTTGAATACTGAATATTATGTCTATGTATTTATGATCTTGCATGCTCTCCGTTACTTGTTGATACTCTGGCCAAGTGATGCTTGTGACTCCAAGAGGGAGTATTTATGCTAGATAGTGGGTTCAGTCTCCATTTAATCTGGGGGAGTGACAGCAACCCTAAGGTTGTGGATGTGCTGTTGCCACTAGGGGTAACCTAATGATGCTTTGTCTAAGGATGAATGTGTTTTTACATTATGCACTTTACTTAATGCAATTGTCTGTTGCTTGCAACTTAATACTGGAAGGGGTACGGATGTTAACCTGAAGGTGGACTATTTAGGCACAGATGCATGCTGGATAGCGGTCTGTGTACTTTGTCGTAATGCCCAAATGAATCTCATAGTAGACACCACAACTTGCACATGCATATTATGCACTTTCAATATTGTCAATTGCCCAGCTGTAATTTGTTTACCCAGCATGTTAGTTATTTTATGGAGAGACACCACTAGTGAACTGTGGACCCGGTCCATTCTTTTACATCTGAAATACAACCTACTGCAATCATTGTTCTCTTTCATTCTCTGCAATTAAACATCATTTTCCACACACACTTTTAATCCTTTGTTTTCAGCAAGCCGGTGAGATTGACACCCTCACTCATTCGTTGGGGCAAAGTAGTTTGATTGTCTTGTGTGCAGGTTCCAAGTCAACCGTCAGGACCTCCCCTTCGACGCAAGCAAGTTTTCTGACGCCGTTGACGCCTTCAGAAGTGTCTTCACCTCCTACTGGATTGATAACCTCAGTTTCTTACTGAGATAAGACTTGCTGATACACTCATCAAACCTTACTCTTGGGGTCTCTCACCGAACGTGTGGTTTACACGCATCATTGGGCCTCCAAGAGCAGAGGTTTGTAGAACAGCAGCAAGTTTCCCTTAAGTGAATCACCCAAGGTTTATTGAACTCAGGGAGGTAGAGGTAAAAAATATCCCTCTCAAGCAACCCTGCAATTAAGATACAAGAAGTCTCTTGTGTCCCCAACACACCTAATACACTTGTCAGATGTATAGGTGCACTAGCTCGGCGAAGAGATATTAAAATACAAGTGATATGGATGATTATAAGTGGTAATTGCAATCTGAAATAAAAATGGCGGCAAGCAAACATGAGACAAAATGAGAGCAAACGGTGTTTCAATGCATGGAAATAAGGCCTAGGGATCATACTTTCACTTGTGGACACTCTCAACAATACTAATATAGTTGAATGCATAAATACTTCCTCTTTACTATGCTACTCTTGACTATTGTCCCGTTGGATAACGAACACCAATCCACTGCGTAGGGCTATAACAGCACGCCTCAAGTCTGTATTCCCTCTCTAGGGTACCCCACGCTGTCACTGTGAGCGCCCCAAATCAGTACTAAACAAACGCCACAACTTTATAGTGACAACCAACAAAAAAACAACTCATGATAAATACCCTTCTGATCTATTAATAGAGTCGCACACCTCATCCACACTGTCACCTTGGCTTAGTGTTCTCATGTGACTCAAGATCATAATGATAAAACAACTTGACTAGCATATGCAATACATAATGAAAGGGGAAACATCTATGACATCAACTAGATTACAAAGCTCATGATCACATAAAGATCACACAATGAGAGAGAGATAAACCACATAGCTACCGGTAGAGCCCTCAGCCTCGGGGGAGAACTACTCCCTCCTCATCATGGGAGTCAGCAACGACGATGAAGATGGCGGTGGAGTCGATGGAGATGGCTCCGGGGGCAATTCCCCGTCCCGGCAAGGTACCGAAACAGAGACTTCTGTCCCCGAAACTTGTCTTCGATGGCGGCGGCGCTGCGGAACTTTTCGTGGATGGAGGCTGATTGTTTTAGGGTTTTCACGTTGGAGGCAATAAATAGGCGAAAGGACGATGGTCGGTGGCGCTCCGTGGGTCCCTCACCACGTGGCGGCGCGGTCAGAGGGGGGGGCGCGCCGTGGCATGGTGAGGAGGCCGTGGACCTCCCCCGGGCTTGCCCTTCTGTCTCCGTGTACGTGACAGAAAAATAGGAAGCTGGGCTTTTGTTTCGTCCAATTCCGAGAATATTTCGTTAAGCAATTATCTGGAATAGAAAAACAGCAGAAAACAGGAACTGGCACTGTGGCATCTTGTTAATAGGTTAGTCCCAGAAAATGCATAAAAATGCTATGAAGTATAAATAAAAACAATTGGTATAATATAAGTATGAAACATCAGAAATTATAGATACGTTTGAGACGTATCAACCACGTTAACATTTTTCTGTAACTACCGAATATTTATTTTTTACATGAACTTTTTAAATATGCATGAAAACAATTCCATGGTTATTTTTTTAGTTCAGCTTTGATATTTCCCCCAATCAATATTTATTGTCGCTGAGTCGGTTAGTGCTACATACATTCAATTTAGAGATATTTAATATGGATAGTAGAGAGTATAAAATTATCGTGTAGGCTTACGAAATATCCATATATTTGAAAAGGTATTTTGCATTTCAAGAAGTTCAGACATTACTGCATTTGGAAAAATGGACTGAAAAAAATCACGTGTTCAATAATTACTCATATATTTATGTGTAAAACAGAAAGCGAAAAATAAATATGTAAAGTATATTAAAGGATATAAATTAAATTAAAAAAGAAAAGAACAAAAAACACTATGCCTGTTATTAGGTCACCAAAAGCGGCCTGGTAGCACAGCCGCCGCGGGCGATTCCTCGCATACTGCTCGCTAAGTGTGATGCATGTTCGTAGTGCGCCATTTCAGTGGGCTGGGTCTGTCATGCATCGTCACATGTCGATCCGAGAAAAGAACACAAAAAGTAGAGAAGACGGAGAAGCAAAAGAAGAAGAAAAGCAGAGGCACGGAGCGTGTCGCATGTGAGAAAAATAACTCACCGGCCGGCCGGAGCCTCCCGTTCGTTCCATCCTCCGGAGGTGGCGCGGTGAATTCATCTTCCTCCTTTCCAATTAATGCATCCGATCGAGAGGCTCCTCTCCACTGCCCACAAATTTAATCCGCCGATCGATACATCCTATCTTCCTCCGTCTCCTCTACTCGTTCTTCTCTTCTCCCGACTCAAACCACACCGTGCTCACTGCTTGCATGCAGGCAGGCAGGCATGGTGGACGGCGCGTGATCGAGAGCCAGCTGCATGCATGCGTCCGTCGTGACTTCGCCAAAGCTAGCTAGATCGCCGTCGACGTGCTCCCTGTGATCGATCATGGAAAAACAGGTACGTGCACGCATCCATCATGCATGCATGGAACTATATTTCAGCCTCTTCCAATGTTTAGTCGTGTGATTGATCAAGCTTTGATGTTTGCGATGTGTGCTCGCAGCAGGGAGGCCACCAGCTGGATAGCTTTGCTCACCTGGACGGGGAGCGCCGGAGGAGCTTGTGGACGGCGGCGGCGCGGGCGCGGGAGCAGAGATGGTCGACTACATGCTGGGCCAGACGCCACCACCGCCGCCTCCGGGAGGCCCGCACGGTCAGGTGTCCCTGGACAAGCTCAGCTTCTCTGACGTGCTACAGTTCGCCGACTTCGGCCCTAGGCTCGCGCTCACCCAGCCGTCCGCCGATCGCCACGACGCCGCCCGTGACGACGACGACGACGATGAGGACAGCTACTTCTTCAGGTTTCAGTCCCATGAGCTCTCTGCTGCGGACGACCCTGATCCCCGCGGAGCCGGGAGTGTCCACCACGTTGCGGAGCAGGACGGTGGCAGCAACACGGCTGACGGATCAGGAGGCCTCCCGCACGATCACGGCGGCGGCGTCTCAGAGAGCACGACGTTGGTGCAGCAGTCTGAGGGTGGCGGTGGCAGGGCTGGAGGGGGCGGGCAGAAGACTGGCGGGGAGCAGGCGGCGAAGAGCGGGCGGCGCAAGCGGCCTCGGTCGACCAAGACGAGCGAGGAGGTCGAGAGCCAGCGGATGACGCACATCGCCGTCGAGCGCAACCGGCGCCGACAAATGAACGATTACCTCAGGGTCCTTCGCTCCCTCATGCCAGGATCCTACGTACAAAGGGTATCTCTTTGATCTCTAACACATAATCCACACAATATGCCCTACATAAGTGGCGTTTTGTAGCCCGAGATACACATAGCTCGTTTTTCCAAAAAAAAAAAACATTTTTAAGTTGCAAAAATTTCTGAAAAAATACCAGCTGTAGATAATAATATGATCTACACATAGCCCCTTTTTCCAAAATTCAAAATCGAAACTTTTGAGTTCCAAAATATTACAAACTAAAATCTGTCCAGATATGAGTGTACAAATTTTGAATCCAAAATTTCTACTCCCTCCATTCCATAAAAAATGTCGGGATTAAGTTCAAACTTTATTAAATTTGAACTAAAGCCCCGACACTTTATGGATCGGAGGCACAAAAATTACAAATTTGGTAAAAATTTAAATTTTTTAAATTGTGTACTGTTCACCACGAGATCCACCCATTTGACATTTTTCCCATCCTACAATATAACAATTGAAAATTGAATTTTTTTTTTTTTTAAGATTCAAAGGGTGGCCAGAGCCTCCCCGGTTCCATTACTTGAACGAAACCAGAAGTTACAATACAGTACATGTCTAGGAAATAGAAAGTAAACTAGGAGATGGACTAACTCTAGACCAGGCTAGAGGATCTACTAAGACGTTCAGATTTACAACTAGGATGGATCTCTGCAAAGCAGCTACACACTACAAAGCGATGCTGATCTAGAAGACTAAAACGGGAGAGAAAAATACAGCAGCAGCCACTGGAGTTGGGTGCTTTGGCTTCTTGAGGAGGGTAGCCTCCGACAAAGAAGACCATGACCTTAGGTCGAGTGGTGAGGCAAGGCTCAGCTGTTAGACATCTCTTCCAGTTGTTTGCATCACAGTCAGGAGAGTGTATTTCGCTGATATTTTTGTGCTCAGAAGCTTGTGCTTAGAGCCAGAGATCATCAGGCCACCGGCGAGTAAAGACCCAAGAGCTTACAGCTTCGATGCAAAGCCACAGAGGAGCAGAGGACTGCACAAATCCATCCCCGTATCCACAGATTGGATATCCAGCGGCGACGACCAGCTGGGGAACCCGTCTACAATCTGCTGAGGGAGGCGATCTTCGCGCAGATGATCCATCGCTTGAATCGACAGCTTGGAGATCCAGCTACTGCAAATCCATCACGTAACTCCATAGCTTGGAGATCCAGCTGCGACGAACCAGCTGGGGTAAGCCCAAATCTGGCCGCCGGCAACCATGGCAGAGGAAGTAACAGGTGGAGAGCAGGACGCATGCAGCGCCTCCGCACGCTGCCCCGCACGCCTCGGGGAGGCTCAGGACACCAGCCCGGTTGCAGCCCAAATCCAGGCCCGCCGGCCCAGATCTGGCCGTGCCTCCGCCTCACCCATGGCCACGCTCGCACCGGAGAGCCCCGCAACACCTGAGACAGCCGCGACCGCTATCATCTACACCGTCTTCCACCGGAACCACCGCCGAATCGTCGACCAGAAACACCGCCTGAACGCACCGCCACATCCGGGTCTGCCCCGCGCAGAACCGCACGCACGCGGGTAGAGGAGGGCCCGCCGCCGCCAGCACCGCGCGGGCTTTTCCCGGCGGCGCCCGCTGGCGGCGTCGGTGGGGAGGGGAGGGGAACGGGGTCGGAGGTAGGTGACGAACGGGGGACTCCCAGGTCGCCCGCGGGGAGCGACGTTGGGAGTTTTTTCGGTCCTATCTTTTTTCGCCAATTGAAAATTTGCATAGTACTGTAGTAGATTCATACCACTATCTACAGCTCGGATTTGTTTCAGAACTTCTTGAAACTTAAAAATGCACTTTTTTTTTTAAACGAGCTATGTGTATGTGTGTAGGTCGAGGTACAAAACGCCACTCTCGTAACACATCGTGACATAAACATACTTGCATTTGATGTGCAGGGAGACCAAGCATCCATCATAGGTGGCGCCATAGAGTTCATACGAGAGCTAGAGCAGCTAATCCAGTGCCTCGAATCACAGAAGCGGCGGCGGCTGTACGGCGACACGCCACGGCCGGTCGCCGACGGATCCGCGGGGACGGTTCCGCCGACATCCATGCTCGATCCACTAACGCAAGGGCACGAGGCTTCGCCCTTCTACGTCTCCCCGACACTCCCGTTCCCTCCCGCGCCGACGAGTGACGGCGGGGCCGCTGGCAAGGTGATGGTCGACCTGGACACGTGCGACGGTGGGCTCAGGGAGGAGGTGGCCGAGAACAAGTCGAGCCTGGCGGACATCGAGGTGCGCGTGCTGGGGGAGGACGCGGTCATCAAGGTCCTGTCTCGCCGCCGGCCCGAGCAGCTGATCAAGACCATCGCCGTGCTGGAGGAGATGCACATGTCCATCCTCCACACCAACATCACCACCATCGAGCAGACCGTCCTCTACTCCTTCAACGTCAAGGTACGCACCGTGGGATAAACCCAGATCATCGATCATGCATGCGTATGTAAGTAAGAAACTGACCAATGTATGGAATTGCCGCTTCTGTTAGATCGCCGGCGAGCCAAGATTCACGGCGGAGGACATAGTCGCTGCCGTCCACCAGATCCTCACCTTCATCGACGTCAACTATACGTTATGATCGATCCCTGTACTGAAGATTGCTGATGACGAGCTGGTTAATTTCGAATTCTATATTTGAACGTGTGCACAATTATATATTTTCATCCTACCTTGTTCTTAGTTAATCTTGTGACGCTATATAGATGTTTCCTTGTAAGCTGACAAGAGCAGCCAGAAACACTGCCATTACGTTTGTTAATTCATTGTATATGTATGAGTGGTGAAGGACTCAAATCTGTTAACTTTCTAGGTAAAGGCCAAAACTCAGTGTTACTTTTATCTTGGCTATATGCATGAAAAGTACATCGGGTATAGATTACACAAGTGAGAAGCCGATTCCCTGGCTAAACAAAAGAGAAACCCACCAAAAAATTAACAAAAGAGAAACCCACCAAAAAATTAACAAAAGAGATTTTTTTGAAACACTTCAGTAAATGAAAGAATCAAACCGCAAGCCATATCACTTTTTGTTGATTCTAATATTAACAACTATCTCTTGTATTGTCCAACTTACTAAGCTATTTTGATTATGTCGACTTTCTTCCATATTATCCGAACCTACCACATTGCCAATTACAAGAAATCAAATTTTACATGATGGAATACTTGGTATGTTACAAACATCAAAGTAATGTTCACAGAACATATCACTTCATCGAGTTCATAAAATGACTACTATTTAATTGGACCCTACTCAACAATCACACATCATCCAAATTGTTGGTACTATTGTTCATAACCACGGAATGCTTTTGTATTTAACAGAAGTTTGTTTTAGCCATTGATCACTTTAAATGTAAAGATTTATGCAATGTTGGTGTATGTGGGAAGGGCACCCCTATATAAACTAATAGAAGAACATTAGACACATGACGCTCGTTTATGCAATGATCCTTAACAACTAAATATCTACACATCCTTCTTAAATATCATATGTAGATATTTCGTTATGTCAAGTGTTCATCTTCTATAAGGGAATGAATTTCCACTTCTTATAGATTGCTGACAGGCCAAGATTCACGGTACTGAAAATCATCGTTGACATCCACCAAATCATCGCGTGTATCGACGCCAAAAATATACATTGTGACTGATATTTGTACAAGACTTAGCACTTGTTTGATGATGGCGAGTCATCTTAGTTCAAATTTTATATAGTCAACATGTATTTAATTATATTATCAAAAAAAAACATGTGTTTAATTATTACTTTTAATACTTGTGTTGAGTGTAACACTACTACATATGTTTTCTGCTCTTTTATGCAACCTGATTAGAGAACCCCAAAAAATACCATTTATTTGGTTTATTCACTACGTACCTATGTACAATCAACGAATCAAATGTGCTAAAACTATTATTAGATAAGTAAAGAGGATGGTTGCTAATACAATTCCCCATTGCTATACATTATTCTCCTGGATGCACTATTCTACATTCCATTTTGTAATTACTACTACTACTTGTGGTGTGGTTTTGGTATTGTAAGATACCGTACCAATGCAAACTATGGGTTTTGTGGTAAAAAAAACAAATGCAGGACTAAAAGTCCAAAATGGTTCTCGGGCAGTTCAAATTGTTTAAGGGGTCTTCGCTTTTTTTAGCATCTCAATTCTCAAGGGGTCTTCGCATGTAAAGGTGGGCTATCCTTTCTTCCAAGGCCTGCCGTTATTTGGGCCAGGCTGGAATGGGAAAGCAGATACCGCCACCGGTGGGCGGCGCTTCCCGGCGTTGGTGCTGGTCACTTCCCGCCGCCGCCGCCGCCGCCGCCGCAGCAGAGGTCAGCCACCGAGCCCTCCTCCCTCGCTCTCTCTCCACTGCGGATGCTTGGGCCGGATTTTTTTTCTCTTCTTACTAGCCATCCTGATCCTGCCCTCTGCACTCCGCTACGGCTACTCCACGTTAGGGCATCTCCAGCCGTTCGGCCCCCCCAGGCCGAAAAACGGTGCCTTTTTGGACGGCCTGGGGAGCGCCGGCGCAATTCGACGCCCTGGGTTCGGCGTTTTCCCAGTCGCCGAACCCAGGACGCCCCCAGCCGGCCAATTTTCGGCCAAGTTTTCAACATACAAATCAACACTTTCGGCCAACTTTCGGCATACAAATCAACACACAAATAGTTCAACATACAAATCCACACACAAATAGTTCAACATACAAATCAATAGACAAATAGTTCAACAATGCAAGCAAATAGAACAAACTAGGCGTCGGCATGGCCATTGCCTTTGCGCCTCCACAGGTGCTCCACCAGATCATTCTGCAGCTGTGTATGCACCGTCGAGTCTCGAATCTCCTGACGCATAGTCATGAAGTTTGCCCATGTTGCCGGCACCTGGTGATCCACATCTGCAAGAGGACCCTGCCTGTAGTACTCAGTGTCAGCCACCGGCTCATCCCGCTCGCTCTCAATGATCATGTTGTGCAAGATCACACAACAGTTTATCAACTCAGACATGTTGGCCTTGGAGCAAGTCAGAGCTGGGTACCGGACAACAGCGAATCGAGACTGCAGCGCACCAAATGCCCGCTCAACATCCTTCCTGCAAGCCTCCTGGCACTTGGAAAACCAAGCTTTCGCGCTTCCTGGCACAGGGTTGGAGATGCTCTTCACAAATGTTGACCACTTCGGGTAGATGCCATCTGCAAGGTAGTAGCCCTTTGTGTACTGGTGGCCATTGATCTCATAGTTCACTGGAGGGGCATGACCTTCAACAAGCTTGGCGAAGACATTCGAGCACTGCAACACATTGATGTTGTTGTGAGTTCCTGGCATACCAAAGAAGGAATGCCAAATCCATAGATCATGTGTAGCCACGGCCTCAAGAATCACACTGCACTCTCCTTTGTGGCCTTTGTACATCCCCTGCCATTCAAATGGACAGTTCTTCCATGCCCAATGCATGCAGTCGATGCTTCCAAGCATCCCTGGGAAGCCTCTTGCTTCATTGGTGGCCAGGATCCGGGCAGTGTCATCCGCATTGGGCGATCGCAAGTACTTTGGCCCAAACACTGCCACCACTGCCCTGCAGTACCTGTTCAAGCTTTCAATGGCGCAAGACTCGGACATGCGCAGATAGTCATCCTGAGCGTCAGCGGGAGCACCATATGCAAGCAATCTCATCGCCACCATGCACTTCTGAATTGAGGTAAACCCTACCGTGCCGGTGCAATCCGTCTTCAGCTTGAAGTAGGTGTCGAACTCCCGGATGGCATGCATGATGTCGAGGAAGAGTTGCCGTTTCATCCTGAAACGGCGCCGGAACACAGCCTCGTCCTGCGTGGGGTTCTCGGCGAAGTAGTCGGAGTAGAGGATGCAGTAGCCTTCGTAGCGCTGCCTCGGCTTGCTCTTGCGGCGGCCGGGCTTTGAGCCACCACGCCGCGGCTTCGCCTTGTCGAGCAGGCCGGCAAGGCAGGCGAGGACGAGCAGGTGCTCTTCATCGTCGATGTCGGCCTGGGCTTCCTCGTCGAGCAGTTCGGCGAGCAGCTCTTCGTCGTCGGAGTCCATGGCTCGGCCGGCCAAATCACCGAACACCAAGTAGGCAAGGTGGAGGCGAGCCTTTCCCGAGGGCCTTCTTTGCGGCGAGACGACGGCGGGGGGAGGAGGGGCGGCGGAGGATTGGGCGAGATGGCGGCTTCCTAGCTAGTTGTATGCGGCGGAGGTGGGGAGGGGTGGTACCGGCGGCGACATCGCGGCGACGCGAGAGATGGGGAAAGAACACGGCGTAGGGGTGGGATATGCGCTATCACGCCGACAGCGCTGGCCCACGCGCGCTTTTCTCCCCCCAAGCCGAACCCGGTGGGCTGGGTTTGGCCTGGGAACGCCGGCGCTAGTTTCCGCCGATCCGGCGCTTTTTGGGCTCCTGGGGGCCGACTGGGCGAAAAAACGGCGCTCCCAGGCCAAAACGGCGCTAAAATCGGCGCTGGGGGGGACGGCTGGAGATGCCCTTAGGGCTCGCGACTCTGGGGGCACAGAATTACCGCCGCCAGCCAGGGATTCCTCCTACGTCTACGTGTGTATACCTAGTATGTAGGAGTATGTGCAATGCAAAGTGCCTGTTTCCTGTTGCTACTTGCTAGGGGTGTAGATTTATCTAGCAAAGATATGGAGCGTCATTCAGGCAGTTCGATTTAACATCGTCTTACAACTAATTTTGTTATCAAGCTAACGAGCCGAGCCGGAGGGCAACCGTGTTTCAGCAAAATGAGTAAACGAATCACTTTAATTTTGAGCCAACTTCAAAAATAATCCAATCAATTTTGTACCGAGCCAATTGCCTGTTCATGTTCTGAATTATTCTAAGAAGCACTGATGAGACAAAAAGGAATACATGAGTTTCCTCCTCCTATCTATGCACGGCAGCAGCACTAACTAATGCCACTCAGTATAACTCTTTGTACACCCAACATTTGCCCCAGCTCCCAATGGCACTTGTAGAGCTAGAACTGCTACCCGATGCTAGCATGCTACCCAATTTCTCGCTGGCCTGACCTCAGAAGTTCTCCTTGTGGAAATGGAACCGTGTTGTTGTTGTGTGGCTGAATTCTACTGCAAGGTCCTTGAGTGTTTTTGTAAGTGTTGGAGATCCACAGTAGAAAACACCTGCGGATTTAGGCAGCATCTTAGTATCTTTCTGCTGTAAAAAGGTGTAAAGCATGATCCAGCACTTGTATCTTTATCAGACATGGACTCACCTATGCGAGCATTCTTGTGAGTATTGGCCAAATCAGAGTAAACCTTTCTCCAGTTTGGCCTCGCGAAATGTGTACGGATCTGCAAAAATAGTGGTCAGAAAAATAGTTAACCATGACATATCTGAATTTGTTTGCAGTTAACAGGGGTGGTGAGAAGATGAATACCTTGCTGCCAGATACGATATCCATGCCATTTTTTGCATGCTGGAGTGATTGAACCATGGCAATAAGAGCTGACCTTGCATCTCCTTCCTCATAGACACTGGTCAGGTAGTTGTGCATCTCTATTGCATCCTGTACATCAAGACATTAAGTTAATTTCTTCTATAAACTAGCAGAGAACATGTAATTTTCTCTTTACTGAAGCAGTTAGGGTTGAGTAGTACATCGCGATCGCTTTCTGCAACTTCATTCATGACACCTTTGAACCATTCAAAGGAGCCCTGTTCCCTTGTAACCCAGTAGAAGTAAGCTCGGCTTGGGCCATTGCTCTTAAAGGTGCAGCCTAACTCCTCGTCATTCATACATTGCATCTCCTGTTGAATCCAACACGTTGTATTAATCCTACATTTGTACACATGTATGGGATATAATGCTCAGTCACAGTTGGAGAAGTTTACTTGGCTGGACTTAGGTTGTACAGGAGATCCTTCAGTATGCTGATGAAAGGAGTTGCGCCAATTCCAAGCCCGATAAGTAAAAGAATGTCGTATTTCTTGTAATTTTGGGCTGGTGCACCGAAAGGTCCATCTATAAAGATCTTTGGAAACCTAGATGAAGAAATCCAAGTCACTAAGGTTAATACAACATACATATTCTCAAGCAATTCCTTTAAAACTGAACGCATATTCACCTAGCAGTATCCTCTGCCCGACCTTCTGCTATCACTGTGGTTTCAAGTCTTGAAAGTGTGGCCTTCTTAGAACTAACTTCTGCTTCACAGGCCTGAATGCATTATTATAATTTTTCATAAATTAACTAATACAAATACGTTTAACCTCCTATTAAGCTTGAACAAATTGTATTTCATCTCCCCTCGCCCTCTCTTTTTCTACTGACCTTCCCAAATACGTTCCGTAGTTCTGTTGTCCAGTCACCTAATGTTCTGATATGTACACTCAAATAGTCGTCACCAGGTGCAGAAGTGATGGAGAAGGGATGCCTATAAACATTGAAGAAATTTTGAAGCTAAAGTCTTGGAAAATTCATGAGTTGGAAAATGAGGATGATGAGACGGTACCATTCAAAAGGCGAGACATCTGGGCATTTTACGAAGAGGTACATCCCACTTTTGTATTTGAAACTTGGAGGCTTCTTCATGTAAAGAGAGAGCACATTTCCAGGGTAAATTGCTGCCTGCATGACACATTTTGGATCGTTGATGACCAATTCTCTTGTGGAACTTGCAGTTTCCAATTTATACTGAAGAAACTTATATGTGGTGTTCATGTAGAATCAGTAGCTTACCTTGATGACGCTCACTCCATAATTCTTCTCTCGGATTCTTCTGGTAGCTCTTTCAGAAGCATAGAAGAGAACAGGAACTGCCAAGTACATCCATCCCTGGGAAACACATCCAAAATTGCAATTTTAGTTTTTGTGGACAAACATCAACATTTCACAAGAATAGCTACTATTGCCAAATAGATGTAGGAACAATACCGTTCTCTTGTACCACTGCTTGGTGAGGAATATGAAGTAAGAGTGCATCACCAGGAGGATATATGCAAACACCAGCAGGTGGTGGGCATACCAGAAGGCGTTGAAGCCAGCCAGGTGGTGCAGCGGCGACGGCAGCTTCACGACGCTCCTCCTGAAGGAGTGTGTCGCCAGTGTGAAGGAGAATGACATTATGAGGATCAGGAGGATGCCAGTCCACCCTGGAGTGCTTGCAAGCAGAGATCCCCATGTTGGTTGAACATAGTTGAAGAAGGGCCCCAGCTTCTCCTCGAACTTGTCTATTGGGCATGAGACCAATCTTGGGAAGTCGCAGGTCAGGTGAGCAAGCGTATGAGTACCCGCTCCAATTGCAATTGCCAGTGCAATGACCTGGATAAATTGTGATCGTTAGAACGGGCCAGATGATACGATGTAGATGGAGGGAAGATGATGATTCCATTGTCACAGACTGCAGTCTTAGAAATGGCACGGAGACCCGCATCATATGTACCTTGTGGAAGTTTATGTTATCGTCAAATGGTATGACATTGCTGAGGGCAGTTGATCGGAGTGATGTCAGCGTGTTTCGGCACACCGGGAGTAGTATAAGGGCCATGTTGAGCTTGGTTGTCTCAGCGGCACCCTTTGCGATGCAGACACAGTAGCCCATCACGTCGAAGGCTGCCCGCCTTCTGTATTGCACAAACTTGAATATGAAGAGGCCAAGGTTGACGATTACCCACAAGGTAATGACCCATATCCTCTTCCAGTTCTCATGGATAAAGTCAACAGTCTTGGTCATACGCCTCTGCAATGGGCTCCGGTAACTGGAAGGAACCATTGTCTTCGCAAGGCTTGTTGACGCCTGGTCCATCTGATCTTGTGTCCCCTCAGCCATCACCATCCCACGGAGTAGCTTCTCCAGCTGCCAAATCTGCATGAGGACATGGCATGAACATATATTTGTGTATGGTGTTGCTGCATCGGAAAGAAGAAATGAAGTTTTCATTTATTGGCACCTCAATGTAACCGCGACCATCAGGGTCCAGCTCTTCCATGATCAACGAGGCGTAGGTCGAGGCATGTTTCTTCAATTTGGCAAGCTTGTTTGCTGAGGCGCTCAGCACAATAATCTGTACATGGAGGGATGAGGTTTTTAGAAGGTTTCTGTACAAGGATAGACTGAGACTTCAGAGATAGTACGCCACTGACCTCTTTGACCTCATCTTCTGTGAGCTTTCCATCGCCATTCTTATCACACCTGATTGCAAACAAAGCTCGTCAAGAGGCCAGCCATAAGGTTTTGCCACTGAAGCAAAGGAAGGGAGATCTTTACATGTCAAAGAATATGCGTAGCCGTGCGTCGAAGTTATTGTCCGACATCTCCTCCCAGAATTCCTTGAGCTGTTCTTTGGTTAGTCCTTGGTCTGGGTCAATCTTCCTTCTCCTTGCCATTGCCACGAACACCTCGCTTGCAAATTCCTTGGAATCGGCCATGCCTGTAAGAAGCGGAGCCGTTCTGGGCTTAGAGATTCAGTCCTTGCATTCCAAGAGCCATTTTCACAGAGACACAGTGATATCCTGCTGTCAGTTTTACAGACTGCTGGCTGCAGCTGATTTTTTGTTCTTTAGTTTGTTGTTGTTGCTGTCTGAAAGAAACTCAGGAGCGTATGTACATTTATATATAGTCAAAGTTTATCATCTCACATTCCTAGATAAGTTACATGAACAGAACGATTCATTTTGATATCATAATACGCACGAACGCCTTAGTTTGTGCTGGAAAAAGAAAAAGCTCTATCTATTGTTGAGACTTATTGAGCAACCAAACGTGGCTGGTTAAATCAGAAAACGTATTGTATGTGACGAATAGTATGTTTATTTGAGTATTTGACACCGTTAAATGATCAATCGAAACACCATTCGAATCTGCTCTTTCATCAAACGAAAAAGAAAACAAAACAAAAATCCACCGATATGCAAAAGATGCTTTACTGAACCGTCAAGCTACCACTGTCAGAGCACCAAGATTACGTTAGCGGGAGGCAACAAGAGAGAGAGTCGTTGGCTCGTTCGTTCGCTGGATCGGCCGTACGTACCGATGCATTTGGCAAAGTTCTCCTGGTGGAGGCGGCCGTCGTCGGCGCTCATGTCGTCGAAGCGTTTCTCCACGGACTTCCACCCGTCCTTTCCCGCCGCCGCCTTGTCGAGGAACCGGAGGCCCCGCAGCGCCGGCTGCGCGCTGGAGTGCGACCGCTTGAGGCCGCCCATGACGGAGTCCGGCACCCGGATGGACGTCACCCTCGACGCTAGCCGCTTCATCCCCGACGCCAGCCGCGACGGCTGCTTCCTCATCACCGGCCCCGTCGACGCCGGCTGCTGCGGCGTATGCGGCTGCTCCGGCTCGTTGCCGAGAGGCACGTCCACGTACCCCGCCGACGACGACGCCATCGCGTTGCGTGACAGGATGCGCCTAGGGGCACCACCGTCGGCCTGTAGCTTAGTTTGCCCAATGCGGAGGGTGGCTGGTGGTAAATTTGGAAGGAAGGAAGACGGGAGGAGAGGAGAAAGCGAGGAGAAATATGGCGCGTGCTGCGGAGAGGGGATGTGCAAATTATAGCCGTTGCGTTGCATGCGCGGGCCGAGCTCGCTCGGCCGCTCAGCGTGGACGCCGTGGACGACGTGACCTGAGCGTGGCGCTGGCGCACCTGTGGCCGTGCCTTCCACGCGAGTCTGCTCTGCTAGCCCAGCTGTGAGCATGTCAGGGTGTTGAGCGTGCTGCACCTCTGGCCGTGCCGTGACTGCCGTCCAACCGAATCTGCCATGCCATGCCCAGCTGTGAGCGTGTGACTGTACAGCGAGTGCCGGTCAGACGGTGGGTGCCATATACTGTCATTTGCCTGTGGGAGCATTACGCATGACATGATCAATGATGGTGCCGGATTGGATGATGATTCAACTAAGTTGTGGCGCTGTCCTGTCTTAAGGTGTTCTCGTTAAAAGAAAGACTGTCTGAACCTGAGCAACCGCATGTATCTTTCATAAACTAACATTTCATCACAATCCGTCGTAGTCTAGGTGGTTAGGATACTCGGCTCTCACCCGAGAGACCCGGGTTCAAGTCCCGGCGACGGAAATTCCTTTTTTTTTCTCCCCGAATTCGCAAGTGCGTTTCCAAGCACCTAGCTAAACATTGCAGTGTTCTTTTCTCGGAACAGAAGTCTCAACCATTTCTCAATACCAGAAGTAGGAGAACGATGAACGGTATGCAGCTGGCCCTCCCTCTCTCTGTCAACCTCGTGGCGACGCTGCCTATTTATCGGTTGGCCTTGGTGCCCAGCAATTTAACCCGCTCAATTGGACACCTCCCACAGGTAAAGGGGCAAGCTATCATCTCGATTTTACACTTGATCGATATATACGGTTTCACATCCCATCTGCATGAAATCTGCAACAGCAGCGATGCGCATTGCTAGTTTAATTTTGGTCTGCAAACCAATTGGCAATGGCAATGGCATCTCGGGGACACAAATCCGGGTCGCCGCTAATGTGGCCTCTAGATGACGCATGTCTCAGCTGCCTGGTTTGATTCTCAGGTACTCCAATTGGGACGGGCTGGCAAGATTGAATTAGCTAAGAAGTAGCAACAAATCGGTCGATGCCATGGCTCTGAGGCAGAGCACGCAGTTCGGCGCGGCCACCGCGTTCTTCGGCGTGCTCTCCTTCGTCCTCGCCATCGTCGCCGAGCTCAAGAAGGTAATCCATTAGCTCCAATGCTATGACATTGCGAGATGCGGGCAACGCGCGTGAGACGAAATGTCATTCTTGTTGCTTGTCCGTGTGTGCTGGCAGCCGCCGTACGGGACGCCGATCAGAGACGAGGGCGTGGTCGTCTGCCGGTTCCCGCCGGACCCGACGGTGGCGCTGGGAGCCCTCTCGGCGCTCACCGCCGCGTGCTGCGCCGGGATCGGCGCCGTCTCCATATTCTTTCCCTACAAAGGCAGACCCATCCCGAGGAAGGCCCTGTTCGACTACACCCTGCTCCACGTCTTCTTCCACCTCGCCATGTAACTAACCATCAAGAACCGCGTGCCCATGGCTGTCCATGTGATGTGCACTTAGTTCTCTTATCTTTTCTGTAGGGGCGTCACGGTGGCAGGGGTGGCAATGACGGCGTGGGCGACGGCGACAGAGGCCCTGCACAACGTCCGGAACGTGCACCACGACCTCGGCTACGCCTGCCCAACGGCCAAGACCGGGCTGCTCGGCGGCGCGGCGTTCCTCAACCTCGATGCCTCGCTCTTCTGGCTCGCTTGCCTTATGCTCGCCGGCAACGTCAGGGAGGACTACTTCGACGACCAGGACGAAGGCGGCGGAGGCGCAGCGGGGCTCGAGAACAAGTGAAAAACCTTCACAGCATGCATTCAGCATCTACACGCTGTAATTAACATTGCGAAATGTGATGCGCTACATCCATGTACCATGTTCAGGCCTTTTCGTATTTGGGTGGCTTGGAAAACAAGAGGGAATGGTGCGCATTGCAGCCGAGCCGTGCTGCCTAACTATGAATTGCTTTGAGAACGGGGCAGTTGCCAAGTGGTTGGGCTGCGCTGTGGCAAATTTTATGGAATTCTCACAAAGAAGTGTTTCTAGTACTCCCTCCGGTCCATATTAGTGGACACAACTTTGTCTAGATACACATGTATCTAGTCTAAATACTTAACTAGATACATATGAATTTAGACAAATATATGCCCACTAATATGCTCTCAGTGCTAGTGTCCAAAGGTCTCATTTTTCACGGATCAAAACGGGTGGAACCCTCGACTGATATTGGGGAACAAAATTGGGTCCTACTTGCTTCAGGTCACGCTTTCTTTATGTAACTTCAAATGGTCGAGCAAGGACTGTCAACGGTTGCACTACCTCACAAAGCGGAATCGGACAAGAAGGGTAATAAAAAACTATATACTCTTAATAATACATCGACATCCTTTTTCGAACGAAGAGATTATATAATAATAAATATGCTATTATCCATTACCATGAAGTTGTTTAATAATGGGTGTAAAAAAGTTAAAGCATGGATTTTTCTGGTCAACGCTGCACACCGTTAACTATGATTTTTTTGGAACCTGGCGGAGGAGGATATCCAAGGTTTTCTAATAGAAGGAGTGAGACACCGGAAACACCGGAAATTCGCCGGATTCGAACTCTGGTGGGCTGGCTGCACCACCGCAGCACTAACCACCTGACTACTAGTAAGTTCACTTTAACTATGATTTTGCAACATTTGTAAAAAAGCTATAATTATACATATTAAAAAGTATCCCACGAGGACCAAATACAAAGATGATCTATACAAGCTTGATATCAATAATGGTTAAAGACATGAAGTATTGATGGTGAAATATCATGCTTGTGTTATATTTTGGGACAGAGTGAGTATATACACATAATAACATGATTAATTTGTTGAAACAAGTACACACAAAGGTTTCTTCGGATGTAAGAATAAACTACGATGACCGGCAATAACAAATTTAGTCAGCATGATATCCTCTTTCTAATATAACTCTTGCAGGTTATTTCAATAATGTACATACTAGATTTCCATTTTTAATTTAATGCATCCATTTTTATTTCATAAATTGTCGTGGGACTTGGGTACACCAGATGATAATAAGGATGTTGCATAAGAACATACCATCAAACAATCAAATCAAAATATGCAAACATATTAGAATACACACTATTTTATGTGTACTGGTGATTACCCTAACAAATATTCTTTTCAGTACCAAGTCTAGAGCATGCACACTTTCGTAACTTCGACTTGATAGAAAAATTGGACCACAAAAAAGTAGTGTCATTGGCTAAATTTATAACCTACAAGTTTTTATAAATATGCATACATAATCATACACTAGAAACCGCTATTGAAGTATTTGTTAGATCTGAAAACGGGCCAGAGGCCCAGTGGCAAACGTAGCAATGGATAAACCTAACAACCAGAGTTTGAGTCCCGTCGGGAGTTAACTTTCTGTAATTCTCACAAAGGAGCAATTCTTCTATAAAAAGAAGCCACCGAATGCTAGTCCTGGTTGGTCTCGTTTAGAAAAAATGTTAGATCGTACTTTTTACACGTCATTATCATAGATAACTATAAATCATATATATTATTCATTGTAGGAAAAAAATCTAAACATATTTTTATTGCGAAACATTCATTACAAAAAACAACTAATATTTAGCAATATTTCTGGTTATGTGATAGACTATCTAAATAAACAAAAATCATACTTATAATATTGTACATGCTCAAATTAAAATCTAGAGAACTATAAATGTTTAGTATAAATTATTTGATTTGGCCCCGAATTTCATTGGATCGGATCCGTGCCGGCCTCGACACCGACTATGAGCGGGTCTTCTCTGTGTCGCGTCCTCGCCTGACGTTGCCCATGCATTTCGCCCATGCCCTTTATGACTTCAAGGTGATGAGCGGCGGCCCACACCTGGAAGCACCAACATGAGCCGATTCCCCAACAACCACAGACCTTGTCCAAGACAATTATATACTTTTTTATCATCACATCGTAGATGTACTTAAGGCGTATTTAATTTGATTTCTCGCACCCCCAACGACGCTCTAGAATTTAATGTTTCGGTGTTTGGTTGTCATAGGTGTTGGACATATGCCCTAGAGATAATAATAATTAAGTTTATTGTTTATCTCCATGTTTATTATTAATGTTTATATCTTTATGCTATAACTGTATTGGGTACTTGTATAGCAAATACAACGTATGCAAGAGGAAAACCTCCAATACACTTGTAGAGATATGAACGGTAAAAGAGTTCCTGGTCTTGTCTCTAAGACTAGCTATCTTGTTGCTTGATGATCATGTTTTCCTGATCATGGACTTTGTATAAGTCATACAACTATAGGAGTATATTATCGGAATGATAATAGTACTGAACCGACCCACCATATGATCTTGCCATGAGGCAAATCGTCAACGATGAAGATAGCAATGATCGTCTATTTAGTTATCGTTAGCGATATTCCTATGCTATGAGAATATCTTGTGATCGCGTATTCGACACTCGAGTTTTGATTGTCACCAACCGTCTTGCAGTAACATGGGACCATGATAGGTGGCTTTTGGGTTTGAACTAGAATAATGTATTGGAACAGAGATCGTTCAAGAATAGCACTTACTCCTCCAGGCGATGAAGAGATGCATCCTCTAGGTCATCTCAGTATTTATGTTGTCACCCAATCGTCTGGCCAGACACAGCGTGATTAATCACGGGACAACATATATACAGAATGAGAAAAGAGAATGATATTGGTACGAGAATTATATGTGTTCTGATCGAAAGGTTTGATCACACTAGAGCACATTGTCCCAATCTCGAGATATCATTGGTATCGTGTACGTAAGGGGATTAAGCGTAATGAGTAACACACAGGTTCTGTCGTTCACTCACAGACACAAGGGTGCCAGTACAAATGCCTAACCCACTGCTGGTTATTGTTCGGTAAGCTCCCAAACAATACTTTGTGTTTGCTGAACCTTTTGGCTCACACACTTAAGTTGTAGGTCAATCTTTTATTGAGAGAATAAAGTTGTGGTTTTAGTGGTGATGAGATTGTGTCGGAGTAGCTCCGATATCACTGGGACTTGTTCCGGTGAATTATAAGTTAGAGAGAAGGCGGACATCTAATGCCCGGGATGATAGAAATAGTTTCTATCGTCAGCGGATTTATTCCGAGTGTTTATAAAGAAGGAACTATTGTTCCGATAGTTTTGTCGGCGGATACTAGGTATCCCGGTTCATATAAATATGAGTTATATGTTAAGTAATTAATTCCGGGAATTTTCTGTAAAAGGAAATATTCATTTAGGAATTAATTAGGTAAAAAATTAATTATTTATTTAATTAATAAAAGGAAAATATTAAAATAAAAGATTTTCTTTTATGTCCAATAAAAGGAGGCTGCCAAAGTGGGCCCATGGGGCCCACATGGCAGCCGCACCCCACATGGTATGTGGGGGGTGGGCGGAGTCCGAGTTGGGGAGGGACTCCCCCCTCCCCGGCCGAACCCTAGGGCCAGCGGCCTAGGGCGGGCCCCACGTGGTAGGCGGACGAGGCGGCCCCCACGCGGGCGGGCGGCGGACGGCCCGGGTAGGCCCCACCCGCCTAGGTCGGTGTGACCTAGGGCAGGCCCCACCCGGCGGCGGTGATGGCATGGAAGGGGAGTGGAAGGAAAGGAGAGGGAGGGGAGTTGGAGTCCTACTCCAACTCCCCCTCCCAAGCCGAGTTGGGCAAGGGGACCTTTCCCCTTGCCCAAGCACCTCCACCCCTTGGCCATCTATATAAACACCACAAGCCCCTAGGGTTTGACACACAATATTGCAAAGCTCTCTCTCTTGTAGATCTCATGTGTTGAGAATTAGACGTCTCTAATCTTCTCATATAGATTTAATCTAGTTGATTAGATCTACCACCTAAACTACGCCGCAAGGCTGTCTCTCTTCACCACGTGCTAGTAGCTAGGCGGTGAGCGCACGAGGTGGATTAAAACGGTGTATGTGTGGATACCGTTAGAGCGGAATTCGCGCCAGCAGTTCCTCGACGACGGAACAACTTCATCAACAACTACGTCGACATACGACAACAATCTCACCTCCCGGTGTGGACGTGAGATTCTTCATCAGGCTTCACCGACATATACTTCGACAAACACAAGATCTTCCCCAGCAGTGTTTGTAAGTATCTTGATCATCGCATTATGGGGTGCAGCATATCTTCATAGAATAGATCTTGGCTGCAAGGTTACGGATAATTTTTAAAGTTTTACCCGCAACCCAATAGTGGTATTAGAGCCGATCTATGCGTTGGTATGATTTGATCTAGAGCACATGTTGGTGCGAGCATTGCATGGTTCTTGCATTAAGTTTATTTTAGTTGCTTCCCAAAGAGTTGTACAACATATTCCATGGCAGTATTAGCAAGATCTTTACGAACTTCTGGCAATCTGCGGACCTTCCGGCTGCTCCTAGTATGCTTGTTGGCGCCAACGAAGTGCTTCAGTAGCTTCGGGTCTATACTTCTAGTTTTGGACGTTGTTGTATATATGGATTGGGACTGAGGGTTGGACGCCTCACGGGGGTCACGCGCACATGTGATCGTTTAGATTGGGGTTCACAATGTTTTCGTAATGTTGGGATCTCAATCACCCCGCAATGTTAATCTAGCAACTAGCCTAAACTAGCCTACAAAGCCACGTAAAACATGCAAACAAGCGTTAGATACGTCTAACTTGGTTTTGCAGGATTGTGTGCATGTGTTTCGGTATAGCTATTTTGTTACTGTGTCTTAACATGATGGTGGGAGCCAAAACAATTGATCGAGTTCGTCATCGACAATCAAGCAAAGAAGAGTTCATCGCGAGTTCCGGAGGAGGCGCCGGCGGTGATGCTGGTGACATGTACTTGGCGAGTTTTCGGAAACGGTAATTTTCCTTCGGGGATTTTATCGTAACCGGGAATGATGAAGATGGTTATCCTCAAGGACGAGCGCCAAGAACTTCCGGAGGAACAACAAAGGCTATACCAAAGCACATGAATTATTAATAATTGCCTGTGATGTTTATCCTTTGTTGTTTGCACCATGATTGCGCAGTAGATGTTTATTAGGGTGAATCCTCAAATAAAAATCAAGGAGATCGTGTTCTTACCAACCGTGGCACCGTCAAACCAGGCGCTTGTCACCGTACGACATGTATCCATGAGTAATGTGTGCCAAGGGTTTGGGAGGTGCGCGCGAACAATTCCAGCAGCCAGTGTCGGTTGGTTGTCTTAAAGTCCAAGCATACACAGCTATGAGTTCTGAACACATCCGTCGAAAGACGAACAAGAGTTGTAGATGCTACAATTAGCATAGTGCTTACCGGTTGGCCGACGGACATGACATGTATTCATGCTTGCTTCGTAGGGCAATCGGGTCCTGAATCACTTAATGCCAATCATAAGGATTATTGGACATAGTGGGAGCATATGTTAGATTCATGTTTGATTGAATTAAAGTAGTGCATTAAAATTAGTAGTAAACTAAAAGTCTAAATAAACTTGTTTTGTTGTAGATAATGGACCACTTTGAAAAGTTCCATTTCAATCAGATGTTGAGTCGTGCACCATTAGCTGCAAATGGAAACAACTTTGGAGAATGGTTTCACCACATGGTTGGTGCTCTCAAGAGCGCAAGAAAGCTTGATGTTCTGACTCCCATGGATTCACATGATGAAAATCATGGTGGACCTCACATGTTCTGTGATGAGTGTATTGTCAAGGAGCTCATGCATGCTTGCATTGAACCACAGTTGGGTGGTCTTTTTGAAGACATGCGTCCCTTCCGGTTGATGGAAGTATTAAAAGCAAGGTTCATACATCAAGTACGCACTAAGCATTCCAATCTAAGAAGGGAACTGATAAATATTCAACTTGAGTTGGGTGAACCCATTCAGTTGTTTGAAATCAGAGTTACCAAATTAGAGGAAAAACTTAGACGGATTGGATCTCCAATTGGTCATGAGTTTCTCTGTGACATTATACTAGCGGCACTACCACCTGCATATCATGACTTCGTGGCGATGTATAATCGCATCGTGGATGAGTGGCCGGTTCAGATGCTGTTTGCCTTGGTCAAGGAAGCAGAAGCTGATATTCAGAATGGGGATCTTAACTGGACCAAGACAGTGTTGGAGATATGCCCTAGAGACAATAATAATTAAGTTTATTATTCATCTCCATGTTTATTATTAATGTTTGTATCTTTATGCTACAACTGTATTGGATACTTGTATAGCAAATACAACGTATGCAAGAGGAAAACCTCCGATACACGTGTAGAAATATGAACGGAAAAAGAGTTCCTGGTCTTGTCTCTAAGACTAGCATATCTTGTTGTTCGATGATCGTGTTTTCCTGATCATGGACTTTGTATAAGTCAAACAACTATAGGAGTGGATTATCGGAATGATAATAGCACTGAACCGACCCACCGTATGATCTTGCTATGAGACAAATCATCAACGATGAAGATAGCAATTGATCATCTATTTAGTTATCATTAGCTATATTCCTATGCTATGAGAATATCTTGTGACCGCTTATTCGACACTCGAGCTTTGATTTCCACCAAACGTCTTGCAGTAACATGGGACTATGATAGGTGGCTTTTGGGCTTGAACTAGGATAATGTATTGAAACAGAGATCGTTCAAGAATGGCACTTACTCCTCCAGACGATGGAAAGATACATCCTCTAGGCCATCTCAAGTATTATTGTTGTCACCTAATCGTCTGGCCAGACACAAGCATGATTTATCACGGGACAACATATATACGGAATGAGAAAAGAGAATGATATTGGTATGAGAATAATATGTGTTATGATCGAAGGGTTTGATCACACCAGAGCACATTGTCTCAATCTCGAGATATCATTGGTATCGTGTACGTAAGGGGATTAAGCGTAATGAGTAACGCACAGGTTCTGTCGTTTATTCACAACACAAGGGTGCCAGTACGAATGCCTAACCCACTGCTGGTTGTTGTTTGGTAAGCTCCCAAACAATACTTTGTGTTTGCTGAACCTTTCGGGTCACACACTTAAGCTGTAGGTCAATCTTTGATTGAGAGTAAAGATGTAGTTTTAGTGGGAATGAGATTGTGTCGGAATAGCTCTGATGTCACTGGGATTTGTTCCGCTGAATTATAAGTTAGAGAGAATGCGGACATCTAATGTCCCGGGATGATAGAATGTTTTCTATCATCAGCGGATTTAATCCGAGTGCTTATAAAGAAGGAAATATTGTTCCGATGGTTTTGTCGGCGGATACTAGGTATCCCGGTTCATATAAATATGGCTTATATGATAAGTAATTAGTTCCAGGAATTTTCTGTAAAAGGAAATATTCATTTAGGAATTAATTAGACAAAGCAATTAATTATTTATTTAATTAATTATATTGGAAAAACATAAATAAACGATATTATTTGGAGCCCAATAAAAGGGGGCTGCCAAGTGGGCCCATGGGGCCCACAAGGCAGCCGCACCCACATGGTATGTGGGGAGGGGCCGAGTCCGAGTTGGGGGGCTCCCCCTCCCCGGCGGCTAGGGCAGTGGCCAAGGGCGGGCCCCACAGGGGCGGCGGCCAGGGCGGGCCCCACATGGCAGGAGGCGGGTGGGAAGGAGTCCAACTCCTCCCTCCAACTCGAGTTGTAGTGGGGGAGGGTTTCCTCCCCCCTTCCCTGTTGGGAAAGGGAGGTTTGGAGGGAGGAGTCCTACTACTCCTCCCAATCCGAGTTGGGAAAGGGGAGGGACTCCTCCCTCCCTTCCTTGGCCGGCCGACCCAAAAGGGGGAGGGCTTGGCCCCTTCCCCAAGTCCCTCCACCCCTTGGCCTCCTTTATAAGCAACCCAAACCCCTAGGGTTTGAGACAAGCAATTGCAAGTTCTCTCTCTCTTGTAGATCTCATGTGTTGAGAATTAGACGTCTCTAATCTTCTCATATAGATCTAATCTAGTTGATTAGATCTACCTCCTAAATTACGCCGCAAGGCGGTCTCTCTTCACCACGTGCTAGTAGCTAGGCGGTGAACGCACGGGGTGGGTTGACACGGTGTATGTGTGGATACCGCTAGAGCGAAATTCGCGCCAGCAGTTCCTCGGACGACGGAACAACCCCATCAACGTCTACATCTACGTCGACGTACGGCAACAATCTCACCTCCCGGCGTGGACGTGAGATTCTTCATCGGGCTACACCGACATCTACTTCGACAAACACAAGATCTTCCACAAGCGTGTTTGTAAGTATCTTGATCATCGCATTATGGGGTGCAGCATATCTTCATAGAATAGATCTTGACGGTAAGGTTACAGATAAATTTTAAAGTTTTCCCCGCAACCAATAGACAGGTATAAGAGTTATACATATTGACATAATTTTCAGTAATTATGATCATTGGTATTGGATACTAATGAATGCTCAAACTTGCACCAGTGGCAGGTACTTTGGAAGGAGCTAATGCTAGAAAGAAAAGGAAATTCTGGGAAGACGTAGAAACTACGATTGTTATGTAGCTATACATCCTAGAAGAAGCACAATGGAAGATCACATTTTATGCAAAAGTGACCACTATGTCTTCAATCCAAGTCAATGAAGAAGATTTACACTAGAACTTTAAATAAGAGTTATTTTCAGTTTGATCATTATGTAATGAATATTTTAGATTCTGGAACAAGTCATTGTTCGAATTATAAAGTATGTGTGGGAATTCCAAATTTTGAGAATTCAAAGTTTATATCTTCTTTATTGTGACATGTCATTAATTATTTGTTTGTTAAGTCTTTATTGTTTTGATTCAAGATATTACTTAAAGTTTTGAGTAATAATTAAAGTTAGTTTAATCTTTAATTTGGAGTTATACTTTTCGTTGGTTCTCTTTGAGACTCTTAAAGTTGCTCTAAATTAAATGGATAAAACTAAAATCACAAAGTGTCATACACTTGGAGAAATTCGAAATTCACAAAGTGATAGGCATTTGATGAAAATCGAAATCCACAAAATGCTAGCATTTAGTAAACTCGAATTTGGCAAAGTGCTAGGCACTAGTAAATTTCGAGATTTACATAAAGGAGTGGAATCTACCCATTAATTCAATTCTATTGAAGACTTAATATGAAGTTCATATTAATGAAATAGAGTTAATGAAATTATTGAAGTTTCAATATTTCATATAATTAAGTGGGAGAATGTGAGAATCAAAATAAGGTAATCAAAGGTATTTGATTAGAGTTAAAAGAAAGGACTTAATAAAATATTGTAACATTGTTGAAGAAAGAAAGTTTCTTAGTCAAATTACTTGTGATGGATTTTCGTAACTCGAAATCATCATGGTAATAAAATCTTTTGCAAGATAAAGATTATAAGGAAATGTTACAAAGTCTTGCTCAATGTGTTGTGAAATTAGAAATTCCAAATTACCCACTAAAATAGATAGATTATTTTGTTTGATGTCTTGGGATCTATATCAATTATAACTTAGAGTGGTTTTGATAGTAAGTTCCAATTTTCAATTGTGAATTTCAAAATTTGAGTTCAAATTGAAAATGTGTTTTGCAAAGTCCAAAATATTTTTTTGGCAAGTGTTTTCCACACATAATTCTAAATGCTTGTTGACTTTAGAATTGGAGAAAAGTGTCTTCTCATGAAGAGAGAGTGGAAATCATAATACTAAATTAAGACTGAGAGTCTTTGGGCAAGTGTTAGAATGAGAGGGTAAACATGCAAATGTTACCATATCATCACTTTGTCCAAGAATACATGTAAGTTATACATGTTCAAATTAAGTACTAAGGCAAGTCATGTGAGGAATTTGATGATTGAATCACTAGGTGATTAAATCATTTAAATATCCAGGAACATGATATAAGCAAAACAATTACAAACAAAATAACGAACATTCATTAATGACGGCATTTGTCATAAAGGAGTTGAAGAAAATTCATGTAACTCCAAGATTCAATCTTGAGAGTAGTTTGGATGTGATATGAAATCGTGTACATGAATATTTCATAAAGGAAGGACATATATGAATATCTAATATTCATAAAGCTAGTCTTGATTAAAATTATTTTATCAAGGACGAATAACAGATAGTGAGAAGTTGTAATACTTTTCATATCAATTGCTTGAAGCTGTTGTTGAACAAAAGTAGCAGAATATTGCTAAGGCATAATTATTGTGGATTATGAATATAATCTAAATAATTATATTATGAATGTTTGAAGTCACTCGTATTAATGAGTAAGAATTTTATTCTTTCATTATATAAATCGAAGGGAGTTAAAAGACAGTGGGACCTGATATTATATTTATTGAATAAGGCTAGGCTGAATTAATAAATATATAAATCTCGTGATTTAATCTCGTGATTTAAAGAGTTTAAATAAAAGGTCGGAAAGTGTCTTATTAAAGTTTTGTCTCTAAGATAGAATTTAATAAACATGAGTATGAATGTGCTAAAGTGCAATTCAGAAAGGTAATTCGAATTGTGTCTTGAGTCAAAAAAAATTGATCAAGAATTCATAGCGTGATATTTGCAAGATACCTTGACCTTCGTAGTCAATGGTGAGCGAATAGAGAGGAATAAGGTCAAATCATAATGTGATTTTGCTTATCTCATTGCTATATATAGTAAATAAAGCCGGAAAGCTTCCAATGTGCTGAATTTTAAAGTTTGGCCACCGGCGTAAATGAGAAATTCTTAAAAGGTTTGGTAAAAGAACCTGATGGTAAAATTACAAAAGAAAACGACAAGGTGGATTTTGTAAAGCTGCAAATAATGTGTAAAGAGAAGTTGCTCGTATACATATTTTTGGTGGAAATATGAAATCAGATTTATTCTGATAAATGTTTTTCAATTGATAAATACTTGGTGTCTTGATTTTATCAAAAACACTTGTATATTATGTGTGGATTCGATGACAAAGATAGTTCATCTATCGAGGGTAGTTGCATCATTGATGTGAGACGTCATGATAAGCAAGTTATTGGATGAGTCATTGACTCAGGTGAGGTTTCAAAAGATGGTATGATAATATCAACCGAATATTATTAATACTACTACAGAACCGGAAAGTCTATATCCAGTTCCTAATATATCCGACTTACATAGTCAAGTTTGGCATGTGAGGAGTTAAACAAGTTTATGTACTTTGGTTAGATCAAAGTTAAGGACACAGTTTTAGAAACGCGTGCAAAAGCGTGAGTGGCACCTTAGTTCCATTTGGTGTCATGTCATCGTGCTAACTAGAATCATTATTGTTTCTGGTGCAAGTGGGAGACTGTTGGAGATATGCCCTAGAGATAATAATAATTAAGTTTATTATTTATCTCCATGTTTATTATTAATGTTTATATATGCTATAACTGTATTGGATACTTGTATAGCAAATACAACGTATGCAAGAGGAAAACCTCCAATACACGTGTAGAGATATGAACGGTAAAAGAGTTCCTGGTCTTGTCTCTAAGACTAGCATATCTTGTTGTTTGATGATCATGTTTTCCTGATCATGGACTTTGTATAAGTCATACAACTATAGGAGTATATTATCAGAATGATAATAGTACTGAACCGGCCCACCGTATGATCTTGCTATGAGACAAATCGTCAACGATGAAGATAGCAATGATCATCTATTTAGTTATCGTTAGCTATATTCCTATGCTATGAGAATATCTTGTGACCGCTTATTCGACACTCGATCTTTGAGTTGTCGCCAACCATCTTGCAGTAACATGGGACCATGATAGGTGGCTTTTGGGTTTGAACTAGAATAATGTATTGGAACATAGATCGTTCAAGAATAACACTTACTCCTCCAGGCGATGGAGAGATACATCCTCTAGGCCATCTCAGTATTTATGTTGTCACCCAATCGTCTGGCCAGACACAACGTGATTAATCACGGGACAACATGTATACGGAATGAGAAAAGAGAATGATATTGGTACGAGAATTATATGTGTTATGATCAAAGGGTTTGATCACACTAGAGCACATTGTCTCAATCTCGAGATATCATTGGTATCGTGTACGTAAGGGGATTAAGCGTAATGAGTAACACACAGGTTCTGTCGTTCACTCACAGACACAAGGGTGCCAGTACGAATGCCTAACCCACTGCTGGTTATTGTTCGGTAAGCTCCCAAACAATACTTTGTGTTTGCTGAACCTTTTGGCTCACACATTTAAGTTGTAGGTCAATATTTTATTTGAGAGAATAAAGTTGTGGTTTTAGTGGTGATGAGATTGTGTCGGAGTAGCTCCGATGTCACTGGGACTTGTTTCGGTGAATTATAAGTTAGAGAGAAGGCGGACATCTAATGCCCCGGGATGATAGAAATAGTTTCTATCATCAGCGGATTTATGCCGAGTGTTTATAAAGAAGGAAATATTGTTCCGATAGTTTTGTCGGCGGATACTAGGTATCCCGGTTCATATAAATATGAGTTATATGATAAATAATTAATTCCGGGAATTTTCTGTAAAAGGAAATATTCATTTAGGAATTAATTAGGCAAAACAATTAATTATTTATTTAATTAATAAAAGGAAAATATTAAAATAAAATATTTTCATTTATGCCCAATAAAAGGAGGCTGCCTAAGTGGGCCCATGGGGCCCACATGGCAGCCGCACCCCCCTCCCCGGCCGAACCCTAGGGCCGCCGGCCTAGGGCGGGCCCCACGTGGCAGGCGGATAAGGCGGGCCCCACGCGAGCGGGGGCGGACGACCCGGGTGGGCCCCACCCGCCTAGGTCGGTGCGACCTAGGGCGGCCCCACCCGGCGGCGGTGATGGCAGGGAGGGGGAGGGGAAGGAAAGGAGAGGGAGGGGAGTTTGAGTCCTACTCCAACTCCCCCTCCCAAGCCGAGTTGGGCAAGGGGACCTTTCCCCTTGCCCAAGCACCTCCACCCCTTGGCCATCTATATAAACACCACAAGCCCCTAGGGTTTGACACACCATATTGCAAAGCTCTCTCTCTCTTGTAGATCTCGTGTGTTGAGAATTAGACGTCTCTAATCTTCTCATATAGATCTAATCTAGTTGATTAGATCTACAACCTAAACTACGCCGCAAGGCTGTCTCTCTTCACCACGTGCTAGTAGCTAGGCGGTGAACGCACGAGGTGGGTTGACACGGCGTATGTGTGGATACCGTTAGAGCGGAATTCGCGCCAGTAGTTCCTCGACGACGGAACAACTTCATCAACGACTACGTCGACGTACGGCAACAATCTCACCTCCCGGCGTGGACGTGAGATTCTTAATCAGGCTTCACCGACATCTACTTCGACAAACACAAGATCTTCCGCAGCGGTGTTTGTAAGTATCTTGATCTTCGCATTATGGGGTGCATCATATCTTCATAGAATAGATCTTGGCGGCAAGGTTACGGATAATTTTTAAAGTTTTACCCGTAACCTAATAATAGGATACCATGAACCATAAAACAATCACAACTAGACCTGCTAAGAACGACTGAATCAGCCAATATTGGTGAGCCGGGTTTGCTGCATGCAGGAAGTGAAGTACGGTGCACACGATTGGTGACCATGGAGATGGTGCGAGTTCACACTCCGTGTGGAAAGGGAAGCAGATTTTTGGACAACTCCCACAAAAACCCTCCCCTATTTACCACTCGCTCTCAGCGCTCCCCCACCCTCTCCACCATTTCCCCCTCTTCGTTTAGAGTTTTCTCTTGTTGGCGACGGTCGTTAGCGGCAAGCCATGCATATTCTTCCTCTTCTTCATGATGTGTTATGCATCTTCCTACTCGTTCGATGGTTGTAAGCAATTTCAAAATCTTTACCTTAGAAGTAATCTCAAACCCTCAATCTTACAAGTTAGCCAATGGGGTAACTGATAAGATAGCTAACCTTAATGAGGCAGACCATTGTGTGTGGCATGGAAATTCTCTTATTTATGTGGGTGATGTAATTGCAAATGTTGTAAGTATCGTTGCCAAATAACGAAAACTGTCATGATGGCTTTCCCTAAAAAAGCACAAGATTAGTGCTCATAAACCTTTCCTGTCATTTACCTTTGCAAATTATAAACGCACAAAAGACTCATATATGGAATTAAAAAAAGTACTCAAACATGTTCATTGAAACAATCTTTAGTACAAGTCGACTGCATCAGCTGGCCTTAAAAGAGTATATTAGATCGAATCCACATAAGCAAACATGAGCACTCGAAGACACATGATAAGTCTAGAAGGTAAATGTAAGTCATTTGGAGTAGTTGTCTTTGGCATAAACCGTACATCTCAATATTCGTCCTTATCTCCGGTGGACAGTCGGTGAAGAAATTGGACAACTAGGAATTACCGGGGCCGAGACAAACCCTAGCATGTCTTGCTTTGTCGGTCGTTGTTTCGTCGTCGTGCTTGTATAAAAGAAGTCCAGACAAAGAAAGAGAATAGGACAACCGGAATAAATTGGGCATCACCATCCTCGTCATGCTGGTAGAAAAGAAGACCACACAAAGAAAGGGAACAAGAGAACCATTGGCCATAATAAATTTGACACCATCATCGTGATATTCCCGTGACTTCTCCGATATATGCAATATTAGATAAAAAACTAACAATTTGTGACACCAAAACATGACAAGCTCCATAGTGCCACCCGTGTTTGCCATGATAGCCAAGCCAAAACACGGGCTATACTTAGTTGGTGCGACACCGTCCTAGTGTCATTATCGGGAACACATAACCTCACACGGAAGAACAATGGTTGCACTTCAAAACATGGATTTGTGGTCTCCCGCCTTAGTGCCGAACTAGACGAAGGAGTTATCTTCTTGTGTTTAGAAATCCGAAGTTGTTATTTCACTTTGCCGAACAACAAATTTGATCTTTGGCGAAAAGGTTAAGTTGACAAGAACCCCTCGGGAGACAATCTAACAACAAATTTGATGCATCAATTCTATAGCGCACAACTTGTGCCAACTAGGGAGTAGAGAGTTGTGTGGTGGTGTGTTGCAAAAAGCGATTCGGGTTGGAATCGTTTCTGTATGATTGTAATCGAAACATTATTACCTAATTTATATGCTTAAAAACTAAAAAAAGACAATCTAACGACCTACGGTGTAGAGCTCGGAGGCAGTTGAGTCTGTCTAGGTAAAAATCTTATATTTAGGAAAGGAGAGAGTTGTATGTACTCCATGAACTAACAAAAACAATTCCTGCAAAAAGAGACTAACAAAAACAAAGATTTAGCCAACCACTTGGCCTAATTCCATTCCATCCCACTATTGAAAAAGACTTTACCAAGTCGTGAGCTTGACATAGTCAATGGAGCCGTTAAAGAGTGCGGATGCGGCGGTGTCAAACTGAAGACTTCAACTGACTGTAGCAGGAAATGAACCACCACGCTGCTATTGCTTAGCCGGACAACACGACCCCGAGCACGGAGGAGGATCGGGATCTCGGGCACGGGCGTCGGCGGCGGACACAAGTCAAGTCACGGTCCAGTAAACCAACCCCCGTTTCCTCGTGTCATCAGGGAACGCAAAAGAAAAGGCGCGGCGCCACGCCAACCACGAGGCTGGCCGGTCGTTTCCTTCCCCAGTCCAGTCCCCACCGTTTCTCACTCCAGTCGCGTCACATCTCCTCTCGCTCCTCCCACAACTACGGGACCAGATCACCGCCACCGCCACCCGCGCCGCTCCACTCCCGCCCGCCGCCGCAGTGCGAGGAGGAGGAGATGAAGCCCAAGAGCCTCCCGTTCATCGCCTTCGAGCACAAGCGGTTCGTTCCCCGCTCCCTCTCCCCCTCCCTCCCCCCGCTAGCGTGGTTCTCTCCGCCGTCACCGAGACTTCCCCTCGGGTTTCTCGGGGGCGCGCGTTTTGTGTCGACGCCAAAACTCGCGTCGCCCGAATTTCGGCGTAACCGAGGATCTCTCGCCTTCGTGGCCACTTCACTTTGTTCCGTTCCGAGATTTCCGCCTCGCGGGCTTCGAAATTCCAGGCGCTTCGTTCGCCGGGGATCTCGATTCGGCGCGGCGCGGGCGCGTCGGGAGGATGCCCTTTTGCTGTATTTTGTGGCAAATGCCGTGCGAAATTGGGTTCGATGGTTAGACTGAGGAGGACTGTTAGAGTGTTGCCTAGTGGCTGAGCGCCGGGTGGGTGGGTGGGTGTCTGGATCCCCTACCCATTCGTCGGTGCCCGATGTTTTGTGCCGCGGATAGATTAGTTGGGGGCATTGGGTGAATTGCGGGGTTTAGTTGTTGTTTGCCTTTTCGGTAAGATCTGGGAAATCCATGGAAGTGTCGCGATAATTTTAGGACTGTTCCAAGCACAGGATTATGCAACTTTTATAGATAAGAGGGTGCGGGTCCCCGGCCTCTGCATCAAAGTGATGCACACAGCCATCGCAATTATTCATCAAAGTTTACAAGGTACTACAACATTGATCAAACCAAAGTCAGCAGCTCGGCAACAAAAAGTCGCTACAACTATGATGGGGGTGGCCATGATCAGAGCCGCATGCCTTGACCTCCCACCTACACGCATCATCTACAACCGGAGTACCGGTCCAGCAAGCCCTCAACGCGCACCGCATGCGCACGCTATAGAAGTCGCTTCTGCCATCTTCCTCGAACCCATCTTCAGGCAAAGATCAACGCCATAACCTTGCAAAACCAGCCGGCGACGTCGCCATGACGTCAAACAGCATATCCGATCTGCGCGTCATCATCATCACACGTCCAGCGCCGAGACTCCGCTGCGCCGCGCCGCCAAGACTCGCCGTTGACGACGTGTTAGATGCCTCAACCCGCCACCTCTCCTTGCCCGTCCCATCCAGCAGCTGCTCCAAGACGATGCCCCCAAGAGGGAGAACGACCCTGAAAGGGCCGTCATCGTCCGATCTGGGAGACCCAGATCTAGGGTTTCCCCCGGAGCAGACCGAGATGGGTGACGCGGACTGCAATGACGATGCCTCGATAAGGAAACGACGTCGAAGACGCCGCCATCGTCCGCCATAGCCGAAGCCGGCGCGAGTTTCACCGGCAGCCGCACCACCCGACTCCGCTGCTGGCCGGATCGCGCTAGGCCCATCATGGGGCCCAAGCGCCGACAGCGGAGCACCGCCGCCCCTTGCTGCCCCCTTCTCGCACCTTCGGATGTGTCGAAGATGGATCTCGATGGGACCGAGATCCGCAGCCACCGCCGCCGCACGGCCAGGCAGCCGCCATGGCCGCCGTGCACAACCCCCTGCCCGAGGCGCCCCAGTCACGCCCGGTAATGGCCGCCACAACCTCCAGCCCTAGCGCCTTTGGCGCCGGGCGCCGCCGCCACCGCGGCCAAGGCCGGCGGCAGGCTTCACCGGCCGAGAGGAGGAGTAGAGGGGCCGGGATCTGATCCCCCTGGCGCCGCCCTGGGTGGCGGCGCGGAGGGGTCGAGAGGGAGTGAATTGCGACAGGGCCATATTTTACCGAGTATGATTACTTTCTTAGCAAAATGAACTGAGCCTTGGACTTTCATGTATGTAGCATTTCTTAGTAAATAATGCCAGTATCTCCTTCCTGATGTTGTGTGATTGAACCAGGGATGCTTATGGCTTCGCGGTGCGGCCCCAACACTTGCAGCGTTACAAGGAGTATGCAGGCATCTACAAGGTAGTATCTATAGTACACACGTCCCCCAAATTACTGTATTTGTCTGGTTTTGACGAGCACACATTCTTGCAGGAGGAGGAAGAGGAGAGATCTGATAGATGGAAGAGTTTTCTGGAGAGGCGGCCGAATCTCTGGACATGACGCGACAGCTTCACCGTCCGTGGATGAAGCTGAAGCTGTAGTTTCTGTCGAGGAGAATGTTGGGGCTGGAAGTTCTGAACTGTTGCATGAGAAGAGTGCGATAAGATTGAATCATGGAAGCCAATTCGGCCATCCCTGGGCGACATCGAGCAGATGATGGGTCTGCGTGTTGAGAAGAAGCATTCATCTGTGTCAGGCTGCATCGGAGGAATCCACCCATCCTGTGACGGTTGAAGAGGCCAAGGTGTCAGGGGACTCGGACGATGAGTTCTATGATGCAGATAAGGTCGACCCTAGCCAAGAAGTGCATTCAGGTGATAGTGTGAATGCTGAAATTGGCAACATGAGCCAAGAAGAAACTTACTCTTTGAAGGAACAGTTGGAGTGTCTTGTCCATGGTGGAGTGCCAATGGCTTTGAGAGGAGAGGTGGCCTGTTTCCTATAGCTTTTCGATTTATGTCTCTAATTTTAGATTTGCTCGGCTCATTCAGCAGTCCCTTGCTTTTGTGATGACAGCTGTGGCAAGCTTTTGTTGGTGTTGAAGCTCGCAGAGTAAAAGGGTACTATCATTGTCTGCTTGCTTCCGAAGGTGAACTAGAAGATAGCGGACGTTCAGATTCTTCAACCTCAGAAGGCGTCGATGAAAAACCTGATGTATTCTCAGCAATTTCCTCTGAAAAGTGTAAAGGGCAAATAGAGAAGGTAAACTTTCGTCTTAATTGTAATGAAAAAGTGCTATCCTTTTCGTTAATAATTTACATCTGGCTATGCTAATAGAATCCAGTCTGACACATCTGGTCTCTTATAGGACTTGCCTAGAACTTTTCCAGGTCATCCTGCGTTAGATGAGGATGGAAGAAATGCCTTGAGGCGCTTGCTTCTGGCTTATGCTAGGCACAATCCAACAGTTGGTTATTGTCAGGTAAGTGTATCCAGTAATACCACCCCACATTATTTTCTTTATGGTGCTGGTTATCTCTCTCGAGCTTCTGAAAAACATTTGAAGTAAAGTTGTTGTATTCCAAGTCACACACCCACTACTGAACCCAAAACTTACTACTCAATGCTTCCAATAAATAATGCATGTGACTGTAGAAGTCTTTCTCAATCAAAATTCTAGTGAACAAATGTATACACTTGGACATTTTCAAATTTTCTCATAGCAACGATTTCTCTGTTGAATAATACTGTAGGCGATGAACTTCTTTGCTGGACTCTTACTTCTATTGATGCCAGAAGAAAACGCATTTTGGTACGCCCAACATGACCACTTGCTCTACTGTTATCTGGGTTTAGGGTTTCAAACCCTAAGATCTCAAGATAGCTCAATTTAATAGTATATTAAATCTCTTGATGGTATAACAGGACATTGGTAGGAATTATTGATGACTACTTTGATGGGTACTTTTCTGAAGAAATGATTGAGTCGCAGGTACTTTTATCTTTGCAAAGCTTGCATATGCCAGTCCTTGAAACTCCATCTCGATAACTGCTTATGTAAAATTAATGTTTGGTATCCATTCAGGTGGATCAGCTTGTTTTAGAGGAGCTAGTCCATGAGAAATTCCCGAAATTAGGTTAGCAACTTATTACAATTATAATACATTATTGGTGCGGCGAGACTCATCTAGTTAATGACTGCAAAAATTCAAAACTTCATGTCTTTACATGCTTTTCAATGCAGCAAATCACCTGGACTACCTCGGCCTTGAAGTTGCATGGGTTACTGGACCGTGGTTCTTATCCATTTTCACCAATGTGCTTCCCTGGGAGAGTGGTTAGTATTGACCTATGTTTTTTCAACAGTTACTGCTTGAAAAAGCACATTTTCTAGTAGTCTACTTACATAACTCTATGACGTCTTCTGATTAAGTCCAAGCCCTCATCACTCTTAGTGAACACTAATCTGATGAAACTATTATATTTATTGCAACATGTATGTGATAGATTTAAAGTAGATGGCGCAGATTCATGTGATCAGGGAGAGGTTAGTTAAAGCGAGCCCTGGGCTCTCCCTAAAAAGTGTGAAAACGACCATAATCATGTCTTTCGCATCACAATTGATGGCTATGGGGTACATAGGAACCACAGATTTTTTGGTTTCTGATAACCAGTTATGTTTATTGTTGGTCACCTGTACACTGGTGTAAAAGTCTCATGCATTTGCCCTGTGTTAAAAAATGACACACATTTATATTGCTATGTACTGCTTGAACATTTCAGTCCTCCGTGTATGGGATGTGCTTCTGTTCGATGGGAATCGTGTGATGCTGTTCCGGACAGCCCTTGCACTACTGGAGTTTTACGGTACCAACACACTTTTGATTTGTCGTCCTTTCCAAAAAGAACATGATAATATTTCATAGATACACCAAAAAGTCCATCTCATGAACTGGATTGAGACTGATGCTTGAGTTGTTGCGCTAATTGCAGGCCCTGCACTTGTGACTACAAAAGATGCTGGTGATGCAGTTACCCTTTTGCAGTCTTTAGCTGGTTCGACTTTTGACAGCAGCCAGCTTGTCCTGACAGCTCGCATGGGATATCAGTCTGTAAATGAAACAGGATTGCAAGATCTGAGGAACAAACACCGGCCATCTGTTTTATCTTCAATGGAAGAAAGGGCGAAAGGTCTAGGTGTCTGCAAGGACAGCAGTCTTGCATCAAAGCTCTATAATTTCAAACGTGAGCCTGAACCGCTGGTATCAATAAATGATTCAGCAGACCAAATGAGTGATTTCGCAGATGGGGATGTTAACCAAGAGGGTGATTCTGGAGACATGGATGATATGTATGGTGGCCTGACAGTCAGTTCTGAGATTGATTCGTTGCCGGATCCGAAGGACCAGGTAGCCATCTCAATCAAATAATCCAAGCTTTACTACTGTACTCAAGTAGTTCCAACCTATGACCCCATCATTTATTTTCTACCTTTAGTAGTAGCTCAACAACTCACATGGTTGCTGTAATTTGCTAATTTGTGTTAGTTGTATTATTGCAGGTCACCTGGCTGAAGTTTGAGTTATGCCGATTGCTAGAGGAGAGAAGATCAGCTGTTCTCAGGTATATTTTCTACACGTTCATGATTGCATTTTGTCGCATGTTGCTGAAACAATCCTTCTTAGCCATGTCCAATCCAGTTTCCACATTTCATGATTGTAGTTTGTTCTAGGTTGCTGGAAGGAACAGTCTTATATGATCACTCCACTTTTAAGATATTTGCAATTATTCAAGTAAATATTACTGGTTTCTTAATGATGTTTGGGGGTCCAGTTTTCTGTAGTAACATGTTCTGAAACTGGTAAACAACAGGAATCGCACAGCACAACCAGTTGAAACTTCATCAACCTTGTTTTAGCTACAAGCAAGCTGGAATCTGACTATTTATGGTTATTTTCATTATTGTCTGCCTACTCTTGCAAGATTTGGTTGATTATAGCATTTGATTGTATCTACACAAACATGTCATAACCACCAAACCAAACTATTTTTCTTGAACACGAAGACATCCAAATAGTCTTAGAAGCGTCTTAACAATGAAATATACCTATATATGTATATTTCCACTTGCTACAGTTAATTGTTGTCTCACAAGGTCATCTGCACACAATTGAAGGGTTGTCTCTGGATAAGTTCGCAGAGTGGAATATTTGTCAGCTATATGTGTCTACGCTTCGGTGACATTCCTTGACCGTCATTCCCACATAGTAGCGGCGTGGCTCTTTAACACATATCACCAGTTTACAACATACCCAATGGCAAGAGATGAAGAGTGTCCAGAGCCTTGAACTGGACAGAAAGATGGCAAACAATTTTTTACTTAAATTGCGAAAGCCGAAACTTGAACCCAAGACCTCTGCTGTGATACCACATTAAGTTTCATGCACCAACCAGTAGAACCAAAAAGTCCAAACTGATGGAGAAGGTTGGACAATCCACATATACTTTAACAAGCACATATGAATTGATTACAAGTATTTAGAATTAGATAAGAGTAAATTATTGACTGCTGTGACTGCTACCTATTTCTTGGTTCATTGAAATTGTGAAATGCAACATGCCTTTATATTGCTTGTTTCTTTTCCACAAAGATTTTCTGCTCAGTGTAAGTGCTATTTTTATGATTTTTGTTCCTTTTGCTATTCAGAGCTGATGAACTAGAGACAGCATTGATGGAAATGGTTAAGCAAGATAATAGACGGCAATTAAGCGCAAAGGTATAGCTAGATATACTTATCATTATGTCAACAGTCAGACTGCACAGTACTTTAAAGCTCCAAATTGTTGCCTATGCAGCTATGCCACAGAAATAGCTTATTCCTAGTTCTGTATAATAAGCTTGTATTCTATTTTCTAATTTTTAAAATACATGCACCTTTTGTATCTAAATAACCATTTCACCAAACTAGAAATTCTGCAAGACTTCTATAGTATGGGCACTTAGTTTTGTAATAACCATCCACCAAATTATAACCCCTGCCAGTCTATCATAGTTTATCTGAAGAGCTACATATGTTTTTCTTGGAAGAAAAATAATCGTGCAAATAACCACGTCTCTGTCTTAGGCTGAGCAGTTTGAACATGAATTATCTGAATTAAAGCAGACCCTATCAGACAAGCAGGAACAGGAGCAAGCGATGTTTCAGGTACAGCCTTCAGTCGGTGCTTCACCAAATGTATCTTTCTAGTTTCTACTATGACATATTCACTAACAAGGAATCATATTGAAGGTACTGATGCGTGTGGAACAGGAACTGAAATTTGCAGAAGAAGCACGCATCTCTGCTGAGCAGGATGCTGCTGCTCAGAGATACGCTGCTAATGTGCTGCAGGTTAATTAGCCAACTTGATCTATTATCTGCACAGACCATCTCTGGTTTTCTTAGGCATCACTATTTCCATAAGAATTAACTGGAATCCCAAGTCCTGTTTAATGTAGCATCAGCGTCTAGTAATTAATATGGACCTATTATGTCATTAGAGATTTTGACAACACATTTTAACAAAAAGGAACACCAAAAATTTACAATAACACTTAGATGTCTAAGAAACTTGGTCAGTACCCTTACCGAATATACCAGGCTATTAGAGAAAAGCTGGCCAGTTTTACAGCTAACTTGGTTGGAACCCTTACCAATATACTAGGCTGCCGGTACTTTTATGCCGAGTTAACTAATTTGATTACGAAGTTCGTGTGGTTTGATTTTTTCATTAACTCTAGTCTGCTGATTTTTTTTAAGAACTTAAGCTTTGGTAAAGTGGCAAGTAGCATAACACTTGTCATTTTAGAGAAAATGTGTTTAAATAGTTAGAAAGATTTTCTTCTTTCATGCCTGATCAAAACCTTTGCCTGTTGGGAAACAGTTATAGCTAGTAGATTTGCTATACCATGAGTTGAATCGCTGTATTTGATTTTGGTACATATCTACTAGAATCTCAGAGGAAAATTGGCCATTATGGCTCAGTCACACTTCAGCTCTATGCTTACCATATTCCTCGTTACTATATTATACACTCATCAGGATCACGACACTTGTGCAGGAGAAGTACGAGGAATCTATGGCATCATTTGCCCAAATGGAGAACAGAGCTGTAATGGCAGAAACGATGTTGGAGGCCACACTGCAATACCAATCTAGCCAGCAGAAAGCATTTTCCCCTTTACCTTCTCCAAGGTATCTTAGTCTTGCATCTTCACATGTTTGTAGTACTACCTAGTACCAGTCAGCCTGCTACTTAAACCTGGAAACATGTCAATATTGATTTACAGATCTTATTTTTTATACTATCCAAAGTTCTGAACTTCAACTATTTAAGACTCATAATGTGCAGTTATGGCAGCTCTGTTATAAAAGTTTGATACCCCACCACCAGACTAGCAAAGTGTACTACTGTTACAATGAATTTGAGCTGATTATTTTCCTTTCTAAAATAAGAGTTAAATAATTTTCTGTTATGGTGTTCCAGTGTTGATATTTACTGAGTTTTTTATTCCACTGTAGAGCATCTGTCCAAGATGATTCATCGCAGGAGATCCAGCCTAAAAGAATAAACCTACTCGGACCATTTTCACTGAGTTGGCGTGATAAGAGCAAGGTAACTTATTCTGACCAATAGACAAAGACATGATATGCCTGGTATATGGTCGCACCAGCTATTGCTAGTTGAAAGGGACTCGGCTTGCCAGTCTAGTAGGCTATTATAATTTGCAAATCAACAATGGAGATACTCCCTGTGCTTGAGATAAAAGCTATATCTACTACTATGTGGCAGTATCTAGTACAAGTATAAACTTCTACCATCTCAGCTACTATGATATTTTCAAATGGAAGCAATGTGAATTCATGGTTATACTTAAAATGCCGAGCAAATCCTCCATTTGTTGCAACCTAGGTTGTACCTACACTCTTACCAGGGACTATATACTCACCTGTTAGCATCGGCTCTTCTCAGGGAAAACAGAACAATGCTGGTGACTGCACAGATGCCAAGCTTACAGAAACTCGTGATCAAAGTGAGGAAACACCCAACATGGACGATGAGAAACAGGAAGGCACACAAAAATTGGAAAGTGAATGGACAGTAGAAGCACCCAATGGAGATGACAAGCTGATGGCAGATACGCCGAAGAAAGCCAGTGAGCTGCCAAAAGTCTATGCAATCACGACTGATATGAATGGGCAGCATGAACAGTTGCAAGAAATTCAATTGGATTGATAATTCTAAGCACGTCCTTTACTATCTTCACCACTGGTGTACGTTGCTGTTGAGTCAACAGTTGGATGGCTTCAAGTTTTGAACAATCGAGTTTCTTTTTTTCTTTCATTACCATTTTGTAGGTGTATAGGTTTCTGCTTCTCTCCATTATCACTTGAAAAGAGGAAAAAAATGGAAGGTTATATGGCTGTCTATTAGTTGTCACCTTGTGATGTAAATGTGTTCTAGAGGGAACGTACCGAATGAACAATATGCGAAAGATCAGCACGCTTTGCTGTGAATTATCATCTCTGATAGAGAAGAGGGTATGGTGGTTGCCAGTTACAGTGTATATATTGTCACTACAAAAGTACAAATGAGCTTGTTCTAGGCATTGATAAAATATTCTGCTGTGCTTGTTGTCCTCCACGATTATTTTTGTCTATGCACAAAGCGATGCTAGCAATATGGAAACGTGAAAGCAAAATCCACTAGCGTCCATCTGGTTCAAAATGATTCTTAGCTATGATGTGTTTTCAGAGTTCGGATATTGGGCGAGTCTAGACGTCTCCGTTGACGTGGGGTGCCCTGCCATGAAGGTTAAGTTTCTCACTCCCTCCCTCCTTGTCAAGCTCGATGAAGACTTAGGTGAGCTCAATTCTTTGTGTTAAAGTACGTTTTATACCCGAGTTTGGTTTCGTAGTTACAAGAGTATCCATAAACCAGCTGGGTTGTATATCACTTTGAAACAACCTGTAATCGGCGGCTGGTATATACATGTGGAGATCCGTGGCTGGCTTATAAAATGCTTATTTTCAGCGCACGGTCGCAATGCAACACCCCTGCAGGGCGACGCGCCGGCCCCGTCTCCTCCCCAGAGGGATGCAGCGCTGTGCCGACACCAGACATGGGCAGAGAGGTGAGAAGCGACACCGCACCAGATTCGATTCCACGGACTCCCCGGGGCCTCTGCCCCTTTCCCGTGATCGCAGTTCTGCCGCCTGCACAAAGCCATTTTATCCATCTTTTCCCCCTTTCTTTCTTTCTTTCTTTCTCCTTTCCGCCTGCAGCTGCAACGCAAGCCCCGCCTGCGGGCCGCAGCTTTCAGAGAACCCACGAGATGAAAGCCTCTGCTGGCTGTTGCCTCTCGTCCAGTAGCCAAATGGTGTGTGGAGCAGGCGATCCGGCGATCCATCCAGCTCAAGTTCTGAAACGTTCAATTGGCCAGTTCTTGTAGGCAGGTTATCGACAGTGTTCCAGAAAGCCAAACGAAAAATGCCTAGCAGCAGCGGTGCCGATTGTGAAGAGGAAGGGCATGAGGTGAAACAGGTAGCAGGAACTATTCCAGCAATCTCTCCTTTTCTTTTTCTTCTTTCCCCTCTCTCCCTGCCTTTCCCTTGAGAGTCTCTCGTGTTCACTGTAGCCCGGCCCGATCCCGGATATGCTCCAGCGGCGCCGCCGGTTGGAGTGAGGATGGGAGAGGTGCTCGAGGCAGCCGTGTAGATAGTAGTTTTAGGGTTGTTTCTTCTGTAGTTTGCTCCCATGTGGCGTATGGCGTTATGCCATCTCCCTCATCTAGGTACCTGGTTGGGTCGCCTCCGAGCGACGACCTTGGCCTGGAGAAGCTCCTTTCCGGCGTGCTCCCATGGCGGTGGGTGCGGTGGAGGAGGGGATCCGAAGGTATGTGCTTGAATAAGCTCGAAGAACCCTCTTTTCTGGAGGTTGTTAGGTGGCTCTGCTTGTATTGCGCTGCGGAGTTTAAGCTTCGTCTTCCGGCCGTCCATGGTGGAGAGGGGAAGATGGAGTTTGCTCTGGTAGCTGTGGATTCGAGTGGAGGTGGTGGAAAGTTGGTGGAGATGCTGCGAGTTTCAAGGAAATCATCCTCGGCGACCCTGGTTTGGTCGCCGACCCTGCTGGCCATCTGGTGGCCGCTTGCGACGCCGGTTGGCGTCTTCTTCTACCTCCAGGCCGGTGTGCCGCTGCGGAGGCCCTCGAGTTCCAGGCTGGCGACCCTGGTTGGCTTCGATCCAAGTGGTTCCGTCCCCGGACGCGAAGCTGATGCCCAAGCTTGGTTCTGCTCCAATGGCGGTGGACTTGATTGCTTTTTGCAATATTTCTGTAGGGTCGTTTGTGCGGAAAGGAAGGACTGGTTTTTATTTTCTTTGTTCCTTGAGGTCCTTTATGTAAAATGTAATCCCACCGCTTGTTCAATGCAGCATCTAGCCCCTTCGGGCGTTTGTGGTTCAAAAAAAAATGAGGTGAAACAGGTGGAGCACAAGCAGTGTAACCTCCTCACTGTATTCACTACCATTAGTAGCTCGTGCGCAAAGGCCATAACTGAACAGTGTACATCTGCACATGCACAATGGTATGTTTCGGGTCATGCGAAGCCAAGTCCTGGTAGCCAGCCAAGTGCCGTGTGGAGAAGCCGATGATTCTCGCATGGGGTACGTCCTGATGCATTTGGCGGTCGAGTCAAACAAACAAAAAAGTGGCTTTGTTCCGTTCAAAAAGAGGAAAGAGATATCAACAAAAAGGTGGTCGCATTTTCTGATTTGATCTCCATTTGATTTTGCTTGTGTCATCTCATCCGTGCCATCATGAGATGCCAGAGAGGAGATCAGCCACGTACTACTGTACCGAGATGTGGACCAATCGGACACTGCTTTGAGCTGGACAACGACGCACTCCTACTGCTCGACTCGTCCTACCTCCTGGATCCGTCTCGTGGCGACGATGGACGGTTTGGTGGCCTGCAGCACGACCAAACAGGCCCGTGGACTGCAAAGTCAAGCTGTTTGTTTGGTTGCAGGCCACGTGTTTTTTGGCTGGCACGATGTTTAAAGCACCTAGGGGTCAGGCTCGATAGAAACTGCCGATTCTACAGTTTTCATGGAGCCAGGTCGCGGGGCTGCAAAAAGTGGAGACGCGCGTGCGCGCGGGGAAGGCAGGAAACGACGAAATCCATCCCCTGTTTCGCGCCATACCTAGCCATTTCCCCCTCTCTTGCCGGGTCCCCTCCACATTTTTCCCAAACCACACCGGCGGCTCCTTCCCAGCGACCAGATCGGTGACCGGACCGGCGACCTCGTCTGCACTTATGGTGGCTGGTCCGCGCTTGTGGCACCGGAGCGGCTGCAGCCAAGGATCCGCGCCGTCGTCTCCACGGGCGGCAAGAGCTCCACTTCTTCATCGCCGACAGCACCGAGCTCTCCATCATCTCCAATGACGGGAGCCAAGGTAAAACTCTTCCCTAGTACTGCTAGAACAGAACGGTACAATAGATCTAGAATGTACTCATGTCAGATACATTCTATTAGGACGACGCAATGGCTTTGACCAAGCAGACGACATCACTGGTTGCCGTCATTCAAGGCTGAATTATGATGATTCACAAGATTTTAGTTAAGCATTATGCTTATTCTAGAGTCCCATATGGTCCTATGTTACCTCGAGATCAGGAGAGGATGGCTAATCTGAACTTCATCTACAACTCTTGCGAGATAGAGTTCTGTTCAAATGCTTAGGATGGGTAGAAGACCCTTCTATGAACTTGTCAAGAGGTTTAGGGAGAGGGTTTGCTGAAGGATAGCATCCACACGTCTGTGAAAAAGCAAGTTTGCAACTTCCTTCGTGTCGTAGGCCATAATCAGAGGTTCAGAGTCATCCATAGAACCTTCAGAAAGATCAATTGAGACAATCTCCCGGTACTTCAAACAAGTACTGTATGCTATTGGTGAGCTATGGCATGAGATGATCAAGCCACCCACAGGCCAAACGCCAACAAATATTAGAGAGAGCTGGAGATGGTACCGTACTTCAAGGTAATCACTTCTCTGTTTGTGTAATCAGTGTTGATAAATGGTAGGATATCGTATATTCACTCATAGTTCTTCTCAATGGCAGGACTGTATTGGCGCCATCGATGGTACTCACATCACAGTTAGAGTTCCGAAAGCACAATGCAAAGCTTTCAGAGGAAGAAAGCACTACACCAGCCTGAATGTGCTTGCAGCTGTGGATTTTGAGCTGAAGTTCACCTATGTGCTGACAGGCTGGGAAGGATCAACACACGATGCAACAATTCTATCAGACAGCATGTCTAGACCTGACGGGATCAGTATACCTGATGGTAAGTTTTACCTTGGTGATGTTGGTTATACTTGTCGCCCTGGAGTTCTCCCCCTTTCGAAGCACTAGGTACAATCTAAATGAGTTAAATGCAAGATTCGGTCCTGCGACAGCCAAAGAATTGTTTAACATGAGACACTTCATTCTAAGAGTAACAGTTGAGAGAGCTTTTGCTGCATTGAAGAATCGATTCAAGATTCTGGACCAGAAGCCAATTCACACCTTCGAAACCCAGGTGAAGCTTGTCCTTGCATGCTGCATTCTACACAACTGTATCCCGGGGTGGGGTTTTGATGAGCATGTCCCAGATGAGGAGGATGTGACACCTGATGACATTGATCAAGGCCATGGTGTCGCCGCTGATGACAATGAAGCTTGGAAGAGCAAGCGGATGGAGTGGGCTGAAACAATGTGGGCGGACAGATGTAACACCAAGATCTGAAGATGAAGCATCACCGTGAAGAAGAAGAAGAGGACCATGAAAAAGAAGAAGATGATGAACTGTGAACAATCGCACCCTCCAAACTATCTACCGGTCTGTAATATCAGTACTGCTAATTGATTCGTACTAGTTTGAGATGTGGTATGGATGAACTGCAACTGTCATTCGTACTAATTAGTGCGAATTACGGATGAACTGCAACTATAATTCGAGTTAGTTATGGCTGAATTATGGATGAACTGCAATTGCGTATTGTGATGTCGTCCACCATGGTGTTGCTTGCAACCAAACAAACCACACTGCAGCGAGCAAGCCGTTTGGCCGTTGCTGCAGGCTACCAAACGTAGAACACCAAACTTGCACTCTGATGCGATGCGGGCAACCAAACAAGATGGACAACATGGTTTTAGGGGTGGCTTCACTCAGCACAGTTCCCTGGAGCTGACTTGGCACCTGCATCCACGGATTCAAAGTGGCAGTCGTTTAATGGCAGCTTCGGCCACGAGCCCATTGCTCGTGATGGTCTTGCAATTTCTTTACTTGGGGTTCAACAGACGTACATTTGATGCGTGCGTGCCAGCGATCTGTGCAGGCGACGGACGAAAATGGGAGCCTGGGGAGTGCCTTTCACGCTCCTGTCTCCAGGTCCATTCTTGTGGAGAGAAGTGCATTTTTCAACCCCAAACTTCTGCCCTAGTTTAATTTTCAACCCTCAATTCCAAAACCGGTTAGAACACAACCTTGAACTCTCAAGACCGTTTACTTTACACCTGGGAAGAGTCCAAGGGTGGTATTAATGTGACGTGGCATATGGATAGAGAGTTTTTTTGTCCTTCGTAGCTAGCTTGCCGCATATGAATAGAATCTGGAGACAAAGATCAAGGTGGCTACATATATGTTACAGCAATCTTCGATCATTTAAGACCTTTTAGCCACAAATAGCATCTCATGGTACTTTTGATTACCAATCATATGCATATATATCCGAAAAGTCTCTTTGTACCTGGTTTTTATTTATTTTGAAATCACCATTTTATATTTAAAAAAAATCGAGAAAAATACTAGATGTTGACAACGACTTGTTCTATGTTTCTGCAAAGTTTCAACTCGAAATAGTTTGTATTTTGTTCGACACGAAAATGATAAATCCTGACAATTTTGAGAGATTTTAAATCACCACCCTAGATTTAGAAATTTGTCATTTTTTCAATGATAAAATACAGAATGTTTTGCATTTCTTTTTTGCACACTGGTAGAAATCAACATTCTACGTTTAGAAAAAAAAATCAGAGAGCTTAGCTGCTAGTACATGTGGGTATATACATTCAGCCACTTAGACAGCTTAACTGCTTAAGTAATTAGAGAAGTTAATTATCTGGCATGGAATTAATTAGCCTATCATTTGAGCTAGCAACGCACGGGCATACATGATGCATCGCACCAAACAATGTTGACTAGTCCACCTAGATGCCACATCACACAAAACCACCTTTGAATCAGCTGAGGGGGTAAGTTAAATGGTATAGATAGTTTGAGGTTGTGTTCTAACTGGTTTTGAAAATAAGGGTTGTAAATTAAACTAGGGCATAAGTTTGAGGTTGTAATATGCTCTTCTCTCATTCTTGTGTAAACCAAAATTGACTGCTCGCGGGCAGTAAATAAACTTGGTACGTACGTTACATGTGATTGTTTTTTTCTAATGCATGAATTCTTTAGGGTTCTGTTTGCGTGGCACCAACAAGGCAACAAATGAACATTATCCATATTCTCTGAGCCCAAAATATCCGTTTCTGTTAAAGAATAAAACCTTTCTCAGTATACTAGCAGGGCACAACTCACTTTTTTTGTTTAGTCTATAGTCCATACGTTCCTCTCGCATCTTGTGCACTCGTCAACGGTGGGGGCTCGCTCTCCCTCTGCACATTGTTCTGTGTTTCTCTTTCCATGTTTAGGGGTTTCTCTTGGACCTATATCTTAGACATGCTGCAAGCCAGAGGGTTTGGGGATCGGTGGAGGGAGTGGATTGCATTGATCCTGGCCTCTTCTTCCTCGCAGGTGCTAATCAATGGCCTACCCACGCAGTTCATTCACCACCGTCGTGGCCTGCGGCAGGGGGATCCTTTGTCCCCCTTCCTCTTCATTCTTGCAATGGAACCTCTGCATCGAATCCTTGATCTCGCCACCAATCAAGGGGTCCTCTCTAAGCTCCCAGGCAGAAAAACAACCGTCAGAGCATCTCTTTACGCAGACGATGTGGCGCTTTTCATAAACCCGTCCCGTCGTGACGCTGAATTCATCAAGCTGGCCTTGCAATGTTTTGGGAACACCACTGGCCTTGTCACAAACCCAGCCAAGAGTTCGGCAATGCCTATCTGCTGCCACGGCCTAAATCTCAGCCATATTTTGGAGCCGTTAAATTTTGCTGTCAAAGAGTTCCCCTGCACCTACCTGGGCATGCCCTTGTCCTTGCATTCCCTTCGAAAAATGGATTTTCAAACTCTGCTAGATAAAATTGATGCATTGCTTGCAGCATGGAAGGGCTCCATGATCACAAGGGAAGGACGCCTTGTTTTGCTCAAAGCTGTGCTCTCGTCGATCACCATCTACATGATGACAGTTCACATCTTCCCGGCTTGGGTGATTGAAAAAATTGAGCAGCGATGCAGGGCTTGGTTCTGGCGTGGGAGAACACCTGCCATGGTGGACATTGTAGAGTGCAATGGGCTAAAGTCTGCAGACCTAAGGAGCTTGGTGGTCTCGGAGTGCACGATCTTCGCAAATTCAGCAGGGCCTTACGCCTGCGGTGGCTTTGGACCTCTTGGTGGCACCACGACAGACCCTGGGTTGGCTCGCCTCTCCCTTGCGATGACACAGATCGCTGCCTCTTTGCAGCGGCCACTGAGATAACATTGGGGAACGGCAACATTGCCACTTTTTGGACTGATCGTTGGTTACACGGTTTGGCTCCCTGTGATATCGCTCCATCCCTATTCAAAATCTCAATTCGAAAGCGGCGGTCAGTTAGGGATGCACTGTCTAACCAGAAGTGGATCATGGACCTCAGCCGTGGGCTTCAGCCTGAGATGCTAGACGAACTCACTAGACTTGCCAGCCTGCTGGACGATGTTACACTTAGCGATGAGGTCGAAGATTCTATCAGATGGCGGCTTGACCCCTCCGGTGAGTACACGGCAAGCTCGGCCTATCTGATTCAGTTCGAGGGATCAGTGATCTCCGATGTTGCGCCGCTCATTTGGGATGGATGGGCACCTGGCAAGTGCCGCTTCTTCCTCTGGACTGCGGCAATGGACAGGATCCTGACAGCGGATGCGCTGCAGCGACGAGGCTGGACAAATGACTACTTCTGCCCACTTTGTGTCAGAAATCTTGAGACGCCAACACACCTCCTGACTGAATGCCCTTGGGCGAAACAAGTTTGGGAAAAGCTGTCCCAACTCTACCTTCTTCCCTCGCTCAATCCAGCCTCTTGGAACGAGCCAACTTCCATTAGGATATGGTTGCAGTCCTGCATCGGAGGTGCCTCTGCACAGCATCGCAAAGGAGCTTACACAGTGGTCATGCTGGGGGCCTGGGAAATATGGAGAGAGCGCAATAGGCGTGTTTTTCAGAAGGAAGAACTCTCGGTGATAGCCTTAGTTCGTAGAATAAGAGACGAAGCTTCTCTTTCGAAGCTGGCTGGTGCCTCTTTCCCTTTTGATCCCGGCTGAGGTGTGTCTCCCGGAGATCTTTTTCGTTTCTTTGGCTACTTTTGTACTTTGTTTTCTCCTATCTAATAATCGAATTTAGCAGCGAACCTGCTAACATTCAAAAAAAAAAAAACTCTACATCCCTAGCAGAGAGTTAGGTTTAGGGTTCCTCGATCTTTCCTTGTTTGGATGTCGGGAACATAATATTTTGGAATTAATCTACTCCGATATAAACTACATCTCCGATCCGTCGCGCGATGATATAGAGGTCGATCGATATGTGGACATTGGTCTCTCGGCGATTGCCACCCTGGGAGTAGCCCTTGTTATTTTTTTGACGAATGAAAAAACTATGGACGCGACTAGGGAGTGCGCGCGCACTCCCTTGTCTTACGCGGTGCTCCCCCCGGATTTGGCATATCCTCTGCTGGGCTTTCCGAAAATGGATAACGTGCGCATCTGGCCGGCCAGCCGACGTTTGTCGTTTTGTGCAAAAACGAGTCGTTTGACCATTTCAAGCACTAAAACACGTACAAAAACAGTTGTATCAATACATACAGAACCACTTACATTCTCCATATATTTCAACGTATTGTTAAGCAAGAACGGGTAAAAAAGACTTACAACATAGGTTCTAAAAAATAAAAAATTACAGTATAAACTTGCCACAAGAAAATAGCTAGCACCTTACACCTAAAATTACATACTATAAAATCATGTGTCACAACTGATGTTTAGGCATCTTAAGGTAGGCCAAATAAGGTTGCTAAATTACTCCTAAACTAACAGTATTACAAAGCTGGTGTACCAAAGATAGAATCGGGAAGGAAGGTGGCCCCTTGTTGAATCAGAAGTTGCACCCCTTGCAAATTATACAACAAAGAGTGGGGCAGCTGTAAAACAGAATTCATGGTTAAATATCTTGGAAATGTTTGATGTAACTTCTCTTATTTGAGATATTATATTAAGATCATTAGGTGTAACTAAGACTATGACCAGAACCAACATGGATCAAGTAAAGGCAACTGCAAGGAAAACTACCTTACAGTCAAGTAGATGGGAGGCTAGTGTTTGCCATGCTTACAACCCCATTAACCAGCCCCATGATCGACGGCGCATCCGGCGACATTGTCGCCGCATCCACAACCCTTCATTCTGCCCAGACTCCGACATGAGCATGACCAGTTCATCTAAATCTAGTAGAAGGTACAAACCCATTCTGTAAATTGGATTAACAAACCATCAAAAACTACGCAAAAAAGTTCAGAAATATATAAAGACATATGCACATGTAGTTGGTGAAAATGAAATTACATCTGACTTGATAAAACTACATCCCTTTATTTTGCGGGGCTAAAACAATCTCTACCTGGTTGCTAAGCAAAAGAAATGAAGTTGGTGACCTGTAATTACATCCCGGAATCCCGGTACATGTAGATGGTGAGAAACAACATCCCGCAAAATAGTACAGAAAATGCCATGCTAGCTATAAAAATTAAAATTCGGCAAGTACCTGTTTTAACTACATGCTCAGTACTTCTACTTTTGGTCGTGCTTACATGTTCACTAAAAAGGGTATATCCACAAGTTACATCATGTGTGTTATTGTACGGTACAACAGTCGTCAACACTAAAAACTACATCTTGAACAAATACTTTATTGATCGCACCATAAATGTAACATCCTCGAAATAGTGTGTTGTCAACAATGTAAGAAAAAAACTAGATCCCAGAGTAGATAAACTACATCACCAAATTCAGAAACTATCAGGCAGTTAGGTAGAATTCATGTAGTTGATGACCTCAATACATCCCAGAATTCAGATTCTACATCTTGCGAAAATAGACCTGGAATACCAACTACTATATAAAACTACATGCAGTTGGCAAAAACGAAAATTACATCCCAGACTTGATAAATTACATTCCAACAAAATTAAACAATTCAGACAGCTATATAAGTACAACCAAAACAATATCCACTATTGTCAGAAGTACATCTCATACTAAATTCAAAAAGAAATGGAACAATATCTTCCACGGTACTCGTCACTTCCACAAACAACAAGCATTCTATTAACAAAGGTCTACATGGATCAAGCAATAAACAAACTGTTGTAATAGTTGTAACGTAAGTACTCATTATGCAATATCTGTAATGGCGGCATAATGTAGACCAACATGTATCATAGTTGGAGCAGCATTTTCAGTGTCATAGACATACGTGAGTTGAAAGTAGTACAGTGAAAACAGCTCTGTACGAAAAGCTTGAATAAAACCTTCGGCAAGTACTTAAGTTTCGTTGTAACAGATCAGTGAACAGTGAGAACCTCCTAGCACAGCTGCCAATCAATCGAGCTACGTGATTGAGAACCACGCAGGCTGAAAAGAACAGGGCAAAAACGAACTGCTACTATGCCTTACTTGCACCAGGGAATCGTATTGGAGGCCTTTTTTTTTGCATTTTCCATACTAGTATTCATACGAAAAGAACAAGTACAAGGCCAAATACACGAGGAAAAGGAAGGAGAAAACAGAGGCAACACTGCCGTGGCAAGCCGTCAACCGCAACGAGGAACCCCAGCCAGCACGAACTCCACCACCGGAGGCGAGGAAGAACGCCGCAGCCCGGAGACCTGCACCCTGGAGCGGAGGAGCTTCTAGCCCGGAGGCGTCTGAGAGCCGCTACAAGCACCAGCTCCGCAGAGCTGGATCCATTGTCGATGAACGCTCGTCGGCCGGGGCCACGGACCCCGAGCTCCACCCGCGCCGGATCTGGGGCCAACACCGCCCCACCTCCACCGGAGGTGGCCAGATCCACCGCCTGCACGCCGCTACCCCACACCGCAGCCACCTCGCACCTCCTCCATCGGATCCACCGCCAGCACGGAGACCGCAACGCTGGATCTGGCGGGAGATCGACGCACGGCGCGGATCCAACGATCCGCCGCCGCCAGAGAAGCAGGCTCGCCGCCACGGCACTCCACCGAGCACCGTCGCCGGAGAGGATGCGAACCTGCAACAAAAACACCGCCAGCAACCCCACCCCCTCCACGGCGCCGCCGGCAGTAGCCCCAAAAGAGCCTACCCTATGTACAGCCGAGATGCGGGGATCCCCCACCCTCCCGCCGCCGAAGCGGCCGCCGGAGGGCGAGGGATCCGGCGGATCTGCGGTGCGAAGGTGGATCGCCTGGGAGTTTCTAAAAATCGCCTCTCTCGCTACAGGAACGGGAGAGGAGACGACCAGGCTTCGTCTAGTCTGCTGACGAGCCTTCTGCATCGTATTGGAGGCCTGCAGTGTCAAACAATTGAACGATGATTGCTGAATGTGATTAAAGTGGAAAAAGGCGGCAAGAAGTAAAAGCAGTACCTGTTGCCCAGCAGCTAGCGGTGCTGGATGAATGACTGCTCCTCTTCATCAGGACCATGGGTCCTTTTCCGAACTGAATCTTGAACGGGAGCTTGTGCGAGCTGGGGCTCTACGGGCCGAACGGGTGTGCCGGCGCCGGCCGGTCCAGACGCAGCGGAGGTGAGGTCGGGGAGCAGGGAAGGCCGCCGCTGCCGCGCGCGGGAGACTAGCGGCCGGGTCTGCTCGGCTTCTTCGTGGGCATCCGCCGGCACCGCCAAGAGGCAGGTGGTGGAAGGAGGAGCAGCCCTCGTCGAGGGATATCGCTGCGGCGGTGGACCACTTCTCGGCCGAGGAGACGCGTCGCTCTCCTCGTGCGCAGCCCCTCCATCGGCTGGTCAGCGTCCGGCCGCTCGAGTCTTCTCCAGGAGCGGCGTTGGCCGGTGGAAATCTAGCTATGAAGGTTGGGTGCGGCGGCGTGGATCTTCTCCAGGATTGGCATGTACGGCGGAGATCTGGCTACGGTGGTTGGGGGCGGCGGCGTGGCCATGGAGGCGCTTGATGGAAATTGCCACCGGCGGTAGCTGTCCAGAGAATAGAGAAAAGTGGGACGTGGGAGCCCGCCGTCGATACTCCATCGCCGCGCCACCGGCCGAACCCCCGGTCGACGCGAGGGCAGCCGGCCGTCGCCGCCGATGAGATTGGAGAGGGAAAGGGAATGAAATGCGAGCAGAGTAAAATGGGGAATTGGACTCGGTCTTCAGCGTCGTGGCAGTGTTCACGTCGTCCTCAAAGAAAAAGAGGCGTACGATCCAAATCGGACGCACCAGCGTGCGAGCACTTTGTAAGACCCAAACGGTGCCCAGGCACGAAATAGATTTGGCGAAAAACTATTGTTAAACTATCACTTTAGTACAAACAACTATTCATTCTAACACGAGGTTCGTGGAACCGAGGAAAGCCACGTACATTTTAGATAGTTGGGACAAAGTCTTTCTAAATAAAAATAAAAGACCGTAATTAACTATAATAATTATTCAGATAAAACAAGAAGATAGTCATCTTCTCGAACCACTGCCTAGCCCTCCATAGCCGCCACCGCCACAACCGCAAAGAGACAAGACACATGAGGAAGAAGACAAGCACGTCCTAGCCGCCCCCGCGCCTGACGGTGCCTCGACGCTAAGCCCTTATCGAACCACCGCCTCCGGCGGACCAGGTCCATGGAAGTATGGGTGGAGAGAAGAAAAGGAAGAGCATGAAGAAGACCACGTAGGTGGGACCCACCCGGCGTCAAGAAGCAATTTCGCACCGAAACAAACATGTTGTGCACCTGTCCACATGCCACAGGAGGCCAAGATAAACGCGCCCTTGAACACCGGTGCGCTTATTGCGAGCAGGGCATCCGTGGATGGGTCGATGAACCGAACATGGCAGGAACGCCATACTACTGCTCACAGCTCACCATAGCGTGAGGGGAGGCGACTCAGGCGAGGCGAGGCGAGGCGAGAGACAACAGCGCACACATTCCACCTTTGGTGTGTGCCCCGCCTTGTCCTCCCCCGACCCAAACCCCAGCGGTCGAGCGCACCACTGCGTACGCTCTCCTCCCACTCACTCGCCGCCGCTCAACAACGCGCACGCCCCTCTCGTGCGCGCCCTCCCTCCCCGGACCCGCAGGAGCACGGCGCCCGCACGGCGCCGCCGCCGCCGGCGAGCCACCGCGCCGACATTGCGACCAGGTCCAGGTGTGTGCGCGCGTACGTACGTACGTCGGCGCGGATTGATCGTCCTCGGTCTCCGCGTCGTTTCTCCGGTCTCCCTCTCTCGGCCCCTTCCTCGCCCCCATTCCCCGCAGGAGCGCCAACGGCGCTGCCCCGTCCCCGCCCGCCCCGCAGGTTCCAGGTCCAGCGCTGGCCGAACGAACTTGGGGCGGCGCCGCCGCCGTCGTCTCGCCAGCCGGCCGCGATTAACAGCAGGTGAGGTAATCAATCGTCGCCCTCACCTCCAGGGCACTAGTAGCTGCATTTCGATTTGCTACTTTGTGCGGTGCGGGAGCGATTCGCCGCTGCATTTTGGGGGTGATTTCCCCACTTCCGCGGCTGGGGTTTTAGGATGAAAATTTCGAATCCGAGGCTGCAGCTAGCCAGCTTTCACAAAGGGAGGAGATTGCCGTAGCCGGACTTGCATTTGGTGCTAGTTATGGTCTTCCGATTAACTCCAGCTGCGAGCAGTATTTATTTCCTTTCATCTCTGATGATGTTTTTACAGAGCTTTTATCTGCTCCTGGTATTGTTCTACTAACAATTTTTTAGCTATCCCCGTTCCCCTCAAAATTCAGTTTTATCTCAAGGTATGCGCACAGTTAGGATGCAGTCGAACTACATTTAATATTCTGGTAATCGTACTCGGTTGCTCAGTCTCCACACGGCCCCATAAAAAAAAATCACTCCCAAATGATGGCCCAGATCCCTGTGAGGAATAAGAACATCCCCAGTTTAGTACACGCCTACATATGTAGGATAGGATCAATGGCGCAAACATTCTTGGTATACTCTATCTCTTCAGTCTTCACGTTTTGATAAGATTGGCAGTAAGATTGGGCGAGAAACCCAACCCGGCGACTCTTATTTGCAGTTAGCCCCCTGAAGTCTGTATCCTTGGCAGGAACTAACGTCCTGGATTTACGGTTGGTCCAGTCCCATCTCTGTTCCTGGCTGCTGGCTGCCTGGTTGAAGAACCAAAGATCAGAGAGCCTGGAGGATAGAGGCTTCGTAAATTCTTCTGACGGGGGGCATGATTTGACGTGGAGGAGGCGTCCACAAGGCGCAGACACTAGGAACCTGGTTCATCCAGCATCCAACCAGAGCAATCTACAAGAGCGGAGATAGGCGATGCGGGTGCCGGACGGCGCCATGCCGCGGCGGAGGCTAACCCTCGCGCCAGGGGCGCTCTCGCCGGAGAGAAGGGCGTCTATGGTCGGCGAAGGTTCCGCATCGACCACATCTGGCTCGCGTTTTGCGATCCTCGGCGGAGACAGCGGTTTGAGTGCGGAGAAGATCGCAACGGAGGCGGCGGAGGACGTGCTCAAGGATGATTGGGAGGTGTCGCGGGAGGATATCCGCCGGCCGCCGAAGTCCGACGAGGACATTGAAAAGGAATTCTGGGCGGATATCGGCTTCCCGACGCCGGCCTCGCGCGTATGGGAGAGGTCGCCATCGCCGCACTTCGACGTTGAAGGTAAGCGATCTTCCTCTGTGTGCAGGTCATGACTGGTATCCGACGAGGACGAAGATGCGAAGACGCCGTATCCAGGCGGAGCTGGAAGAGAGGATGGTGGAGGCTCGCCCCAAGCGCGGGTGCTCCGGAAGCCGCCGGTGAGGTTGGGGTGGCGGGGTCCTCTACCTTGTCCTAGGATTACGCCACCGTCGTGCTTCGGAGACTTCCTCCCGGCGCTGAACTCCTCCGTGGCGGCGCAAGACGGTGGGGCTTCGACGGCGAGCGAAGGGGACACCGGCGATGCACAGTTCACGGCGGCGGGCGCGGAAACGGCCTCCCCGCAATTTCAAATTCGCGTGCCGATGTCGGGTGGCCCCGAGTCGATCAAGGCGCCGTCTGCGGACTCGGTGTTGGACTCGGGTCGGACCCTAGGCCAGCGCCGGTCACCCTGGGCTCATCTTGGCCTTTGGTACGCGGGTCTTTGGAGGAAACGATCTAGGGGTTCTGGCACTTGTTCGATCTCGCAGCTTCCACCGATCGACGCCGCCGTTCTTCGACCTTCTCCGACATCGTCGCCGTCGATCTCCCCGACTCTCGCTACGCCTGTGTGGAGGAGATCGTTCGCGGCAGCGGCTGCTGCTCCGCCCCCAATGGCGGCGCCACCTGGGTTCCCCGGTCCCCCGGGCTGGGCTGCAGCGGCTCTGGCTATCCACGGGCGCGGGGCGGGCGGTCAAGGCCGAGGTATGGGAGGTCCTGGCCACCTGGGAGCCTTCTTGCTGCAGCTCGGTGGTGGAGCTTAACGGCCCGATTTCGGACCTGCCGGGCCGATGACGATGAAGAAGAGGGTAGCGGCGGCGGCCTACGTGCTGCAGCGTGGCAGCGGACTTTACGGACCCGACCTGGGTCCGGCCGGGCTGCTCGGCTTGGTGTGTCCCTGCTGCGTCCGGTCGGCACCCGCCGCTGGCGGTGGAGGGCGTCCTCCAAGTGGCCGTGCTGCGGCCGCCCTCCGATTCTAGTGTTGGCCTGGTGTGCTCCTGCCGCCGCGTCCGGTCGGCTATCGCGTCAGCGGTGGAGGCAGTTCCCTCCCGTGTGGCTCCAGAGCTGTCGATCCCGGAACCTGGTGTTTCCGTTTTCCATTTCTAGGCCTCGCATCGGTTTACAGTGAGACGGCGACGGTGGTGCGAAGACCGTGGTGGCGCATGTAGGTGGGCGGCGTGGATGGGTGGAAGACAACAGATCGCTTGGGGTAGTGGTTTTTTGGGGTCGGGAGAAATCCTTGTCGTCTTACGACATCGATGCGGCGACGCTTGCGGGTATCGTCTTTCCTTCTTGAAGGGCGTCGAGTGTACCCCTTCTCCACTCACACCTGCGTACAGGGGAAACCCTAGGACTTGTCCGGGCAGCAGCGTCGTCATCGTCGCAGTCCTTCTTGAATGTGTTGCTTGGTATGCGACGTTTCGTAGTCTAGTAGTGTGGTGGGACTTTTCGGTGGGCGCAGGGGTTGCCGGCCATCTTAGTTTGTCGAACTGCCGTTGTCGGCATTTTTTTCTTGTTGTTTTCTCTTCTTTTATCGTTTGGGCTTGTCTGTGCTGTGGCCTCAGCAGTTGTATCGGTTGGTTGCTATATTTATATAGCGGGACGAAAGCCTATTTAAAGAGATATTTTCTTATCTTTGAAAATCCAAGTGGTGGCCCAACCCCCAAGGTGAGAGCTGGCCGCTGTGGGAGAACTCACTTAGTGTACTATCTGAACTTAAACATGTATGAACTTCTATATCTTTAGAAATTGAATAATCCCACCGATGAAACTTGTTGAACCGGAGAACTTGACTCATTCAAAGATGATTGTTGGTCCGAGCGAAGAGTCTTGTCCTTAGTGTGCTGGCACAAATTTAATTTAGATCACGTTTGCACTTGGAATACCGTGACCCCAAAAGTTTTTTTTTTGTGACCCCAAAAGCTTAGCCAGTTTATTCCTACAGATAGAAGTGAATAAGAATATAAGATGGAATGCAGACTCGGTGCACCCGGGCACCCGTGAGCCGTTCTGCCAAAAATTGAAATTTATTATTAAGTTTCAAAAAAAAAAATCTTTCCTTGGATACATATGCGTGTTCTCTACATATATGGAAATTTTCGGTACAAAAAAAAGTCGTATTCCGAACTACAGAAGAAAAAAAAACGTGGATAGGAAAAATGTGGACACAAAATATAGGACACACTTTGAGTATGAATGGCCTCAAGTCTATGGTCGATCAGTTCATCTTAAGTAGCCTATGCTGGGTTGTTTGGAAGAGATAGTAAAATGAAAATATCAATTGGGACCTCTTCGTTTATTCTCTAAGATCCAAACAAGAAGTGACAGGCGAAATGCTGACACATAAATATTATTGTAGTGTTGTATTGTTTAGGTCTTGTACTTATATTTTCACATATTTATTTATTATGTTAAATTGAGACATTAATAAGACTTTGGTACACATTTTAAAACTGTACAGAAAATTTGTACTCCGTGTAAGTTTTATTTGGCATTTTTTCACAGCCAGATATTTACCCCATGTATCATAGAGCAATACACTATGGATTCAAATTTACGTAGCCTTTCTCTATTCCATGGAACTACCAACAAGTACTCTAACGAATAAAAACATGACGAAGCAGCCTCTAAGTTAATTAAATACCTAAGGAGGCTCTGAATGAAGGGGGAGAAGTTAAATATCTACTGGTAGAAAAAAATATTTTGTGTATTTACAAAATACTTGCATGGTTATTAGAAGCATCCCAAAAGCGTCTGGGTCGAAATATGTTCACACATTTATGCAGAAATGCGCTAGAAGGCCATGCGCATATAGACGACAAAGTTTCAGGAGATGCAAGCACTTGAGGAGATGTTAATAAATTCAAGATGATTTTTCGTAGAATGACTGTGTTTAATATATTTAAGGAGCGGCAGGTGGATTAGAGGAAACATAAGGAGGCTGGAGATATATGTTTATCCTAATCTAGACATGCTTGATTTTTCTATAAGCACGACATCTCATTGATCAACATGGAAATTCTGATAGGAAGACCACATGCTGAAAGTGTTTCATATGCTGATGATAGTACATTGAATACTTCCACCAGGCATAACTATGTACTCAACAAAACAAACACACTAACTCTAGATAAGTGCAGGAACATTTTGTGATGCTCTATAGAGATGCATGCTTATCATGAAACAATGAGCTTGGCCTTACGAGACACCCTCGGCAGAGCCAATAACTTCTTATAAACCACGCTGGAGTCTTTTTCGTCCTTCCACTCTATTTTCGCTTCTTCTAAAGCTGGTGCCCAACTCAGTAGCTTTCCCACAAAATCAACTTCGTAGTCCAAACCCAAAAAATTCCTCACGCTGACCGTTACAAGGTGATCCATTTGCATGGTTAGCTCTTGAATGCTCGCCTGACCCTGATCCCACGTGGTCATTGGCTCAAAACCTTCAATTAAAGGTCGACTCTGCAAAAGAAATTCACAACTCATTAGCTGCAACCAAGACCCAAGACACGGATTTGATGTTCGATTGGAGGGATTCACTTGAGGCTTACCCACATCACAACATTCTTCAAGTTAGGGGCATTCTGAAGCAATGAACAAGCAGTCGAGACTTCTCTCCGGTCCGAAAAGCACATTGTAAGATAAATATTCTCCAGGCGATCCAGCACAGCAGGGAGCTTTGTACGTATGCACCCTTTTGATAGATACTGCAACAAGAAAAGAAAACAAGGAAATGCTAACATAGATTAGTCAGAAGGCAAAAAAGGCTGTAATAACTAGTAATGCTGAGGCTAGCAATAGTTCACCGTCAAGCAAAAACCGCCAATGGCAAGTGTTTTAATGGCACTTAGGCTGCCCAATGACTGGCTAAGATAGCTTTTCGTGTCATGCGCAACTGGAACAGCTTGGTATTCTTCCGCTTTGTCAAGACAGATAGTGGCATGCTCCAGATTAGGGGCGTCCAAATGAATGTCTTCAAAGTCACCATCGACATATAGATGTTCCAGATTAGGAGCCTCAATGTTTAGACAGCGAATGCCCTCAAAAGAACTTAATCTCAAATCAGTCATTACGGGGCAAAAACAGATCAGATATTGGATATCCCTGTCCGTGGAGCAGAAACTGTCCAGGCTGAGGTAACTTAGGCTCTTGAAACCTTGGAATGCCCGGGGCAAGCTGATGATGCAGTTCTTCAGGCGCAGATCCTCCAGATCGCTGATGGAAAAGAGGGACGATGGAATCCTATACCTTGGCCCTGAGGTCAACTCGATTTCAATAAAACTTGGTGATCTCCTCGACAGCAAGAGCATCCACCTAGCGAATACATCATGGTACCTTTTGTTGCCTGAAATCTGAAAATCCTCTATAGGTCCCATGTGGAGAGATAGCACCATATCGACCAACGTAACAAATTTGGTTTGTGCAAGATGTTCATCGGACAGCAATACATCTGGCATATTAGCCCATGCATTCCTCCAAATACTTGACAGGGTGCTAGTCCTAACCGCTTCTTCAACACTCAGAAGGGAGAGGATTTCGCCCTTCAACTCTGGAGGTAGACTGCTCAGCCTATCTGAATCCACATCACTTGCAGCTTCCGCCTTGGCCTTTTTATGGTCATCCATTGCTTGAGAATCCAGATTAAACTGTCCTAGAATTTACAGAAGATCGGAAACCTAAATTAGGTACAACATACTCTAATAAAAATTCTGTAGTACAATACATGAAGAAAATGATGGATTAATTAAGTTTCTAGCCCATGACAGAACCAAAAAGAAATGAAGATCAAAGTCTTCACCCGTGGTAACAACCAAAGATAATTTGGAGAGGGCTCCGTTTCGAAAAATGAAAAGAAAAGATGGGCTGAGGGCGAACTAGGGGACAACACGAGCAATAATATGTAGTTTTCGATATACCTGCGATACTATGTGCTGGGATGGCTGGGAGAGTGGGCAAGGAGGCACCGACGGCGACCGTTCCGATGGCGCGGCGGACAGGGTGGTTGGTACTACGGCGGCGGACGGCGGGTCGGCGCTGTGCTCTGTGCTGTGGCGGCTGGGGTAGGTCGTGCCTGGAAAGAGTCCGTCCGGTAGGTGAAACCTAAATGCCGCCCGCGGGCGCCCCTGAATTCAGGGGCGCCTACACGACTTCCTTCGCGAGGCGTTTTATAGGCCGGCCCATTAGTACTGCTCAACCTAGCTAAAAACGTTAATATGTCGCGGTGGAAGGATTCGAACCCGGCACCTCGAGCGTGTACTACGGCGGCGGACGACGGGTCGGCGCTGTGCTCTGTGCTGTGGCGGCTGGGGTAGGTCGTGCCTGGAAAGAGTCCGTCCGGTAGGTGAAACCTAAATGCCGCCCGCGGGCGCCCCTGAATTCAGGGGCGCCTACACGACTTCCTTCGCGAGGCGTTTTATAGGCCGGCCCATTAGTACTGCTCAACCTAGCTAAAAACGTTAATATGTCGCGGTGGAAGGATTCGAACCCGGCACCTCGAGCGTGTACAAGGCTAACCACTGGGCTACGCCCTTGTTTACGTTCAGTATTCATTCTTCCGCTTTTTATTCCGATCCAGTTTGGGATTTTCGGGTTTTTTTTTCTATTTCTTTGTTGTTTTCCGTTTTATTCTTTCTCTTTTCCGTTTCCTTTTTATTTTCCGTTTTCCTTTTTTTTGTTTCTTTCCTGTTTTGTTTTTATGTTTTCTTTTTCGTTTTTTTTTGTTTTCCGTTTTCCGTTTCCTTTTTATTTTCTGTTTTCCTTTTTTGTTTCTTTCCTGTTTTGTTTTTATGTTTTCTTTTTTGGTTTTATTTTTTTGTTTTCCTTTTTCTATTTCGTTTTTTAGTTTTAATTTTAGCTTTATATTGAAAATGGTCCGTGTTTTGGAAAATAACTATTTTTAAAAAATGGTTCTCAATTTTTCAAAAATGGTCCCTTTTTAAAATGGTTCGAAACCGAAATGGTTCCTTTTTTGAGGGTTTATTATTTTTATTTTCTGTTTCACTTTTTAATTTTCCTTTTATGTTTTAATTTTCGCTTATTTTGAAAATGGTTCATATTTTGGAAAATATTTTTTTAAATGGTTCTGATTTTTCGAAAATGGTTTCTTTTTAAAAATAGTTCCGAACCAAAAAATAGTTTCTGATTATTGAAAATGGTTCCGAGCCGAAAAAATGTTTTCTTTTTGAAAATGGTTCCGAACTGAAAAAATGGTTCTTTTCTAAAATGGTTCCGAACCGAAAAAATGGTTCCGATTTTTTGAAAATGGTTCCAAACCAAAAAAAATGGTTCCGATTTTTCGAAAATGGTTCCAAACCGAAAAAATGGTTCCGATTTTTTCGAAAATGGTTCCTTTTTTAAAATGGTTCCGAACCGAAAAAATGGTTTCTTTTTGAAAATGGTCCCGAACCGAAAAAATGGTTCCGATTTTTTGAAAATGGTCCCGAACCGAAAAAATGGTTCCGATTTTTTAAAATGGTTCCGAACCGAAAAAATGTTCCGATTTTTTGAAAATGGTTCCAAACCAAAAAATGGTTCCGATTTCTCGAAAATGGTTCCGAACCAAAAAATGGTTCTGATTTTTTAAAAAGGTTCCAATCCAAAAAATGGTTCCAATTTTTCGAAAATGGTTACGAACCGAAAAAATGGTTCTTTTTGAAAATGGTCCCGAACCGAAAAAATGGTTCTGATTTTGAAATGGTTTCGAACCAAAAAAATGGTTCCGATTTTTTGAAAATGGTTCCGAACCGAAAAAATGATTCCATTTTGAGAACGGTTCCAAATTTAAAATGGTTCTGAACCGAAAAAATGGTTCCAAATTTAAAAATAGTTCCGAATTTTAAAATGGTTCCAAATTAAAAATGGTTCCAAATTTGAAAATTGTTCCATTTTGAAAATGTTTCGAAATTAAAAAATGGTTCTAGATTGAAAATGTTTCTAAATTGAAAATGGTTCCAAATTTGAAAATGATACAAAAATGGTTCCAATTTTTTAAAAAGGATCCAATTTCAAAAATGGTTCCAAATTTGAAAATGGTTCTAAATTGAAAATGGTTCGAATTTTGAAAATTGTTTCAATTTTTGTAAATGGTTCAATATAATCTAATTTTTTTGAAAATTGTTTCAATATAATCTAAAAATATTGAAAACTTCGGTCCAAAATTAAGAAGCTACATTTCACGAAACTCAAAACCGATCATGGGAATGGAACCTAATCGTGAACGTACACATATTTCGTGTAATAACTTTTTTGAAATAAAATATATTTATATGAGATGGAATATGTATTAGGGAAGCAGTTAACGTGTATAGAGAACCAGCGAAGCAGCGAGCGAAACGATTTCAAAAGAAGGAAACAGTCGAAACGCGCGCGAGTGGGCCGGCCCAAAGTAGAGAGGACGTAGGCGCCGCAACGCTTAAGTGGCGCCTGCGGGCGGCATAAAGGTGCGCCCCGTCCGGTACGCCGAACGAGCACGAGGGGATTGGTGTTCGGGAGACGGAGATGGGCTGGGCTTCGCAAGTTTGCCTTGTGCTGTTTGGTATTACTGGGCTGCCAATTTTGAATTTCCCAAAATAAACTCGGCTTCTCAAAGTTGACCCGATAATAATAAATCAAAGCTATGATGGCCTTCCCTAAAAGGGTGTTCGGGTTCGAGCAGTACGGGTTTGGGCTCGGGTTTTTCTGGTTCGGGCTTCTGGTGATATGCCCACCATTATTTCGAGAGCCAAATGACCAAATCTGACAATTGAGAGACCTAAATTACATTGAAGTATTAGTTTAGAGAGCGTTTAAAAACTTTTGAAAAAAATATGGAGGCGCAAATTTACATTTTCCTTATTTATCTCGCAATGTTGAAGTTATTATCCGATGTTTGTTTGGCCACCACAACGTGTGCACTGTGAGCACTGCTTAAGTATCAAATCCGTGTAGGTTTAGCGCCTTACACATTGAAGATGGTATTGACAATTACATGGAGGCGGTTTGCTCATGGGACAAGCCATTATCAATAAAGGTGGAAATTTTAGGAAAGATTATGGAACGGAATAAATACAATAAAAGAAACATAAATAATCAATTTATGAGTTCAGAACAAATTGCATAACCTATTGACCCTATTGTGGCATGGTCTGGTCAGCCATTTGATATTCTACAAACCTAGTGAATACATAATCCTAGATACATAGTTGCACCTTGCCCAGAAGTGATGAAATGGGAGTTGGCCTCTCGCGAGTCAGCCTATGCATATATTTTGAAGAACAAAAAGGTGTTGGCCAAAAACAAAACTTAGAGAGGGAAGATGTTAATTCATTTTGGAAAACTAAAGATCTTCTAATCCAAGGCCTTTTTGCTTGCGGGTTGATCAAGACATTATTGTGATGAGTGTGCAAATGAAATTTGTCACCTTTTTGTGTAAGAGAAAATATCAAGTATGCGTGTACGGTTTCAGACGGGAGAAAGTAAAAGTGGAGATGAAATTTTACGCTTTCCCTAATTATGTCGCAATGTTTTAATGTTTGCATCAGATGTTGGTCCGCCACCACGACGTGTACACTGTACTGAGAACACTAGATTTATTGCCTTGCACGATGAAGATGGTTTTGACAATTACTTGGAGGCGGTTTGCACATGTGACAAACCTTATCAAACAAGATTGATTTTTCAGGAAAAATGATAGGGACAGAAAAATGTACTGTAATAGAGGCATCATAAATACTTAAATTTTAGGAGTTCAAATAAACTGCATAACGTAAAGACTGTAATTCGCCATAAGCCATTGGTACATATACTCTTCAAACCTATGGATAGCATTAATCCTAGATCCATGCACCTTGCCCAAAAGTGAGGAAATAAGAAGCGACCCAGGAGTCAAAACTACGCAAATATCGTTCAAAAGTAGGTGTTCGTGCAAATTAGGGGCGATTTTATCATTCCTCCGCCTAGGGCACGTGCCCGGGCTCTGCGGCAATGCCTGCAGGGAGATCTCGTGACGCTGCAGCGAACATGGTGTGTACAATAGTGCAATCCTGATCGTGAGATGATGATTTGTTGCTTCTTGGGCTGATCAAAAGTTTCCCTCAAGTCGTATGGGCCTTAGCAGGCCATAATTTTCTTCCTTGGATGCGATCCTAACTGACATCCACCTAGAGTACAAACAGCATGGATGATTAAAAAAATCAAAAACAAATAAAAAAAATCAGAAAAAAAGCATGGATGGGCCCTTGGCAGAAAATTGGTAGTTTAGGACTTAGAGGCTGTACTAATCTTACCTCTGGGTACAACTATAAAAAAGTTTCCCTTTTGAAAGGACCAGCAAATGCTGTCAACTTGCCACGTGGTGGACTGTACGAGATGGGCAAACAAAATTGAGTTTGGCTGACCGACCGACGGATCACACGAAGTTGCTGGCCGTCGCGCACGATCAGCTTGGGCGATCACGTGAACTGGCAGCCTCCCGCGCCATGCATGCGTACTTGATCTGCCCGCGTACAGATCGCTCCCGAAACCCCGCGGCCTACGTCCAGCTCGCGCACGCTCGGGATTTGCTGAAATCCATCCTTCGTTCATTACGTACTTCGTACTTTTGATCGAATATAGAATCAGTAGCAGTACACGAAAACAAAATAAATAGCAAGATGTACATATTACAATATTTTTGGACGAAACAGATTACATAAAATAGGATGTACAAACTAGCCAAAGAAAATGTACAAAATACACAGAATTAGAAGAACATAACATGCTGTACAAACTGAACAGAATAGGAAGTACAAATTACACACAAAGAAGATGTACAAAGTACACCGAACTAGAAGTACATAACACTCGTGGTGTACAAAATACACAGAATAGGGTGTACAAATTACATATAACACGAAGTACAGAATACACTAACACAATGTGTACAAGCACACAAAAAACAAAGTACAAAACTATAAAGATTAAGAGGTACAAAGTACACCGAAGTGGTTGTACAAACTACATTGAACAGAAAGTACAAACTATACATAACTGGAAGTACAAAAATAAAGTTCGTCAAAACCTATCAACATGGGATCTAGTTTTGAAGATCTCGGCGCGAGGAACTCAAAAGTGAAAACGGTTCGTAATTTAGATAAGCGGTTCTCAAGATACTTCGTTTTGAAGATTCAGTTTGTAAAAATAAAAGGGAAAAACTGAGTTCCCACATCACGTATCTCTTTCTCTCTCATCCTCCACACTTTTATTCTGATTGCGACACTTGTCGGACATGCAAATAACCACAGGGGAACAAGTGAAGCAAAATTCGACACTTGTCAGCACGACACGGTTAGCTGGTTTCCCTTTGCGAAGGGAACCCTTTTTTTAGTGATTTCCCTTACCTCTGCTAAAAATTAACAGTCTTACCTCTCGTTCTCTAAAAAGGTAAGCCTTTCCTGCATATTTGTAAACAAATAATGATTGGTAGAAGGGAGCAAACACAAGGTCTATATTCAAGTACATTTCATTTTTTAATAAAATTTCTTTAAATAATATGTTTCTTCTCCATCTCGTTTTACATAAAAATATTGTTTTAACAATGGTTTCAAATATTATGTGAGATTTCTAGAGCACAGACCTTATACCGACACAAGTTTAATGAAGTGTGTGCCCAGGCTTTGACAAAGCGCTAGCTCCCCACTGCGTGCAATAGCATCTTCAGAAAAGGAAAAATTGGAGAACTGAAGATCTGAGTCGAGGCCTTTTTTCTCGCAGGTTAATCAAGGCATTATTGTGATGAGTGTGCGGATGAAAATTTGTCACCTTTTTGTGCAAGAGAAATATTATGTATGCGTGTATCTTTCGGTTTCAGACGGGAGAAAGTAAAAGTGCAGGCATCTGAATCTCTTATCACCTTGGTCATTGGCACGACGGCACGATGGCATCCATTGATCAAATATCCATTCAGAATCGTAACGACGCAATTATTCAGTGTGACGTCCTCCACTTGGATGGCCAGGGCTCCTTTCGCTGCTAATTGGATTCGCTGTAGACATGAAAGTGCAAAGGAGAAAAAATGCGACACGGCTAGTAAACATTCTCTGGTTCTTATCCAGAGTCATGCTTGGTGGCCCAGGGAAATGTGCGTTTTGGATATGACTATTCACCCACCCTTTGGATACCCGTATTTGGGTATTTGGTAGTCAAGTATGTTATGTACCCAAAACAATATTGGGTATCCATTGTGTTTTGGATATACTGCCAGAGCTGTTTTTTTTTTTTGCGTAAAATAACCGTATTTATATTCAGATCACGTTTACACTTGGAATAATGTGGCCCCAAAAGAATATCCACTTTATTCTTGCAGATAGAAATGAATAAGAATGTAAGATGCACTTGCCAACTGGTGCAGGGCAACATCCCCCTATAAATACCTTGCTGCGTCCTCATCCCTTCTTCAAGCGAAAACAACACAACACAACACAACACAAAATAAGCAGAGAAGGAGCAGGAAGAAGATCAGAGGCGATGGAGTACGAGTACCAGTACAGCAGCAGCTTCGCCAAGGAGAAGAGGCCTCCGGCGAAGAGGGGTCAGGTCAAGCTGCAGATAGCGAGGGCCCTGAGCAACCTCGTGTCTCCGAGTCCGAGCACAGCTGCAGCTGCTGACGGCTTGAAGCAAGCTACTCGCAACAGCTTCAGTAGGGAAACGAGCTACAACTGATGAACTGAACATAAATATATTTTAGATGGGCATGGTATGTGCGACAAAGTTGGGGTACTACTAAATACCTCAAAGTTGAGGTATTTTCTTTTGAGGATTTTAGCTAGATGGCCCGTCAAGTACTGAGCACCTGTCTGATCCACTAGAATGTAACTTTGCTTGAGCGGAAATTGCTCCAGGTTACTTGTGCATTATGCATGTATTTCAGAAAGAAAGCTCCATGTCATATAAATCTATGGTCGATCTGTTCATCTTCAGATACCTCTGTTGCGTTTTCTGGAAGAGATAGTGAAATGAAAATATCAATTGAAACCTTCTAGGGAAGGAATCTCTAAGAATTTGATGGATCTGAATTAGCACGGTGACACACACATTTCTAGTACTTAATTTATTAATTTTTTTATTTTTATTTTTACATATCTATTATAGAGTAAAATGCACCCGTGGTCATTATACCTGTCGAGCTAGCCAACCTCATTTTTACGTCATTATACCTGACGTAAGCCTAGTCGAGAGTCGTGACTCAAACAAGACATTACAATCATTCACAAAATTGAATAATATCATCCAGGTGAAACAAAATGCTACAAAAAAAAACAGTAATAAAATTTTGGAGACAACATGCAGGTTGGAATGTTGGATCTTGTCGATTTTGTTTTGTATCACATAAACATAAACCACATAACAGATCTAAATAGCGCATATAATAATTTTTAAACGGAGTACAGCAGATTTCATTTCAACCTTCCACAGTCCGAGCCAAACATCAAGCACTGCAGTTGAGTTATCATTAGATAAAGATGCTGCTGTAATGTTGGATCTTGTCGATTTTTTTTGTATCACATAAACCACATAACAGAACTAAATAGCGCCTATACTACATTTTTAAACGGAGTACAGCAGATTTCATTTCAATCTTCCACAGTCCGAGCCAGACATCAAGCACTGCAGTTGAGTTATCAGCAGATAACGACGCCGCTGAAATGAATTAGATATCTAGATCGTTACAGCAGATGTAACATATGTACAGAATAATAAATGGCCCCTTGCGACTTAGCAAGCCTGGAAGTAATTCCTAATGGTACATTAGAACCAGTACATTCCCCGGACAAAAGAAGTATTACTGCCGTTTTACGCCTTAAAAGCGAGCTGCGTGACAGATTGCATTTGCCAAAGCACACAGAAAAGGTTGGCTTGGTGACAAATATCATTGGTAAAGACATGACATGGATCACCTGCCAGGATTCCTCTGGCCGGACTTCTCTTGACCTGAGAGTGAATAGCTTTGATCTTTCTTAGACGATGAAGCAGACTCGACAGCGTCTTGCTCAGATTCAGATAGCGATAGATGAGGGTTCATTTCGTCGTCAATCGGGAGCGTCCTCCTGGAGCCCTCAAGAGCTACACCAAGAACAATGTTGTCTTGGAAGGCAGGTCTTGATTCCTTCTTTGGATTAGTCTCTGATCCTTGGGCCTTTCTTTTGCCAGGCTTGGAAGCTGACATGACAGGATCAGTCCTTTCTGCCCACGGAGTTGACAGAGATGGTGTCGATGATTTCACATCGTCGTTCTTGCTGCTCTTCATCCAAATATCCTCTGGTACCATTTTCTTCTCTTCCTGCTTCTCCGGGTTGCTTAAACTAGAACCATCAGGTGCTGAAGTTGACTTGGTATCTACTGATAGGCTTGTCTTGACATTCTGATCTTCACGTGATGCTGGTCGAGGTTTCTTGTCGTCGCTGATCCTTGCAGAAGTATCGATTAGGTGCGGACGGCCACGTACACGACTGTATGTATCCTCTCCAAAAGGAATATTATCAATGTCTGCATTGCCATATGATTTCTGAACTGTTCGAATTTGTGTAGCAAGCCTCGCCCTGTGGTGGCCAACTATCCTAAGAAAGTCCAACATAACTGTTTCCTGTTGCAATGGAACATCAAAACATTGAATCAATTATTTTGTAGTACCGCAGGTATAGACATCAATTGTTATGCAAGTCCTGATGAAGTATTCAGCTATCCTGTCATATACCATCCATAAAGAAAAAGAAAGAACTCTTCAGCATTTTCCCCGATACATGCAAACAAAACATCTGAACAAATGATAAATGCGCCAGGCAGTAAGAGGAAAAGTTTAGGACCATGTCTTTTAAGGTGGTTCTAAGGCGAACCCAGCCACCCTGACGCTAAGCGCTTAAAGCGGGCATAATTACAAGGCGCTGCCAGGGCGCCTTATCGCCTAAGTGTCCAAGGTGGGACGCCTTAAAAACCATGTTTAGGACTCTTTGGGGTCATCGTCAAGGGAATGCATAGATTCCAGCAAACATGCAATCTAATAAGTCTGCTTTGTATTCAAGGCTTAGGATTCATACACCCAAGACATGATATTTGTTCCATATAGTGTGTCCATGCACTTGAAGGTCTCTTAATTTACCGTTCTCAGCCTAATTTGCTTCGCCTTCATGTCAAACGGCAACTTCCCAGCCAAACAAGTCAGCGCCAAACTAGAAACAAGGGTTGAAACTGCCAGAATCAGCAAGATTTCGTCCCATTACCAAAAGTGGGTGGACGTATTATGACATAATCATGGTGCGTGTCCCCCTGATTTCTATCCCGTACAAAAACGACATGCTCACTTATATTTATAGCAAAAGAAACCAAACGGGAAGTAACTTAAAATGCTTTCCATTGGCGTCTTTGATTAAAATATTACAGTGGCACGGAGGCTCACACCATTAGATCATATTTTGTGTATCTCTATACATCAAAGGGAAGGAGAGATAGATGCCTTTACTCGTCCAGTTACTATCCTGATCGGACGGCTAGGGGGCATTTACTCGTACCATCTCAATCTTGGTTTCAAAATTTGGACGCTTTGTAGGCGGTTTATCAAGCAGTTCCCTCCAGTAACTGGTGAAAATAAGGTTCTAATGCTCACTAGTGGTAATCCGGGTAACAAGAGATGGATCCCTGGTTGTAACTGTAGTTCTGACATAGTGACAATGGTCTAACAATATCCCCTGTAAAGGTGGATTTTATTAATGATTCAAGCTATCTTGACAAACTTATGTGGTTCAGCACACAACACCATGTGTGTATGCTACACTAAACATGTATGACGTTCTGCAGCATGGAGTATGTATAATCATCACCAAAGAAATATTTAGCATCAGATAGAAACAAATTACCTGGACATTAAGGAACTCTTCAAAATGTGACGTCTTCACAAAGCAGGATATGTAAATCTGGAGGACAAGCAACAAAACGATACAAACCTAAGTTGTTCAACAATGCAAATTTGGCGCAATATGTAAACTTGAGGCAACAGAACAAAAGTTTAAAATTTGTGACGAACTTAAAACCAGAACGGAAAAGGTGGTTAGGGGAGTGCATATACAGCCCAGCCACCTGGGTTAATATTTGGGTTCTTTTTATTATAGAAACGTTGTAGAACTCCTCTGCCACTTTCATTTACCAAAAAACAGAACGGAAATGGTTCAATATTTTAAAAAATATACACAAAATATGCATTAAATAAAGCCACTATCTTGACACCAGTTGAACACAAAAAGGTAAAAAATCTTGAAACCAGTTGAAAATAAAATGGCAATAAGTTCTTACTACCAGCAACGAACTTTGTAAAGCTGGACAGTTATGTATTAGAAGTTTTTTCATTGTGAAGTTTTGATAAAATAAAGCAGTTCTCACTGTTCTGGAATTTTCATGGAAATCTTTTATGCAAAACATTCTGAGAAGTTCTGACAAAAAATAAAGAACATCTTATTGTGAATTTTTAAGGGTGTTCTTCGTTTCTAGCCAAGTTGATAACTGCCCCAAAACTCAGTTATCGCATGCCAAGATCAGATACTAGTATCCAGCTGGACACTAGCATCCAGGTCAAGCAGAAGTCTTCTAAGGGCATGAAAAAACTCGTCACTAGCATGTGTCACTTTCCAAACAGCTTAGGCAAGCATAATTAAGTAATGCCAACATGAAAGAGGCAAATTAGCCATGTAAAGGCTAAGAAGTATCTGGCGTACCAAGGTGTGTCATACCACATGGCCCTTCATAATAACTAGCTCTGACTAGTATTTAAGTAAAACGATATAATTGTTTAATACTAGAAATTACCATAAGAGCTTGAGTTTTTGGATCAATTTTTTCAAAAAATACTCTCCTATGTAACTTCTGTTGTTCTATATGATGATTCTTAGCCAACACTTTCCTCATGTCCGCGACGATTATCTACCAAAGAAAAATAGAAAATGTGATTAAAATAGATCTTACAAGTTAACATACCGATACAAAGTTAAAGGAAGATATGTAATCTGCAGGGTTAATTCAAAGTTCTTACACCAACTTTTCCAGCATCCATGTGGCTTATAGCAAGGTATGTCTTAATACGCCGATGAGTTCTCCGAGTGCTATTCCTCAATATAGACATTGTGAGTTTATGATTAGGAATATATATAGCTTCTCTGTTCTCACCTCTAATGACTGTTGGTGACCACAGGCCGACATGCTGAAAAAACAAATACGCAGAAGTTATTGTGATGACAAAGTGAAGCATCAATAGTATCTTGTATGAGGGTGTGGCTGATAAAGGCCTGGTTCTGGAAGAGTGTTTAAAATCACATTAGTTGAAGTTAAATTAGAGATAAATGAAGCATAAGAAATATCTTGTATGAGGGCATGAGTGGTATATTAATATTAGTTCAGAAAAAAATTCTGAGTTGCAGGACAAATAACTTCATAGCTGCAAGTTTGCTGCTGTTTTAGTTTATAAAAGGGACAGAAAAACTGCATCTCTGCACTAAATGATAGATACTTAAAGGAAATTCAAATAAAGCATGCCAATACGTACCTCGACCATACCAGCTACCTCAACACCATCTATCTTTGCATTAATCCATTCATTCACTACAAATGGGCGGGTGGCATTGATCATAACACTTGAGAGGAAGTTAGTAAAAATCTGCAATGAGTCACTATAGCTATCAGTCCTACAGCACAACATAATACTATATAAAAAAAATTGCAGTACCTCGCGACCAGCAAGCGTAAGCAATACTGTCCCAAAACCTCCAGCAGTTATCCACTTCTGGGTATTGAAACCCAGCAACTCCATAAAGAGCGAAACAGCATCAATCCAAATACCAGTATAAACAGCTCTCATGGTAAAATCTAACCCCATCTGTCCAAAACAGGCTTGTATACGTAAATGCTAGAACATGGGTAAGAACTAAGGGACAACTTATGGCTATAAGTACAGCACAAATTAACTAGCAGAAGAATATCTCAATATTAGAACAGAAGATCTAATAAGTTCAAATTCCGAATTTAATATCAATCTTTCACTGAGGACAATAATATTAAGAAAGTTTAATCTAAGCTATCAAGTACAAGTTATAGCCATTTGATTTTTCATCAAAAATATATAACCGAACCAAATGCATCATATGTAGAAGTAATGGATAAAAACCTGAACTATTTTAGTTCGGAACGAAATGCATCATATGTTATATCACTGAACGGACATCCATCTGATGGAGCTACAGTAGGTGCTCGAAAAATGTAATCACTGAGATATAGGACATTATGCTTACAGTTCTTGTCTCATTCGGAGTTTTTATATCCACTACGAATTTCTGTATCTGCTGAATCAAGCTAAGAGAAGATTAATTATATAAGTAGAAGTAATGGATAAAAACCTGCACACAAGAAACCAACTGACAATACAAAAAGGTAGATCAGCTAAACAGAACATTTTCAATAATATTACCCAGGTGACTTGTTAAGCTATTTCCGTTCAGACAAACATACTGTAGCTCTCTGGCTTACCTTCAGTAAGTTAGTATATCGCAATCCACACATGTACTGGTATAGGAGTAGGATAGCAGGAAGGAAATACGTAGGTAGATTGGGAAGAGTCTCCACTACTATTAAACAATCAAACTTGACTTCCGCTAAACGTACCCCAACAATACAACACGAAACCAACACCAGCGTTGCCTTAACCCCACCAAACACTCTAACCACCGCTGGCTTGGCCCCACCAATCAGGTCGCCCGTGTGAAGTTAGCAATTTACAATGACTGAATCCTACTTCACCTCCACCTCCACCGGAAAGGAAATTTCGAATCTCCGCGACGTGCGTTCCCAATGCCTGCAATCACGGAAGCCACGCAAAAATAGAAACTGATCACAATCCCCACCAGGCTCCCTCGCCGTACGGCCGCACAAGTTATCCATCCTGGACGGCGCCACCATGCAGCCCAACACCACCGTCCTCTTACTCTACTGGGACCTGACAACGTACCTACTTCGACGGGGCGCTCGCCGCCTGACAGCACGAGGCCTCCGTCCTCGACAGCGCCACCACGCAGCACCTTCGTCCACGGCGCGCTCGCCGCCTGGCAAAACGGATATCTCTGTCCTGGACGGCGCCCTCGCCAGCAACCAGCACGAGGTTTCCTGTCTCCGTGCTGGACGGCGCCCCCACGCAGCACCTTCGTCGACGGCACGCTCGCCGCCCCTCAGCACGAGATCTCCGACTTGGACGGCGTCCTCGCCAGCACGAGGTTTCCTGTCTCCGTACTGGACGGCGCCCAGGCCAGCAAGCAGCACTACGTTTCTTGGACGTCGCCCTTGCGTCCCTACACCGCGCCGTCAGCTCCAGTTACTCTTCCTCTTACTGACGATCTTCTACAAATATAAGATTGGATTCAAGTTACTTTATAGTGATTTTTCTATGCAAAAATCTGACAGAAATTTTAACTATAAAACAGATCTATAATTACACACACGAAATACTCCTGGGATATATGAATGTATGATATCTACGAACAGTGAAATATACACCACTATGGTTCCGTGTTCATGCACAGTGGAGGATAGATCACAATTATTTCATGTGGTAGAACTTGATCGATATATACCTCATCCACTGTAGGGTTCAACACAAAATTCCCAACAGTCCTCCCAACACGTATTACTCCAATTGGCCCATTCTAAGGTATATCAGATAGCATAAGTGCAGGTGAAGATGCATTTGCAGACGTAACATCCGGGTCCTGCTTCCAAATCTTTTTTTTATGTTTTTAACATAAAAGGTCATGCAGCTGGTTTTAAAATAGTGATAGCATAATGGTGATAGTCTCCAGATGCAAGAAGTTGGAGGGCGAATACGAGTATACGACCTGTCAACATACCCAGTACTGGTACGCCAAATGGAAATACTCCCGTGGAGAAATACATTGGTATTTATTGACTACAACTTGGTTCATACCTTTCAGTCACCCCTGCTACTTACTCTATTTCTGAAAAAATAATATCAGGCAACGGCCATGGTGAAAATGCATATGGAATACAGGGACCGACAACAACACAGTACATTTTTTATGGTATGCATAATGTCATCCAAAGTTTCCCATCAAGCATTAATGCATAGCTGGTTCTGAATGGAATTTACGAGGCCTTATACATGATTTAATTTCTTGGTTACTAGACTAGACTGTTTGGGAGCGGTTGAACCTTCCAGAAACTGAAGACATTGATCCTGATGAAGAAGCTAGGATGTTCGCCGAACAAGGTAAAATTATTATATATGTCCAACAGAATTCAACAACTAGATAGAAAATGCATTACAGATTTGATAGGTTTCAGTGGAGAACAGGTCTGGAGCTAATACAAAGAGCTAGAGAAAGTGCTCTTCTGCTTGCAAAAGCATGTAGTCCATGGCAGTATGGCTAATACGTTGAAAAATTAACCAAACATTAATAGACTTACTATTTCTTTTAGCGCTTCTGATTGTCAGTATGACATTCACAATATTTCGCACCCATTTGTCAACCCAAGAACATCTGATATTGGCCTTCGTAAAACTCCAAGTTGTTTAAGACTCATTCACAATTTTGCTGATTTTATGTATTAGTAAAATTGCAGAAAGTTAAACCAGGTTTCGGTGTGCAGAATTAATCTAAAGCCAAATAAGCTATACACAACCTAATTCCGTTGACCTGAGCTCAGTTTTTACCTGAGGATCGGGGACACTAACGAGCGCTGAATCGATTGTGAAACCCTTAATCTTCTGCACTGTTGAAGGATTGTAGCCGCAAATTCTCCATTATCACACCATAGCTGCAGCAGGAACACAAAGCAGGAATAAATAGGCTGTAAACCCCCAGGATTCAGTTAGTTCTCGAAAGAAAATGCACATATATACCAAAGCCATGGATGCTTGGACTTGATTCCATGAAAAATATTTAGGTCGTCGCAACATCGACTAGACCTATATAATGTAGACAGTAATGCACTCCACGTATACTGATCAGGCAGATATCAGGCTGTTTTAAACAATCACATCAAGGACTTCTCTTGATTCTTTGCTCTCTTCAATCTCACTGAACATTTGCAAGACAGAAATGTAACCTTCAGTGCTTGCAACAGCCTTGTGTATCAACTCCGAGCATCATCAGTTGAACTCAAACATGTTCATAATCTACATAGTAACCTTTGCGGACAAAACTGGCCAAAAGGGAGTTACAGGCATGCACGCTGGGCTGCAGGTCAGACACCCACACTAAATTAAACAGCTTATTGCACTCCTGACCTTGTTGGATTGGCTTAGTTTCATCAACCTTTTGGACAACATTTCCTCATTCCTCTCTTCCAGGAAGCGCAGCCTCGGCTGCAATGCTAAAATCTACCTGCCAAATCTGAAACTGGCACCGACCGACACTCCGCGCTCCGAGAGGTTCCTTCTCCCCAGCAGCAGGCTTCACCAGCCGACGCCGGAGCCCTTGCCTCTTGTCGTAGTCGAACCCACCAGCAGCAGGTCGTTCTTCGCCATGTCCTGAATCACCGAGCCAGTATGATCCTTGTCGGTGACATCAGATTGAATGACACACTGAGAAGCTCTACAAACACACTAATCTCGGCATCACAGTGCTGCCGCTTGCCCTTGAAGAACAACCATCGTCGTGGACCTTTCACCGCACAAAGCACAACGCCCAGTGTTCTGGCAGATGCCAGCGGTACAGGAAATCCGAGGAGAAAGCGTCTGCAGCCGCCGTGCCCTCAGAAGAATTCGACCATCCACTCCAGGATGCTCGCGACACGGTCAACACTCCGGAGCAGGGCGTCCTCGCCGGCATCCGTCGCGCTTGCTCCGATTCACCTGCGTGTCCCGCAGGAGAAGGAGGCCGGCGTTGTGGAGCAATCTGACGCGCGATTACCACGGCCGCCGATGCGGTGGACCGCGCCCCCGCGTCCGCCTCCGTCAGCTCCTATCACTGGGTCGGACCACGACCGTACCGAGCTCGAGCGCCTCCTCGGGCACTTCAACGACCGGATTACGCGAGATGGGGCGGGGAAGAACAGGGCGTGCGAACCTCGCGCCGGCGGTGGGGATGAAAGGCAGGGGCAGCCTGACGAGGTGGAGAGAGGGAGCTGGCGAGTGGCGACCACGACAATGGGGAACGGCGGGGGCGGTGGAGAGGTAGGTGGGGAGCGTCTCCGGTTCAGCTAACTGAGAGTGATTGTTAAATGTGACTGACTGTTATACAATGTGATCGTTAATTTCTGGGCATGCGACACATTTAAATGGCTCGATGAGACATCTCCCTAAAAGAGAAATATGATTCAAATACATATTTTTGCTACACATTACGATAACGTGCGTTGCACGTGCACGGCTACTAGTGAAGATAGGGAGTTGCTTTGCCTTAGTGAGATATGTGACAGAATAGTTTTGTTTTGATCTTTTAGTTCATCTGAATTGAGCTGTTTTCCCTTTTCTACAGAAAGACCCCAAAAACAACAACTAAAATATAGTTTAATTTAAACTTAACTTAACTAGCTAAAATGCAACCAAATCTTAACGAATTCTTAAGGCCCAAGCTATGTAAGTAATACGAAAAAGGGAATCCAATCTTATATGATTAGTTTATTTCTTGCGACTACTATTATTGTTGTTTCTCCTAGTGCTCACTAATGGCCCAACGCTATGACACCTCAGTCTAGCTAGCCAACCGGGTTCGAAAATTTTAGTTAGCCAGTCTAAGATTATCCACTTGCAAACCTGGTTGATAAAACTGATGTTGAGCTACAATAAGAGATTTTCAATGGCCTAATTCCAAGATTCGGCAAGCACTTTTGCATCAAGAAATAGAGACACTAATGTCATTACCCATATGCAACTTGCAATACTGAATCAATAATGATATAACATGCAATTAGGCACTGGGGCTTTTCATTGAAAATTTATCATTTGTACCTTGTCAGAATATATGCAGTAGCCAGGACGGTCGATAAAGATCTCACAAAAGTCAAAAGCCGTGTTTTAACAGCTTGGCTTGCTGCTGAAGGCAACACGACTGGATCCAAACCCCTGTACGATAATATGTGAGCAAAGGGCACAAATAACAAAAGAAATTCAGCAACAGAACTAAGCTTCTGAGGCTGCAGTACATAACAGATAAGGATTGCTATTGCAACAAAAAATCATTACTCTCTGCTGTGTATATACCTGCAGATAAGTGTTGCTCCTGTCCAAAGAAGTAAAGGTTGAAGGTAGGAACTAGAAATTAGGTAGGTAGGGCTCTTTTTCCAGTTACCTCCATGCTGCAAGGTTACATTGCACAAGACTGCCTTTTTAGCTAGCGATACAAATAGAAGTAAAATAATATTGCAGAGAACAGGCACATACATCAAAACGGTTTCTAATATCCTTCATTAGAGGCAAAAATCCCCATAGAGCAAAGAGAATTAATCCAATCGCAGGTACCACAAATGCAGTAGCAGGATGTGCGAGTAAAGCATCACATGACCTGTCAACAGAACAAAAGGAAGAAAAGAGGAAAGTATAAAAAAAAGTGACAATTCAAGCATGGTCAGACTTACATTGCATAAAATGGTATAAACATGACTTCAAGACGGAAAAAAAACAGGAAAGCTAATAGTCTACTGAATTGGCTATGGGAGCCCGCGCAAGACTATCATCAATCATAAAAGTAAGTTCCCATTTAAGACTAAGTAACCAAACTATATCGGCTAACATGTTGGTGTAATTAATATGGTGTTAATAATTATAGTTTTTGAAGACACTATATAGATGCTACCGCATGTTAAGGGATCCAATCAGTACCATAGATTCTTCATTATCTTAATTTCTACACATAAAGATACTGCAAGGCACCAACCGTGCATACACTACAAAATAGTTATTACATGTTCCGATTTATAAAATAATAAATTTTCTGTAAAATGATATTTTACAGGCAGAAATTGAATAATCTAAGCATTCTAGAAACTTTAGAAGTAAATGATGCCATGAGGAGAGCTACCTAGTCAATACTAATGAGGTGCTCTTGACCAAAGGAATTTCCTTCAAAGCAACTGGCAAGACAAAAGATCTAACACTCAAGGCCCGATATCTGCAAGGCACATAAAGCATGGGCATGTAGTTCCTCCTGAATAGTTTGTGCACTGTAGCATCTTGCCCCTGCAAGGCAAACAAAATATATTCTCTAAGATATACAATATCAATGAGGGAGAAACCAGTGTGCAATCTGGACTACAATATTGAGTGAATTATTACTTGCCTATTTTAGAGTAATATAATACATTTACATATATACGAAGGAGCAACAAAGAGTGTCACATCACCTACCATAGGTTATAAACCCATCATCTTAAAACAAATGGGGCAACGAAACTGAAATAAATAGTCCTAGTAGAACTATATAGCCAACAACGTAAGCTTATGTCTTGGCATACATGCATATAGAAGTATTTAATTCAAGAGGATAGCTCCTATGTTCCTAATGTAAGATTTTGATTTCAGTCTCCAAGGTACATCATCTGAAAGTGATTTGCTTTGAATAATATTACTAGCAACCAAAAATTATGAAAGTATGTTTGGTGCAATGGTGTCATTCTCGTACACTCAATCCAGTACTGTGCTAAATAATAGTCAACATGCTAAATAATAGTCAACAGAAATGTTCTGCCTCCCAAAATACATGACCCTTGAGCAAAATACTCATGATGCAATTTTCGGGAGGTTTTACTCCATATCACCTAAAGTGACATGACATGTATTCAGAAATGACGGGTATGATTATAAAGAACATAATCGCCTAGTCAACCAACACCATTTATGCCATCACGGGAAAATTCTTACAGCTAGTAACATTTCAACAGTTCTCATTTCTCAACACATTGATCTGTACATAAACTTTTAGTTTCAGAAAGGATCTTGCCATCCAGATGTCGTGGTATGCTGCCTCCATTTCAGTACTACTGTCGCTGACCAGGGAGGTATTACCGTATTAGTGCTATGGATTTCAACCTAAATGGTTCTGATTAAAATAGACTGTCTACTGTGGGAATGAAGCGTGCACTTAGTGCAAATTTTCCACTTCCTACCCTACTTTAATAATTTGGAAGAGGTTAAGTGGTTGTGCCAAGTCATTTAAATTATATGCAAGGGAACACAGCCGGCAGTTTAATGGAATATTATGATAAACAAACCACTTGAACCCTTCAAGTCCAAAATATGATGTTAGCTTTGCAAGACTGGAAGGAACCATACATAAGCAACTGAAGGCAACGAAGTGGATGGCAGGAGAGAGCGTCGCATCTCCGAGCCAGGTATCCGTGCTCTAAATCTGTTGGTAGCAGTCACTCCTTGGAACAGCTGGGATGTCACTCCAACCGCCATCTCCAGCAGAGATCAAAGGAATGCAAAATATTCAGAGCGAACGAGCTCCTCCTATCAGCTCCTCATATGTTGGTTGCGCTAGTTTATTCCCCTGGAATAATAAAAAAGGAATACTGTAAGCGTGGCTTATAATCTGCTTTAGCTATTTGCTGAAGTTATGGGCGTACGGGAGGGGACCAGGGACTGCACGACGCGGCGGCGGCGGCCGGCGACCAGATGCGAAGCGGGAGCGCTGGGCGGCGGCGGCGGCGCCGGGCGGAGCCGGGGCGGGAGCGGGAGCGGGAGCCGAGCCGGGACGGGAGCGGCGCCAGCTCGACGGGATGGCCTTAGCGTGTCAGGACCGACGGCCGGCGGCGGCGGCGGAGTCCGGCGATGACGGGGTGGCGGCGAGACCGGCCGAGAATCCGTCGGAGCGGGGTGGTGGCGTGGGTCCGGAGGGGATGCCAAGGCAAATTTCCACTTGTATTTCACGGGACACCGTACAATATGTATCCGTGTCTTTCGAAAAAAAATGGAAAAAAAACATGCGTCATTGTTTCTACTTGTCGGACACATCAAAAGTTTGAGGAAATTTTGGGACAGTTTCGTTGTCCAAATGGGAGGGGAGCAGAAAAGGGCGATAAAATATCTAGAGGAAGACAACAAGTATCTCAAGGCTCGACTTGAGAAGGCAAACACTAGAAGTAAAATACTTGCCATGTGATGGTTTTTATGTATATGTGATCCTTTTTCCTGCTCAATTTCATAACAAGGAGATCCTCACCTATTTTGATGGTCAAGAGGTGATACACAGTGGTATAAAAACATCTTTATTGGACATTGAAGAAATTGCACAAAGGATCGATTAAATAACCAAGCGGCTGGAAAAGAAACCGGGGAAAACAAGAAAGTTCGCTTATAAAAGATGATCACATATGATGTTATGTAAAACTAGCTCTCCTTGGTATTTTTCTTTTCCAACCGTATGTTTGCATGGTGTCTCTCAATCATGTTTATATACATAATCCGAGCAGTTTATGGGTTTATTTCCCCTTCCATGGACTACGCTATTATCCACTATGGTATTAAAAATAAGCTGCATAATTATCCTTTTACCTGATAACATATTGCACGTGTAGATTCCATATCTGACATGTATAATCTATATCATGTATGACCTATGATGACATCTACAAAATTCAAATACTTGCTCATTATAGTTTGCTCGCCTTTTGGCGGGCACTCGTGTGGCACCGCCGAGTACTCCCTCCATTCAAATGAATAAGGCAATAAGATGCATAAATTAGCCAAAAGTCCACATCCTCCAAATTTGACCGATGTTATAGACAAAAATTTGAACATTTATGATATCAGTCAATAGTAGTATATTCACTACAAAAAGATGTTGTCATAATTTATTTACTTAATATTATAGATGTTGACATTTTTTTGTTTGGTCAAACTTACTAAGCTTTGGCTTTTGAATAAATTTATACGCTTTATTTATTGAAACGGTGGTAGAAGTATTTATTGAAACGGTGGTAGGAGTATTTGGTTATCCCATTTGAATCCGCACCCTTGCAATTGCACGCGTACTATAAAATTTTGTAGCTAAAAAAATCGTGTCTAGCTACAATCAAAATAAAAAAGGTACTTGAATTTCGCAGCCACATTTTGTTTTGGCCGAGATAAGAGAAGTTTTGGGGAAATGCATGTGAAACGAGTTAAGCAATCAAGGTTGTTACGGAAAGAGATAAAACTACTACGACCATCACCTACAACAGGCCAGCATCTTTGCCTTCCACATTTCTAGAAGAAATGGCGATCGAGATGGCATCTTGGTGCATAGTCAAAACACCATACCATGCAGAGGGAGAGCGAGTACTATTCCATGGTATGTAACCCACAGAAAGGGAATATTTCAAAAGGCAAACCCGGTCGAGGAAAAATGAAAGACCAAGCAAGGGGATGAGATCAATTCGAAGGTCAAAACGGGGAGCCGCTCTCCTCTCCTGGTCAGCGGAGGCAACGCCGACGCACAAGTCAATCCAATCCAAGCCTTTTACTGCAGTCATTCCACGCAATGTCTCTTATCCAAGCAATTGCATGCACGGTTAACGACGCACATTGCCTGTTCGTGCTGACCGCACCAACCCATTATAACACGTTTAATCTGAGTGTTTGGCCTTTTAATATACTTCATCCATTAGCACGCGTGGACCTCTTCGCTAATCCGTGCTTCCGCTATAAAACAAGCCTGCGCTTCCACTCGCATTTCTTCAACTCCAACAGCTTCGTCAACCTCCTCCGGATTCGTCTTAGTTCTTACTAGCTTCTAAACTCGACTTCCCATTTCCGTTAAGCTTGCTTTGTACGTAGATTTCTATGCAATCAATCAACCCGGCAGCAATGGAAGCGTCGTCGTCCTCGGTGGAGGTGCCGCCGTACTTCCTGTGCCCGATCTCGCTGGAGATCATGCGGGACCCGGTCACGCTCGCCACCGGCATCACCTACGACCGCGCCAGCATCGAGCGCTGGCTCTTCGACTCCGCCCACCACGCCACCTGCCCCGTCACGCGGCGCAAGCTCGCGCCGGAGGACCGGGAGGCCACGCCCAACCACACGCTCCGCCGTCTCATCCAGGCCTGGTGCGCCATGCACGAGGTCGAGCGCTTCCCCACCCCGCGGCCCCCGGTCGACGCCTGCCGCGTCGCCGCGCTCCTCGACGAGGCCCGCGGCGCGGGCCGGCAACAGGAGCTGGCCGCGCTCAGGGAGATCAAGGCCCTCGTCGCCGAGAGCGACCGCAACAGGCGCTGCGTCGAGGCCACCCCCGGCGCCGTCGACTTCCTCGTCTCCGTCCTCAAGCACCAGGCGGCATCCTACTCCGCGTCCAAATCGGCTCAAGACTTGCTCGCTCTGGATTCCCCGACGTTCACGAGCTCGCCGGAGGAGGATGCCCTCAGCGTCATCTGCTCGCTCAAGCTCTCCAAGAAGAGCCTGCTCCGGATCCTCGAGAGAAACGGACATATCCTGGACACCCTGGTGTACGTGCTGCGGCGGCCCAGCTACCGGTCACGCACCTACGCCGTCCTGCTGCTGAAGGCGATGGTGTCGGTGATGGAGCCGGCGCGGCTGATGGCGGTGAGAGCCGAGGTGGTGCAGGAGCTCGTGCGCGTCGTGTCCGACAGGGTGTCCGCCAAGGCGGTGAAGGCGGCGCTGCACGTGCTGTGCAGGCTGTGCCCGTGGGGCAGGAACCGCGTCAAGGCCGTGGAGGCCGGCGCCATGACCGTGCTCGTGGAGCTGCTCCTCGACGAGGGCAGCCGGCACCCCACCGAGCTGGCGGTGGTGGCCATCGACCACCTCTGCGGGTGCGCTGAGGGGCGGTCGGAGCTGGTGGCGCATCCGGCCGGGCTGGCCGTGGTGTCCAAGAAGGCCATGAGGGTGTCGCTCGCCGCCACCGAGAGCGCCATGCGCGCGCTCCACGCCGTGGCAAGGCACTCCCCGACGCCGGCCGTGCTTCAAGAGATGCTGGCCGTCGGGGTGGTGGCGAAGCTGCTGCTTGTTCTGCAGGTGGACTCCGGCGAGAGGGCCAGGGCCAAGGCCAAGGAGATGCTCAGGACGCATGCTAGGGTTTGGAAGGACTCGCCGTGCCTCCAGGCGCATTTGAAGGCGTATTATCCTTGCTGATTAATTTGATCATGCCGATCATTCCTGGGCCAGGGAGGAGCACAAATTGCTCCCTTTAACTCATCTTGTAATTATCTGCACAATGTGCACATCCGCATTGATTAATTCCTTGTAGTTTCAACATACAAATTCATGTTGTTTCTTCATTAGACTCTGGTAAGACCATTGTACATTTTCTGGAATAAATCACGAAGGCTTTCCTAGGCTCAGATCAACTGATCAAGTGCTTAATCAGATGTTGTCACTGATTTTAGTTCTAGTGAAGGTTTTTGCCCGGCATATAGAAAGTCATTTGTGTCATTCTTTCTTTTGAAATCATTCTTAAGTTCTGAGTTCATTGTAATGAATTTTGTGCAGACTTGCTGAAGAGACTGGCGTTTTTTTTTTTTTTTTTTTTTTTTTTTGAACAAGGAGCGGCCCAAAAAGGGCCTGGATACCATTCTATTTCAGTTGGCGGGTACAAATTACAATAGAGACCAGAAGAAAATTAGAAATTACATCCAAGTCCCTAACTATTATAGAGAAGACCCTACAAAGAAAATTGGGAACGCAATTGGGTCCTCCGCCGATGACAAGGAAGAGCAAGCTGCAACCACGGCCATCTTCCTCCGCGCCGGGGACAATACCACTTGACACGGAAGAGACGAGCAGCGCCATGGCGAGCATAGCAAAGGGCCTCCACAAGGAGGTTGGAAAATCGCCGAGAAGCTCCGGCAGATTGAGCCACCAGATGGCCATCAGGGTCGGACAGCAACCAACAGCCGCCGAGATTGAGCAACAAATTTCGGTATCACTACTCCAAGGCAGCTGATTATCCACTTCGCATCCGGCGAACTGCTTCTTCCCAACACCTCCACAGTGAGTAGAAGTAGCAGATGCCTCATCCATTAACAAGTTCCAGCTGCCAGCCTTCCACCACCGCACTTGAGCACCAGATCCGCCGTCGAACTCCAAATTCCCGCCACGAACCAGAGGAGGCAGAATCAAAAAGAAATTGCAGTAGAGGAAAGCAGAAGAACGAGCCTTATTCAAGAAGCTGCATGACATCTTCAACTCAGCCTCTGGCTCCCTCCACGAGAGCACCACCGAAAGCCGAAGAAATATCACACGAAGCCAGGGTTGGCTCAAGAACCCTAGATCCAAAGCTCCGATGCTGACCTTATTTAGAGTGATGCGTGGATCTCCTAGCCTCGCCTGCACGTCCGCCTGCCACCAGCGAAGCACAGCTCGACGAAAAGGAACCACGACGCCGTAGATCTGGCCGCAGAGATCCAAGGACCGACCCTCAAGCACCGCCATAGAGGCAAACCTAGCACAGAGGCTAAAGCAAAATCTAGTCCTACTATATACAAGCCAGGCATCGGAACCATGTCCGCGCCGAGCGGCGACGCCGCCGGAGAGGAGCACGGCACGAGCCGGCAAGAGAGGGGAGAAAGAAAAGTCGACTCTCAAAACACTGTTTGAGAGCTCGGTAGGGGTCTCGAGAAGTAGACTGGCGTGGATACCAAGCCAAACATTGGCGCCGCCAGTTTGCCATGCGCTGGCTGCTAAAGGAGGCATGGAAGAACATGGTGACATAAGTGTTGGTGCTGCAACCACTCGTGCTGTAGTAAGCCACGGTGACTCAGTGAGCTCATTCCCTGTTGGCTTCTGTTTATCTATGCATATTCTTCTTTTACTAATATGGTGTCTTGCGTCATTAACTAAAACCTTTTACGATGTAGGATATGTACCTGAAGGGACTACACATACATGGTTTCAGGCTTTTAGATTTGTATGTAGAATGAACATTCGATATGATGAGACATTAGAAGTAATCTTTCAGCTTTCTCACCACGGTGATTAAAATGCCACTTTAGCTTGATGTTGTTTCCCTTTTGTTGAGGTAAAAATAATGAGTCAGGTATACCATTTGGGGAGCACTAATTTGCACCGAAGCTTTTGTAATTCCTATTTGAGAGATTCATCGAGATTACATATATCCTCAGAGAGATGGTATCAGATAACCTAAGAGACCGTGCGAGAGGGACATCGATCCGAGGAGTGAGAAACCAGGAGCGACGACCATCTCTCCCGAGTCACGACACGATATACAGATCACTCTCTCGGGTTATCCTTCTCCTCACATCAGCTTGGGATACCCTAGGATCATTGTCAAGGATTTAAGATCATGCTACTTAGTTCTGGATTGTGCATGCTCTGTTTTTTCATTGAATTTTATAAATGCCCTTTCGTTGTTAAGTCGGCATTATTGCCTTGTTGTCCTGTTATCTCTGAGTTTGAATTATTGCTTTGTTACAATCATATTTCCATCAGTTTTTATTTGTGTTGAACCTATACAACGATTAAACCTCCAAATAACATATTTTAGGCACAACGCATCACATTTTCACAATCATATTGTGGCAAAGATGTGGGTTTAGCATGTAAGTGACCTTAAAGTCATCTGGTCTTTTAATTCAGATAGTTCCATTTTATCGACTTTACCATATTTAAAACCTAGGGGTGTTTGTATTATAAGAGGGAAATAACCATAAAGGGCGACTCGAGGTATATCTTTTAGTATATGAACCCTAAAGATTAATTTCCAGTGCTTCCTATGCACTTTTGGAAATGTTCGGAATTACGAATTTTTGAAAAAAAAGACCACTTCGGCGAATGAATTGTCAAAAAGGACCACCCTCCGAATGAATTGTCAAAAAAGACCACTCACACCATGGCGGCATGCTAGCCAAACGTCGCATGGCAAAGGCCGCCACGGCTGACGGCGGCGTTCGAAGGCCGCCACCGGCCATGGCGGCATGCTGGCGGAGACGAGTTCGTGGATGTAGCGAGGAATGAATGAACCCGTCTACATAGCTCATTTTGAATTTTTTTAAAACATCTCAAAAAATTCTAAAAAAAATACCTGGATGTAGCTAATTCTATGCACTACGATCATGCAAAAGTTCACTAGAAAAAACTTCATATTTTGGGCTCAGCAAAAAGACAAATTTACAAATTTTCATAGCTATACTACAAAACGATGCATCTGTTCATTAATCAGGGCACTATTCATTGATCAACATGCATAGGCAGGGGTATGTCGCCGTGGCCGGTGGCGGCCATTGATCAACATGCATGAACAGAGACATGCCGCCGTGGCCGGTGGCGGCAGGGGGTCCTTTTTGACAATTATTTCCGGAGGTAGTCTTTTTTGACACTTCACTCATTGAAGTGGTCTTTTTTGTCAAAAAAATCCGGAATTACTGTTAAGGGGAAATTGGCAAATACAATGAATCGCTGTAACAAAACAGTTGATATCAGCAAAGCTGAAGAGATACAAGGTTTGGGAGAAAGCAACGAAGGCATTTTCATGAAAATTCATGTTGCACCTAAGGGTGTACAAAAGGAATTTCAGTTAGATTGAATATTCAGCAATTATGTACCACCATAAGAGAATGGAAACTTTGTACACGACTATATATAGGCATGTTGATTGCATAGCAGACATTATGAAAAACATGCACTCTGAGTTTGTGATAAGTGTGGATTCCCATTACTTCTCTTTGCATTTTGATGTAGATTTCAAACATTTTTGGTGTACTTTTGCATGTTATGTTCCACCTTCCAAAATATTCTGATGGTTTACAACATACACTCCATTTTTCCTTTAAAAAGAGAGCAACATATATTTTTTGGATTGAATATTCCACAATTATATACTGCCATAACAGGACACTATTTTCGTAGAAAATTGGAGGCATGTCGATTGTGTAGCAGAGAAAATGAAAATTTTATGTTATCCGAACCCTGGTTGGTGTATTAGTTGCCGATATGTGTGAATTCCATTACTTTTTTTACATTGTTTTATTGTAGATCCCAATTTTTCTTTGGTGAACTTCTGCAGGTTTTGTTTGTTGCAATCAGGAGGAAACCAAATGCTATTATATTGAGAGAATGAATGTATCTCTGACAAGATGTCAGGAACATTGCTTGCGTATTTAAGTTTTAATTCGCCAAGCATGACATAGAATGTGATGATATTTTGTGTGACATAAACATGCTTATTTCGGACAATTATTTATCCTCTCAATTTGAATTGGAAGAGTAAGATCATTTGAGCCATTTCTAAATACAGTGAAGTAATTCATTCTAATGTAGAGCCTTGGAGTTAAGATTAGTTAAGATTCGCCTCTTCTCTCACCAGGTTTAGCCCCATCCAAGGGACACGGAGTGTACTCTGCTTCTGAGACGCGGGGTGGGGTGGGGGGCATTTGCCCTCCTCCCCCAAGAGGACATGCCAAAGGAAACAAACAAATATCGTAGATCTCACACAACAACATGTTCCAGCGCCTCATCCTCAAATACATGCTGACAGGAAGGACGCCACATGGACGCCAATAGGTGGCAAGTGCCTCGTAAGCTTCTCTAGCTATGATTGCCATGTCGATGGAGAGCAACACGACAACGCGTAGTTTCGATTGAACTGTCACTTCACCGGCCATTGCATATGGAGTGTGGTGTTCGGAGTGAAGTGGCCAATTGATACGTGCATTTTATATCATCATTTATACAACTTATGTTATCATATTAGAGTGTTATTGGCATTGTTATATCATTGTTTTACATGTTTTAGATGATTTATGAGACTTTCATACAAAGTCCCTATTTTTGGTATTTAATTTCTGGGAGGCAGAAAACCTCTTTTTTCTTGTTTTTAATGTTTCAGGAGCTACAGGGACCCAAATGGAAAAAGGAAAATTGCACAGCTTGTTTTTCATCGGGAGAAAAACAGAGGGAAGAAGATCGAAGGAAGAAGAGCCACGAGGCCCAAAAGAGGGGGGCCCACGTGGCCAGATTCCTTGGCCGCGTGGGGCCCACCAACTTGAGCCTCGGGCACTTCCTCGCTCAAGGCTTTTAACAACACCTTCATCTCGGCCGAAAAGGGACACCCTAATTTTCCCAAGTCCATCCGAGGCCGCGGCGGCGGCGAAACTCCTGATTCCCTCCGAGGGGGATCATATCCTGATGCTCCGGAGCTCCGGAGAAGGGGAAAATCATCGTCATCGTCATCACGTCTCCTCCTTGGCGTGGGAGGAGGCCTCTACATCATCACCATCACCAAGACCAGCACCATTTCCATCATCATCTCCGTGATCCACTCCGTTCCCCTCGTAGTTTGAGAGTTGCTATACCCTACATACTTGTCTTGTGCTCCTATTCATGTTTGTGATTGAGTATTTGTCATTATTTGAAGGTGAAGTTATATTTTCATATTGTGTTGTACCATTTATGCCACTGAATATTATCATGTTTGCACGTTGTGAGTAGTTCCCGTATGTTCCTAAGGGCATAGGATGAATTGGCAATGATTTATATATGACATGTGTTGGTATTTTGTCTAGTGTTTATCTTTTTATGTGATTCTATGATGGTGTTGTGTGAACGTCGACTGCACAACACTTCACCTATATGGGCTCATAGGAGAACACCGTAGTGTAATGAATTGAGAGAGACTTGGGAGGACATGTAAACCTGAGACCGATTCATGAAGTTACATTATGAGGGTATTACTATCGAGGACCTTAGAGTGTAATGCTATGGTGGGACTTTCAGGGCCGGCCCTTGGGGGGTCTGGAGGGGCGGCCGCCCCAGGCCCAAGAATTTTGGGGGCCCTCCACAGGTATATGTATACCCGGCAATGCCGCGCCCGCTTGATGATTTTCGAATATGTTTTTTAGAAAGTATGCATATGAATATTATTTGAATTTAGAAAAGTTTGCGTTTAGGAGATTTTTGAGGTTGTTAAAATTTGTCGCATTGAAATGTATTCAAATTTGTATTCTTTTAATGTTTGCAAGAATGATCAGATTTCGAAGGTATTTGAATTTGTTAAATATGTAAATTTGAAAATTGAGTTGGAATGGTCAAATAAGGGTGGGTTTCCCATAAAATTGTCCAACATTAGGTCAATTTGAATTTTTAAACTTATTTGGTTGGTGTGAAAAATAGTTGACAATTATTTTTGCCTAGCATTTTGATATATTTTTTATATTTTGTTGATGGGTATTTATAGAATTCTTTCCGGTTTTTGTTTTGCTGGGCGCAATTTAAGTTTGGTAACGTGTACATTATTTAAAAATTGTGTAGGTTTAAAATTCATGAAATTGGAAGAATTTTGCGTTTAAAAATTGTTTACATTTTGAATATTGTTCAACTTGGGGTGTTTTTCAGATTCAAATCATTTTACGTTTGTGAAATGATTAGATTCCGAAGATATTTAAGATTTTGGAATATGGAAATCTGAAATTTGATCGTATAGAATTAGAAATCAACATTTTTTCTGTGAGGGTATTTATAGAAATAATTTCATGTTGTAGAAATTGTTCTTAGGAGGAATATTTTTCTTCAAATATCCACCAATCTGAAGTATTTGAACATATTTGTTTTTTGACATAAATAATTAGTATTTATTTTGTCGGAGCATTTTGTTGTGATTTTTGATTTTTTCCGGATGGGAATTTATAGAGGTTCGTCTATTTACTCGATATTAAATAGGTACCATTTTTTTCCTTACCACAGTATGACAAATTTCATATATCTCATTTTTTATTTGTAAGAAAATTATTGAAATGTGAATATTATTTGAATTGGGGAAAATTTGCCAAATATAGGCTAAATTGAATTATTCGAACTATTTTTTGTTTGTCAAAAATAGTGACAATTTTTTGGCTACCATTTTGATATATTTTTATATTTTGTAGATGTGTGTTTGTAGATTTTTTTTTCCATTTTCTGTTTTTTTCTCGGAAAAAGGGCGGGCCCACCCTGACGTCAGGCTGATGTCAGTGGTGGCCACGGCGGCAACGACGACCACAGCGCACGGCGGCGCCGTGCCACAGCGTCCTGAGGCACGCGCGTGCGCGCGGAGGGGGCACGTGGACGCGGGGCGATCGCACGCGGCGGCGCCGCTGTGTTTTTGTCGCCGGAATCGTGGCCGTCGGGCTGCAGAAGCGGCGAAGGACGGCGGGGATTGCGGCGGCGATTGCGGCGCGTGCGCGAAGCTCCGAGGAGTGATTTTCGGCGAGGAGAGAGAGGCAGCGGCGAAGGAGCACGACGCGTGGCTGGATTCAAGGGGGGAGGGCCGGAATGGCCGCATCGAGCATGGCGGTCGACGGCGAACTCGCCGCCGCGCGGGAGGGAGAAAGAGGAGGAGGGGAATTCGCGGACGCTTTTGCAAAAAGGACCTGGAGATTTTCCATAATTGTAAAGAGGTCCTTCGCCTCGTAAAGTTGTGGGGTGTGATTTATTTTTATTTCGTTGGGGGGTCTTTTTTGAAAAATCGAGCGGCGACCGGTGGGCGACCGGCTGGTAACTGGCGACGTGTCGATTTCTGATTGGCAGAAATCTCGCTGCTACAGTAATACTGTAGCATCGCGAGATTTGCTGCGATCTGGGTCGTCCGTTGTTGCGATCGGACAGTCTGCGTTCATCGGCGCGACATGGATGGCGGGAGAGGATGCAAATCTGACGAACTTTTATATATACTAGTCAACGGAGAGCGGCAATGCCGCGCGTGTGTGGGCGAAATTTGAATTTGAAAACGGTTTTCGAATGCCCGGATCTGAAAGGCATCGAAAATTCTAAAGTATTTGAACTTGAAATTTTATTAAATGGTATAAACAATCATCGTTTTTTTGTTTGTGTTAATGTTTAAAAAAATCACATTTGAAAATACCCTATATTCCGCAAAAGTTTTTGGAAAACAGAAAATCAGGAAAAAGAAAGGAAAAAAACAACGCGGCCAGGCCGCCCCACGTGGCGGCCCAACTGGCCACCCAGGCCCGCTGGGCGTCGTGGCGACGTCCCCGGCGGCGTCGCGCCCGTGCGAGGTAGGGCACGCGCCTGGGCGCGTCTGAAGCGGCTGGACGCGGGGCGGCCGCAGGCGGCGGCGCCGCCCCGTTTTGGTCGCAGGGGTGGCCGCGCCGGCGAGCAAACGCGGCGGCGGAACCGAGCTCACGGCGGCGGCGATTCCCGCGCGACGACGGCGTTCCGGCAAGCGGCCGTAGGCGAGGAGGGATAGGGCGCGGCGGCGCACCTTTCTGCGTGCGTCGATTTGAGCTCCGAGGCTCGGAGGGGCGGCGCACCGCGGCGGCATCGCCGCCGATCTCCGGCCGCGCGGGGAGAGAGAGGAGAGGGAAGAGGGAGCGTGGCGACGGTTTTCCACGGAAGCCCCTGACTTTCCGGCAGTTCGCGGATCGGTCCTTGGCGGGGGGTTTTCTATAAAATGGCCAGTGGTTTTCTGCAAAGGCGTGCGCCAAGAATCGTGCGATGCGACGTGGCGAGTTACGATTGGTATAAATTGAACTGCTACAGTGTTTCGCGGGATTAGTTGTGTTCTGGACCGTCGGATGGCGCGATCGGACGGCTGCGGTTTTCCGAGCGACGTGGACGCGGGAGAGGCTGAGGATCTGTCCTACTTTTATATATATCTCTACTACTCCCTCCATTTTTTAATATAAGATGTTTTAGGTGGTACACATGTTGTCTATATCCACACTAAAATGAGTGAACATACATACAAAAATGTGTCCACATATATTTGTGTGCATGTGCATGTGGACAAAAGCTAAAACATCTTATATTAAAAAAACGGAGGGAGTATATAATATCGTTAAAGGTGATGGTTGGCGGCGGTACGTCAAAGAGAACAAGCAAAAACCATGTTTACGTTCCAATCCAGTTCGATAGACAGTTCCAATCCAGTTCTGATGGGCTCGATAACAAAAAGAAGTTCCAATCGAGTTCGGTTTCTCTCCCCACGGAGACCCGATCACGTATCTTAAATATCTCTCTATACAAAAGGAAAGGAAAAGAAAATGTACCGATCGGTACGTGGGTGTCCGGATCGGTAGCTAGCGTGCGTGTCGGATCCAAATACCGACGCGTTAGATTTGTTTCTTCAAAAAGAACCCACCGACTCAATCCCGGCTCAATCCTATTGCTCTTGCTGCTGCCAGTGTCCGTTTGATGAAAAAAATTACCTGTCTTCAAAACGCATGCTCGATTCCTTTGTTAAATCGGATTATGTATGTATAACACCTGACGTACGTCGGCAGGACTCAAACGAGTTCATGTGTGTTCAAATACAAGCTATTCCTTACCCGCAAAATAAAAATAAAAATACAAGCTATCCTATTAATGGGCAGATGCCATATGGCGAACGGAAGGGCAGACCAGGTAGTACAAGAGCTTTGTTGTAGTACTGCAACCGATCGTATCACCAAAATGATCCGACATCTTAGCTGCTTAAGGGTTGCTAAGAATTAGGTAACAAGAGCAAAAGTCCATATATATATATATATATATATATATATATATATATATATATATATATATATATAAAATTTAAAACCACAATTCTACAAATAATGAGCGTTTCCATAAGCATTTCACGAATTCTATAAAACTCTAGAAGGTCCATTTACTAAAAAAATAGTAGTTTGATTAATATGTCTATTAGATCTAAAGTATACAGTAATTATAATTTCACTTCAGATACAACGGAGGTATAATCAGATGTTTTACCCCGATAACTACATATAAGTGGAAGAAATGCATGCCCTAATAGTATAACAAAGGTACACTCAAATTAAATCTATGCAATGAGATTGTCCATGACGTAGATAAGAAGTGAAATATAATAGACAAGACAAGCATAGCGAAAAACAAAACAAAATATGGTTATAGTGCCGGAGATGGCAAAAAAGTGAGAGAGAGAATATTTTCAAAATATAAGTAATTTTACAACAGGGTCAATTGGGCATTTCCAGTTGTACCAATATACTATGTCAACCTAAATAATAGGCATGAATGGCAGGAAAACGCTGATTTGGAGGATATATACAACTGAACAGTTCGATCATCGTTCTCAAAGCTCAACAGTGTCCGTGTTATCGGAATATCACACACTTTGATCACTTTTATAAAATAATATGATTTTTAAATTAACATGTGCATTTATAAAGTGTCCCGTAGCAACGCACGGGCATTTAGCTAGTATATAGCTAATATAGCTATAGCTATATGGCATGTGGAAAAAATAAAAGGCAAAGGCAAATGGCCTATTCTGTTTTACGTGCTAGCAGTTGGGCTGGCTGGGCCTTCTGTCTCCGCTCTACTGTGCCCTCGTTTCCGCAAGAGGCTCTCGATCGCCAGGCCATGCGAACTCGAGATCGAGTTAGTGTCCGTACTAGCCAAGGACAGATCGCTAGATTAGATTTTCCTAACAGTTCGCTGCGTGCTCGTCCAATCAAAAAACAACAGCATGATCTCCCGTCGCGGCGTCTCCTCTGGCCTTCAGCCTTTCACCGATCTAATCTCGAGTCCCGTCTCTCGTCCGTTGTTCGCTCCCAGGCCCGGTTCCGTGATTGATTCCCGTATTTCTAAACATCCAAGCGCCGTGCCGCCGAAATTAGGTATATTGATTAGTTAAATTTGATGTTCTCTAATTTTGAAGTATAGTTGGCTTATGCCCTAATCTTGATTAGTAATTCTTTTTTATTTTCAGCGAAATCTTCTTACATGGGACTTGAAAATGTCAAAACTAGTTGACGCTTGTTCTTGCAAAGTAATGTTAATTTAGAAGATGAGATCCGTATTGAAGACAATGTTGACATCAACGCGGAAAACAACAATGTGAGTGATCATGAAGAAGTAGTTCATTCATCTCCTAGAAAATTTGCTAGTGTTGATAAGAAATCAGTTCATGTTGATATTTATGACTCGGCGAATTGGGTTAGTCTTGAATCGTTTGTCGTGGTTTTTGCGTGTAAGGTCACATAAATTTGTGTCCCATTTCCCTCGTTTGATCTATATTTCTCAAACATACTTATATGTTTGATTATTTGTATTTGTGCTAAGGGTCCAAAATTTTAGTTTCGCCCTAGGCACCTAAAATGTCAGGACCGGCCCTGGGGACTTTATGTCTTAATAATTCTTGTGCAGTCATTTACTTAGCCACATGATCCATCATAAGGGGTTTAGTTTATTTATTTAGCTATACCTAACAATGGCTCCGTCCAAAGAAGATTAAAACTTTACAAGATATTCAACGTGTTGTTTAATAAATCTCTATGCCTAGCAATATCCATGCCGCTCTCGGGAACGTTTTCCACATATAAGTTACACATCACTTGATCTTGTCCTCTTGCCACATAGAGCATTGGGCTTTCTCTCTTTGAGAGGTTTTACTTGCTACCATTTATATTCTGCATTTTTACTTTCTTGCAACTATACAACAAAAAAATTCAAAAACACTTGCATCTTTTATTATTTTATTTATCATTCTTGCTAACCAATACGTTCAGCTCCTCGTGGGTTCGACAACCTTTTCTAATCGAAAGGTACTACAATTGATCTCGAGAGGTACCCCATTTGATGCTCTTGATGACGCTTCTATTACTTGCAATGACTGAAAAGTTTGAACTTGCTTAGTGGCCCGAGTTAAGTAGCCATGGTGTAGGTACTCGTATTCACGGGGCATGAGGTTTTCAACCATGAGTTGGTCAAGCATATGGGTCATAATAGGGAACACCAAATGATTTGTTAAAAACGAGAGCAAGGTTGTAAGCACAATGATTTCACTAGTCAACAAAAGAAAGAATCAAAAGATCTCAAAAATCTTGATATGATTCAATCAATAGCGATGCAAAAACCTTTGTTTATTCCTAAAGTTGAGCAAACTCATCCAAGTATTGACACTACATGTTTTTTCTCTTGCAGCAAATATAAATGCTTTAACATTGATTAGATATACCTTTGCTAGCATTTTGTTATTTGTTATCGAAGTTATGTTTTGCATGCTTGTTGGTATTAAGCGGTGTTACATATGCTATGCAAAGTTCTTGTCAAAGTCTTTTCATCGCTTCTGCACTATGTTTGAGTTGTTCGAGGACAAACAACGAGCTAAGCTTGGGAGAGTTGATGCATCCAACATGCATCTACTTTTCCAAGAACTTTGCTTCATAATTTGTTCTGGAATCTTACCATATTTGAACAAAACTGCTGAATTTGACGTTGGTTTTAGCAAAGTCTCCTTTCTGGCTATTTTTGCAGGAAATAAAATCAGGAAAAAATGCCACGTCATTTTTTATGGAAAAGGAGGACAACGTGCAAAGGATGGACACGAGGGAGCGCCGGAGGGCCAAAAGAGTGGGCCCCACGCGGCCCCTGTATGTGGCCGCGTGGGCCCACCCAAATTGGGCCTCGGGCACCGCCTCGCCTCCGGTCTTCGACGTACCCCTTCATATATACGAAAAAACGCGTGCCCTAGGAGGAGAGGAATTTTTGCGAAACACACCGCCGCCGCCACCACGATCTTCGTTTCGGGGACAGATTGATCCCGGATTTCTCCCCCGGTGGAGCGATCCGGAGGCCGTCTTCACCGCCATCTTCACCGCCTTCATCTCCATCGACCATGAGCTCCTTCACCATCACCATGTGTGAGTAGTCCGCTGTAGGCACATGAGGTGGATGGGGATAGGATGAGATTGATCATGTAATGCTACCCGTTGTTCGAGATTTTTAGGCGTTTATCCCGAGGATACTTTTGTATTGTGTTGATGCACTTATGCTATGTTTAATGCTTGCTACTAGGGCCTGAGTGGCATGATTTCAGTACTGAACTTATTTTGCCTTATCATATAATTGAGTTTGGTATTTATCTGCAAAGTGTATCACCTGCTATTATGTTGAACCTGCGAACCCTAAAAGTGACATATAGGGAAAACAAGGGGGAGATGTTTTAGTTTGAGGATTATATGTGTTCATGAAGTGTTAATGCATTGCTCCGGTCTATTCAAAAGGGTAGACCTTAATTACCTGTAGTTCCAAATTGGCCCCGGTCAAATGGGCAGGCAGGACAATAGATGTTGTGCAAATTCTCTTGGTTAGTACGCACAACTAATTATGGAACACATACCTACATATATCGGAGTTAGAGATACGTCTCATTGGTAGCTATATATTATTATATGATCAATCTTATTCATGCAACACCCCGCTGTCACCTCATGCCTACGTTTTAAATCTCTGAGTTGCACTTTCACTTTTCCGGTGAAAACTGGGAAACACTTGTTTACTGCTGCTGTTCCATTTGCTACTTGAATCATACTACTGCCATCACTATTACTGCTGCAAGTTATTGATATACAGGTATGGTTGTGAGTGACGCCTCAATTGCCAAAGTCTTATTGATATTCTTGTGTTCCCATCGTGTCGAACTATAAATTTGGGTAATACTTCCCAACGAAGATTTCAGTGATCCCCTACACTTGTGGGCGTCAAGACATTTTCTGGCGTAGTTGCCGGGGAACCTAGCTCTATCGGTAAGACAACTTGTTATCATAATGACTTATCTGTGTTATTTGGGAAAGATGAAATCCACCAACGCTATTATTTCTTAAAGTTGTTTCCTTTTACTTTGGGAGGAAGTGCTAAAACTTGGTATAATCGTTTAGAACCTAGATGTATTACTAGCAAGGAAGAATGTTTGCAGGTATTCTATAATAAATATTTCCCTGCTGATAAGATTCATGGTCTAACTATTGAGATTAGCAACTTTTCACAGAAAGAGAAGGAGGATTTACCCCAAGCTTGGGGGAGGTATAGTAAGATGGTTAGGAAATGTCCTACCCATGGCTTCAAGAGTAATGAAGTACTTGATATATTTTACAATGGACTAACTGAAAACACCAGAGGCTATCTTGATGCTATTGCAGGCAATGTTTTCAGGGAAAGAACCGTTGACGAAGCAACTTAGCTATTGGAGACTATCCCAAGAAATTATGAAGACTGGAATATTGAAGAGATATTTCCGGAGAAGAAAGGAGGCATGCTCAAATTAGACAAAGATACAATGAAAGAAGCTTCCAAGGCCATTAAAGAGAAGGGAATTAAAACCTCTCATCTCAAGGAATTATCTGAAATGGGTATTAAACTTCCTGATGATCAACCATGTTTTCCAATTCAAGTCAACGCTATTAGCCCCACGAAAGGTAATGCAAAGGTAACATCTCCTATTGATGTATCTTACAAGAATGATTTTTCTTATCGCCACAATCCTGAGGAGCATAATATTAGAATGATTATTATGGAGAACTCTCACAAAATTAAATCTCTTCGTGAAAGTTTACATGCTAGTGTGGGAGAAGTAAAAAAGAATTGTTAAACACTGTGAGATGATGAATAATCAAGTTGAACAAATGGTTTCTCTTCAAAATCAATTGTATGAAAGTCTTATTGTGAAGAAACAGGTTTGTGGAGTTAATACTAGGGGAGGTGCAAGTACTCAGGATCCTGACTATCCTGAAGACCATCCCAAGAGGAAAGAGCAAGAGGCTCGAAAGAAGAAACTTTCTGCAAGCAAATCTCCCAATGGAAACCAAGATAATGATGATTCTGAAGAACAAGATAATGATACTACGATTTCTGATGCTGAGACTGAAGATAATAATAATGAAGAAGAGGAAACACCTCTACTCGAAGAAGAACCACATGAGGATGAAAATAATGAAGAGACCAAACCCAATGATAAAGAAAACCCACAACCATCTATTGAGAAGAACAAGAAGAAGAACCATCCAAATCCACAAAAAGGCAAAGAGAGGGATCCATGGGTACAAAGACCCATACCATATCCTCAAGAGGTAATAAAAACTTTAGATGATGCTAAATTTGAGAAATTCTTTGAGTTGATTAAATCTTCGTGTTTGCAAATTCCTCTTGTTGATGCTATTAAAATTCCTCCATATTCAAAATACATGAAAGATATCGTCACTAATAAAAGAAAGATTCCTACTGATGCAATTACTTCTATGCTTGCTGATTATTCCTTTAAGGGGAAAATGCCTGAAAAGCGTGGAGATCCTGGTATTCCAACTATTCCTTGTCATATTAAAGAAACTTATGTGAAATATGCGTTATGTGATTTAGGAGTTGGTGTGAGTGTTATGCCTTTCTCTCTATGTAAGAAACTTAACCTAAACAAATTGGTTCCAACTGAAGTTTCATTACAAATGGCTGATAAATCAACTGATGTGCCTATTGGAATATGTGAGGATGTTCCTATCTCTATTGCTAATGTGTTAATTCCTACAAACTTTGTTATATTAGAAATGCCTGAGGATGATAATCTATCTATTATTCTTGGAAGACCCTTTTTAAACAATGCAGGAGCTGTTATAAATTGCACTGAGAGTAAAGTGACATTTAATGTCAAAGGAAATGAGCATACTATTTATTTCCCCAAGAAGAAAATTGTTGCAATGGTAAGCCAAAGTGTGAATTCCATTAAAAGAAATACTCTTATCGTTGGAAGCTTTGAAATTCCATTACCACCTCCTGAACCAAAATATGCTATCATGATGGTTGGAACTATTCAAATCAAATATGAGGTGTCTTGAAATCTTTCTTTATATTTATGAATAAAGAATCATTTGTTATATCTTTTACATATTATTATTGGGACTTGATCAACCTCATTACTAATGTGAAAATGATGCAAACTTGATTCCCATAAAATTTTCATTGCATCTTAACTTTGTTTATCTTAGAATTTTAGAGTATTTGCATGGACATAATTATTTCTAAGTTCAGAAATTCCAGAATATGAAGTTTGAAAAATTCTGTTCAGAAAAGTTTCTCGAAAAATTCCAGAAAAATTAGGAGGTAAGTTATTCTACTGGAGGAACTAACAGCCAAAAGGGGGACACCAGAGGGCCATCAGGGCCCAGAATAGGGTGTCCCACGCAGCCACTGTACCTGGCCGTGTGGGACCCTCTACTTTGGCCCACAGAGGGAGTTAGGTGAGGGGTAGATGCTCATCTCCTTCCCCTCGACAGAAAACCAGCCCCATGTATTTTTCCCAAATTTTCCCGTGCTCCTTTCCTGCTATCCTCGGATCTCTAAGTTTAGAGCAGATTTTTCAAATCTGTTTGGTGGGATTGCTCCTTGGTATGTGACTCCTCCACCCATCCAATTATTTTTTGTTCTTGTGCATCATGTATGAAGTATTTTGCTGCATTTGGTGTCACTTATTATGCTTGGGAAATCCATATATTTAAGTTTTCTAGTTGATATTGATACATGATATTGATGTGGAGACTAGTTATGGATGGCTCAATGTTGTTTTAGAGTGTTGCATCTGTCGGCCCAATGGAAACTGGGGTGTCATGGGCTGGCCTTTTCTGACCCGAGACACTCAGTCGCAGAATACGACTAAGGACCGGGCGGTGATGCCTGGCGAGCCCCGCGAGGGCCTCCGCCTCGCGGGAGCTCCAACATTGGAGAAAGTGACAAAGTCCCCATGTCCAAGGGACGACCTCAAGGGGTTTTCTCCTCCCGAGGCGACGGAGCACTCGAAGTGCTTGGCGAGATCCTGCCATCCTGGCAGGGCGCACATGGGCCCTGCGCTCTGCAGCAGGGTGACGCGCGCGTCGCAGGGTGACGCGCGCGTCTGCGCGTAGTGACGAAGAAGCCGCAGTTGCCATTCCCGTGCTTAAAGGAGGGCGACAATGCTGCCCCAAGCAAAGCGGATTACCAAACATGCCATCTTGGTGCTAAGGGGACAACCTGCCGCTCTGCTCGAACAACGACGTCACCAGGACAGCCCCATGGATCTCTGGAGCGTCGGCCATTGCCCAGGCCGGATGGTGGCAGGACCTGCCGAAGACCAGCAAGACCAGCACGGTGGACCGTGTCTACGGCAGCCCGGACTAGAGGTGCGCCGCTCTCCTACACCGGCACCATTGTGGAACCCTAGCTTCCATCCCCGCGCCTATAAAAGGAGGAGTACCACTGGGGAAAGGGATCGATCATTCTTCACCCAAGACTACTAGCCCACACAGAGAAGAGAGCTCCTGCTCCAGACACCATTGTTGTAAGCTTTGCCCTCGGCAAGCAACTCTGTACTGTAACCTCTCGAAGCAGTGCAATACAACACAGCAGGAAGTAGGGTCTTTACTCCTCAAGGAGGGCCTGAACCTGGGTACGAGCTCGTGTCCATCTCTGCCGTGATGCGTTCCTTCAAGCTCGTCGAGCTTGGTCGCCGAGGTTGACGAGAGTTCGTTAAGTGTTGTGTTCAGCCTCTTACGATTTGGCGTGCCAGGTAGGGGGTTGAGGCATGCTTTTCAACCTCCTCTTCGACCTCTCCGGCACCATGGCTCAAACTCGAGCTGAGCGTCTTGCACGACACATGAATGCCAACGGTAGGGCCACCACCGAGCCCGCTTCAGGCCGCAACCCGCGTGGCCGCCCCCGCGCCAACCGCGTTGTGCGCAACGATGGCCCCGAACCCATGTCGAGGAGCCAGAGGACGAGAACGTCGACGAGGAAGCCTCTTCTCTGCACCCTTCCAGAGACCAGGGGCTTCGTCGCAGAGCCGGGCCGCGCCGAGCCCAAGCGCCGCACTGTTTATGGCGCAAGAGCTTCTACGCTACCGCCCCACCAAAGAAGGCCATGCCAACTGGCTGGCGCGCATCACCGAGCTCGTGCACGCCGCCGGCGTCCCCGCGGCTCCGGCCGCCTCGCCCTTAGTGGTGCGCCACTCCGGGCGCGCAGGAGATCCCGCACCAGGTGTCGTGGATTTGTCACATCAGGTGTCATTAGGGGTGTAAACGGATAGGATAATTTCCGTACCTAATCCGTCGCCGAATCCGTTTTAAAGAATCCATATCCGGTTCCAAAGAATTTGCCGGATAAGGATATCCGATTCCGAACTAAACACCCGGATACGGTATAGGATATGGTATGAAAAATAGCATCCGGATATGGATTATCCGAATATTAATTAGGATTATCCGATGGTTATAATCCGAATAATCCGATTTTCTACCGAAATGTCTAAACTAATAGAGCACAATTTGTATTTAGTGAGTTGTGGAGCTCATTTGTTGAACAACGACTCCCTTGCATGGTCATTCTACATATTATGGAGTATAACTTTGTTAGATTATTATGTTGTTGAGCTATTATTTTTGGTTATGTGGCTTGATGATATACATTGCGCATACCGATCCGACTAATTTTCTTTCCGCCCCGAATCCGCTCCGTTTCCGTTCCGAATCCGTGATTATATCTATCCGCCCCCGAATCCGCAACCGTTCATTATCCGATCCGATCCGAATCCGAGAAAAAAATATGGTAAAGGATATGGTAGAGGCAAAATCCGATCCGATCCGATCCGTTTACACCCCTAGGTGTCATGGATGACTTCGTAGGTGTGGGATTACGCGAGTCAAGCATCTCCGAGCTTGGGATCGCAGGAACAAAGATCAACACAGATTTACCCAGGTTCGGCCCCCTCAATGTGAGGTAAAAGACCTACTTCCTGCCTACCCTAGATTGGTATTGATATGATAATCGAGGTGTTACAATGGAGGCGATCCGATCTAGTACTCGCCGTATGAGCTAGGGTTTAAGGGCCTCTTTTCTAAGTCCTACGAGTCCTCTTTATATACATAGAGGCTCGTCAGGTTATGAAGGAAACTTCCCCCTCAAGGAATATATTAACTGGGACCTATCCGGAGACTGGCTCGCCTCTGTGCCTTCTAGATTCTTCTCCTTGTGGCGGTTTGATGTTGGGCTTGATCCCATGTGGGCTTTTGTCCGTGCGAGTAAAGTAAGTCGCACTAGGCCGCGGGTTAATCCAGAAAGTATTCCCCCGACATTAGCCCCCAAGTTTAGCTTGGATTTCGAGTGAAGGCTTCTTTGTCTTAACAAACCCTGAGCCGCGCACATGAATTATCCCAGCTGAACACCAATTTTCATATTTCCAATCTGCGACTTATAACTCTTCTTGGCGGTCAAGAGCACGACTTAACCTGCCTTGACGGTTGATTTTCAGATCTAAACGTCTTCCGCGTCTGGGCTATTTACCTGGCTCATCGTTTTTCCAGCGTTCTGCATCAAGACTTGTATTACGCATCCGCTGTTCCTTTCCGCCGCCTCCAATCCCGCTTCTCGTACTCACAATCCTTTGGTGAAGATCTCCATCAATCTGAGAAAATGTCTCGCCGCAAGTGCAACTGGAAGGCTCGTGGATCGACGAGGATTTCCTGGAATCCCTAACTGCACGCGGCCTTCTTCCACCAAAAGATCAATGCGAATGGCGAGCGGCTGGTGAGGAGGTAATTCCCAACCCTCGACCAGGAGAAGTAGTGGTATTCGCGGAGCACATCGAGCGCGGGTTCAAGCCCCCAGGCTCCCTCTTCTTCCGCTCCTTGATGCAGCGGTTAGGCCTCCGTTTTCATGAATTGGTCCAAATTCAATGCTCAAGTGAGTAATTTCCACGTCCTTTGCGAAGATTACCTGGGTATCCCTCCCTCAGTAGATTTCTGGCTTGCTCTTTTCAATTGCAATAGCCAAAGGGAAACCACAGATGGTCCCTTTCTCCAATGCGGCGCCATTTCCTTCCAACGCCGTAGGGGTAGTATTTTCCCAAAACTAGCCCTTGCCAACAAAATTAAGGGTTGGCAAAGAACATTCTTCTATTGCAAAACACTTCTCCTGAGGGTGAAATTCCTCTTCCTCTTTGGTCTCCTCTTCCCTTCGAGGCTACCGATGCTCTGTCTTCTAAATCTGATCCTTCTTCGTTGCCCTTTATCGAATCCCTTTTGGACAAGGTGAGGGCGCTGACACTCCATGGTCTCACTGGATTAGATCTCATATCTTGCTGGACTAAATGGCGAATTCAGCCTGTGAGTCGCCGCTCGCGACTTATGATAGATTTCACTTGTCATGCAAACGATGTCGACCGTACTTGCCCTGAAGATTGGGACAAGGGGAATGGATAAATTTCATTCGCCGAGTGACGGCGAGGATATCGACTCATACGATAACGTCGGGCTTGCTCCCTTCTGGGCTGAGCACAAGCCTTTTGTGGTAATGTTTACTTGTAACTTGTTTCCTCCAAGATTCCTTCTCCAAAATTAATTATTTCTGACCCGAGCTCCTTTTCAGATCGACCCCTATTTCTGGGTTCTTCCCTCAGAGGACGCCGACTCGAACCAAGAAGCCGCGGCTGAGTCGTCAAAGCAAGCCGCAGCCCTTGGCAAGGATACATTATGCACGATATTGTCTCCGAGCCTGAGGGTAGCGCTTCTGAAGAGGAGCAACAAATGGCCAGCGCCTTCTGTCCACAATTCCAAGGACACCTTTCTTGGAACTTCCTGAGGTGCCTCGCAGGTCCTCAAAACGTTTTTCATGAGAGCTCAGAAGACCCCGCGCAACCTGAGAAACGCCGCAAAGCCTTGGCGCTACTGATAGAAACAAGAACTGCCAAATCTTTAAAACTTGCTGATCCTGACAAGACCGCTTTCTCTTCCGAGGCTGTTGCAAAGAACTGCTTCTCAATGAGCTCGGGTAGTTGTTTGCGACTTTCTCCTTTTCCTTTTGTGCTTGCGTATTTTTGGCAAGGAATTGCTGATCACCACTTCTTTTCATACTCTGTAGGTTCAGATTTGCAAGGTTTATCTTCTCCTTCCTCTGGTTGCCTGATGAAGAGTATCCGTATCGCCTCTGGGTATGGTTCGCCTTCTTTTCAATGTTACGGCTCTGCTGGGTCGGCTTATTAATCCATCAATATTTTGCAGGGCCATGCTTGAAGAGGATACCAAGTCTAATTCTCATACCGCTTCTTCTCAGCCAGCTATGAGCGAGGATGATGCTGCTGATGAAAACGTGGGAAACAGTGATGGTGCGACTCATCCAAGGCCATCCCTGGAGGAAGGTATTGCTGATGCGGCTCCTGCCACGACTCCAGTCGCAGCTCCATCCGCAACTCCTGCTGTTGGTAGGGTATCTACTGAAATAGAATTCCAGCTCCAGGAAATAGTTCCAAGTCAATTGCGGATGCCATAATTGCTGCTGGAGATAAGCATGCTGCTCTGCTGCGCGGCCTAGTTGAGCAATTTTCTTCAAGTCGCCAGGTACATATACCGTAGCCCCCAAGGATCAAAACCTTGTGTCATTGCACGGGGTGTTGATTCTTTTCTTGGCTCCAAATCTCGAGCCCCCAAGTTCCTGGATAGTTTACCCATGCATTTTGCTCTGTTTATTTTCAGCTTGAACTGTCCTTGCTTGATGCTTCTGGCTCAATAAAGGGTAAAGGCATTTCCATAGATCAGCCTGAAGTGATGCAGTCTCCCCTGGAGCAGCATAATGAGGTCATTAGGGACCAGGCTCAGGAAATAAAATCTCTCAAAGGTCAACTCGACTCCTGTGAAGAGCAATTTAAAGAACTTGAAGCAGATATGCGGCAGCGACTCATGGAGAAAGACGAAGTCATTAATCTTTGCGAGAAGGGCTGACTCTTAAATCTGAATTGATTGATCGTCTGAAGGAGACCACGCAAAGGAACTCGCCGCGCGAGATGAAAAATATAACTCGCTGTTCAAAGCCTTTGAGGGTTTTGGCTCCATCGTCAAATCAGCCATCCTGCAGCTTGCTGGTTCGTCTTTATTCCTTTAATCATATATTTTGGGTAGCCAACGTGAGTCGCTGACTTGTTTCTTGTCTTTTCTTTCTTGACATAGGGCCTGAGGCCCCAGTGTCCCGCTCCAACTTGAAGGATCAACTGGTATATCTGTCAGACTCATCAGCGCTTCTTAAAGGTTACCAAGGAAGTTATGACGGTAATCTCTCCTGCGACTGATGGCCCAACATCTTGCGAGTATTGGATAAATAAACTGCTCAAGGCTCCGCATTATGTCTCTGATTGGAAACGATCCTCTGCTCGCACCGGAGCCGCGCATGTCTTGACATTGCTCCGAGCATATTATCCAGAAATAGATGTTGGCAAGATTGCTCGCCACGGCCGGCGATGAGCGCGGATGATACTGAACTGCCAATAAGCGAATACTTCGACATCTGGAAAGGGATGCGCGGTATGCCACAAAATTTGTTGATAATTTAGACTTGGGCACTTATCTCGAAAAATTCAATCTTGATGGGAGCAAGGTGCCAAAGGAAAAGTCCACAGGAGCTGAGTCATCCGGGCTACTACTCCATCAACAGGATCTGGTGGCCCTTCTGCCTCGTCTGGCGGCGCCCTGATTATTAGGGCACCTGCGACTGCAACCGCGAGACAAGCCGCGCCAATTCCCGCTCCTGTAGCTCGGAAGAAAAAATAAATATGTGGGACATGCCCGTTAGTCTGTAAGACATTCATGTATTATAAACAGTATTTTGGTGACCTATAAGCAGGTTCTTTTCATGATAATTCCATTAAGTAGACGCTCGCGCGGCTCAGTATTTCCTAGGAACATGTGTGTTCAGGGTCGAGAGCGGCCATGATAGGCAATCAAGCTCGATTGACGCCACACCCCAGTACTTTGGCCGCATAATGCAAGACGCTTCTAGCTTAAGGATTGCCACTCGTTTGGCAAAATTTGAGGTGCGATTGGTACTCGCGATGCTCGTAAGGAGCCCTCAAGGGTCAGTGATATATGAAATTCAAAAGACTCAGCGACTCAATGATAGTTGAGGCGAAACGACAAGCCCTTGAATGTCAAGGGTGCCGGCTTTATTTCATAATCACTCGATTTTTACAGGGTGTTACAGGATGATGCAGGCCCTTTAATGCGGTTTTCTGTTCCCCGCAGGCCATGCATACTTGATACTCATCGCACTTAGTTGCGAATTAATACTCCTAACGGAGTGGGTTGAACACCTGATTGGTTCAATTTTGAGTCGCTAAAAGCGACTCGGGTCGAGCATGATAGCTCCGATGTGTGTTTCATGTTGAAGCAGAGAGCAAGTTTGTTAGGAGATTAGCCGCACTGAGCTGCGACTTATGTTGAGTTGAGTCTGCTTTGTAAGGACTCACGATAACTGAACCTCTTTGGCTGGGGTTGTTGATCGAGGCTGGGTCTATGCATATGCGCCATTTCTTGTCTTCTTTTTGTATCAAAGCGACCTCTGGGGCATTATCTTGCTGATGCGCGACTTCTCGGTGGGAATTTACCATCCGGTGGCTGCATCCTGTTGGCCGCTCCGCGGTACCTCCAACGCGACTCGTTTTGAGCTGCGATTACCGATCTGCGACTGATATCCGTGTGAGGAGTTGGCGATGCAAGCTTCTTCTGCGAGTGCTGAGCCTGCGTTCTCGCATTCTAACGCTCTCTGCCTGTCTCCATATATTGTAATAACACCGTTTGGTCCCGGTATCTTTAACTGTAGGTAGACGTAGCAGGGGCGGGCGGTGAATTTGACATAGGCTTCTCTTCCAAAGATCGCATGATATGAGCTCTTGACTGCTACAACCTCAAAGTCTAGGAGCTCTGTGCGGAAGTTCCGCTCTGTCCCAAAGCTAACTTCAAGGGTTATCTTTCCGATTGGTCGCGTAACAGCTCCTGGGATTATGCCTTGAATTTCTTTCCTGGATGGTCGCAGCCGCGACTCGGGTATATTCATTCTTCGGAGCGTGTCTTGATATAGGATGTTTACTCTTCCTCCTCCGTCCATTAGGACCTTACTTAACTTGTATCCCGCGACTTCAGGCGTGACCACAAGAGCTGGCTGTCCTGGATCTTTACTTCTGGGGGTGATCGTCGCGACTCCAAATAACCGATCGCTCTGTCCAACGACGGTACCTTTCTGGCGTTGAAATCTGGCCACGCCTCCGGCTTCCATCCGTTGTTTGTACTTCCACTGTATGAAACTGTCCTATGTTCTTCTAGGTAAAACGTCAGGCCCTTGATGAGAGCTAGATTTATTCTTGTGCATTGATCCACTGCGAGCCGCATCTGGCGTGTCGCCTTCTTTCCACCTCCGGTAATAATGACATTGCGCCTTTGTGTGACTCGCTGGCCTGCCATCTCTCCTGCGATGTAAGTCGCAGGGAACGTCAAAGATCCCCTTGCAGTTATTAGGGAATGAGGCCTTATCACTTCCTTGCTCCTTCATCTGGTGCGCATGTTCAGTTTGCGCGACTTGCAATTTCTCTGTTGGGTTCTGTGATAAGCCGCCTGTCCCCTTATCTGTCTTTGCGTACTTGTCAGCTGTTGCCAAAAGCTGGTCGAAACTATCAATCTTGTGCTCAGCGCGACTTAACTTGTGCACCAGCGGCTCAAATCTACAGTTCTTCCTCATAGCTTGTATTGCAGACTGTACTGTTAAGTTCTTGGCGGAGCCAAGGATCTCCGCGACTCTCTTGATCCAGTCGCCGCTTGATTCGTCCTCCTTTTGAACGCATTGTCTAAGGTTTTTCATGTCTTCTGTTTGGAATCTGTTGATGAACTTGTCCTTCAAGTCTTCCCATGTGCTTATTGATTTTGATGGCAGCTTTAACAGCCAATCCCTGGCTTCTCCCTGTATTGCCAAGTGGAAATATTTCGCACGCACTTCCTGAGTTACATCAGTCCCTGTCATGCTTGCCTCAATCTTCTATCCATAAGGCAGGGTCTTGGTCACTGTGATAGGTGGTGACTCGCTGCGACTCACCGAAGTTCGGGGGGAAACGAGTGAGCCGTATTTCCTCTCCAAAACATGCTGGTCCTTTCAATAATGAATAGGAGTTTACTGGCGCTGAATCTTCATCTGAGTCAGTTTCAATCTGGGCTGGCTGAGTCGCCCGGACGTCTGTGACTCGCCTTCTATCTTCTTTTCTTTTTCCAATGATACCTGCAAACCTGCTAGCTGGTTGACCACTTCTTCGACGCTGCACTTTTCTCCTCCCATGATACCTCGTGTTGCGGCTCATTGGGCGTGACTCCATACATATTTGCTTGTTGTAAGGCAGCGGTTTGCAGTAGATCGATCGCATGGCGAGCTTCCTTATCAGCTCGTGTGTCTCCAACCGGTGCTATCCTCGACAATATTCCTATCGCGGCATGCACGTTGCTCTCGGGTCGCCGTGGAACTGGTTTCATCTCTCCTCTGTCCGTCTTGATCTGATGCTTTTGCTGCCAACGACGGAGTCGCCAATCTTCTTCTTGGAGTTTCTTGCGCTCAGACGTCGTCTTGGTCCAGACCGCCTGATGCTTTTGCTGCCAGCGACGGAGTCGTCGATCCTCTTCTTGGAGTTTTTCGCGCTCAGCCGCGAGTCTTTGCGCCTCTTCATAGAGTTCCGTCCTGATAGCTTCAATTTATTCAATCTTGAGGTCTCCTTCCTGATTTGGTAGAGATCCCCAAACAGGTCTTGTCGGAACGGGGATGGGTAGTTTTGCTGTAGCTTGCTGCAGTTCCTCCAACGCGCGACCCTGACCGGCCGTAGTTCCTCCCCCGACTCGCTTCCTTGAGTCGCATCTATAGGTCTGCGACTGACGGATCCGACGAAAACTTTCACTGATCCGATGGGAACAATGTATCCAAACTCGATGTGATCCGCCTCGGGTCCCCACTCTGAGTCGTCGATGAAGGGGACTCCATTGATGTCTTCAACTTGGCCGATGGCGATGTCCTTGAAGCCTGATTTCGATCCTGCGCGGAACGTGACGCTTTTGTCCGCAGGCCCCACGGTGGGCGCCAACTGTCGTGGGTTTGTCATGTCAGGTGTCATGGATGACTTGGGATCACAGGAACAAACATCAACACAGATTTCCCCAGGTTCGGCCCCTCAATATGAGGTAAAAGACCTACTTCCTGCCTACCCTAGATTGGTATTGATATGATAATTGAGGTGTTACAATGGAGGCGATCCGATCTGGTACTCGCCGTATGAGCTAGGGTTTAAGGGCCTCTTCTCTAAGTCCTGCGAGTCCTCTTTATATACACAGAGGCTCGTCAGGTTACAAAGGAAACTTCCCCCTCAAGGAATATATTAACTGGGACCTATCCGGAGACTGGCTCGCCTCTGTGCCTTCTAGATTCTTCTCCTTGTGGCGGTTTGATGTTGGGCTTGATCCCATGTGGGCTTTTGTCCGTGCGAGTAAAGTAAGTCGTACTGGGCCGCGGGTTAATCCAGAAAGTATTCCCCCGACACTAGGCGCTCCTCCACCTCCCCCGCCTCCACCGCCCCCACCACCAGCGGGAGACCACTGCACCCCGTCTCATGCCTCCTCTCCGCGTGATTGCCAAATCGCGGTGAAGGCGGCCCCAGACCTGCGGGTGGAGATCAAGCACCAGAAGGAGTGCTACAACCGAATCGTCGATGATATCGCCACTGCAGGGCACCAATATCGCAACGCGAATGCCGCCGTCATGACATATGCCATGGGCTGCGCTGCCTTTACGAAGAAGCTGCGCAAGGTCGCCTGGCCATACAAGTTCAAGCCGGACCTACCTCCGCGCTACGACGGCCGAACCAATCCTCTGGAGTTCCTGCAACTCTATACCGTGGCCATTCAGGCTGCGGGAGGCGACGACAAGGTCATGGCCAATTGGTTTTCCATGGCCCTCTAGGACTCAGCGCTCTCCTGGACGATGAACCTCCCCGACGACTCCATCGACTCATGGGAAGACCTCATCAGGCGCTTCGTGGCAAACTTCAAAGTCACGTACGAGAGGCCCCTCACTTACAACGACCTCCGCGAGGTGCGCCAGAAGACAGGCGAATCCCTGCGCAAGTTCATCCAGCGCTTCAGCCAGGTCCGCAACAAGATCGCGGACGTTGAGGACTCGCAGGTCATCGCCGCATTCAGGGAGGGCGTCTCGAACCGCAGGATGCTCGAGAAGCTCGGCATCCACGACATGCTGACCTCAGTGTCCAAGCTCTTCGACCTGGCAGATAAGTGAACCAAGGCCGAAGAGGGCCTCCTCTTCAAGAAAGAAGTAGAAAAGGACGACAGGACCAAGAAGAAGAACGCCGAGACGCGCAAGGTCACCACGGTCCTCGCAGCAGAGCGCGATGACAAGTTGTCTTGCGAGGACCCCTCAGGGGTCACGAGCAAGAAACAAGTCACGGGCATGTACTGCATCTACCACAACAGGACCAACCACAACACTGAAGACTGCTGGGAGCTGAAGCAACTCTCCCAAAAGCGTCAGCAGCAAGAGGACCGCGGCAGCCGCGAGAGAGGCTGTGGCGGCCGCGGAGGTGAACGCTATAGCGCCAACGGCAACCCGCCGCCTCAAGAGGACCAGAACATCGCCAGGCAAAACAACAACCTCCCTGATGATAACCCTGGGGGCTACCAGGCCCCCAAGGGGATCGCGGCTTGCATCCTTGGCGGGGCTGAGGCGCCATGATCAAACAACCACTTCAAGCAGTTCACTCGGGCGGTCAACGCCGCCCTCCCGAGCACCGAGGTAGCTCAACCCCTCAAGTGGTCGCAATATCCAATTGCCTTCGACTCCAGCGATCACCCCAAGTCCACCCAGACGGTGGGTACCATCCCGCTGATTTGCACCCCCACCATCAACAACATCGCCGTCACAAAGACGCTCATCGATGGTGGGGCTGGCCTGAATGTCATCTCCGTCGAGACCTTTGAGCAGCTCCTGGTGCCATACGACAAGCTCATGCCCTCCAAGCCCTTCGCGGGGGTGACAGATGGAGTCATCACCCCTCAGGGGCAAGTGAGGCTAGCCGTCACGTTCGGCACTCATGAGAACTACTGCACCGAGCTTGTCGACTTCGATGTCGCATACATCGGGCTGCCCACAACGCCATCCTCGGTTACCCGGCTCTCACGAAGTTCATGGCTGTGACTCACCATGCGTACAACCTCGTCAAGCTCCCGGGCTGCAGTGGAACCATCACCATCCACGGCCAAGTCCAAGAGGCTTTACGTGCTGTGGCTAGCCTACAGAAATGCCACTGCAGCGACCTCTACAGAGGATGAGGACGAGGAAACCCTCGAGAAGTCCTCCAAGAAGAAGCAGTTATTCGTACAAGAAAGGACCGCCACGAAGAAGGTGTGTCTGGATGATGGAAGCTCGGGGGGGCCAGCGTCAACATAGGCAGTTAGGCACTGCGTTACCTCCTAAATAGGAAAGCACGCTCATCGCCTTCCTCAGGGAAAACTCTGACATGTTCACTTGGACACCGTCAGATATGTCTGGCGTACCGAGGGAGGTGATCGAGCACCACTTAGCCGGGTGCCCAAATACACGCCCCGTGAAGTAAAAAGCGAGGCGACAGGCGCCTGAGAAGCAGGAGTTCATCATCAAGGAAGTAGAGAAGCTGAAGGATGCACATGTAATCCGGGAGGTTGCACACCCCGATTGGGTTGCCAACGGTGTCGTCGTCCGCAAAGGCACCGGAGGAGGCCGCCTCTGCATCGACTATACAGACCTCAACAAGGCCTGCCCCAAGGACCCTTACCCCATGCCTAGGATTGACCAGATCATGGATTCCACAGCCGGCTGTGATCTCCTCTGCTTTCTGGATGCCTTCTCAGGCTACCACCAGATCAAAATGGCAAAGGAAGACGAAGAAAAGACAGCATTCCTCACCCCTTGTGGAGTGTACTGCTACACGTGTATGCCCTTTGGTCTGAAGAACGCCGGCGCCACCTTACAGAGGCTCATGAGGATCGCCTTGGGGGCTCATATGGGGAGAAATGCAGAGGCCTACGTCGATGACATCGTGGTCAAGACTCGCCAAGAAGACACACTCTTGAAGGACCTCGAGGAAACCTTGGCCAACCTGCGCAAGGTGAACATTAAGTTGAACCCCGCCAAGTGCATCTTCGGGGTCCCTTCAGGCAAACTCCTTGGGTTCTTGGTGTCTCACCGAGGCATCGAGGCAAAACCGGACAAGTTCAAAGGCATTGAAGAAATGTAGCCACCTCGCCGCCTAAAAGACATGCAGCGCCTAGCGGGTTGCATGGCCAGCCTAGGCCGTTTCATCTCGAAGTTCAGCGAGAGGGCCTTACCCTTCTTCAAGCTCATGAAGAGGTCCGGCAAGTTCGAGTGGACCCCAGAAGCGGATAAAGCATTCGAAGATCTCAAGAAGTACTTGGCCAACCCACCTGTCATGGTTGCCCCAAGACCCCGTGAGCACTTGAAGCTGTACCTAGCGGCAACCCCGCAAACGGCCAGCGCGGTCTTGGTGGTAGAGAGGGAAGAACCAGTACTTGCCAAGAAAAGCCCCTCCACCCCGGACCCCGAGCCCCCAGACGAGGAAATGACCCCTCTAGGCCCCTATCCTAAGGCCAGGCCCATGCCACAAGCAGAAATCCTCGTCGAGGGCCAGCCTCAAGATAGTCCCCCCGAGGGACTCAGGGAGTCGTGCAAGGAGCCAGGCACTGGAACACCACTCACCACGATCGTCGAGCACCCCGTGTACATCGTCAGCACAGTGCTTCGAGGTCCCCTCGAGTGCTACACCATGCTGCAAAAGCTGCTCCTCGCGCTCCTCGTCGCCTCAAGAAAGCTGCGCCACTACTTCCAGGGCCATCCCATCACAGTGGTCACATCTTACCCCCTGGAGCAGATCTTGCGCAACCCAAACACCACGGACCACGTTGTAGGATGGGGCATCGAACTGCAGTCTTTCGGCCTGAAATTCGACACCACCAGGGTCATCAAAGGAAGGGATTTGGCTGATTTTGTCGCCGAGTGGACGGACCCGCATCATGGAGAACCTCGAGAAGAAGAAGATCCAGCTGAACCTCCAGAGGAGGCGGTGCCGGGCCACTGGACCATGCACTTCGATGGACCATTTGCGCACCAGTGCGCAGGAGCCGGCGCTGTCCTAACCTCGCCAAGGGGTGACAAGTTCTACTACGTTGTCCAGATGGATTTCACTAATGAAGACAAGGTCTCCAACAACATCTCCGAGTACGAAGCCCTTCTCGCCGGGCTTAGAGCCGCTATCGCGCTAGGCATCAAGCACCTCCTCATCAAGGGCGACTCACAGCTCCTCGTCAACTTCTCCAACAAGAGCTATAAGCCAAAGGATGACCACATGACGGCCTATCTTGAGGAGGTCCGTAAGATCGAAAAGAACTTCAAGCGCATGGAACTCATGCACATCCCGCGCAAGAAAAATCAAGAGCCGGACGAGATCGCTAAACGGGCGTCAAGAAGGGAGCCCCAAAGGCCAGGTGTCTTCGAAGAGAGACTCCACAAAGCCTCGGTCAAACAGCAGAAGTAGGCTCAAGCAGAGGCCATGGACATTGACGAGGAACTCCCACAACCGCCGCCAATGGGAGCGCCAGACTGTGGCCCACCCTCAGGATCTCGTTTGCTGCTAGCTATGGCATCTCAAGAGGTAAACTGGATCGACGAGATCAAGGTTTTCCTGAGCACAGGGTCTCTCCCCGAGGATGACTGATGTCTACGCACGCTTCTATTCTTGTAGACAGTGTTGGGCCTCCAAGAGCAGAGGTTTGTAGAACAGCAGCAAGTTTCCCTTAAGTGAATCACCCAAGGTTTATCGAACTCAGAGAGGTAGAGGTCAAAGATATCCCTCTCAAGCAACCCTGCAATTAAGACACAAGAAGTCTCTTGTGTCCCCCAACACACCTAATACACTTGTCAGATGTATAGGTGCACTAGTTCGGCGAAGAGATAGTGAAATACAAATAATATGGATGATTATAAGTGGTAATTGCAATCTGAAATAAAAATGGCAGCAAGCAAACATGTAGCAGAACTTGTTGTAAACGGTGTTTCAATGCTTAGAAACAAGGCCTAGGGATCATACTTTCACTAGTGGACACTCTCAACAATGACATCATAATTGAATACATAAGTATCTTCTCTTCACTATTCTACTCTGAACCACACTCCGGTTGGATAACGAATACCAATTCAGTGTGTAGGGCTATAAAAGCACACCCCAAAGTCTGAGTAAACAAACACCACAATTCCATGGAGACATCCAACTCAAATTATAACTCATGATAAGTATTTATGCAAACTTTAGCCTAAGAGCCACACATGGTGCGCACACTGTCATCTTCACACCGTGGGACAAGGTGACTCCGGAGATCACATTAATAAAATCACTTGAGTAGCATAATAGATGAAGAGTAACATCTACTTATTCAACTAGATTACAAAGCTCATGATCACATAAAGATCACACCATGGAAGAGAGAGATAAACCACATAGCTACCGGTAGAGCCCTCAGCCTCGGGGAGAACTACTCCCTCCTCATCATGGGAGGCAGCAACAGCGATGAAGATGGCGGTGGAGTCGATGGAGATGGCTCTAGGGGCAATTACCCATCCCAGCAGCATGCCGGAACAGAGACTTCTGTCCCCCGAAACTTGTTCTGGATGGCGGCGGCGCTGCGGACCTCTTCGTGGAATATGACTGATTATTTTAGGATTTTTGCGTCGGGGGCAATATATAGGCGAAATGACGATGGTCGGTGGAGACCCATGGGCTCCTCACCACGTGGCGGCGCGGCCAAGAGCCCACCCGCGCCATGGCATGGTGAGGGCGGCCCACGACCCTCCTCCTTCTCCCCTTTGGACTCCGTGTACGTGTCGGGAAAATAGGAACGTGGGCTCTTGTTTCGTCCAATTCCGAGAATATTTCCAGAACAACTTTCTGAAACCAAAAACAGCAGAAAACAGGAACTGGCACTGTGGCATCTTGTTAATAGGTTAGTCCTAGAAAATGCATAAAAATGATATAAAGTGTATATAAAACATGTAGCAATTGACATAATATAAGCATGGAACATCAGAAATTATAGATACGTTAGAGACGTATCAATGACGCAGAAGCCGAGAGAATCGCTCGCGTGGCCAGGTCATACTGCATCATCGGAGAGGACCTATACCGCAGGTGCCCCAACGGCGTCTCCCTCCTGTGTGTCCCCATCGAAGAAGGCCAGCAGCTGCTGGAGGACGTGCACAGTGAAGAATGCGGCCATCACTCGTCCTCGCGCACCCTTGCCAGAAAAGTCTTCCGGAGCGGGTTCTACTGGCCTACCATGCTTCAAGACGGCACGCTAAGCAGGTCCATCAGCCAGCACTGGGGCTCCAAACCATCCCGCAAACCTGGCCTTTCGCAGTCTGGGGGCTGGACATCCTGGGGCCCTTCCCGAGGTCGAGCGGAGGCTACCATTACCTCTACGTCGCCGTCGACAAATTCACCAAATGGGCGGAAGTAGAAGCGGTGTGCTCCATCCTGGCAAACTCGGCGCTGAAATTCCTGAGAGGTATCGCGTGCCGTTTCGGCGTACCAAATCGCATCATCACCGACAACGGCTCGCGGTTCACAAGTGGCACCTTCAGAGCCTATTGCGACAAATTGGGCACCCAGCTATGCTTCACCTCAGTAGCACACCCACGAAGCAACGGGCAAGCTGAGCGAGCAAACGCCGAAGTGCTCAAAGGACTCAAGATGCGAAGCTTCAACCGCCTCAAGGGCTCAGGCAAGAACTGGATCGACGAGCTCCCCTCGTTGCTCTGGTCTTTCCGGACAACCGCAACCAAGCCAACTGGGGAAATGCCTTTCGCCCTTGTCTACGGTGTTGAGGCTGTCCTCCCTAGAGAGATCAAGCATGGGTCTCTGCGGGTCCTCGCGTTCAGCGAGGATGACCAAGACGCACTCCACAATGATTACCTGCTGCTACTCGAAGGACTGGGTCGCAGAGCTACCATCAGGGCGGCAAGATACCAACAAGCTTTGCGCCGGTACCATAGCCGCCACATACGCTCGCGCACCCTCGAAGCTGGTGACCTGGTCCTCAGAAGAATACTCTCCAGAGAAGGCCTCCACAAGCTCTCACCCATGTGGGAAGGACCCTAAAGGGTCACGCACGTCGCCTGGCCTGGAGCAGCACGGCTGGAGACTCAAGACAGCATACCCGTCAAGAACCCGTGGAACATAGAACATCTTCGCAAGTTCTACCTGTGACCCAAAGTCACGGCAGACCTTTTTGTCTCCAAAGGGACGCTCGAGGCGTCACCTCCCCAAGCTTCACAAAAGCTTTTTCCCTCCCCGAGGGCCACTCCACCGGAGCTCTCTCTACCACGCATCGCCACGGGCCGCGAGAAGTCTCAGCCACATCCTGTGGAACCCCATGCCCAGTCATGGCCGGTTGTAACTTGGCTACTCTGTCAGAGAATGACTCCCACGAAACAGGGGTGGTCAAACTCACGAAGAGAGTTCGTGTAAGGGGCTGAACACGTTGGTCAAACAACCCTCAACCTGCACGGCGACGGTGCTCGTCGAGCATGAGGAGGGACATCACGGCAGAGATGGACACCAGCCCGTACCCAGGTTCACGGCCCTCGTGAGGAGGTAAAACCGCTACTCCTGCTTGTCTGTATTGCACTGCTTATGGAGATTACAGTACAATGAGCTTGCCGAGGGCTCTCTTTTGGCAGTCGTGTGCACAAGGGAGGGAACTGTGGTCTTCTTCTTCCCTGTGCGTAAGTAGCTAGGCTAGAATGAGTATCAAATTCCTTGCTATGGTGGTGCACCTTCTCCTTTTATAGGTGCCCCGGGCCTCCTCCCTGCGCTTGCGCGGCGGAAGGGCTACCACATGGCGACAGAAGGGGGAGCACGGTGCACCACACCCAAGCTACTCATGGACGCGGTCCACGAGCGTAAAACTGAGGTTGTGGCAGAGAAACCACCGTCCATGCAGGACGGCCAGCTGGGCTGCAGAGGAACGTGGGGGTGCCCACGGTGACGTTGGCCGTGGAGCGTAGCGCCGGCCGGTCCCCTTATCACCAAAGAGGAAATCCTTGTAGTCCGGTGTGGATGGCGCAGCTTTGTTGACTCCTTTAATCACCAGAATGGCAACTGCGGCGTCGACGTCACTGCGCGCAGAGGCGCGCGTCACTCTGCGGCCGCTGCAGAGCCCATGTGCGCTCTGCAGAGGTTGCTTTGCAGCGAAGCAATCCCCACGAGGGCTAGGGTGCCCTGTGGAGGATTTGGCGTTCACCTCTCTCCAGGGGAGATCACCTTGAAGAGGGCGCAGCAGTGGATAGAGCCTCCATAGGCCTCTGCTGCTTCTAAAGCCTTCGTGAGGCGAATCGCCTCACGAGTCTCTCCAAGCTGTAGGCTTGGTCCTTAGCAAAATTTGGCCATCGAATGTCGAGGGCCATGGAGGATAGGCCCAGCACACCCCGGTTCTCACTGGGCCGACAGTAGCCCCCGGGCCCATGATGGGCACGATGTAGTCTAGTGGACGCAGGCGAATCGTCATGGGCCCAAAGTGTCCGGCCGGCCCGAGACACGTGTAGGGCAGTTACGCCGCGACGACACGTTTTCTTCGGAGATGATGGGCGTAGTGGGGGGACCCACCACGTCTCGGTAACTGCCCTGAGGCGATATAAAGCTTGCAGCACCGGTTCAGGCAGCAGTTACTGCACCATTTTTGCGCCCGTCTCCTTGCTCTTGATTTCTTCGCCTCGTCGTCCCTGGCGCTCTGTCTCCTTCTCGCGCCGGCGCTGGTGGGGGCCCGCATCCACACGGCGGAGGCGCTGGACAAAATCCGGCTGATGGCCACGGGCAAGAACAACGAGCACGGCGCCAGCGTTCTCAAGGCGGCGCGCTTTGGCAAACTCGTCGCGGGGCTGTACCCCATCTTCTTCCAGACCATATTCGCTGGTCTGGTGCCGCCTTTTTCACCTTTCCTGGAGGAGGTTCTGGCCTTCTACCAGATCCAGCTTATGCATCTGCACCCCAACTCCATCTTGATCCTCGCCATTTTCGCATATCTTTGTGAGGCGTATATGGGTGTGATGCCTTCCGTGGCCTTCTTTCGGAGCTTCTACGCGCTCCGCAACACGGCGCCCGGCGAACGGTCTGGCTGCGTGTCCTTCCGCATTGCGGATGGGATGGGAGGCATCTACATCCCCATGTCCTGGGACGGCAACAAGCCCATCACGCGGGTCACGAAGAAGGTGGACGACTTCCGCCAGCGGTGGTTCACCGTGGACGCCAAGACGCAGAACTCCTTCTTCGATGTTCCTGAGGCGCCGCCGCTGAAGAACTTGAACTGGTCAAGCGCGGTCTTCCAAAGCCCGAAGATCGCTGACTTGGCTGCGCGCATGAGGCTCGTCTGCGAAGCTGGCCTCACGGAGCAGATGGTCGCTGAAGATTTCGTGAGGCGCCGCATTGCTCCTCTCCAGAAGCACACGAAGCCAGCGTGGATGTACTCTGGCCCGGCGGACCCGATGCGGCTGCACTGCAGCTCCCACACCCCTGACATTATTGCCTCCATCATGGGCATCCTCTTCACCGCTCCAGACATTCCTGTGCCGCGCAGTGAACTTGCGAGGCCTCTCCATCAGATCACCCCGAAGAAGCGCCTCGCGGTCCTGGAGCTGATGCCGGAGTTCACCCCTCAAGGCTTGGCCGGGAGGAGAAGAAGGAGGCTGCGGCGCCCGTGGTGGAAGAGGACTGGGCCACGGAGTCACCCGTTGCATCTGATGCCGATCTGGGCATCACTTCTGGAGGGGCGAATCCCTCTGCAGGGGAGGCGAGCTCTTCGAAGCCTGCGCCTCTCGAGGAAGAAGTTCTAGAGATCTCGTCCAGCGGGGACGAGGATTTCTTGGTGGTTCCTTCGCGCCAGGCCACGGAGGAGGAAGAAGACAGTGACCAGGAGGCCGCGGCGGGGCGCTACGAGCCCCACACCAAAGCTAGCCATGACAGGGCCGTCAGGAGTCCAGCGGGCACTCCTCTCAAGAGGAAAGCCGAGACTGCTCCTGAAGGGTCTGGTGCCTGTGCCGCATCGGCGAGGCGATGGCGGTCGTCAAGCACGGTGTGGGTTGATTCCCGCGCCAAGACATCTAGGTAAGGACTGACTCCATTGTCTGTTTCCACTTCTTATGAAAATACCCTTGTTCCCTTCTTGAAGGCTTTTCTTGCTTGCTTGTTAGGGATTTGGTGACGTGAAGCGACGTAGGCTCCGCAAGGCTGCGGAGGTGCGGGCGCCGCCACGTCAACCGCTGAGGGGCCTGTGGAGCCCTCAGCTGAAGAGGTTGCCAGGCCCGTGGTGACGGAGGCCACGGAGCCGGCTGTGGAGGAGGCCACGAGGCCTGTGGCAGAGGAGGCCACAGAGCATGTGGTGGTTGTGCCTCCTGTCGGGGCAGCTGCTTCGTCTCCTACCACGGAGGAGCGTCTCGAGGAGGAGACGGTGGTGAGGGCGCCAACACCACCACGCCCTGTCACTCCACCAGAGCGGCAGGAGGAGATCGCCGCGGAGACGGCGAGGAGCGGCACCCCGGCGAGGGAAGACGTTGATGTCGAGATGGAGGAGAACGTTCCTCCACCGCCCCCGCCGAGTGCAGAAACTGAGGGAGCGGCAGCTTCTTCTGAGGCCGTAGCGGGCACGGCTGCGGCAGACCTTACGATGGCTGGGCGATCTTCCCCAGCCCCTGAAGCCCAAGAGGAGGCGCCGCTGGAAGGCGGCGGCGCTGGTGCCCATGGCGCGAGCGGTGGAGAGGGCTCGCTCCAGAGCCCCCAGGCCGGAGTCGACCCTGGCCCAAGCACGGAGTTCCCCGTCCTTGGGTCTCGTGAGGGCTCACAGGCTATGGTCCTGGGCGGCAGGATCGGGGGCGGCGCTCGCCGTGGCTCTGCCTTCCGCCTGGCGAGGGATGCACTGGACGGGCTGGAGGCCCAACTCGCTCTCGAGGATGCTGAGCTCGCCAGGAAGTATGACGACCTCGAGAAGGCCTGGGCCCGCTTCCACGAGACCGTGGAGCGCTGCCGCCGCAGCAACGAGGCCATGCTGGCGCAGCGTGAGGAGGCGATGCGCTTCACCAAGGAAGTCCGTGAGAGCGCGGTGCGCGAGGCTCAAGAGACCCTGGGGCCACTCCAGGCAGAGCGCCAGGCCGCGGAGGAAGACCGCGATGCGGCCATGGTGGAACGCCAATCAGCAGTCTTGGAGCGCGTGGCCCTTGAGACCATGCTTGCCGATCAGCGTCAGGAGCTCGCTGACCTCGAGGCAAATATCGTCGCGGACTCTAAAGTCATGCGGAAGTCTCTGAACCAGCACCGCACGTCTTTGGACGCCCGTGAACAAGCACTGGCGGCGCGTGAGGCGGAGGTGCTCAAGGGCGAGGAGCAGCAGCTTCAGGTTGACAGGGAGCTGACCACGCAGCGCGTGGACCTCGAGGCACGGGAGGGCAACCTGGCCGAGGCCATTGGCAAGCACGGCGAGGAGGTGGCCAGGCACAAAAAGCTTGTAGAGAAATCCAACCAAAAGCTCGTCGAGAGGAAAAAGGAGGCTGAGAAAGAGGCCGTCGCCAAGCAGAAAGAGTACCGCGCTGCCGTCGCCGATGATTATGCTGGGAAATTTAAGAAGCAGGAGGATCGCTTCAAGAAGAAACGTGCGGAGGACAACTCTCGCATCTTCCAGCTGGAGCAACTGAATGCCAATTTAAGCTCCCAGGCGAGGCGCGCCAAGGACGGTCGTCGCCACGCAGAGGAGGCTCGCGAACGTGCGGAGCAAGATCTCGCCACCCTGATGGCCGATATGGAGGAGATGAACGCGCAGGTGGGCCCTGCCGTGGAGCATGCTGTGGAGGCTGAGCACATCGTGCAGGCGGCACGGGTCTTGACGCAGCAGTGAGAGCGCATGTTCAAATCCTTGGTGACTCGGGGGAACGCTCTCGCGGTGAAGCTGGGAGCGGATGCCCCTGCGGTTCCCGTCCACGGGAACGCCGATGCCGCCGCGTATCTCGCCTACTTCGACCAGCTCTTCACCACGCTCGAGGGCCCTGTGGCGGAGATGGGCGACGTTGTCGATGAAGAGTGCCGCAAGCTCTTGACGATGGCGATCGATCGCGTCTTCGCTAACCTTCAGCGCCTTCATCCCAGCTTCGACTTCGAGTCCGTGACCGAGCCTGTCGAGGATGACCAAGCCCAGGACCTCTCCAACTTGGTTCGTGAGGAGGTCAACGATTACGTCGACCGCTTCAAGAGGGTTGAGGCGGAGCAGGCCGCTGAGGAGGATGAAGGCGCCGAAGAAGAAGCTGAAGAGGAGGCTGAGGAGGATGGTGACAGCGATGCCCCGCCTAGGCTGCTCCTGCAACAAGACGCGCTTGAGCGCAGCTATCTTTGTCTTAAGACTTGTCCATTTTATTTTGGTTTGTAAGACACTTTAATGTGTGCCACTATGTGTGTGTCCCTTGAGGGGCCTTTTATCCCTGTTCCATGTCTTTTTTGCTCTATGTCGTCAGGACCCATCTCTTTGCGCTATGACTCCGCCGCTGCGGTATGCCGAGCTTGACTCGGCAAGGCCGGGGGGTGTTTAAGGCTTATAGAGGTAAGGGCTCTCGAGTCGCGGTGCTCGAGGGCCCCCCTTTGACGCACAAGCAGTCCATGAAGTGTGAGGGAGAAAAAACCCGCTCGAGGGACGGCAGATACTCGTGAGGGAGAGGAAAAACTCCTGAGGCGTGAGCGCTGGACTTAGCTTTGCGAGACTTTGGCCTCGTAGAGGGTGTTGGTTTCCCTGATGGTGCGCTTCCCTCTTGAGGCCGGAGCGTGGCTTCACGAGCTTGGGGGACTCTTGTTCCCTGTATTGGTTAGAGAGGCAAACCCAAAGCAAGTACATGGTAGTAAAACTCATGCGCGCTTATAGGTTTCCTCATGAGTATCTCGCGAGGAGAGTAAGTACCAAGGTCCTTTGGTGAGGTGGCGTGTTTGGGAGCAAGCCCTTGGCCAGAGCTCTTTGGTGAGGTAACAGGCGTGAGAGCGTGCTCACGTGTTAGAGCTCGGATCCTTTGGATTTTGCGGTGCTGCTGGGGTGCTCTCGAGGCACAGTCACCGTACTCAGCCCCCGCTCGCGAGGTGCGCATGGGGAAAAATATGAGCGCGAATGAACTAAAATGATGAAAAGTAAAAACTCACCACCAAAATATTACACAGCGGCGCCTCAGCGCAATGTTTCATTGAGAAACGAATTGGTTCATTACACTTGGTATTGCCAAGATAAAGTTTTCCATGTCGAGGCATGGGGACCACATTCAGTGGCTGAGACTCTTCACGGCCTGCGGCGGCACGTTATCAGGAGAGCTCAGAGGGGCTGGCCCTCGGGAGGAGAAGCTTTTGTGAAGCTTGGAGGTGAAGTTGTGTGCTTCCCTCTAGAGACAAAAAATGTCTGGCGTGACTATGATCACGGGTAGAACTTGCGTAGATGCGCGATGTTCCATGGATTCTTGACCGGGATGCCGTCCTCCGTTTCGAGGCGTACCGCGCCGGGCCTGGCGATGTGTGCGACCCTGTAGGGGCCTTCCCACATGGGCGAGAGCTTGTGGAGACCTTCCCTGGAGAGGATTCTCCTGAGGACGAGGTCGCCTGTCTCGAGAGTGTGTGGGCGTATGTGGCGGCTGTGGTAGCGTCGCAGGTCTTGCTGGTACTTTGCTGCCCTGAGGGCGGCACGGCGGCGCAACCCGTCAAGGAGCAGCAGGTCGTCGTTGTGGAGGTCTTCCTGATCGTCCTCGTTGAAGGCAAGGACCCGTGCGGATCCATGCTTGATCTCTGTGGGGAGGACTGCTTCAGCTCCATACACGAGGGCAAATGGCGTCTCACCAGTGGGCTTCGTGGGGTTCGTGCGGATGGACCAGAGCACGGACGGGAGTTCGTCTATCCAGCCCTTGCCGTAGCCCTTCAGGCGATTGAAGCTTCTTGTCTTGAGGCCCTTGAGGACCTCAGCATTTGCTCGCTCGGCTTGGCCGTTGCTCTGTGGGTGAGCCACCGAGGCGAAGCAGAGCTTGGTGCCGAGGCTCTCGCAGTAGGCCCTGAAGATGCCGCTGGTGAACTGTGAGCCATTGTCGGTGATGATGCGATTTGGCACACCAAAACGGCAGACCAGGCCTCTGATGAATTTTACTGCTGCTCTGGCCGGTATGCTGCGCACTGCTTCAACCTCTGCCCATTTGGTGAACTTGTCGACGCCACGAAGAGGAAACGGTAGCCCCCTTGCGATCTCGGGAAGGGTCCCAAGATGTCTAGCCCCCAGACCGCGAAAGGCCACGAGAGCGGGATGGTTTGGAGTCCCAGTGCAGGCTGATGGACTTGCTTGGCGTGGAACTGGCACGCATCGCAAGACTGGACGATGGTGGTAGCATCTTGAAGCACTTGGGGCCAGTAGAATCCGCTCCTGAAGACCTTGCCTGCCAGGGTGCGTGCAGAGGAATGGTGGCCACACTCTCCACTGTGAATGTCTCTGATCAGCATGCGGCCTTCCTCGGGGGGGACGCACTTGAGTGCAATTCCATTTGGGCGCTTGCGGTACAGGTCTCCCTCGAGGATGTAGTATGACTTGGCTTGTCGAGCCACTCGTTCCGCCTCCGCGTCTTCCTCGGGGAGGACTCCCTTCAGCAAGTAGTCTTGAGTTCGTCGACCCAGCCTGTCTCTTGATGCACCATAGCCAGCAGCAGACGCTCCCCTGAGGATGGACCGCAGTTGGGTGCCCACCTACAGGAGGTGGTGGGAGTACTTCGTCTGTGCTTGTGGCTGCTGCTTCTTGTGGCTGCTTTATGGACGCCTTGGAGAGTCTCTCTTCAAAGACGCCGGCCGGCTGGGCCTGCCTTCGTGATGCTCGCTTGGCGATGTCATCTGCCTCCTGGTTCTCCTTCGCGGGATGTGCATGAGCTCCATGCCTCTGAAGTGCTTCTCGAGCTTGCGGACCTCTTCAAGGTAGGCGGCCATGTGGTCGTCTTTAGGCGTGTAGCTCTTGTTGGAGAAGTTAACCAGGAGCTGGGAATCACCCTTTATGAGTAAGTGCTTGACGCCAAGGGCGATTGCGGCTCTGAGCCCGGCGAGGAGGCCTTCATACTCGGCGATGTTGTTGGAGATCTTGTCTATTGTGAAGCACAACTGGATGGCGTAGTAGAGCTTGTCACCTTTTGGTGAGGTCAGGACAACGCCAGCCCCACCATTGCGGCAGGCGAAAGCTCCGTCGAAGTGCATGGTCCAGTGGCTTGGCATTGTATCTCCAGATGACGCGGTTTCTTCTTCGCGAGGCTCTTCAGGAGTTGGGTCTGTCCACTCGGCGACGAAATCCGCCAGCGCTCTCCCTTTTATGACTCTTGTGGTGTCGAAGCGCAAGTTGAATGGTTGCAGCTCGATGTTCCATCCTGCGACGCGATCAGTGGCGTTGGGGTTGCGCAGGATTTGCTCCAGGGGGAAGGACGTGACCACCGTGATGGGGTGGCCCTGGAAGTAGTGGCGTAGCTTCCTGGAGGCGATGAGGAGCGCGAGGAGGAGCTTCTGCTGCACTGGGTAACGCTCGCGAGCATCTCGCAGTACAGTACTGACGAAGTAGACTGGATGCTCGACGAGGGTCGTGATGGTGCGCAGCGTCGGCTCCCTCGAGAGGCTCCTCAGGACCTTTGGCGAGGTTTCCTGTGGAGGAGCCTCGGCAGGGGTGCTTGTAGTGGACTCGACTTGAGGCTGTGGGTCTGGCACTGGGTCTGGAGAGACTGTTCCTCGTCGGGAGGTTCTGGACTTGGTGTGGCAGTGCTTTTCTTGGGGAGAACTGGCTCTTCTCTTTCCACCACCAGGACGGCGCTTGCAGTTTGTGGAGTGGCTGCTAGGTACAGCTTCAGATGCTCGCCTGCCCTGGGGGCTACCATGACTGGTGAGCTAGCCAAGTATTTCTTCAGTCCTCAAATGCTTTGTCGCCTCTGGAGTCCACTTGAAGGTGCCGGATTTCTTCATGATCTTGAAAAATGGCAAGGCTCTCTCGCCGAACTTGGAGATGAAGCGGCCTAAGCTGGCCATGCATCCTGCTAGGCGCTGCATGTCCTTGAGGCGGCGAGGTGGCTGCATGTCTTCTATAGCCTTGATCTTGTCAGGGTTTGCTTCTATGCCACGGTGGGACACGAGGAACCCGAGGAGCTTGCCTGAAGGCACCCCGAAGACGCACTTGGCGGGGTTTAACTTGATGTTCACCTTGCGCAGGCTGGCAAGGTTTCCTCGAGATCCTTCAAGAGAGTGTCTCCCTCGCGAGACTTGACCACGATGTCGTCGACATAAGCTTCTGCATTTCTTCCCATCTGAGCCCCCAAGGCGATCCTCATGAGCCTCTGGAAGGTGGCGCCGGCATTCTTCAGGCCAAAGGGCATGCAAGTGTAGCAATACACACCACAAGGGGTGAGAAATGCTTGGCCATTTTGATCTGGTGGTAGCCTGAGAAGGCATCCAGGAAACAGAGGAGATCACAGCCGGCGGTGGAGTCCACAATCTGGTCTATCCTTGGCATGGGGTATGGATCCTTGGGGCAGGCCTTGTTTACGTCTGTGTAGTCGATGCAGAGCCGGCCTCCTCCATTGGGTTTTGGGACAACCACACCGTTGGAGAGCCAAGTGGGGTGGGCAACTTCTCGAATGATGTCTGCTGCTTTCAGCTTCTCTACTTCTTTGATGATGAACGCTTGCTTCTCGGGGGCTTGTTTCCGCGCTTTCTGCTTTACAGGGCGTGCGTTTGGACACACGGCTAAGTGGTGCTCGATCACCTCCCTTGGTACACCGGACATTTCTGACGGAGTCCATGCGAACATGTCAGAATTTGCCCGAAGGAAGGCGACGAGCGCGCTTTCCTATTTGGGAGGCAAGCCAGCGCCTATGGTGACGCTAGCCCCCGAGCCCTCAGCCCCCGAGCCACTGGTGCTCAGCGACACCTTCTTTGTAGATGCTTGCTCTTGAGTGAACAGCTGCTTCTTCTTCTTGGGCCTCTCGAGAGGCTCCATGTCCTCGTCAGCGGGGAATGCCATGGCAGCGGCCTTGTAGGCGATCTCGACAGCGCGCGTGGCGTCCTGTACGTGACCACGTATGGTGATGGTGCCACCGCTGCCAGGGATCTTGACCATGTTGTAGGCGTGGTGCGTGACGGCCATGAACTTCGCGAGGGCGGGGTAGCCGAGGATGGCGTTGTAGGGCAGGCCAATGTGCGCGACGTCGAAGTCAATTAGCTCGGTGCGGTAGTTCTCCTGCGTGCCAAAGGTGACCGCGAGCCTCACTTGCCCCAGAGGCGAGATTGAGCCGCTGGTGACCCCGGTGAAGGGCCTGGAGGGCATAAGCCACTCGTAGGGCACTTGAAGCGTCTCGAAGGTCTCGACAGAGATGACGTTCAGGCCTGCACCCCCATCAATGAGCGTCTTGCCGACGGCGATGTTGTTGATGGTGGGGGTGCACACCAACGGGAGGGTGCCCACAGTCTTGGTCGACTTGGGGTGATCTTTGGCGTCGAAGGCGATGGTGTACTGGGACCACTTGAGGGGGCGGGACGTCTCGACCCCGGGAAGCGCTGCATTGAGCTCGCGAGCGAACTGCTTGAACTGATTGTTGACTTGGGCGCTTGGGATCCGCCGAGGATGCATGCCATGGCACCCTTAGGGGCCTGGTAGCCTCCAGGCTCTTCGTCGGGAGATTGTTGTTTTTCTCGGCGGCATTCGCCTGAGTCCCCTGCGGCCTCTGGTAGTTGCCTTTACGTCCGCCCTTGCGGTAACCACGGCCTCTGCCGCGGCTACCGCTGCCTTCTTCTTGCTCGCGCTTCTTGCTCAGCTGCTTGAGGTCATAGCAGTTCTCCGTCGCATGGCCGCGCCTGTTGTGGTAGATGCAGAACGGGCGGTTATCCACCTTTTTCTCGCCAGCCTCAGGGGAGTCCTCGCGAACATGCTTGGCGTCGGGTTCGGCTGCCAGACAGCGGTAGGCTTGCGCTTTGTCTCGTCACGCCTCTTCTGGGTCTTGGATCCCTCGACAGGGTCGTCTGTGAGCCCACCTTGACGAAGAGGAGCCCTTCTTCTGCCTTGGCGCACTTGTCTGCGATGTCGAAGAGCTTCACCACGGAGGAGAGGGTATCGTGGATGCCGAGCTTCTCGAGCATCCTGTGGTTGGTGACGCCCTCTCTGAAGGCCGCAATGACGTGCGAGTCCGGGATGTTCGGGATCTTGTTGCGGACTTGGCTGAAGCGCTGGATGTACCTGCGGAGGGTCTCGCCAGGCTTCTGGCGCACAGCACGCAGGTCGTTGTAGGTGAGGGCGCGCTCGTACGTGCCCTTGAAGTTTGCAACGAACTGCTGGCAGAGCTCCTCCCACGAGTCAATGGAATCCTCGGGAGGTTCAGGAGCCACGACAAGGCAGAATCCTTGAGAGCGTGGGAGAACCAGTTGGCCATGACCTTGTCGTCTCCCCCCAGCTTGGATGGAGGTGGTGTAGAGCTGCAGGAACTCGATGGGCTGAACTTCTGTGGCCAGACGACGCGACGCAGGCTGCGGGTGAAGGCCGCGCATCCTGTGGCGTACGAGGCAATGCCGCCCCGAAGAGCTCGGCGGTTCTGTCGCCCCGCTTGGCCGATCTCCTCGACGATGCGCTTCTGGAGGTCCTTCTAGCGCTCCATTTCCACCCGCGCGTCTGGAGGAGTCCGCTGCACGATTAGGCAATCGCGCGGCGAAGATGCGTGGGAGGCGGCCTTGTGCGCCACAGCCGGAGGCGGTCCGGGAGGAGGCGGCGGCGGAGGTGCGCCGTGCGCGGCAGTCCCTGCGCGCCGGAATTGTGGTGCACCAGAGAGCGCGACGTCGCCGGAGCTGCGCGTGGCGCTGCCGCGATATCGACGAGGTGCTGGAGGCGTTCGAGCCAGTTGTCGTGCGCTTCGGCGGTGGGGCGGTAGCGGAAAAGCTCCGCGGCCATGAGCAGCGCGGTGTTCGGACTGGGTGCCGAACGCCCAAGTGTGGAGGCGCTGTGGCGCTGGGACGGGTGCGAGGACTCAGCGTCCTCGCCGTGCCCGCGGTCGACGTCTTCGTCGAAGCGGTCGTCGTGGTGGCCATCGTCGTCCTCGCGGTGCTCCACACGTGGCTCCGCGGTGTTGCTCCCCGAAGCGTGGCTGGCTCGAGGACGGCCGCGGGGGTTGGTGGCGTTGGCAGCGGGCTCGGTGGTGGCCCTGCCTGACGCCCGCCGGGTGGCGCGAGCTGCGCGAGTGTCCGCCATGGTGCAGAGGTAGATGAAGGTTGAAGACGCGCCTCTGCCCCCTACCTGGCGCGCCAATTGTCAGAGAATGACTCCCACGAAATAGGGGTGGTCAAACTCACGAAGAGAGTTCGTGTAAGGGGCTGAACACATTGGTCAAACAACCCCAACCTGCACGGCGACGGTGCTTGTCGAGCATGAGGAGGGACATCACGGCAGAGATGGACACCAGCCCGTACCCAGGTTCACGGCCCTCATGAAGAGGTAAAACCGCTACTCCTGCTTGTCTGTATTGCACTGCTTATGGAGGTTACAGTACAATGAGCTTGCCGAGGGCTCTCTTTTGGCAGTTGTGTGCACATGGGAGGGGAACTGTGGTCTTCTTCTTCCCTGTGCGTAAGTGGCTAGGCTATAATGAGTATCCGATCCCTTACTACGGTGGTGCACCTTCTCCTTTTATAGGCGCCCTGGGCCTCTTCCCTGCGCTTGCGCCGCAGAAGGGCTACCACATGGCGACAGAAGGGGGAGCACGGTGCACCGCAGCCCAGCTGCTCATGGACGCGGTCCACGAGCGTAAAGCTGAGGTTGTGGCAGAGAAACCACTGTCCATGCAGGACGGCCAGCTGGGGCTGCAGAGGAACGTGGGGGTGCCCACGGTGACGTTGGCCGTGGAGCGTAGCGCCGGCCGGTCCCCTTATCACCAAAGAGGAAATCCTTGTAGTCCGGTGCGGATGGCGCAGCTTTGTTGACTCATTTAATCATCAGAATGGCAACTGCGGCGTCGACGTCACCACGCGCAGAGGCGCGCGTCACTCTGCGGCCGCTGCAGAGCCCATGTGCGCTCTGCAGAGGTTGCTTTGCAGCGAAGCAATCCCCACGAGGGCTAGGGTGCCCTATGGAGGATTTGGTGTTGACCTCTCTCCAGGGGAGATCACCTTGAAGAGGGGGCAGCAGTGGATAGAGCCTCCATAGGCCTCTGCTGCTTCTAAAGCCCTCGCGAGGCAAATCGCCTCGCGAGTCTCTCCAAGCCGTAGGCTTGGTCCTTAGCAAAATTTGGCCATCGAGTGTCGAGGGCCGTGGAGGACAGGCCCAGCACACCCCAGTTCTCACTGGGCCGACATACTGAAGTATAAAAATACCCATGCCCTGACATGGCGAAGTGTAACTTGGCTACCCCAAGTGTAACAGACTGTTGCTTTTTGGCACAACGCGCCCCAGCGCCCCTTTTATAATATTACTTCGGTAAGCTGTTGACCCCTGTTTTCCCTCGTGCCCGTTATCTTCCAAATGCGAACCTCGCGAGCGGGGGCTGGGCATGGTGACTGTGCCTCGGGAGCATCCCAGCAGCGTCGTAAAAACCCAAAGGGTCAAGAGCTCTGGCATGCGGGGGCTACTCCCATGTATGTGACCTCACCAAGGACTTGGGTGCTCGTCTCTCCTCGCGAGATACACATGAGGAAGCCTATGGGCGCGGGTGGGACTTTTCAATCATGCAAAACGCCCGTGGGTACACCTTTATGTTGAGCAGGAAACATGATGTCCTCAACGAAGGAGGGGCCTACCGACGCAAGGCAGAAAAGCGTGAACAAGTGATAAGAGCCTCACAAGAGGAGTACGCACCAGCACAACTAAAGGTGTCTTACAGGTCTTTTACAAGTCAAACCCCACTGGTCGAGTATATTGCAGGCACACCCGCCGCGGGGAACGGTTCAAGCCCTCTCGTCGCCAAGCTTCTTGCCATCGGAGTTTCCCTCGCTTTCCTCGGCACCTTCATCGTCGTCCACGGCCTCGAATCATCTGACGTAGGCGTCCACGTCCTGCTGCACCTTGGCCTGCACCTCCGTGGCATCCGGCCCCTCGAGAGGCTCCGTCACGCTCTTGAAGTCGAAAGAAGGCTGGAGGCGGCGAAGGTTGGCAAAGACACGGCCAACTGCGACCGTGAGAAGCTGGCGGCTCTCCTCCTCAAGGCGACTATCTGATGCATCCAAAACGCATCTACTTTTCCAAGCACTTTGCTTCATAATTTGCTCCGGAATCTTCCCATATTTGAATAAAACTGCTGAATCTGACGCTGTTTTTAGCAAAGTCTCTTTTCTGGCTATTTTTGCAGGAAATAAAATCGAGGAAAAATACCATGTCATTTTCTATGAAAAAGGTGGACAGCATGCAAAGGATGGACACGAGGGAGTGCTGGAGGGCCAAAAGGGGGTGCCCCACGCGGCCCTGTACCTGGCCGCGTGGGCCCACCCCAAATGGCCCTCGGGCACCGCCTCGCCTTCGGTCTTCGATGTACCCCCTCATATATACGAAAAAACGCTTGACCTAGAAGGGGAGGAGCTTTCGCGAAACACACCGCCGCCGCCACCACGATCTTCGTTTCGGGGACAGATTGATCCAGGATTTCTCCTCCGGTGGAGGGATCCGGAGGCCGTCTTCACCGCCTTCATCTCCATCGACCATGAGCTTCCTCTCCATCACCATGTGTGAGTAGTCCGCTGTAGGCACATGAGGTGGATGGGGATTGGATGAGATTGATCATGTAATGCTACCCGTTGTTCGAGATTTTAGGGGTTTATCTTGAGGATACTTTTGTATTGTGTTGATGCACTTATGATATGTTTAATGCTTGCTAGTAGGGCCCGAGTGGCATGATTTCAGTACTGAACTTATATTGCCTCATCATATATTTGAGTTTGGTATTTATCTGCAAAGTGTATCACCTGCTATTATGTTGACCCTGTGAACCCTAAAAGTGATATATATAAGGAAAACAAGGGGGAGATGTTTTAGTTTGAGGATTCTATGTGTTCATGAAGTGTTAATGCATTATTCCGGTTTATTCGAAAGGGTAGACCTTAATTACCCGTAGTTCCAAGTTGGCCCCGGTGAAATGGGCGGGTAGGACAATAGATGTTGTGCAAATTCTCTTGGTTAGTACGCACAACTAATTATGGAGCACATACCTACATATATCAGAGTTAGAGATATGTCCCATGGCTAGCTATATACTATTATATGATCAATCTTATTCATGCAACACCCCGCTGTCACCTCATGCCTACATTTTAATCCTCTGAGTTACACCTTCACTTTTTCGGTGAAAACTCTGAAACACTTGTTTACTGCTGCTGTTCTACTTGTTACTTGAATCATACTACTGCCATAACTACTGCTGCTGCAAGTTCATTGATATACATGTGTGGTTGAGTGTGACGCCTCAATTGACAAAGTCTTATTGATATTCTTGTGTTCCCATCGTGTCGAACTATAAATTTGGATAATACTTCCCAACGAAGATTTCAGCAATCCCCTACACTTGTGGGCATCATCATATTAAAAGAGTTATGAAAAATCCATTTACAGGGGATGGAACTAAGTCTGCACGTGCACACGTGGAGACAATTGAAGACATATGTGGTTTATTTAGACTTCCTTGTATTTCTGAGGATCAGGTAAAAAGGAAGCTATTATATTTGTATTTATCTGGTAATGCTCGTATTTGGTTCAGGTCTTTGGATGAAGAAGTCACTATTGAATGGAGTATTTTGAGAAAGTTTTCGTTCTTAAATATTTTACTCCTAAAGAAGCTTATGAGAACCGCTACTATATATTTAATTTCTGGCCACATCTAGGAGAGAGTATTACTTAAGCTTGGGGGAGGTTAAAGGAACTCCTTCGCAAGAATCCTTGTAATGATCTTACAAAGAAAATTATATTGATAAACTTTTATGTGAGGCTACCATGGAAACATAAGGAATTTCAGTGGATTATGTTACAAAGTGGGTGGAAGCAATTCCAACCAAAAGTCCAGATCATGCCACAACAATGAAGATGCTCAAGGACATCATTTTCCCTAGGTTTGGTGTTCCTAGGTTTTTAATTACTGATGGTGGTTCTCATTTCGTGCATGGTATTCTTAGAAAAACATTGGAAAATATGATGTCAACCATAGAATTGCATCTCCTTATCACCCTCAAATCGGTGGACAAGTTGGATTAAGTAACAGGGAAATTAAACTCATTTTGGAAAAAGACAGTTAATAAGTCGTGTGATTGGCCACTTAAAATTTATGATGCATTATGTGCTTACAGAACCGCTTTTAAAAATCCTATGGGAATGTTGATACGTCTCCAACATATCCATAATTTCTGATGTTCCATGCTTATATTATACCAATTGCTACATGTTTTATTTGCACTTTATAGCATTTTTATGCATTTTCTGGGACTAACCTATTAACAAGATGCCATAGTGTCAGTTCCTGTTTTCTGCTGTTTGTGTATTCCAGAAAACTTGTTCTGGAAATATTCTCGGAATTGGACGAAACAAAAGCCCAGGTCCCTATTTTTCTGTCACGTACACGGCGTCCGGAGGAGAAACGAAGAGGAGCACCGAGGCGTCTTCACCACGTGGCGTCGCCCCCCTCCTGCCGCGCCGTGACGTGGTGAGGGGCCCACGGGTGCCCACCGACATCGCCCATTCGCCTATATATTCATCTATTCGGGAAAACCCTAGATACCCAAGTCATATTCCATGAAAAGTTCCAGAGCCGCCACCGCCGTCAACCCTAACTCGGGAGGGTTCTGAAGCTCTTCCCGGCACCCTGCCGGAGAGGGGAATCATCACCGGAGGGCTCTACATCGCCATGACTGCCTCCGGAGTGATGTGTGAGTAGTTCATCCTTGGACTATGGGTCCATAGCAGTAGCCAGATGGTTGTCTTCTCCTCTTGTGCCATCATGTTTAGATCTTGTGAGCTGTCTATCATGATCAAGATCATATTATTGTAATGCTACATGTTGTGTTTGCTGGGATCCGATGAATATTGAGTACTATGTCAAGATTGATTATTGAATTATCATATATGTTATTTATGATCTTGCATGCTCTCCGTTACTAGTAGATGCTCTGGCCAAGTTGATGCTTGTAACTCCAAGAGGGAGTATTTATGCTAGATAGTGGGTTCAGTCTCCATTTAATCTGGGAGAGTGACAACAACCTCTAAGGTCGTGGATGTGTTGTTGCCATTAGGGGTAAAACAGCGATGCTTTGTCTAAGGATAATTGTATTACTTGCATTATGCACTTTACTTAATGCAATAATCTATTGCTTGCAACTTAATACTGAAAGGGGTGCGGATGCTAACCTGAAGGTGGATTATTAGTCATAGATACAGTTAGATTACAGTCTATGAATCATGTTGTAATGCCCAAATAAATCTCATAGTAGTCCTCATGACATGTACATGCATTGTTATGCACTTCTCTATTTTGTCAATTGCCCAGCTGTAATTTGTTTACCCAACATGTTAGTTATTTATTATGGAGAGACACCACTAGTGAACTGTGGACCCTGGTCCATTCTTTTACATCTGATAATACAACCTACTGCAATCATTGTTCTCTTTCATTCTCAGCAAACAAACATCATTTTCTACACTATACATCTAATCCTTTGTTTTCAGCAAGCCGGTGAGATTGACACCCTCACTAATTCGTTGGGACAAAGTAGTTTGATTGTCTTGTGTGCAGGTTCCACGTTGGCACCGGAATCCCTGGTGTTGCGCCACCAACAACCTTCAGAAGTGTCTTCATCTCCTACTGGTTCGATTAAACTTTGGTTCATACCGAGGGAAAACTTGCTGCTACACTCATCATACCTTCCTCTTGGGGTCTCCCAACGAACGTGTGCTTTGCACGTATCAAATGTCTCCTTATAAAATGGTTTATGAAAAGCTTGTCATTTACCTGGTTAATTAGAACATAATGCTAGATGGGCTATTAAACAATTGAACTTTGAATTTAAGACTGCGGGAGAGAAGAGAATTCTTGATTTAAACTTACTAGATGAATGGAGGAATGAAGCTTATGAAAATGCTAAAATGTTTAAAGAAAAAGTTAAGATTGGGCATGACAAGAAAATTAAGAGAAAAGAATTCAAAGTAGGTGATCAAATTTATTATACACCTCTCGTTTCAAGTTTTCTGCAGGAAAGTTAGCTTCAAAGTGGAAGGGACCATTAGTGATACAAGAGGTGTACCGTTCAGGAGCTATCCGTCTTCACGGTGACATGAAAGGTAAACCTCATGTAGTTAATGGACAACGCCTTAAACATTATATTGCAGGAAAGAGCTTCATCGAAATGGTGCAAGAGTTGAACTTACAAACACCGAAGGAGGTAATTGAGCGAGGTCGAGCAGTTTCAAAAACCCTAAATCAATAATAGGTAACTTTTGTGTTGGAAAGTTTCTCGGAATTGCGTAAATTTTTACGGATGTCATTTTTTATCGAAATTAACATGTGGGACAAGAAAACTGGAAGGAACGGAGACCCGAGGAAGGAAAGAGGGGGTCCCACGTGGCCAGATTCCTTGGCCACGTGCGCCCACTCCTTTTGCCCCTCGGAGTCCCTTTTCATTTTGTTTTCGGCTCCGACGCTTCGTCTTGACCTAAAAACCGTCAATATGTACCCTCTTCCGCTGATCTAATCTCGCACCGAGCGTTCTCGAGCGATATTTGCTTTTACTGTTTCTGTCTATCAGGGTTTAGCCATGTCTTTCTCCGGATCCAACCATGAGGGGGAGAGCTTCCCAAATGGAGGCGTTGTGAACCACTACCTCAACTCTGTAATGGCACCGCCGAAGATCTTGTCCTTCAAGTAAGGTGTGCTGCTCGTGGAGGAGGTGAAGGCTCCCAAGACCACCGGCACGGTGGAGGAAAGGCTGGATGATCTGGAGGAGAAGACCTTCAGGTATGGCACTGTTGTTGAACGCAGCCTTGATGCTCATCACTTCATGAACCTGGAGCTGGAGAAGAAGGTTGAAGAGTACAAGGAGAGGCTCGAAGATCTAGAAGAAAGGTACAAGGACGTCATCGAGAAGTTGGAGAAGTTCCAATGCCTTATGTGGGATGTAGAGAACCAGAACTGAGAGTATGAAGAACGCTTCAAGAAGATTGCAGCAGCTGCCACCCTCAGGTATAATGATCCACCTACATCTTTCCGTGATGGAAGGCCTTTTCCCTTGGAAGATGGCTGAATGGGAGGAGGAATATGAGAAAGAAGAGGCTGCAGCAAAGGAGGGTCTAGCAAAACATGAAGCTTGGGGGAGTTCTACCTAGCCTTTATCTTTACTAGTTTATCGTATCTATCTAGTCATGGTTTGTTTTACTTTTATCGTTTAGTTATCAATATCTCTTAGGCGTGTGTGAGCTCATGGAGCATTATATCATGTATCCCTACCTTATGGTTTATCAATGAATATTAAAGTATGGTGTCTTCCATGATTCTCTTGTTTGGAGATTTATGGGTAACACTCATGCAAATGAGTGTGGCATATTTAGAGGTTTCAGTCACCTCTTGTCTTGAATTTAATTAACTTGAGTGTGTTGGACAATTATAGAATAATCTCATTATAGAATAAGTAAAAAGAATGAGTCAATATGACTTGAAATTAATAGTTTAAGGTTGAGATATAGTCTTGTAGGATAAAAAGTTAGGAAGGGTTAATGGAAAGGATATGAAACACTCTTGTTAGAATCTAATATCTTTTGAGCAAATTAATGATCATGGGTATTTCAATACTTATGCTTTAGAAAAGTGTATGAAAAGGAAGACACCTGAAAATTCAGTTAGCCTTGGAAAGTGTAAGATAAAGCTTGTATAGAGCATAGGAACTTGACTGAAATATCCATGACTAAAGTTTGCACTAGTTACTAGTGAAGCAAGGTTGCAAACATTTTTATATCTGTCTTTTCATTTGCCTTCTTTGAACTTGTTATCCAATGAGAGTTTATCTTGTCTTTAAATTTCAGCAAGGTATCAAATATTATAATGCTTGCCATAAAGAGAAAAGCATGTGAAAAATAGTATGATTCAATTGTCCAACATACAATGGTTATTTACTTTCAAAAGTAAGGGGTGATTGCTAGAGCTTCTACTTATGTTGCCCTCATGTGTATGAGTTTTAGTTCATTAATCTTACATTTCAACTGAATATGGTGATGATACAATGCTCGTATTAATTTATCAACCATAAGTCCATTGATGCATGTAATGATCTATGTCCTTACTTACTCGAGGACGAGTAAAGGTTTAAGCTTGGGGGAGTTGATACGTGCATTTTATATCATCATTTATACAACTTATATTATCATATTAGAGTGTTACTGGCATTTTGATATCATTGTTTTACATGTTTTAGATGATTTATGGGACTTTCATACAAAGTCCCTATTTTTGGTATTTAATTTCTAGGAGGCAGAAAACCTCATTTTTCTTGTTTTTATGTTTCAGGAGCTACAGGGACCCAAATGGAAAAAGGAAAATTGCACAACTGGTTTTTCATCGGGAGAAAACAGAGGGAAGAAGATCGAAGGAAGAAGAGCCACGAGGCCTAAAAGAGAGGGCCTACGCGGCCAAATTCCTTGGCCGCGTGGGGCCCACCAACTTGAGCCTCGAGCACTTCCTCTCTCGGGACTTTTTAACAACACCTTCGTCTCGCCCGAAAAGGGACGCCCTAATTTTCCCAAGTCCATCCGAGGCCGCGGCGGCGACGAAACTCCTAATTCCCTCCAAGGGGGATCAGATCCTGCTGCTCCGGAGCTCCGGAGAAGGGGGAAATCATCGTCATCATCATCACCTCTCCTCCTTGGCGTGGGAGGAGTCCTCTACATCATCAACATCACCAAGACCAGCACCATCTCCATCATCATCTCCGTGATCCACTCTGTTCCCCTCATAGTTTACATACTTGTCTTGTGCTCCTATTCATGTTTGTGATTGAGTACTTGTCATTATTTGGAGGTGAAGTTATATTTTTATTGTGTTGTACCATTTATGCCACTGAATATTATCATGTTTGCACATTGTGAGTAGTTACCGTATGTTCCTGAGGGCATATGATTAATTGGCAATGATTTATATATGACATGTGTTGGTATTTTGTCTAGTGTTTATCTTTTTATGTGATTCTATGATGGTGTTGTGCGAACGTTGACTGCACAACACTTCAACTATATGGGCTCATAGGAGAACACCGTAGTGTAATGAATTGAGGGAGACTTGGGAGGACATGTAAACCTGAGACCGAGTCATGAAGTTACATTATGAGGGTATTAGTATCGAGAACCTTAGAGTGTAATGCTATGGTGGGACTTTATGTCTTAATAATTCTTGTGCAGTCATTTACTTGGCCACATGATCCATCATAAGGGGTTTAGTTTATTTATTTAGCTATACCTAACAATGGCTCCGTCCAAAGATGATTAAAACTTTACAACATATTCAACGTGTTGTTTAATAAATCTCTATGCCTAGCAATATTCATGCTGCACTCGGGAACGTTTTCCACATATAAGTTACACATCACTTGAGCTTGTCCTCTTGCCACATAGAGGATTGGGCTTTCTCTCTTATAGAGCTTTTACTTGCTACCATTTATATTCTGCATTTTTACTTTCTTGCAACTATACAACCAAAAATTCCCAAAACACTTGCATCTTTTATTGTTTTATTTATCATTCTTACTAACCAATACCTTCAGCTCCTCGTGGGTTCAACAACCTTTTCTAATCGAAAGGTACTACGATTGATCTCCTGCACTTGGGAGTCATCACCAATATGTATCAGACGAAATTGTGCACTTCTCAACACTATTTCCCATTTTCAAATAAATCCATGTGATCGTCCATTGATACTTTTCCATTTGTTGCCTCCTCACTTTTCGCGTATTCATTCCTAAATCAATTGACATATAGGGTTAGAGAAATATATTATGTGTGATTTTAACTTTTCACGACTTTTAGGTGATATGTGCATTTTCATTACCGGTTTACCCCACATATTTATTAACTCTTTATCCATATAACCACACTCTAATAAAATGCTATTGGAGCTCGAGCTGGTCTTTTTATTTTAAACTGACAACTCAAAGCATTGCATATTGTTAGTTATCGATGAGAATAGTCCCTTGTTATAAATAGAAGTTCAACTTACCAGTCTCCATGAAAACACTGGTATATAAAAATAGTTATTTGGAAAAAAAAAGTGATGTGTCTCTAAGATTTTGTGTGTGTGGGGGGGGGGGGGGGTTGAAATTTACTGGGCTACATTCATAATCAAATTAAATTACTGAAATTGTCATGAGATTCATTTATGCATGTCAAGAGGTATAAAGGATGGAGTTCTACCACTCACTAAGACTTAAAAGAGGAGAGACTCAACCATTCTCTTCCTTCACCACCAACCTCGCCACGGCCCGAATTACCTCGCTTGTGCGCATGTCATGCATCTTGAACGAGGCGAGTTGGTTTCAAAGCGATGGTGTCAGTAATGGAGCCGGCGCGGCTGACGACGGTGAGAAGCGAGGTGGTACAGGAGACAGTGCGCGTTGTGTTCAACTGGGTGTCCGCCAAGGCGGTGAAGGCAAGGCCGCCGACGTGTTGTGCAGGTTGTGCACGTGGGGTAGGAACCGTGTCAAGGCCGCCGATTTAACGAATGGCTACCGATTTAAGCTTGCAAATACCATAACATATATATTTTGATAGGGAACACCATAACAAGCTACTAGCTAGGGGCTGAAATAATGGAAAGCGCAATAGAGCCCGAGCTCCAAATAGGCCCATTTAAAAAAATCAAAATCGGCATTTTTTTTCGAAATAAAAATCACACATATAGCTAATTTTAGATAATAACGAGATCTATTACTGTGCAATTTTTTTATCTAAAATTCATAGTATTGTTCTAGGCTACACAAAAAACAAAAATTAGCCAAATTCAAGTTTTAAAAATTATGTACACAGATTCACTTATTTATTATTTTTGCCTGGCCTAAGAATAACGAATTTCCAATTAAAACTGTGCACACTTGTAGATCATATCTATATCTATACCTAATAATAAAAACATTAAGGTTTCTTATGATACGTCATTTTTTTTCCGATTTTACCACTACATAGTCAGCAAATTTTACCCAACCTTGACACGCTTAAGTCGTACCGGTTCGTTAAATTAAAAAAAAACGTACCGGTTTGTTTTTTATTTCCTGTCTCCGTCTTCTCCCTTGATTCCCCCCATAGAAATTGACGCCATTAGCGACAGCACGAGCGCACCACACTGCCAGCCATCGCCACGGGAACCTTCCCCTCTCCCTGCGAGGATCCACCGGACGGCCGTAGGTAGAATCCCACCAATCCGCCCCGCGATTTGACCGCGTCGGCGTCGAGGTGGATGGTGGCGGTGGCGGAGGGATCGCGCGGGGCCGCGCAGTCGGCGTTCGCGGCCAAGGAGGCGGAGTACCACAAGGACGTGCAGAAGCTGGTGGACCTGCTGTCCAAGCTCCACCGGACGAGGCGTTGATCTCTTGACAACGACAACCAGGATGTTGTTGTTATCCTTGCTCGTTCTAATCACGCGCCGGCGGCTTCCAGCAGAGGCAGCTACAATCGTTTGTACACAGAAAACAAAACCAGAAGATACAGGAACGATCGTCAATGCATGAACGACATGAGCGAAAAGAACAGAAGAGAACAAGATCAAAGACGATACAGCACACAGTGAATAACAAAACGACCTTGTCAGTTCTCTACGAATTGCAAAACTGAAGGCGGACCAAAAGCATTCCACTATTTAGAAAGAATCATCCGCACAGAAATTGAACCTACACCAACAGGCACCCCAAGACATGAGACAATTAGATGAAGATTGAATTTCAGCCTAAGTGCAGAGATAATAGTGAAAAAGCTGATCTACCGGAGCTGCATCCTACCGGACTCACCTAATCCAGTAACTAGCATTCATCCAGGATTTCCAGCGAAGCTCATGCCTGGGCTAGCTACTACGGAGTACTATGTAGTGCACTCCTTTGAATTGCTCACGTCAGTTTTATTTGGAAACTGTAAAATTTCACTGACGGTATCACACTCCTTCTGTCCTGATAATTGTAGAGTTACGACCAAATTAAATGCACACTTCACCATTGCGCCCAATGTTATCTAACCAGTGCCCAAGCAATGTTTTATTCGCTTTTGTGGCATACATTTTTATCTCCCGCTGCAACGGGCACGTTTGCTAGTTACTATATACACCTAGAATTATCCCCGAAAATTTTAGAACTAAAAGATGCAAATTTTGTTTTTTCTTAAAAAACGAGCTACAGAAACTCGGACCCCAAAACATCTCAATCTACCCATTTATTAGTACATAGCGACTTGAAACTTCATGAACCGACAGATAAACAGTCAATTGTCCTTGTCACCTCTAATGTTTTGCTTTCTTAAATCTCTTAAATTCACTCTTTCTTCCCCGAAAACTTAGGGCTTTAACTGAAATGCTAGCTGGCCATGCGTACTTCACCAGAGTCTTCTTGCCTCCTGTGAGTGGTATAGGATGAGAGATGAGCTCCCAGGTTCCACATAAATATCACCAAAAGGAAAGGTGTCTTTGGGCCTCTGAGTGGTGAAGATATGCTCTGAAGCTCCACATAAATATCTCCAAAGAAAAGCTGTGTTTTATAACTGTATTGCGGTCGACTAAAGTTTATCACTTTTCTCACAAATATTCAAGCATGTATGCGTGTATATTTCAGCTATGAGAAAATAGCACAAGACCAAGTATATGAATCCTCTATCACTTTGGCACTTTATTCCTGCAGATAGAAGCGAATAAGGTGCATAGCTAGGGCCAACTGATGCAGGCAACATTCATGCGTCTATAAATACCTTCTACATGCTCATTTCATCCTCATCCATTCCTCAAGTAAGCACTTGGCTTCAGCACACAATAGGCAGCACAAAGGAAGCAGAGAAGGGCCAAGAAGAAGAAGATCGGTGGCGATGGAGTACGAGTACAGCAGCAGCAGCTTCGCCAAGGAGAAAAGGCCTCCGGCGAAGAGAGGCCAGGTCAAGCTGCAGATCGCGAGGACGCTGAGCAACCTCGTGTCGTCGAGTGGCGCTGCTGCCGCTGACGGCTCGAAGCAAGCGAATCGCAACAGCTTCAGAAGGGAAACAAGCTACAACTAAACAAAATACTAGATGGTGTGGACAAAAGTGGTATTAGTACTATACTAGTAGATGTTTTTTCCTTTTCTCCTGAGTCCTGAGGGATTTAGCAGGAGGGTCGCTCAGTTTATGTACCGACCGAGAACCTGTTTGATCCACTGTACTGTACCTTGGCTTGAATGGAAGTGAAAGGAAGTTCCATCCATGTACTCCTGTATATATATACAAACTTTGGCTATACATGACATCAGGGTGTGCTGGCACAGTATTTCATCTTTATATCTTATGATTATCTATTTTAGATTCTTGAAATGGATAAAAATAAAATACACATGCGAAGTAAACAAATCTCCATTGAGGGTTTGCTTGGAAGATTTATTTTTTGGTAGAGTTTTGGCATTTGAGTCAAATATTTAACTAAATAACAATAAATATTTAAGAAGACTCTCTTCTAGGTAGGCTCTTGGTTCTTAGATAAAAGAAACGGTTTCGCTTCGAGTGGAAATTAAGTTAAATCTTACTCAACTCTAATCTTTTTTTTTTTTTGATATGTGGGGGAGAGCTAAACAGGGTCACCCAGGATCAGATGCCTTGTCGATCATCAGGAGCTCTCCGATGTGGGGCGGCAGGGCTTGGAGCAGAACCCTCCCAGAGCTCGAGGTGCCCAGCTTGGCAAGGCTGTCAGCAACGGCATTGCCACCTCTTCTGACATGGACGATCTTCATCGCCAGGCACCTGCTAAGAAGCTTCTTTGCCTCGTCGATGATGTTCCAGCACCTGGACCTGTCCTGGTCGCGAGACTTTGGGGCGTGGACGATCGAAGTGGAGTCTAGCTCGAGGATGACCTTGGCAGTATGAGAGTCCTCGAGCAGTCGCAGGCCAAGCAAGGCCGCGGCAGCCTCCGCCTCCTCGGCGTCCTCGCACCTGGTAATGGGCTCGTAACCGGCAATGATCAGGTTGCCATCAGAGTTTCTGATCACCGCCCCTGCGCCGCCAGTACCTCCAGGTCACGCGAGAGCCCCATCAATATTGATTTTGATCCAACCTGATGGAGGAGGAACCCAGGAAGCCGAGGGCGGACTGGAGAGGTCGCCGAGCGGCGCCACCGTGGAAGCTCGCTTTCCTTTTGGGTCCTACGGAGGATTGGGCCCTGAGTGCAGGTCATGAACAAGTGACTGCAGGAAGATGGCGGACTCTGCGACGCTCGCCTTCCTGTCCTGATGGATGATATCGTTGCTGAGGTGCCAGGCCCGCCACAAGAGGAGCAAAGTGCAGGAGCGGACTGATGCCGAGGCATTCCGGAGCAGGTTCAGCAACCATTCTCTTCCAGTATTTCTGAACTTCGATGCCGGCGGCAGATCCCAGACTTTCCTCATAGAATGTCTGAGGGCGACAGATTTGGTGCATGCCACAATGGCATGAAAGGAGTCTTCGACTCCATTGCCACAGATCGTACATTGACCATCGATCTCAAGGGTTCTTCTCCTCTTGTTTTCCTTTGTCGCAAGCGAGTCAGTAGCCGTTCGCCATCCAAAAACTCTGACATTGGGAGGCACGTTGGTTTTCCAGATCAGATCCTAGATAGAACGATCACCACTGCGAGTCGAACTTGAGAGGCCGCAGTCAGTACCAGCGTTCTTCAGGTTAATGGCAAGGTGGTAAGCACTCCGAACAGAGAAGGTGCCAGACTTCTCATAGTGCCACGCAACCCTGTCAGCAACCCCGCCGGCTGGAAGCATTATTTGTAGGATGGCTTCCGAATCGAAGTCGTGGAACAGTTCATTTACAAGATCCCTATTCCAGCTATTGGTGTCGGGGATAAGAAGCTGATTCACCCATCTTCTTCTAGTTTTCTTTTTTAAGCTAGTGATCTTTAGACCACTATTCCTCGGGATCCAGGAGTCTCGAAGGAACTGAATGTTTGAGCCGTCTCCAACCCTGTAGATAATCCCTTGCTTGAGTAGCTGAAGACCAAATTCAAGACCGCGCCAAGCCGGGGAAGCATCAGACGCGAAGACAGTATCTAGGAGGTTACCCTTGGGAAGTACTTAGCCTTGAGGACTCTGGCACGGAGGCTATTGGGGTTTTGTAGCAGCCTCCAAGCTTGTCTGGCCAATAGTGCCTGATTGAACAGGTTCAAATCTCTGAATCCCAGCCCTCCCTTACCTTTGGGTTTGATAAGCTGGTCCCAAGCAAGCCAGTGTACTTTCCTATGGTTTTGTTCATCTCCCCACCAGGAATCTTGAATCATTCTTTCATACTGTTCGCAAAAGCCCGCAGACATTTTGAACACACTCATGGCATATGCAGGAATAGCCTGGGCAACAGCTTTGATCAGGGTATCTTTTGCACCATGAGACATGAATTTCTCGTCCCAATTGGTTAACTTTTTTTGAAAATCTCTTCATGATCGGCTGAAATTTATCCTGCTTCATCATGCCTTCAGGGGTAGGAAGCCCAAGATATTTTTCCTCAAAAGTGGATTTTTGGATTGCAAGTGTTGCTTTGATTTCTTCTTGAGTATTAGCAGGGCAGCTGCTACTGAACAAAATAGAGCACTTGTTGGGGTTCAGAAGTTGCCCCGTGCTTTCCTGGAAAAGAGCAAGAGCAGCCCGCACAGCAAGGCCGGGCCTCCTCTTTGGTAGCTTTGAAAAACAACAGGCAATCATCAGCAAACATAAGATTAGACACCCCCGGTCCCCCTCTAGCCACTTTGATCAGAGTGATTTCACCAGCTTCCGTCTTTTGTTTAAGAGAGGTGGAAAGAACCTCTCCCACAAAGAGGAAAAGATAAGGGCTCAGAGGATCTCCCTGTCGCAGCTCGCGAGATGGGGTGAAGGGCTCCAAGGTGTTGCCATTGATCCTCACCGAGAAACGGACGGAGCGCACACATCTCATCACCCAGTCCGTCCAAGTCTTGTTGAAACCCATGTGTAAGAGGGTTTTCTCCAGAAAATCCCAGGCTTTAGACAGGTCCACCTTCAGAGCACAATGAGTGTTTCTCGGATTTTGGAGTGCTGGATTTTATGGAAACCTTCAAAGGCAATGTAGGCATTGTCAGTTATCATTCTCCCAGGTATGAAGACGTTGCAGAGACTGATTGGTCTGAAATCCGACAGTGTTTCAGGAGTGTTGTCTTTTGGGATTAAAACGATGATCGTATCGTTTATTCCTTCTGGCATAATTCCATTAGCAAAGAAGTTCTTGACAGCAGCAATAACCTCACTCTTAAAAAGGCCCTAGTTACGTTGGAAGAAACGGGCCGGCAGCCCATCCGGCCCTGGCGCTTTGATGGGACCAATTTGGAACAAGGCGTCGCTTATTTCTTCGTCAGTGAAAGGTTTGCGTAGCTGTGCGTTGATCTCCTCCGAGATGGGTTGGTGTATGGAGCTGAGGATGCTGGCCTCGGTTACCGGACAATCCTCAGAGTACAACTTTTTGAAGAAGTCGCAAGCCATTTTGTCAATCTCATCAGCCTCCTCCGTCCAGGAACCATCAGGGGATTTGTGCTTCTTGATTTTGTTTTTCACTTGTCTCCAGGATGCTTTTTTGTGGAAATAACTTGTGTTTCTATCTCCCTCTTGCAAGCAGGCCACCCTCGACCGCTGACGCCACATCATTTCTTCTCTGTGGAGGATCTCGTCGAGTTCAGAGCTCATCTTCCTCATCTTTTCCTCTCTCTCCCTAGTTCTCGGCTTCTTCCAGAGGCCTTGAATTTTCTTTCTCAGACTCTCTGCAGTTTTGCTGATGTTACCAAAGTTCTCACAGCTCCACTCTTTCAAGTGATCACGAGTGCCAATTAGCTTTTTTGCAAGATCACTAAGGGAGGTGCAAGGAGGTCTAGCATTCCAGCCTTCTTCCACAATTTCTGGTAGTCTGGGATCCCGTTCCCACATGATTTCGTACCGGGTTGGGCTGGGGCGTTTTCTCACCTTTTCATTACGATCGAGCTGGAGCAGCAAAGGGAGGTGATCCGATCTCGTCGATACAATGTGACTAACATCAGCATTAGGGAACAGATTTAGCCAGTCATTAGACGCAACAACTCTGTCAAGGCGGGCTCTGACATTTTTATTTCCTTGCTGTTTATTATCAAAGGTCCAAGGAGTGCCACTGAAGCCTAGATCAAAGAGATTGCACGCTGACAAGATGTTTCTAAACTCTGCCATTCTTCTCTCAGACCTCTTAGTTGCCGAAAAATGCCCATGCTGCCACATAGTTTCATTGAAATCACCAAGGATGAGCCAAGACAGGTTGGAGTTGGGTTTGATTCTGCTTAAGGTGGTCCACATATGATGTCTTTCTGCGGCCTTGGGTTCTCTATACACAAAGGTGCCCCGCCAAGAAAGGCCATTGGGGACTTCCTGCACCAACACATCAAAATACCTCGAACCTTCTGCTAGTACCTTTATTTGAACATGTTCATCCCAAAACAGAGCAATTCTGGCACCCTTACCCTTGCCAGCCTGCGTAATGCAGTGCCTGAGGCCTAGCCTCCATTTTAGAGCTTTTATTTTCTTATCGTTCTGTCTAGTTTCACTGATGAACACTAAGTTGGGTTTTTAGGTGCGAACGAGCCGCACCTGTTCTTGAACTGTTCGGGGTTGACCCAAACCCCGGCAGTTCCAGCCTAACAGTATCATTGCTGCTGACAGGCGCGATCATCCGCGCCTGTCAGTGTACCAGCAGCCCCTGGGCTGGTTGCTTCATGTCCACCATCCGTACCAGGTTCCTCCTTCCTCTGACCCGCAGTGTCTTCTCCTCTAGCTTTCTTGTTGTTGTTGCTCTTTTCTTCATTTGGCATCAGGCCTGCACTCAGACGCTTGCCCCCATAAGTCCCAAAGCAGTGGAACTCTTGGGGATGATGGTCTCCTTCTTGTCTGCGGGGTACTCGGCGTGGTGTAGCGTACCCCGCTGCCTTCGATCGTGTGCCACGGCAGCGCCTTCAACAGGGCTTTCCTGTTCTGTCCCGTCATGGTTGGGAGGAACCAGCTGCGTGGGTCCTCGACGTGGACGGCTCGAACTCCAAAGGAGGTGTTGTACCTCCTCCTCCTCACGTTCTCCGGGATGTTGCAGCCGTCCTCCTGGTGTCCGATGATGCCACAACAAATGCAGAAATTTGGCAAGCGTTCGTAAAGAACAGTGATGATCACCTCTTCTTCGGAGATCTCGTCCTCGAGGGTTATCCATCGTTGCAGGGCCTCCCGATCGGAAGGCGCACACGAGCGCGGAGGATCTTGTCGGTGATGTCCCCGGACGCATTGTTGTCGATGGAGATGACCTCACCGAGCCGCTTCCCCAGGTCCCTAGCCATCTCCTTAGATAGGAGATAGAAGGGGAGGCCGGCGAATTGGACCCAGATTGGTAGCGACTTGAAGCCCACCACCGCCGGGTCCTCTCCTTCCTTCAGCTCTTGCACCAGCACAACGTCGCCCTGGTACCTCTAGGGTCCCCCGCGCGTGACGTGCTCGAAATCGCCATCCTCAGAGAACTCGAGGACGAAGCGCTTGTCAGCAGCCTGGCTTGCATCCATGGAGCCCCTGATCTTCCAAACTTTGCGCATGTAGTTCACCAGCTGCTTCGTGGGGATGGTGAGGAGGGAGAGGAACACGCCGACGGTGATGAGCCGCATCCGCGTGCCACGGGCCCTGGCCAAGTTGATGACGATGGGGTTCCTTTCCTCTGTCGTGCGGTCATCCACGGTAGGGCTCTTGCCCCAAAGGCGGATCACGGAGGATCCCGACTGGAAGAGAGGCGCGTCCACAATCTCCGAAGCAGGCACTACTGGGAAATACCCTATCAGTGGCGCACGAAATTATGATTCTGTGGCGCATGGGTGCGCCACAGAATCATCGTCATAAAAATATATATTCTGTGGCGCATAAACATCAACGTTCCATGGCGCACCCCACTGCATGCGCCACAAAAGTTGTTTTTTAGGTTTAAAAAAAATTAAACTACGACGTCATATACGTCGTACGACGCCACCGCAGCCGGGATGCCTCGCTGCCGTGCCGTCGCTGTCGTCGAGAGGAGGACGTGCTCGCGGAGAAGAGCGAGTAGCAGGACGAGAGGACCGCTCCTTCTTCGCGGCGGGAGCATCCCGTGCAAGATCCGCGGCGGCCGGCGGCCAGGAGGAGCAGCGCGAGCGCGTCCATACGCCGCCTCCCGCGGTGGTCGATGGCGGCGAGCGGGTTGTCCCCCGGGGCCGGGAAGCGGAGGCGGAGCGAGGAGGGCTCGGGCCAGCGGTGCTCCCAGAGGCCGCGCCGCCGCGAGGAGGCCGCGCCGGTGCGGATGGCCGACTTGAGCGGCAGCAGGCTGAGAATCTGCAGGCGCAGCGCGTCCGGGAGGTCCGAGATGCGGTCCTCCTCATCCTCCGCCCCCGCGCGCCGCCACACGGACCTCTCCATCATCCTCCCTACCAGCGACGCATTCAGGGTTCGAAGGGGATGGGGGCCGGCCGGCTGCGTGCTGCTGGGGTCACTGGACGGCGGGACGGCGAAGGGAAAGAAGACGTGTGGAGGTGTCTCGCCGGTGCGGTGCGCGTTGCTGGCCCAGTCTATTCTACTGCTCTCTTCTCTCTCCCTCCCTAGCAATCGCTGGCTAGCCCAGTCTATTCTTTTTTTTTTTTTTGAGAATTCCTGGTCTTAATACAGCTTGTAGTATCCGAACTCACGCACAACGCACTCCACACGCACACAACACCACACGCACACCACCTGTGCGCAAGCTAGACCTAACTAAACCATACTAAGCCCAGTCTATTCTACTGCTCTAGCCTAGAGTATAGTACCGCAGTATAGAACGAGAAGAGGATAAGGCAGCGGTGGGTGCGCGCGTGTCGGTCGAGAGAGAGGATTTTGTGGTGCACAGGGCAGGGTGCGCCACAGAAATGTTGGTTTCTGTGGCGCACTTGACTGCGTGCGCCACAATTTCTGTGGCGCACCAAAACAGCGCGCACGGGACTGGGTGCGACACATAAATGCGATTTATGTGTCGCACCCAGTCCCGTGCGCCACAGAAATGTGAATTTCTGTGGCGTTGGTGCGCCATAGAATTGCAAATTTCTGTGGCACATTAAAAACCGTGCGCCACAGAAATAATTCTGTGACGCACCAATTAAGGGTGCGCCACAAAATTGTAACCTACCTATAACCCTTTTCCTAGTAGTGAGGCGCAACGATCACGCTGGCCTCGGTTCCCATGGTTGGGTTAGTGATCTTCACAGCTGAGGCGTCAGCCTCCATGGTTCACAGAGGATTGGTCGGAGGGGATTGGGAACAGCTGGTTGGGGAGTGTGTGATGAACTTCACCGAGAGCTCGCGATTTATAGCATCTCCACCAGAGTCGGGCGGCTTGTGATCCTAGGGTGATTAAATTTGGGATTGAAAGCCGGTGGAAACTCCCCGTCGGAGTGAAGACAGAGGATGAATGACGATAAAGAGCTCAATTGCCGTTGCCGGAGCTGAAAGGCGGCCATAATTGGCCTTGATCGCCCTTAACGCCGGCCGAATCGAGGGGGCGCCTATAGAGCCAACTGGGCGGTGGGGGCGGCGATGGGTAGTTCAACAGGAGGAGGGGGAGGCCTGGGGGCGCAAGGCGAAGGCGAGGCGATCACCAGAGGCAGAGACGCCGAGCGGGGAAGGTAGGGAGGGGTAGGCGAAGGGGAAAAAGCCTTGGAGGCCGGAGAGTCAAAAGATGCTAGACATCTTGGAGCGCATTCTGGCGATGCACTTGGCGGGATCCGCGGATTACCGCACAATGGAAAGCAATCTGAGCTTGAACTCGTCGGGGAAGAGCGATGTCGAAGTGGCGTTGGCGGTGCGCCCTGGGTGTGCTATGGCTTGTCGATTTGATTGGGGGATCGGTGGATCTTGAAGGCCGAGATCTTCTCGGGTGTCTGGTTTTTGGAATCTTGCTGGGGTTTCATGGGATTCAGGCAGGTCTAGCCGGAGTTCGCCGTCGCCCTCCCGACGAGGGGGAGAGAGCCGAAGCGACATGTTGCTACTCAACTCTAATCTTGTTAGATTTATATCGTGATTCATGCCCTATGTGAGTTGTACATGAGTTGCAAATCAAAATTGCTCCAATTACACATAGGTGGCACTACATGTCTACGCTGCAACTGACTTTTTTTTGTTGCACATGAGTCCCAGTTACACATAATTGCAACTGGGATTTCCCCAGTTACACATGAGTCACAATTGAAAATTTCTCATGTGCACATGGACTACATATGAGTTGATGATGTCATCTGAGTGAAAATTAACTCAGATGTGCAAAAATGCGTCTTTGCACAATATTTACGAAGCTGCATCAATGTCGAATATTTGCGTCTTTGCGTATTTGCGTCTTTGCACAATGTCAAATATTTGCGTCTTTCACTTAATTGTGTAAATATCCCTTGATTCAAGTAATAAACAGTATGATTCCAAATAAGCATTAAAATAGTAATATTTCTTAATTTAGAAGATATCGCTTTCAAAAATACCAGGCTCACTTTTGACATAAACGCATGAGAGAAACCCCTGACATCTTACAAATTGTAAACAAGGAAGAAGAAGAAAAATGACAAAAACGTCAAAATCATGGTAATTAATTCCGTTTCTATCAACACAAGCATATAACTTGGTCTTGTAAAGGTCAATTTGAATCTTTTGAATAATTTTTTAAAAAAACTAAAGGCACCAGGGCCCGACCTTAAGTTAATAAGGCCACAGGGTCACAAAGTTGATTACATGCTGCGGCACAACAGCTTAGGCCATAAGAGAAACATCCAACCGACAAAGAGCAACACGAGGAACAACGAGAGTAGCACAAAGGTAAAGCAGCTAAAACAACTAAACTCTCAAACTAGATCTAATCGGACTCGGACGATTTGCTGTATACAACAGCTTTAGCTTTCCCACCATTTCCACGAGCTTTGGCTTGTCCACTTCCTTGGCGTTGACGCACCACAGCTGCAAGAAAATCAGAGTTTTGTAGATGATATCAGCCGGATGATTTATTAGCTTGTGTTCAATGGAAAGCTTGTTGCGCACATTCCAAAGAGCCCAAGATTGCGCAACAAAAAGAGTCCACACAAGTCTACGTCTTTGCCCCGACAAAGAATTAAGAATGGCACAAAATTGGGCGAAGTTTGCTGGGCACCACCTACACCCTAGTAGGTGACGCAGAACACCACGCAAACGCGGCCAAGGGACAGGAGAAAAACATGTGCGCATCCTCATCCGCAAGGCACAAAGAACATTTACCATCCGAAGGGCCCCTACGCGTGGCCAACTGTTGGCCAGAGGGAAGTTTGTCGAGAACGAGTTGCCAGGAGAAGATTTTGATTTTCAGTGGGAGTTTAGCCGCCCAAACATCCTCAAAATGCGCCACCGACACCCCTTGTGCCAGTTTTGCGTACATAGATGCCACCGAGAAGCAGTTATTCTCCTCTAAGGACCAGGAAACCACATCCAAACCAGGGGAGAGGGTTGTTTGATCAATCAGTTGCATCAACTCGTCCCACTGCCTGACTCCGGCCTGGGTTAGGTTCCTTCTGAGCTGGACGGAATGCTGGATCGCCGACGCTACCGGAATATGCGGGTCGGCACACACCGCAAAAATCAGTGGAAATATGTCCTTTAGAAGACCGGCCCCTTGCCAGTTGTCTAACCAGAACAAAGTCCGCTGACCATTGCGAATAGAGTGTCGAGCCCCCACTTTGAAGAGATGTTTGATTTTGTTCAGGCTTCTCCAGAACTGTGAGCCCCCCGACTCGAACAGGCAAAGATATCGTTGTTAGGCAGGTATTTCGCACGGATCAAATTTGCCCAAATTGTGTCTTCCTCTTGATAGATTTTCCACACCCATTTCAGCATCAAAGCCTTGTTCATAAGTTTGGAGTTAACGATCCCCAGACCGCCGAACTCTTTAGGTCTACACACCGCCGGCCAATTTACCAAGTGATACTTTCTTTTTGGGCCCGCTCCTTCCCAGTAAAAGCGTGCCCTATGTGAGTCCAATTTGTCGTGAACACCATCCTGAAGGAGGAACAAACCCATGGCAAACATAGGAAGGTTGGAAAGGCACGAATTGGACAGAATCAGTCTCCCCCCGGAGGATAGGAATCTCCCCACCCACGGTTCAACCCTTGCAGCCAGTTTCAACACTAGGAAATTCCATTGGTCCACCGTCAACTTCCGGTCAGAAATCGGCAGCCCCAAGTATGTAAATGGGAAAGCACCCAGTTTGCAGTTTAACATGTTTGCCACCCTTTGTCTATGCTCTCTAGGTTTACCCATCACAATCACTTCGCTTTTATGGTAGTTGATCTTCAGTCCTGACATATCTTCGAAGCACATCAAAAGAAACTTAAGGTTTGCCACAGCTGCGTCATTATCTTGTATCAGGATCAGAGTGTCGTCGGCGTACTGCAAGTGTGTAATCCCCCCTGGGATTAAGTGCGGCACTACCCCCTGGATATGGCCAGATTCCGCAGCAGCCGAGAGGATGGCAGATAGGCCTTCAGCAACAAAGTTGAATAAAATTGGAGAGAGTGGATCCCCTTGACGCACTCCTCTTTTATTTCTAAAGTAGGGACCCATTTCCCCATTAATCGAGATTGCCGTCTGGCCCCCCTGGACCAGTTGCTCAATTCTGTGCACCACCCCTGCATCGAAGCCCTTCCTTCTAAGCACCTCAGAGAGAAACTTCCAGTTGACCCTATCATACGCCTTCTCAAAATCCAACTTCAACAAGATGCCCCCCAGCTTCTTGTGTTTCAGCTCATGCACAATCTCAATGAGTGCGAGGGCGCCGTCGAGAATAAAACGCCCTTTGATAAAAGCTGTCTGATTCGGGCTAATGACCCGATTGGCAATAGGGTCAAGTCTGATTGCAAACGCTTTTGAGACAATTTTGAACATCACGTTTATGAGAGCAATGGGGCGGAACTGAGAGATAAGATCAGCCCCTTGCACCTTCGGAATCAAAGATAGCACACCAAAATTCAACCGAGCAATATCAATCCTTCCCAGAATAAAGTCATTCAAAATATGAAGAACCCCATGTTTGACTAAGGGCCAACACTGTTTAAAGAAAAGGACCGGAAACCCATCCGGGCCTGGGGCAGTATCTGACTTCAGCGACATAACCAGATTTTCCAGCTCCTCTTCGGAGTATGTTAACATCAGACCCTCGTTTTCCTCCTCAGTCACTCGCCTAGCACCCCCCCAAGTGCTAGGAGAAAGACGCATACGCTTGCCTCTTCCGACCCCATCAACGCTCTATAGAAGTCGTAAACATGTTCCTCAATCTCCTGCTTAGCCGAAATCGGACCACTAGCAGTCATCAGAGACGTGATAAGGCATTTTCTGCGTCGCCCGTTCGCGATGGCATGGAAGTAGGCCGTGTTAGCGTCCCCACGCAAGGCCCACCTAACTCTACCCCTCTGCCTCCAGTATTCCTCCTCCATTTTCACAATGTTCAAAAGTTGTTCCTCTAAGTAAGAGCCTAAAAGCCCAATCCTCTTCTTCAAGACCATCCGAGTCCGCCCGGGTGTCAAGCTCTTTGAGCTGGGAGAGCAGCCGCTCTTTTTGTTTCCTCACATCCTGCCCTAGGTTACGACTCCAGCCCCTCAGAAACTGTCTCAGGTTAGCGCTCATAAACACCCACCAGTCCACAATGTCCCTACCTCGGACCCTTCCTGCTAGGTGCCCCCACCTATTCAAGAGAACTTCTTTGAAATTTTCTAGCTCGAACCACCCCGTTTGGAAGAAAAACCTGTTACTATGGACCAGGGAGCCCTCTCCCGAGTCAAAGATTAGTGGAGTATGGTCAGAACCGAGGCTAGTCTCTGCCGCCAGAGAGCAGCCCGGGAACCTCAGATCTAGTGCGGGAGATATGAACACCCTGTCCAACACACATCGAACCGGATTAAGCTGTTTGTTCGTCCAAGTATACCTCGCACCCGTGCGAGGCATTTCTTTGAGCGCCCACCTCCCAATGTGGGCATTAAAAAGATCGACCCGCGCCCAGTTGACGCGGTCGTTATTCTTGTCATCCGCAGATCTGAGAAGATTGAAATCTCCCCCCATAATGATCGGGTGAGAACAGCTTGCAACTTTAACTGAGATTTCTTCCAAAAAGCCGCTCGATCTAGAATGATCCGCAGGTCCATAGATCCCCACCACATGAAGCCTTAAACCAGTGAGCCTGTGAATAGCCTCTGCACAGATGAAAAACTGACCCATATCCACCGCTCCAACCTCGAACACACTATCTTTTAAACCCAATAACATACCTCCCGAATGCCCACAAGCTGGCAGCCAGCTCCAAAAGAATTTTTCCCCTACCTCAAGGCTTTGCAGTTCCGCATCAGTAAAGTCTCGTTTAATAGTCTCTTGCAGAATCACTACGTCGATATGATGCTTGCGGAGATAGTCTTTGAGCAGAGTTCGGCGGCCCCGCACCCCGAACCCTCTGATGTTCCAGAATAGGATCCTCATTACAACACCACTCCTCTAGCCCGTGCTTGGCGGGTTACTGGACACCTGCCCTCAGGTGCCGCAGATTTAGCTTGCCGAGTAACTGGTCGCCTGCCCCCAGGCGCCGACGCATTCACGACTCTTTTTCTTGCTCTTTTGAGATTCTGCTTCCCTGCCTCCCCTGAGGCAGAGAACACCAGCTGCTTGGCAGTGCTTGTCGGCGAGGCCAGCGCACCTATCTGATCAACAGCAGTCGCCGTCTCGACCTCCCCCGAGGTCTGAGCCGACTTATCCTCCCGCGTTTTCTTCTCCTTAGCAGCCTCCTCCTCCTTTTCTTTCAGCTCTTTCTCCTCTTTCGCCTTTTGAATTCTAGCGGCCGCCAAAGCCAACTCGGCCTGAGCTAACTCCTTTGCCTTGAGCATAGAGATCACCTCAGCCGCCGTGCCCGCTGACGGATCAAAGACAACCGAACAATCCCTAGCTACCTCTAGCAGGGAATCAACAGATCTATTTTGAAGAATAGCAAAGTTGGAAATCGAGAGTGTACCTGGAGCGTTCTTCTCCTGAGTCCTGCGGATGGCCCTGTCCAGAACCGGGCCCTCTGTGACTCCAATGCCACGGTCACTCTTCCTTGACACCCCTACAGTCAACGCTTTGCTGCGCGGAGCTCTAGCCACCGGCGCCGATGCTGCCCGCACAACTCATCCAGCGAGGTCTTGGACTGCTCCTCCGTCCTGGCTTCCCTGTCGGAATCATCCGTGCCCTCCTGGGCACCCTCCTTCTGAATCGCCAACCTTCGAGATGGTCTGTCCGCATTGCTCTTGCTCCTCATTTCCTTCTGTCTCCTCCTCTCTGCCGAGTCCACCTCCCCTCCAGCCACTGGAGTCAAGAAACTCCGGTCTCCCGCCACCCCATCCCCTGATGATGCGCGGTCCACCGTGGCAGAGGGAGAAAGTGGAGGATGATCCGCAGCCACAATCATTGACGAGGCTGCCACCGCAGAGATGTCATCTTTGCGCCCCAGGAAAGAGCCATACTGGTTGATTAGGACTGGCTCGCTCATCAGTTCAGGAGTCTGGACCATCCCAAGAGGCATCACCTTCGCCGCAGGGGGTGGCAGCACAGACGTTGCGGCCTTCCGGTGACCCCCGTCACCCGGCGCCAGGTTCTGCTTCGGAGAAGTAGCTTTGTCAGATTTAGCATGCTTCCTGGGGTGTCTGTCTACCCAATCTTCGTCCTCCGAGCTGTTCTCTCTCTCCTGATCGTTATCTTTGTCATCATCCTTGCGCGGAGCCGGAGGAGGCGGTGGGGGAGGTAAGTCCTTCGGGGCACTGCCCGCCTTCTCCACTTCCACCCGCACCCTGTAGCCCTTCAGATTGACGTACAACATGATGTGGCTCTGCAACATAACTGGTACACGGCACCCAAACCGCATACGAATTGGCTCCTCTTTGTTGGGAAGCGCAGATTCGTCAACTTCCAGCGGACGGCCCAGCTCCAGGGTACCCTTCAGCAACCTCTCAGTAACCCTCCAAGGTTTAGGAACACCATGCAGTTTCACCCACACCACCTCCAGCGTTTCTGACGGCTTTGGCACCACAGTCAGTTCTTCGACCACCGCCTTGGTTTTGGTCGACGGCAGGCAAAGCCCGTCCCCACGGGTAGCCATGCGAAGGCACTCCTTCGAGGGAAACACGAGAGAAAAGGTGCTATCATCGATCTGTTTCACTTTCCAATCCCACGTGTCCAGAACCAACTCCTTGAACTCATCCTCCACCATCAGGTCGGACAACCCCACCGAATCCAGACGAACAATGGCAGCATTGGTGGGGTTTCTTTCAGCTTCTTCCTCCAACACCTCCAGGTACACAAAGCCTCTGCCTTCAGTCCCAAAGCCGGCCCATCCGACTTCAGGCTCCCTGTTTCCTGCAGTGCACATCGCAGTAGGGTGATCTTTCACCTTGCATTTGCGACAGAAGGGCTTCCCAGTGCAAGTCGCTGCAGATGGCCGAGGTCGCCGCAGTTGTAACAAGTGACATTCTTCAGATCTGCCGCCGACATGCCCCCCTGCCGTCGGAGCTTGGCTCGGACCCGCATCGCACTCCCTTGGGCGCTTGAAGCCGCCAACCCTAGGGGGATCCCTACCCCGGGGGAACTGACGAGGCGGTGAGCGGAAACGGCCAAGGTCCCTACCTTGCCGCTGCTCAGGGAAACGGCCAAGCCTGCCCTCCTCCGCCCTTCTTCTTTCACCTTGCACATCGCGCTCCCTCTGCTGCCTGTCGTACTCCACTCTCTCTCTGTCGAGTCTGAACCGAAGATCTTCCGGGTCGTAGCGGCGGCCCCCGCCGCCGCCCGCGTCACCATCGCGCCACCCACGGTTCCCTCCACCGTTCCAGTTCCTCTCCATCGCAACCAGAAGCGGGGAACCGGGTCCCGAAAGCAAGGAAGGGGAGAAGAGAACTTTAGCCCTAGCGCTGTGGCGGCGGATGTCTCTGGAAGAAGCAGGGAACCCTAATGAGCAGTCTAGGGTTCCACGGGGAAGCCACCACCACTTATACTCCCTGTCCCGAGAGGGCAATTCCCTAACTGCCCCTCGCTCAACCACCGCCGTCTGATGAAACGAACTGGCCACGTGTTGAGCATCCTCACCGTTTACTTCTCTGTCTTCGCGAGCGGAATGGGCCTGCACTGGCCGATGGGCCTCCCCGGCCCCCACAGGCCCAACAAGCGCCGAAGCCCACGACCGCTCAGCCAGGGAGGGAAACCCTAATCCCATCCCCGCTCCCGCAGCCACCGGCGATGGCGGCGGTGGCGCCGCCCTCGGCTCCCACCAGACCTCCACCGACCCGACCAAGAACGTCTCGCTCGTGCCAAGCGGAGTCAGATCTACAGGCCCCTGCCCGTTCGTCTTCTTCCCCACCCTTGGCAGCGGCGGCAACTCCTCCGTCTCCGGTCGCCGGCCCCTGCCGTGACCACCGCTCAAGCTCAGAACCTCCGGCCCGTGCAGAGCGCCCTCGCTCTGCACCGGAAACGTGCCATCCTGAAGGAGCCACGGTAGGAACTCGCCCAACGTTGCCACTCGTCGAGAAACGATGGCCGTAGCCACGTCTTCTCCCTCCGAGCAAGAAAGCTCCCCGAGCCCCGCCCGGCCCCCCCGCCGTCGCGCCAGCTCTGGTAGCTCTACGCTCCTTGAGCCGCCTGCGTATGGCCTCACTCCGGCTGGGAGCAGCGGAGGGAAGGGCGCCCTCGCCCTCCCCGACGCCCGTCGCCACCCGCGGCGTTAGGCACATCTCTCCCCGCTCTCCCAGAGCCCATCTCTTTTGAATAATTTCTGGTTTTTTTTTTTGTTATGTCGAAGCGGATTTTTTTTCACGTTGCATTGTTGTAGGGACAAGAAAAATATCAACTGTGTGCAGGTCGGCAGATGCATGGTTCCAATGGAAAGAACAATGACGCGCGCAAGCAACTTTGGTATGTGAATTCTGGAACTCAGCCACGGGACTGCTATCCATATCCATCCATCTATCTATCTATTATATAATTAAAACAACAAACATTTTACGGCTCAGATTTTACAAACATTAACGTACGGTTAAGATTCATTATGTATGTTACTAGATCGGTCCACGGATCGTACTTTCTCAGGTCGATGTCTATAACCGTATTAAAATAGGAATCAGACACCATTAACAACACGGTTCCTTCCCTCACAAAAAAAAAAACACGGTTCCAATCTCTTGCATGCCTGTGGACAACATCTAGCCAGGTCACCAGATTGGTCAAATTCCCAATAGCATCACGACCAGAGTTCACCGACCGCCGGGATTCACACTCATGCAATTAAAGATGCGAGGGCTAACAGATAGAAGGGCCATGCTAGACGCATCCCGCCGGGGACCAGAATTACGCGGCAGCCGGCGGGGTTTGTGGATTGAAACTGCCAGAGCTAGCGGAGAAAAGGCGAGGATCTACTAGATGTCCATGCTAGACGCATCCCGCCGGAATCAGAAGTCCGCCGGCGGCCAGGAGTCGCACACATGCATGCAGATTTTTTTTTTCGGGTAACATGCATGCAGATTGAAGGTGAGGAGAGCTAAAGGTCCATGCTGGACGCATCCTCACATGGAACAAGAAGTTCATCCACGGCCGGGAGCACAGCACACATGCAGATTGATGGTACAAGAGCTGGGAATCACCGTGCCTATTGCTATCATACATCGCCGATGCGTCCTAATTAAGCTCCTAGGGCAGCGGCGCCACTTTCTATGTGGCTTTTCAGAGGTCATGTCCATTAGCTGCCCCCTATGAATTTTTGCCATAATTGCTCCAGATTTATGCTCTAGATTGTTTCTCCCGGCTGTCGTCTCTGTTCAATGATAGGTGAGCACGCGCTGGCGCCAGGCGCCGATTGTAGCAGCCAAGATCAGATTGGGGGTATAGCGTCGCTGATACAACCAGTGGGCCATCAGCCACACACGTACGCGTTTGATCGAAGTTGCTACATCACGGTTAACAAACACCAAAAACGTGCCGGCGGCCGGCCACTCCTGGACGAAGCCGGAGGTCCGCCGCCCCACCAAGCAGTACCGTCGGCGTTCATGGCCGTGGAGTCATCGTGTGATGTACGAAACCCTGCTCGATGTCGTGTTGCCGGAAGCGCAGTTCCTCATGCCACGCCACAGCGTCGGCCAGGGCACGATTTTCACCAGTCCACTTTAGCTGGCTCGGAAATCAGGATAATGTGCATGTCGATGTTGAGTTATGTAATTCTGATATGCACTATGGTTATTTGTTGGACAGGCACGATCTGACTCAGTCCACTTTAACTGGCTAGGAAATCAGTACATGCTGCGTGTAGATGTTGAGGTATGTCATTCTGATATGCACTCTGTTTATTTGTAACGTACATAGAAATTTTTATCGTAGAATTTTTTTTATCGTGAAACATTATAGCAGCTAGGGCCATATGTGTATGCATATGAACTGAAGTACTTACACGAAGGAAAGAATTAATAGTCCAACTGTTCGTATCCATGATGCAAGGATGGATAAGCAATTGTTCACCATTAGTTGCACTGGGGCAGCAAATCTGATAGCTAAAGCTGCAGACTCCGACGAGATGGTAGACTGGAGGCTATAGGTGAAATATAATGATCAGCTGCTTTCTTAAACATGAATGTTTACATTGCTCTTCTAGATCTATGGGTTTCAATAGAAATTGGCAAAGACGTACCCTATTATTGCTGGGATGAATATGCATCCTTATGCAAATGAATTTATATATAGATGCAAATACCTGTTATTTATTTGTATCGGCCGGTTTTCCACATTGTTGTGTTCTGGGGGTGCAAAGTTTGTATAAGCATTCTGTTCTGTAAATCTGGAAAGTGTAAACTGAGCACATTCTTAGATATTAAAATCACTTCCCTAATGATGCCATTACACTTAGTAATAATTTTGTATGTTGTAGTGTCCCAATCAGGTAAAAACACAATGCTTTGATCATGGTGACCACCACCGATTGGCCCCCGACTGACTCATCCGTTTTAATGAATTTTTTTTGACTGCAAGAGAGTTGTCTAGGCAATGAAAGGAACACCTCACCAGAAAGCATAGAGGACGAATTATGTGAGCAAAGCAACTGACTGTAAGCTCCCCGCATCTACTATTGTTCTCGAGCCTACATATATTTGAAGTGGACGAGGTGGTGTATAACGAGACTGACAGCAGTTTGGGGCATATTCGATGGCTGCCGTCTTCCTTGAGGTCGCGGAGTGAAGAAACAAAGGAGGATAGGTGGCAACATTCAGTTCCGTCGACGGTCGTTCTTTCACCTACTCAGCAAGCAAATTACTTTGTCTTGAGTTCATTGTCTCAGGTAATTTCTACTTATATTTATTCATCACTAATACCAGTCCTAATCGTTGGGGTTACCTGCTTTCAGTTCAAAAGCTAGATGTGTGCTAACTTCTTATTCATGGTAGTTCCAGGTGTCACCCATGTAGAGGCTTTCATTAGGCTGCCATATAAGAATTTCTGAGACAAAGCAAGTCAAGCAGATTTTCTACTGTAATTATATGGCTGAATATCATACAATTTTTGCTGCCACTTCTGCTTGCCATCTATGCTCGAAACATGCTTACGGCCTAAGATCATGAAGACTTTCTTCTATATTCTAATCAATGGCATGCCCCAACATATAAGACCCATTGCATTAATTCCACGACCTGAATGTTGTATGCATGTTGCATGGATGGAGTCAAGGTAAGCTGGTAAGATCTATGCATCCATACAAGGACTATATGGAGCACAACGAAAGAATAATAAGCCCTTTTGCTTAACTAAGAGTTAGTACCGATGTATATTGGTAAAGAAGAATTTTCACGAAGGTGTCGTCGTGAGCTAGCCATGAAGGGCGATACAGGATATGTCCAAGGTAACCGGTCATATTACGGATGTAAGTGCTACGATCTATCCATTTCAGTTGGAATTATTTCGCGGTCATATTATGTTGCCCAGTTCGTCGCAAAAATGGGAAATAATAAATGTATTCATTATTTTCTAGGATGACACTTCAAAGCAGATAGGAATCCCCGCAGTAATCCTCTCACCCTCCTTTCATAAGTGTGGTGCTAAGTATTGTAGCAAGTAGGAGACTATCTGAGTATGTCCAGCAGTCGGCGGCAGCAGCATCACCTGGCGTTGAGCAGCAGCCAACTACGCATACATGGTCGATATCTCCATTTTCCTTCATTAGGTATTCTTCTTTTGAATTTTTTCTACTAATCGCCAACTCCTCATGTCCTGATAGTCATAATTGTTTTATATTCCGGACTGAAAACTGTACTAATACTAACTTCGTTGATTTCATCTACTTGCTTTACTTTGAGCTGAGTAGACATGTACTTGCACAAATTGATGGGAATGCAGTCTAAACGTAAAGAGGGGTGCAAAATTGCTACTCCCTCCATCACAGTTTATAAAGCACACTCGCAATTTAAGAAAAATTTGACCATTAAATTTGGTCAACAAAATGTAAATTATATGTAACAAAAATTATATTATTGGATTTATATTGAAAAGAAGTTTTTAATGATATAAATTTTGTGATATAATATTTATTTTTTGTTGACTAAATTAGTGGTCAAAGTGTGTTGTTAAACCGTGTGTGTGCCTTATAAACTGTGATGGAGGGAGTATACGGAAACTGCAAAAATTGTGAGATTTATATTAATGAAAGTTCTCTCTATGTTTTATGCTATGTTGCAGGAGGCTCTAAGTTACTTTCTTGGACGGGGATCCTTGGTCAACAGTGTATTCTACAATGTAATATTTATCCTTATGCACCTATTATTTATTTCCATCCGTTTTCTAGGTTTTTTTTGTTTCCATGCTCGAAATAAAACTAAGGTTATTTCCACATTTCACGTAAAACACCACATCCTTTTTTATATACTTCATTTGTTTTGCACTTTTGCATTTTACAGATCATTTTAGATAATTGTTTGTGGAATACGTGACAATAGAATTTTACTAAAATCTGTTGGGCAGATGTTAGGTAGCGTCTAATTCATGCCCTTTTATGTTTTCTCAAAACATCAAATTTTAGTTAAACAATAATTTAGATGGTTATTGGTACTGAGCTCTACCATAAATATGGGAAAGGATGTGGGTATTGAGACTTTTATGATTTAATAATCATGAGAAGTACTCCTCCCAAAAATATCCCGTAATGATTATTATATTTTAAAAATATGTCCTGCACAATGGAGCAGGTACAATATTTCTTATACATACTCATTTAAAAATATTGTATGATTAACCTTACTGCTGCACAAATTTTACATGATTAAGAAAATCAAATATAACTGCTAATGATTTTCGTAAATTTGTGCTAGGAAAAAGTCACTTAATTTGGACAAAAACTTTCAAACTGATGACGCACGAGTAAGATCACGTGATTAATAGTGAAAACATAGGCTAAGATTTATAGTTTGTTTATCATGGTAGAATATGATTATGTAAGCATAATAAATATCTACCTCATACATCGCGGTCGCACACACAAAACATATTTAATTGATTTGTCAATTTATTTATCCATACGGAATGCTTTCTACATAACCTCAACTAATTCCCTCTGTCAAAAAAAACCTCAACTAATTCCTTGGTTTTTGTCCTTTCTTTCGTTAAGAATAAATAAAATCATATTCTACCGGATATTATAATTAACACGTTTGATCCGTTGGTATCGTGGCTAACGAATCTAGATTGTATATCACCGAGCTCTGTTAATATTTCTAGACATGGAAAAATTACACAATGAGTGTTGTCATGGTTGATTGCTGGAGTTTGAGGAAAGAATACAAGCTAGATGTTAGAGTCATTCGCAGCATAATAGAACTTTAAGGACTTAAAGTTACTTAGGTTTTTTAGTTATAACATTGTCAGTTTTATCAACGAGATGGAAAGATGTAAGAAGTAATAAAGCTCTACAAAACGAGTAGAGTAGATTATTTTTATATAATTACAATTTGTATTTCTCTCCATATTTTTCAAAAGATGGCGTCAAGAAGATAGCTAATCATTAGATATCAAAATGCGAACAATCTCATTGCTAGCCGCGCAATTGCGCGGGCCATCCAGCTAGTTTCATTGTGAAAAGACACAAATATTCGACATTGATGCAGCTTCGCTTTTGGTGCACGTGCACACAGGTGCTCTGTCCACCATATCTGATTCACAAGGAATTGGCTTCTTTTTTTAGAAACAATGCGATGTTTGTGTGAGTGTTGTCGATTAGCTACCTCAGGTATATGCTGATGGTAATAATGTTCTCCGGTTCCTCTAAAAAAAATGGGGAGATTTTTTCGTCTTTTTGGATTATGTGCACATTCTAAATTTATCTACATTTACTTTCGCATTATAAAGAGGATGATAGGTAGTTCCATAGTGGCTAACTGAAGGTTGTTCATGAGAACCTACTTTTAGTTGGATGGTTAGCAGGGTGTTGTATCTATACGCTTCCACATTTTCGACAATAGCGAGTCGCTTGTGGTGACTTTTTTAATCTCAAAATCCAATCTATTGGTTCAGTCTTTTTAAGATGCTCATAGGGGTAGGGGTGTGTCCGCGTGCGCGATTCATAGGGATATGGGTGAGGATTTGATTACCGTGGCGGGACCTTTTTTTCCCTTTTTTTCTCTTTCTCTTTTCCGTTGTGTGCATCCTGGATATTGTTTGTAACATTTTGCTGCTGTAGAGGCTGGATGTAATTGGTATCTTCACGATATTGATATATTCCCTTTATCAAAATATTATTATTATTATTTCAAGATAGTTACCATTATTAATTGGTCAATCTGATATAAATAAATAATCCTGGCCTCGACATATGGAAATCTTTTACATGTATTGTATTTTTCAGGTTCCGCTTCAGAATAAAATTAGATAGATCCATTGCCTTTCTTTTCAAAATATTAAGAGCGAATAATTAATGTATTTTTTCAGAGCTTGCTAATGCTAGGGACTTGGGCTTGCTGCAGATTGTGACAACGAGTTGTGACAAAAGGAGAGTAAATATCTTCATAAGGGAAGTTGTGTTTTGGTCTATAATACTGTACGTTGCCACAAATATCCCGGCATGTGTATGCTGTATGCATGCATCTTTCATTCTATCGGGTGGTAGATAAGCGCAAGTGCAAGTATCTGAATCTTTTATCATCTTGGCACTTTATTCCTGCTGAAAGAAGCGAATAAGGAGAACCTATAGACCGGCCAACTGACGCAGGCAACATTCATGCGCCTACAAAAATACCTTCCATCCAGCATCCTCTCATCCATTCCACAAGCGAGCACTTGGCACCACCCACGATACAGTACACAACACAAACGAAGCAGATAAGAGACAAGATCACAGGGCCATGGAGTCCGAATACCAGTACAGCAGCAGCAACTTCGCCAAGGAGAAGAGGCCTCCGGTGAAGAGGGGCCAGGTCAAGCTGCAGATGGCGAGGGCGCTGAGCAACCTTGTGTCACCAAGCGGCGCTGCTGCCGCTGACGGCTTGAAGCCAGGGGCGGATCCAGTGGGGGTGCCATGGGTGCCATGGCACCCCCCAGGGCCGGTCCTGAGATTTTAGGGGCCCGGGGCGAAACAAAAATTTGTGGCCCTCAATTTAGACATCATCAGTTTGAGATAACAATATATTAAGCTAAGATGTCTCTTGCTTTGTTATCAAGATTATCCCAATTTTTTGGATCATAAATATTCGAGGTATAAACAGGTTGTTCATCAACACTAGCAAACTTTCTACGTGCATCGGATGAATTAGCTACATTTTCAGAGCCACTTACAGTGCTATCGTTGTCGATGTTGTGTCCATGTTTTCTTCTTGATGGTCAGATTCAGAATTCTCATTTGCTTGTTGCTCTTCTTCCACAGCAACTATAGCCAACTCATCATTTGAGTTTATTGAAACACCACTATTGCTCTTAAAAAACTTGTAAATATCCCATTTCTGTGATTTTATCAGTTCGTCAACACCCTTTGCTTTTTTTCTTTTAGCGGCGCCGGATTCATACGTTCTCGAAGACATTGCAACGCAGAATGCTGAAAAATATACATCAAATGATGACAATGAACTATACCAGGAGAGAGTATTGTACTATTGATTAAAAAATCAAAAATTTAAAATATACTAAACTGAAAATAATTTATACCAGTAGAGTATGTATGTCCGTGTTCACGTCGTCGAGAGAGAGTCAGGAGGGAGAGCGCGGCTGAGGCGCTGATCACGGGTCGCTGGAGCGCACCACGCACGGCAGCGGCGTGCCAGCCCCGGCCCTGGCGCCGAGGGATGAGTGCAGCCGTGCAGTGCAGGGCGTCAGCGATGGGATCGGTCCTGGCGGCGAGGGAAATACGATCCATCGATCGGAAGAAGCAGCCAGCGATAGTACTACTACTACCATGCGACGCCTTGCCTCCCTAGCGATCACACCACAAGGCCCATTAGCCCAAAAACACGCACACAACTGAGTTTTTTGCTAGACTGAGTATACGGACATATACATGTAGCATACCTGGGTGGGGCCCCTGGATTTTGGGGGCCCGGTGCGGCTGCACCCCCTGATCCCCCCCAGGGCCGGCCCTGGCACCCCCACCGAAAATACATATTTTTTTGTAACTACTAGTACTTATACTGATTGTACGTGTATGCTGTGTGAAAAATGCGAAATTAATAAAGATTTGTGGTCAAAACTCCAGCGGACAAATCAGCCCATCTATTCCCCGCAGCCCAACAAGCCCAATAGAGCAGTTTCCTCAAGCTCTGCATCGCATTGACCCAAACGCTCCACCAGTTTACAGCGGTGCGGGACTGGCCAAAATCAAACAACGGCGGCGGGGGCTGCAGCTACGGCCGTGGAACCACGGCGAAATCTTCGGTCATGCATGCGCCGACGGTGGCCCGGGCATCAAGCGCCCAGCGGGCAGCATACAAAACCGGCGACCCGCGACGACCGGGTGCATGGCGAGCCGGCGACCCGCGACCAGTTACGCGGCGAGCCAACGACCGGCGATCCGTCCACGACCGGCGGCAAGGCGGCAAGTGGCGCAGAATCGATTCAGTCCGCAGGCAGCTTTTTCAACTTCGACAGGCCACAGGCAACGGGTAGTAGACAAACTGAATTTTCCTTTTTGTGAAATTGTGATTGAAAATGAAAATGAACCATTGTCCTGCAGTCCCGCTTCGTGAGTTCCTGTCGTATTGATACAACAACTGGTGCTGATTTTATTGTGCGTTTTTTTAGAACAATCTGTTCGAGAAGCATGAAGCAAAGGTGAAAAAATGCATCTTCTTATACCAATCGTGACCATTTTTTGAATGATTGTTTGGTAGCGTGCATGTATTGAGCGGGAGATCTTCCAGAAAGTGACAAATGAGGATGTTATGAAGCTTTTCATGGCAGCGAGAACACTAAGAGTAGTGTAAGGTGGAAATTTGTTAATTGTGGTTGTTTTGGTTATTTTTTAGTAGCATAAGATCTTATTGAACTTTATGTAATTTGGTATTATTTTTAGTACCAAATTAAGTTACTTCTAATGTCATTTTTGCAAAGTTTTGCTAAATTTATGATACTCCTTAAACCGAAATTTTTAAGCTTGACACCCCCATTGATCAAATCCTAGATCCACCACTGCTTGAAGCAAGCGAATCGCAGCAGCTTCAGAAGGGAAACAAGCTACAACTGAACGACATACTATGTGGATATTCGTTTTGGCTTTCGACTCCATTTGATCCTGGAACCTTGATCGATGGCTACCATCGAGATCTGCACCGGCTGCAGTATTCTATCCCGTATTTCACTTCACGATGGCATTTATGTACAGTGTCATGGCCCACGTCTGCAAAACATTAATTCGAGGTGATGCCCGTCACGGCGTTTGACCTCACCGGCTTCTTGTTTGCCACCGTCCACCCTCCTCCAGGTTGCGAGGTCACGGTGAGTTCTTGCACGCGCTCGGCGGTACGGTGACCTCTTCGTCGCAGGCGGCGCCGCCGCGGCGATCTCTTGGTGGCAATGGCGTGGCCCGGTGGCCGTGCTCTACTGGACACGGCCGGTGTTGCGTGAGTTCTTTGTCCAAGCAGCGGTGCAGCCAGCTTGTGCTATCGTTCTTTTTACTCCTGGAGTATTAGACAGCTGGAGGCCTAGGTGCGCCCCTAGACTCCTGGAGCATCTCACCATCGGGGACGGGCTCGGCCGCACCCATCTCACCACCTGCACTGAGCATGTGTGTCGGCTTGTCGTCGACCACGGTCTGGGCGCCACGCTTCTCTTCGCCGCATCCACGGAGGGCCCATCGGAACTGTACGCTGACATGCTCGAGTCCATCCCCGACCGTCCGACGGCGTCGACCTGGTGACGCTTTCCGCGCCACCGGTGGAATCCCTGCCGCCGGCTGCCACCGTGCACGAGCGCACCGTACATGCCGTTGTCTCCTGTATCCCACGAGTCTGTGACATCGCCCAGCTCGTGGTGGACATGTTCAGCGTTCCGGCACGAGCCGTCGCCATGGAGCTAGGCGTCCCGTGTACTACATGTTCTTCACCTCGCCATGGATGTTGATGTTCCTGTTTCAACACCTCCCGGAGCTCAACGCCGGGCTCGTCGGAGAGTACATAGATGTGACGGGGCTGCCTGTCGATCCATACGCACGAGCTTCTGGATTCGATGCTCGTCAAGCGGAGCAGCGTACGCCTGGTTCCTGTCCATGGCAAAGGATGCCGCGAGCCCGCGAGAATCGACGGGATCCTGGTGAACACGTTCCGTGCGCGAGAATCGACGGGATCCTGGTGAACACGTTCCGAAAAAACAGCACTTGCCAAACGGCTCCTTAATGAAAAAACATGGTTTCAAGGAATAGAGTATTTCGTTTGACTGGCGTTGCAATACTTAGGTTTCGCAATACTTTAATTTTGATAAAACTGATAAAAATGTTCGTTTCGAAAAAATCCATGTTCTATCTGAACTCACAAGTTCATCCACCTTGCTCGGGTACGTCCTCTTTCAGTACAGCCTGACAGCGGAAGGAGGAAGAAGATCTCATCCTGTTCTTGTTTCAGGATAACTACACTAATCCATCCGATTTGCAACTCCAGTCAAAGGTCCAGATACAGTATTCGGCATGTACCACCGGTCCTGTTTATTGGCCTGTCACGGCGACATGCAAACAGTGCAAGCAGACCGAAAATAAATTGTTCAGCTACTGTGGGCCATGTACCTCAGCATACGACGAAGTATCGGTTGTACAACCTTTTCTGTCGCAACGTATTTTTTGCCAAATCTGACCCTTATCACAAACTAATGACGGATCTGACCGTTTCTGTAAACTATTTCCAAATCTGGCCCCTCGGGGTCTGCGCCACGTTATGTGGAGCCGAAGTTGTTCATGTCGTGGAGCCGACCTACATGAATAACTTCGTCTCCAGGTTAGATTGGCGCCGACATAAACAAATTCGGCTCCACATAACATGGCGCCGACCCCGAGGGACCAGATTTGGAAATAGTTTCAAAGAACGGCTAGATCCGTCATTAGTTCGTGATAAGGGCCAGATTTGGCAAAAAAATACCGCACCGTATATGCTTCATTTAATATTTTGGCACAGATTCCAGAGCTGTAACTATCGGTAGAGATATCCTGTGCATCTGGACCCGGGTGCCAAAACGCCACCCCGTATAGATTTTTTTTTAGCAGAAAACAACCCCCGTATAGATGGTGTGTCTCATTGTGTGTGTTTGCGTGTTACTACTAGAGTACTAACTAGCTGTTTTACTTTTTCGTTTGAGGACTTAAGCAGGATGGTCTCTCAACTTATGTATTGATTACGTGTTTGATCCACTGTACCATACCTTGCTTGAATGGAAACGGAAGGAAGTTCCATCTGAATATACTGCCTCCGTTTTAGAACAAAGGCGTACTTTTTTTTGGAGTTTTTTAATCGAAAAGGACGACGCGGGTGTGAATTGGTACGCTTCTTTTTTTGTTGTGCAAAACACAGTACAACACAAACGTTTCCACTGAAGAATATTACGTTTAAATGAGATACATCAACGTGGGGTTTGAACTCTGGTGCATTAGAGGTACAACCACCCTCCTAACCATCTTGCAACAGGCAAGCTCTGGTGTGAATTGGTACGCTTCTGCCTAAGGTGCCGCCTTCAACCTGATCACATTGGGAGTAACTTAGTTAGTACCATGTGACACGTGATTATTGAGGAGAGGGGTGTTTGTGGACTTGTGCTACGTTAAGAGGCACCACGCATGTAGGCAGGCACACGCGATCCTTGAGATCTACTGTAATCTGCTTGCCTTGATTTGCTTGCTACCATCACTGCCAACGTCACGCGACTGCGGGAGCACGTCAAGTCTCCGGTTTTCATCCGAAAACCATGTACGGCTGCTGTTGCTGCCACTACTACGGAGTACCTTGCCATCCAAGTCAGCAGGCTAGTTGGCACTCGGCACCCCCACCAAGTGGGCCATTAACTACGTGGAAAGTACACAGCGGGCCCACGGTCGACCGACCACGTTTTATCCACGAATCCTACCGAGTCGCTGACACGTCCCCACCTGCTGCCCTCTCTCACTGACGCTGGGCCACACACTGGAAGTGCCCCACTTGTCACCGAGACATGCATGCTCCTGACCAATAGCACCTCGTGGCGTGCCGCGCCGCACACGCGCGCGCTTTGGTACCCATTCTCTGCAGAGTGCACTTTCGCCGTCCTGCTCAGCATCTCTCTGCTCACGAGCGGCGTGGACGCCTATATATGCGCTCAAGTGCAGCCTCGAGGAATCGCAGCCTCCGGGGCAAAACAATCGTCAGTTCGGCACACCTGCCCTCCCTCTTCTCCCGGTCGCTGGAGTCGTCTCGCGCCGCCGGAATGGCCACCAAGGGGTACCAGGCTCAAGCTCCGGCGATGACCGCGGCGGGGGAGCGCGCAGGAGGCGGCGGCAGAGCGCCGGCTGCGGGGAGCCATCCGCAGCAGCGGCGCGGCCATATCAAGGGGAAGATCATCAAGGACGTGGTCGCCAGCATGGCCGCGGGAATCGTCGCTCGCGTTGACAAGAACAGCGGTGGTCTCCCGGTCGCCGGCGACGCCGACGGCAAGTGAACGTCCGTTGTTCCTCTGCATACGCTCGGTCGATGTGCTCGCTAGTCCTCTACTGCTAAATATGTGCTCATTTTAGTGCGCGCAGCAGAGGACGGAGCTGTATTTGTTCTTCGTCGCTGGGAAGGATTCAGTTGCCATATTTGAGCAAGCAACTGGTCCATCCGTAGTTTATCGTCTTTGCCTCCATATATGTTGCCGCTGCGTTTTCCTCACCCTCCGAATCTGGTCGATCTTTTATGTCTTCTTCAGGTTTGTGTGTCGTTTGCTCGTTTTTGGTGGTGTGCGTACGGTACTGTAAATTGTAAAAGGATCGACGGATCAGCGAGTATTATGGCCTGGTCCGTCCTTGCTTTGTGCTCTTAATATGTACTTCTCGTTCCGTTCTTATCAAATCAATACTAATTCCTTACTCTGGGTATTATGATGTGTTCGTGATGCTAGAAATTCCTTACTCTGCTTTGAGCGGCAATCGTCACAAGATTCCGCGAGGGAAAAACAATATTGTTTCTTCCGAGGCAAATGCAGATACAACAAACAGAAGCGCTCTGAACTCTCAAGTCACTAGCCTCCAAGCTCATCATCGACCTCCAAGAGAACTCGCGTGTCCAGTCCAACTCAAGCAAGTCTACGCCCAGTCGCCCATACATAACTTGCTGCCGATGCCAAACACTTCCATTGAACGACTCCCCCAAATTAACACCAAACTAATGGACGTTTGCAGTGGTTGACTTGCTTCCTCCTGAAAGCAACCACCCACCATGCGGTGTCTCTGCTCAACCTGACCATTATTATTTTTGCGTTGATTGAACTTGTAAAATAACGAGAAATTCACACTTAAGTATCAAGGAAATTCCAGTGTTCACCTTAATTTGTACATTATTTCAAAAGTCTAAAAATATTCTTTTCCGTTGTTGTGAAAAAACTTATGTTTGGTGATGCCCACACCCCAAGTCCAATTGACCATCGACGGTTAATGAACTTTAAATTTAGTTATATATTTCGAGCACCACAATGGTATTCATTAAACTTGGATCGTCGGTTTGTTTTATTTTTGTTGTTTTGGCCACACCATGAATCTTTTTTTGAATGTCTTTCTATGCACTGTGACACATTTTGAGAGTTTTATTTATGTGGTCAATCCCATTCTTGCTAGCCAATTTTGTACTAAGCATGGTTCGTTGTCTGTACATCCGAACTCCATAAAGACGAAGTTTTTTACTTGGGGCCACCATATCTATTTATACATGGTATTTCGTTTCCAAACGAATTGAAATGAACACAATTATTATCAATTTATATTGAACTTTTGTACTTATTTGAGTCTTATTTGAGTTTTACTTTTACCATGTTATAATATTACAAGTATAATTTTCCGTTTGTTTGTATAGTTTAACCACACAACCATTAATATTACTAAATATTAAAAAAATATGTTCATAGTGAATTCATAAACAATACTTTCATATTTTATAAAACAATGTTTACACCTATATTGTCTACAATACATAATCTATATCATTTATATTTTTGTGCTAAAGACCTGTAAAGAGTACGATACATCAAATATCTCAATAAGAGTTTCTTGTGTATGATTAAGGAGCATCCTTATAAAAAAAATCTAGAGTATAAATTGAACTTGTGACACTACTTTTACATGGAACAAAATTGTCTAGCAAGTTAAAGTTACAAATTGTGCATGCTTTGTACTTGGTATTGGAACAAATCTTTAGAATACACAAGTCCCCTGCTAGTTAATGAAATAAAACTTTATTGCACGTAATTAAACTAGTTGATAGATAGATTTATGTACGACTTAATTGCAGGACTTATCTAGAAGATAATAGCATGGTAACTATTTTTTCTCCTGTCACATTGGCAACTAGGGTAGGATCTATGAATGATTTTTTTGAATGGACAAAACATGTTCAAATATTCACAAAAATATTGGCAACACACATCTATGTTATATATGCAACACCAGAAAATTGCTGCTTCAAATTCGACCTATACTTAAAGAGGCATGATTTTCATCATTTTTCATTCACGCCTTAGACACTAATAATACCAAAGTGTATGAACTTATAGAAATATGTAAAAGATGTAGTTGCATTTTGTCATGTGCAATGCTTTTTCATATGTGTTTATGAGAAATAGTGGGCTAACATGGGGCTAGCTATGCATGTACATGCATCCATCCATAGGATTATGTATGTATATAGAGAGAAGAAACTAGTAATGTGGGCGCACCCAGCTAATATCGAGCACGCAACTGTATCTACTTACCCACCAGGCCACCACCTACCCCACACACTTCACTCTCCCCACCACTACCACGATGCCCACCTTGCGGTACTGCCGGCCTCCATCCTTATGCCACCTTCTCCATGCTCTTCCCTTGTTATCATGGAATCCGGTGCGCTCCCGGTTCCCCGTCAACCATCCGCTCCTCCCCTTATACTATACTTCCCTGCCCCCATACATTGAAATGTCATGCCGTATGGAAGCTCCGTGACTGTTGCCATACGATTGGGACACAGACCAGGAGAGGGATGACCCTGATTTTTTTTATGTCGTTGATTCCGTTGCAAAGATGATTTCTTTTTTCTTGTATTTGTTTTCTCCTGAATATTCATTATTTTGCTCTTGATTTTCTCTCCCATCCACATATCCATTTCCCCCGAATAAGAAGCTATTACACACCCAAAAAATACCTCTGCGGTTGCTTTTGTTCAACTATTTCTTCCAATGGGAGAATGGCCGATGAGAAGGTGAGAAAAGCAAGATACGGTTGATTCAGCTACCACAGAAAATACAAAATAGGCGACAAAGCAGATTAACTTTTCATTTGATGTTTGTTATCGTGACGATACAAAAAGTATACTCATTCCCGCCTTACCTTCTCATAAGTTGTTTCGGAGCACATGTTGCAACCGGCTCACCTCCGGCTCAGCAGAAGTATACTGATTCCCGTTCCATAATCCTCATTACGGTAAAATCAGTAAAAAATTATAGAATGTGACGAACATTAATTTAATCTTTACTTGCTCTTATAGTGCGTAGTATGAACATGGGAGGCGACAATCAGCCGCCCATCCCACTACACACTACTCGATCTAAGCATTTCGTGGCAAAGAAAATGCAAAAGCGCATGAAGCACCGCGCGCCGGCGGATGCGACCCTCCAAATGATTTGCTAGCATCACCGAAATCGTCACGGATTCACGAGCGAGTACGTCGTCCCCATATTTCTTCCAGAACCCTCTACCGGTGCACGGCGATGATTCGTTCTTGGCTACCACTACAGCGGGTGGAGCATCGGACCTGGTTTCCGAGGCGGCTGCGCGTTTGGAGACCGTGGCCAGGGAGCTGTTCTCGCTCAATGGATGGCAACATGATCTTCGGATATGTCCTCCTCCAGCATAGGCGTTCTTACAATTTCTCATGATGATATGTAACTCGTCTTTTTTTATCGTTTTGTCGAGATGGTTGAACTTGTGGGGCTATGTGCACCTTAATTGTGCAGAGGCCGGATATAATGCTTAAAACTCTTTAAGTAATAAAAACTCTCTTTATCGAAAAAATTTCTTCCAGAACCCAACTTGCGATCATCCAAGCCAAGCCTGCCGGCCAGTACTACGTGGAAAGTACAGAGAGAGGTGGGCCAGGGATCGACCGACCACGGCTGGATATCCACGGATCCACCGAGCCACTCACACGTCCCCACCATAGCTGAGTCAGATTCTGGCGGACCCACCTGTCAGAGACATCCATCGTCTAGCGGCCCCAGCAGCGGGACCCGTGCCAGCGAACTTTGGGCCCCACCTTCTCTGCGCTTTTTCCCGCCGGCTCCGCTCTCTGCTCACGCCCATCGCCTATATATCCAGTGCAGCCTCTAGAGTCTAGAGCAGCAGAATCCACACAGACACAGCACACCTTCCTTCCCTACCTCTCCTTGCCCGCAGCTAGCAGCGCGCGCCGGCGGAATCGCCTAGCTCGACGATGTCCACCAGGCTCCAGCCCCCGCCGGCGGCGGCAACAGGCCGCCGACTGCTGGGAGCCAGCCGCAGCCGCGTCGCGGACAGATCAAGGAGAAGATCATCAAGGACGTTGTCGCCGCGGTCGCCAGCATGGCCGAGGGGCTCGTCGCCCGCGCCGACAAGAACGGCGGCGGCGGCGGCCCGGTCGCCGACGACGCCGACGGCAAGTGAACGTCCGCTCCGTCGATCGGTGCGCCCGTATGTCCTCTGCTGCTAGTCTGTGCATTTTAGTGCACGCAGCAGAGGACCGGGCCGAGGCTGAATAACCAACAGCCTCTCCTACTACTGTATTATCTTTCGTCGCGTCGTCGGTCCTGGACGGATTGATCAGTTGCCGTATTTGAGTTAGCAACTGGTCCATCCGTAGTTATATCGTCTTCTGGGTCTAGGTGATCTTGCTGCGATCTTCTCTCGTTGCTGACGGACTGGTGAAGGTGGTGAAGCTTCAGCTGGCATCTTAAGAGGTTGCCAAAGTTTTTAAGTGCAACCTCCTGAATCATGATGCCGCCGAATTTTTCACCATCTGAGCTGGTCAATCGTCGGTCTTCAAGTTGTGTGCTTCTTGCGTGTCTTTGGATTGTGTACTGTACTGTAAGAGGACGAATGGATCAGCGAGTATTTTGGTCTGATCCCTCCGCTCCTACTCGTTTGCTTGTGTGTGCTGGTACTATGTACTTTTGGTTATATACCGAGTCAAATCAATATATTGTTAATAATTTCGTGTCTGAAACATGTTCGGCGGACAGAAGATTCTGATTAAGTTCGGTTGGTTTTGGTTTTGCTCATCACGCCTGCCGCGTGATTAAGATTCTGATTCAAGAAGAGGGCAAACCTCTTCGCATGATGAGGCATGAACACCTACTACTCTACAAAAACTATTTCCCTTTCGGTATCATGTATTCATCTGTGCTTCAAGAAAAAAAACATTAGTACTCTGCTTTGTTCGAGGGGGCAAAATTCATATATAAGATTCCAAGAGAGAAGTGAAACGAAAGGAAAAGATGTTTCTTGCGAAGCAACAAGTGCAGCAAAAGAGCTCTTAGTCTTAACTCTCAAGTCACTAGCCTCCCAGCCGATCTCCCATAGAGCTCGCTAGCCCAGTCCAAGTCAAGTCTCCGCCCACCGTTAACTTTCTGCCGATGCCAAACACTTTGAACGCCTCGAGCAGATTAACACTAAATTACTAATAAACGTTTGCAAAGGTCGACTTTGTTCCTTCTGAAAGGAACCACCCACCCACGGCCACACCACGCGGTGTCTCTGCTCAACTGGCCGGCGACTGAAACTCTGAAAGCGCCGGTCAACCCATCCTCGGAAATCGTTTTTATTCCAAGCGCAAAAGGTCAGCTTGATCATCCTTATTCATCGAGGAGAGGAAGGCTGATTAGCATGTAAGGTTTCAAAAAGAAAAAAACTAAGTCTAGCTATATGATTTGTTTCGATTTGCGCATGTCAAGGCAATGCGCAAATAAGCTGCACAAATCGTTCACGGCTAAAAACCTACCAAAACGAAAGAACAGAAGACTGACAAGGTGATACATCTTTGATTCACATCAAGTTTCTGTTAATTAACTAGACAACTATTTTCTTAACCAGTCAACGAGACATCACAAAGGATTTCCCTTCAATTTCAAAAATAAACAAATAACGATACACAAGGCCACAACTCTCTTTATGATGTCATAGAATAAAATATTATTAAGAGCCTTTGAAGAGTGCACATGATGCCTGGTTGCAGTGTTAACATGATCAGAAAACATTAGTGATACTTGAGGCTACGAGCTGACTAAACACCTGCAGACCATAGCCAACCACTTTGACGAGCCATGCAAACACTTCTTCTGGCACAACTCTAAACTGCTTGCAAGGTCAACTTTATGGCACGTTTGTATTACACAAACAGTCATATATATACTTTAAATATTATGAATTCTAAACCTTTGAATCGTCATTGTACCGAAAGAAGTGACTTCTGGCTAGAGACAAGCAGTCTAGAGCTATTATTTACACAAATTTTGTTATGGCATGGGATCACGTACACTGTAATGTAATGCTCATGTGGAATACTACGCTTTTTGAACATGCAGATCAGCTAATGAAGAAGTGAGGTCTTCTCTCGATTGGGATCCCCGGCTCTGAAGCGTCGTCTGACCTCTGGGTGGGTTCCGTGATCCACTACAAAACTGCATCTGGCGTAAGCTCCCAACTGAATAGCTAATGATATGCACCCAACGATTGCCTGGAAGACTCCATAAGCTGGACACTGCTGCCTCCTAATCCATGAGTCACGCTGAATGGATGGAATTCTGATCCAGCAACAGTAGTGCTCAATGGTGTCTTTGTTCTTGCATCTGTGCAGAGAGGAAGGCAAAAGTTTGGTACCTTAAGCTGCAGTGAAGAAAAGGGAGCAGTGTAACAATCAAATAAAAAACTGCAAGATTGTTTTGACTTAATGCCATAAAATCAAATACCTTCAGATTCTCATGTGACGTTAGTGATTTGATAGAACAAGGTTACAAAATTACAGTGCGGTAGTAGGAAAGTTGACTCGCGGAGGTATCATACTCTCATTACAAGAACTCAGTCGACAACAGCATAAGTCATGTCGAATGAAGTATAATGATAACAAAAGAGAACCTATGTGTTGCAAGTTGCAACATGCAAGAATTCTATGTGATGCTGCTGCTTAGAAACGTTATTAGAATGTTAATGGTGTAACAAATTTCACCTTTGAAATTAAGCAGGCTAACAAATAGCTTGAAGTACTAGCAGATAATATAGTCAACAAGAATGTGAGTAAAAAAGATTCTACATATAGTCTTTAGATGATGCCATTTTTAGACAAGAGGGAAATCACGGGATGTAAACACGTACCTGAATTAATATGTCTCTATAAATGAAACCTGAAAGACGATCCATACCAAGAGCAGAACTACCTCCACTGTTCGGCCTAAAAAGTGGCAGCTAGGATTTGAGGAACAATCTTCGGATCGAATTGCTAACGCACAATATGGTTCATATGACCAGCACAACTGAAATTACATGGCGCAGAACTGCCCATGTGGTTGGGGAAGGGTCCTAACAAGAGCACAGGGTTGAATGTTACAGTCAACTCCAGAAGTTGCATTAGGCCACTATGAAAGATTGGCTAGCTGGGGCGGCGGCGGCGGCGGCGGGCGGTGGAAGGAAGCGATGCACGCGAGAGGGGCAGGGCGGGTAGGTGGAGCCGGCTGCGAAGGCGGAGGAGGGAGAGTGGCGGCGTTCAGTGCGCTACCCGCGTGTGTGCGCGACGGCGCTGCGTCGGGGAGCCGGGGAGGAGTGAGGCAGACGAAATGGAAACCCGAGACGAGATGAGAGAGTGACGACCTGTCCCTGTCCGGTAGGCGCGTGGTTAGGCTGATTGCGTTGGGCTCCCTACATTTCATCGTCACTCAGGTTAACGCCTAGGCCCTAGTGTTTGGTTAGCTGCAAAGTTTTTAAAATTTGTTTGAGCTTGATCAAGATACAAATGACAGATCATTCGCAAAAAAAAAAACAAGAGAGAGGTATTTGGTCGTGTGCATGTTTTTTGGTCTGCTCACCTCGTTTGAACCGGGTGAGATCTTAGCTCGTCTTGCAACATTTCGCAAAAAAAAAAGCTCCTCTTGCGACACAACGATACCCAGTGGCAGAGCCACCGTGTAACCCAATAAATTGCACAATATCCTACACTATTCTAATCTTTGTGATTGCATATTAGTGAAAAATTACGTCATAGACAAGAGCATAAACCCAACAGATTTTTGTGCTAGCTTCCACTGACGATACCAACTTCTCCATTTCGATTTAGTTGGCGGAAATTTGTCTAAAAACGGATGATCTATATGTAAAGATACATCTGTATTGAGATGATTATATGTCAACTAATTCGGAATGGGGGGAGTACACATCAACACATTGTAACAAAGCAATACTAGCTACTCCGCATCAACACATCGTCACGTCAACACATCAACCACTAGACACTTAACGCTTGTCAACACATCAACCACTAGATACTTAACGCTTAACTAGGTTTTGTAAACCTGCACCTTACATGTTCAGCTTCATAGAAACCTGCATATTAACATTCGGGACTCGCCCTGACCAAGTTTAGGAGCTCCCATGTCATGCACAACACTAACAGGCCATGCCCCTGAACAAAAGGCGGCAGAGGCGGATCCACACCTAACAACAGGGGCCATGGCTCGGGGTACATCTTTACCCTAGCAATTATCTATTATATAATTAAAACACAGGACAATGGAAGGCTAGGATAAGCAACGGAAAAAGGACGTCCCAGATTTAAAGTTGCACATGAGATCGCTAGCTGTCCGCAAAAAGAATGCCGCATATTAGCCGGTGTAGGAGTTCTGGTCCAATTGAAATACAAGAGGCAAACTTAACACAAACTCTCGGACGTTCTTCTATGAATTTAATATACGAAACCTGATTACAACTTCATCTCTCCCCCACGTATATCCATGCAGCACGCCCGCATGCAAGAACGGGAGAAACACGGCTGATTGATCCGCATGGCGTTCGGTACTCACCCATCGACGCCAAAAAGGGACGCACCGAGGCCGACAGTTTCGGCGCCCATGACATCACCGACCCAGTCCGCCGCCGATTCCGGGCAGCCGGCCGCTGTTCTTAGCAGAAGCCCAAGATCAAGCGCCTATTTCTGTGTCGATCTACGGTTTTCCACATAACAGAGGAATACTAGCACGTATTGACAGATTCCGATCGGTTCGACTCAGCGCCGGCCGGCGAAGCTATGAAAGTAGGCAATCACCACTTTCGTCGTGTGGTGACACAGTCCGAACTGCCCGCGCGTCTGCAATGCTCGCCACGGCGAGATATCAGTATTTTAACCAGGTGCTTTCTTCTACTATCAACGAACTGATTGATATTTATACATAGATTTGTCTGTTGGATCCTTTACCGCAAGGATCCAACTGAAAGTGGTACCTCGCGCGTGCACTAGAACCAGTCCACAGAGGACACTGACGGCGACAACGCTCGGACCATGAGAATCAAACTTGCGAGGAGCAGAAGCTATTTAGTCCTCGATGGCTCCAGGTAGTCTCTTCCTATCTTTTTTGCATTATCTTTACTTGCAAGTCAGGACTTATCTCTAATTTAAGACGCCAGGTCCGGGTGGCTGCTCACAGCTGGGAAGACATCACGGGTTAGCAGATCGGCCGATATATCTCAGGCTGATTCTAAACTACGACGCCGCCGACCACCGGTGATGTTGCAGGAGCTAGAGATGCCGAGGATGTTGATGATGCCAGAGGGTTCAGTGTCCGCGAAGAACTTCGGTTTTGCAGTTGCCTAGATGGATGTCTCTAATATAGATCAAACTACTTATGCAAGAAATTAGCAGGCGGAGTCATGAGATTTCATCTACGGTATTACGAGCAGCTCAAACTATACACTTCCTTATCGCTATCTTTGATTGATCATTGTTTATTGGAATGTTATACTAGGAGTTGATCAGGCTCCACGTGAGTATTGACTCCATGGATTTTGCCTACGGGCATCCAGCACTTCAAAGATTATTTGCATAAAGAGCATGCGCCTGATGCAAACAAATGGATGCACAAGAAGTTAAGAACATAAGCAACTCGCGTCGAGAGTGAGGTCATGGCTACATGCGCATTGCCATCGAGTCCGGCCCGCATCATCTTTCCCACGTAAAGTACACAATCGTCTATCCATCATGTCATTAGTTAAGTCGTGTCTTGATTAATAATCCATTACATGTACTGATTCTGTAGGTTGTTGCAAGCCAGGTGTTTCAGAAAGGCGGGCATGAAAAGATGGCATACAAGCTGAATACATCTCCTAGCGGTTAAAAACAACGCAGGGCCTGGGCGGTCACCACGCTGCAAGCGCTCACGATCTAAGATGTGGTCATGAAGACTAAACGTTGAGACAATATTGGCGTGTACTAATTTGTTCTAATCATCGTGGTATTCAATCCACAAAAAGGAAATTACGGTAAGTAGAATGCATCAACATGGTCGATTTGGTGGAAATTGAGTGACATATTTAATTTACCTATGTCCTGCAGAAAATCCACAACAAGCATGAGATGGCAGAACGTGAGACCTTTTGTGGATCCAATGGCAACAAAATGCCTAGCACACAAGATTCTGGATACCTAGGACAAGTCTGATGTCAATCAGACGAGAAGCGACGCATCGATGGATCTAGAGGTGGTTATGATGAATGGTAACATGGCCTATGCCCGCCAACACAGTGGCATGACAGTAATTTTGGCGAGTCGCCATGATACCAAGGTATCCGATTTTCCGATCGCACCCGGAAGTTTAAGGTCCACTCCCTACTCCAGAATTAATTTTCTCGCGGATTCATCCACATTCACCAAGTCGATTCAAACAGGTCTGGTGGTCTTCTCTTCCAACATGAGGTTTGCATGGTGGCATCAATAAGATTGATCAAGGTATATGAAGAAGTACATGCAACTGCAAGACGTTGTAGATGCATCATATGGAAGACATATGTAATTAACTGACAGTTAAGACGAGAGAAGCACCCGGGCACGCCGTGGCGTCTGACAACTACAAACGCAACATGGTTTAACAGGAGGTAAATAAAATAAATATGTCACTCAATTTCTTATCTATAAATTTCAGAATAAAAAGTAAATTAAAAGATTGATGTTCCTATATCTCCATAGGTGGGTCATTCTTTTTCATATGCAAAATTTAAACTGTCAAAAGTTAAATCTAGCAGTTAATAGCTGAATTTCGCGCATATACTATTATGCTTACTGCTGTTCAGATTCTTTAAACCCAATCTCTTTGTTAATGAGGACATAATGTGCACTAAGTTGCAAAGAAGTACAGCAATTCTGTAATATATGTGCCTAGAGTCCAAGACCTATCCCCTGGTGTTGTTGCATTGTTGTGCTTCGCTGTTCTGTTCTTGCAAACAAAGTATATACATCGGATCGAGTTCAAAATCTGCAGCCGCTGTGGTAATGTTATCCCTCTCATCAGGGACGTAGAATAGCTCAGGCCAAATAACTAGCTTTTGGTAACTGAATGTCTGCTCCAATGCACCCGTGTAGGCACTCTTCACCGTTGGAATAAATAAGTATAGCCATGCTGATGTACTTTTTTTGTATACTTACTTAGATGTCTGTGGTCATATCTCCTGGAAATTCATGGGGGAGTATCGTACCGTCAAGCATATGTGATCTAATCATGATATGTTTTGTTTCTATGCATCTGGATTTCATATAATTTGTTAACTTGAGAACACAATATTTTTATGTTTACTAGATATAACATCTTCTTCCACACAGTTTTCATAGTTTCTGTAAAACTTATAGAGTTATATGGACATATACAGTTTGGCATCCTCTTGGAAAAACACATGATATTGATGCATAGTCGGTGTTTCGTTATTCTATTACTTCTCATTACCGTGGGAGCTAGATATATTTTCTGCACACTACCAGCGTTTAAATGTTGAAAGCATCAAGTCGAATCTTTAATGTGCGTGATTATGATGTGATGAACAATGCCGAAGTAGCAAAAAGACTCGCTGATGCACCCAGTGATTTAAGTTACTGCTGGGAGCATTAAATCTAATAAATATCCTTTAACATAAAGAGAACATATTTGTTTTGGCCCAACATGGCCAATGCACGAATAACATAAGGTTACCATTCTTAAAGTATTAAATTTATAAATAAATATCCGATGAAGTTTTTCTAAATTTAATAAATCTTGCTGCAAAATAGTAAGTGCATAGTCTAGCCGCGCAAATGCGCGGGCCACCCCGCTAGTTCTAATTATAACACTAAATACAAATTTTGGCCCATGTTTGGTTTGATCATGGATCCGCCATCGAAAGGCGACGCCTAGATGATCAGTTAATCACGGGCAACTTTTACGGTACCTTTTACTACTGCCTAAACGTCACCAGTATGGTTTAATCTAACGGCTGAGATAGATTAGGCCCAGCAGGCCCAGTTAGTTGTAACTTGGTAAAAACTGCTGTAAGTTGTAACGATCCATCGGCTGCCTGCACCCTGCACTTGCGCCGCCGCCGCCGCCCAGTCTGCACTTGCGCCGCCGCCTAGGTCACACATCCGTCGACCGCCTCCATCCCCCAACTCGCAAACCCAACTCCTGCCCGCATGCTTGTCGACCGCCGGCCCCTGCGCTGCTGCGGGACGACGCAGGAGCAGACTCCACCCTGCACGCCGAGCCGGCGCCAGAAGGAACACTGGAGGTGGACGCCACCGCCGCCAAATCCAGCCCGCATGCCTCCTCCGTCGAATACACCCTGCACGCCGACGGCATACGGTACGCCGGAGGTGGATGCCGGCAGCGGTCAAGAACAGGTTGCAAACATGGTTCACTCTGGCCCGTATCATAGCTCAGCTTTTTCCAGATTAATTAATGACAAAATACATTTAAGAAAGTTCATGAATCCTGTGATGGGCGTCGAGCTGCAGCGAGCAAGCTATTTGTGTTTGTAAAACTATTGCTACATATAAGTAAGAGTAAAACGCCTGTGCGGTCACCAAATTGCCACAAGAGAGCGCATTGGTCACCAACTGGGAAAACGCAAAATCGTGGTCACTAAGTTGTGTGGTAGAGCCACGTTAGTCATTCCGGCACGGCGGGCGTTAAACTGCTGACGTGTCACCGTTAGGTGTCACGTGAGTTGCACGTGCGGTGGCCACGGATCCAAAAATTTGCAGAAAACCCCCTGGCAAGATGTACAAATGCCCAGCGACTGAGTCGTTCCCCAAATCGACCGAAACCTAACCCTAGCTCTCTCGATCCTCTCTGTTTGGTGGCGGCGACTTAGGCGGAACCATGCCTGGCGGCGACGATTGCGGCGGTAGCATGAGCGGCGACAGCGAGTCGGCGGCAGCCGGCGGTGGGGCCGGCACTAAGGTGCCTTGGTCCCATATCAAGGACGGCCGGTATTTCTCGGAGCTGATGCAGCGCGGCGAGCCTGACATGCGTCCGGACGGCAGCCGCATCGTGCTCGCGCGCACGGCAGGGATGGCTACGTTGGAGGAGAGCTACCGCGGCCACGTCCTGCTTGCGCGCGTTGAAGAGGATTTGCGCGTGACGGCGGTGGCACTGCTGGCTGCGATCGAGGTAGAATGCGGGGTTCCACAATCAGCGGTGAAGGTGGAGGTAACTAGCCCACCTTACCATTTCTTTGTGCAGTTCAATTCGGCAGAGGATTGCTCTGCCGTGGTCATGTCGGACCTACGTTGCGGCGGCACGTGCATCCGCTTCCGCCGCTGGAGCCTTCATGCTCGTGGCACGCCAGGGAAGATGGAGTACAAGACCACGCTCAGCATCGAGGGGCTGCCAGAGGAGGCGCAGGAGCCGCAGGCCATCAACCTCCTGCTTGTGGGGCTCGACGGTGAGATCATCGAGCGTTGAGTCACCGCCACCTCCATGCTCCCCAAGGCAGAAGAACAACATGGAGTACTAGTTGATCATGCACGTGAAAAGATGTGATCGATCGTGGAGATTTGCTCACCGACCTGCCACCCAAGTATCAACCTGATGAAGGCGTCGATCTGAGTCGCAAGCACACCTTCAAGACTTGGCGCGGGAAGATCGACAGAACAGGTCCATGCGCACATGGATCTGCCTGAATTTGTGTCGTATGTTGTAACTGAATTTGTGTCGACGTAAGACTGTTAAGATAGAACTCGTGTATCTTTGAATTTGTGTCGTTTGTTGTAACTGAATTTGTGTCGTTTTGTAACTCTGAATTTGGGCGACCGTAATGTCTGAACTTGTTATGTTTGTTAGAACTGAATTTGTGTCGTTTTGAAACTCTAAATTTGGGCGATTGTAATGTCTGAACTTGCTTTGTTTGTTAGAACTGAATTTGTGTCAATTCGGTGGCGGCGCCGGCGACCATTTGGTTGCGGCGACGGCGACATTGCACACATAGTCAAATAGAAAGCATCAGTTTTGCACACATACTGAACATAATTCATAGCACACGCATATCACACACATAGCATAGCATAGCACACACATAGCACAACATAATTCATACATAATTCAGTTTTGCTTTAGGTGCATACAAAACAACCCCAGGCACACGCATATCACACACATAGCATAGCATCAGTTTTGCTTCAGGTGCATACAAAACAACCCCAGGCACTAAACAATCACAGGCACAAGCATTATATCAGTTTTCATCAGAATTGTCGTCCGGTGCATTCTGCGTGTTGTTCATCTCATTATTCTAATATTCTTCATGTTCTTGCTGAGATGAGCTCGGCTGACCGTCACCCCATAGCCAGTAGGGTGCACCTCTTCCTCCTCTGCCTCTTCCTCTACCCCTTCCTGTACCTCTTCCTCCTCTGCCCCTACCTCTACCTCTTCCTCTGCCTCTTTGTTCTGCTGCACTTGCAGCTGCTTGTCCAGTAGCAGTTTGCCTCCAAGCAGCTTCTGTAGTTGTTCTTCTGTCAGGTTGGGGAATGGAGTCCCTATAGTTGGCTACAAATGATGACTCGGGCATGTCTTCAACTTCATGTGAAGTTATGTTAACTGGCATCTGCATGAATCAAAAGCAAGTAAACAATGTGCTGAAAATAGCATAAGAAATGCAAGTGAAACACTCAAATGCAAGTGTCCTTACCTCATGTGACAACTTGTAGACAAGTGTGCTCTTTAGCAGACTTGGATCATGCGACTGAACCAGGTGTTTCCTTGCAATATGCTGGACAGAAGTAAGAAATGCAAGAGAAACAGTCAAATGCAAGTTAACTAAGTGCAAATATTGAGAAATAATTATGGGAAATGTGCACAGACTTGTAGAATGGTTGGATCATCGATGTCTCCATTCTCATCAAATGTTTTTGCTCTTTTTCTCATTTGTTCATATGCCTTGTCGGCCTCTTGTTGCTCTCTGACTTTCAGACTAGGATTTCTTTTCCTTTTGGGTTTTTTAGGCACACTGTTGCTTCCTCCTCGTCTACTGGCTGTTCCATTTGCTCAACATTTGCTTCTTCACCAATAGGAGGCTGAACATTTGCTTCTTCACCAATAGGAGGCTCAACAGTAGCTTCTTCACCAATAGGAGGCTCAACAGGATCTTCCTCTACACCCAACTCTCTTGCTACATCTGCCTTGAATTTGTCACAATTCCTCCTTGTGTGGGTTGGATCTCTGCAGTAACCACAGTGCATCTTCACACCATGCTTGCTCAATCTTGTCCCATCTGCAAGTTCTTCTGGATTTTTTCTTCTGCTCCTCTTAGGCCTTCCACATTTCTTCTCATAGTATGGTGGAAAAACATCAGGGCCATTAGTCTTTCTCCACTCTGATCTGTCAGCTACTGGATAAATGTTGCAACTGTAAGCCTCCATGTACGTTTGTAGATCATAGCATTTCTCAACCATCAAGGATATCCTCTCATGCCTCAAGATGAAATGACATGAGAACAAGGGATTCCAGTTAGTTGCCACCTCCTGCAAGTGCAACTCTTCTTTGCCAGCTCCACAATGTAATTTTTCTGGTTTGAGACAACCTGAAACACTCCCTGTCCTTTGACAGGAGCAGGTGTTGCTGTACAAGTGGCAGCCCAATTTGTATTTTTCCTAAGCTTCTGTCTAATCTTGGGGTATAAAGTACCAACCCATTTCTGTATAGCTTCTTTCAACTTGTCGTAGTGTCTGGTCATAATTATGCTCCTGATTTGTTCCCACATTGATAGGACACAAAGTTGCCGTGCATCAAGAATCATCCTAACAAAAGTAGAAGTGTTGAGTTAGCATCGCTTGTCGAGAATTTATCGGTCGAGTACCGAAACCTAGCACATCGCTTATCGAGAATTTATCGGTCGAGTACCGAAACCTAGCACATCCTAACAAAAGTAGACTTACTTGTTCCAGACTTCACATGCATTGTTCAAAAGAAGATCACATTTGCTGAAGTCGCTGAAAAATGCCCTGCACCAAGTATTGGGTGGGATTTGCTCAAGAAAAGCATGTGCTTCTGGGCAATCAACCTTCAGCTTCTCCATGTTGCTCTCGCACTGAGGCAATGTTGTAGATCTGGCACAACGCCACAGATGGTTTTTTAGTGTTTCTCCCTTCCAACCATGCTGGTTCATGTTGCTCCACAGATGACGTACACAGAATTTATGCTCCGAGTGAGCCCACACTTCCATCACAGCTTTAATCAGTCCTAAATGGAACAAGTATTGAAGACAGTGAACCATTGGTACAAAAATAAGAGTAGTACAATAACTGAAAACTAGTAGGTAAGACAATGAACTACCTTTTGCTTGTCGCTCATAATTGTGAAAGGTGATGTTAATAATATTGAGATCGTCCTTCAAGGTGGTAAGAAACCACTTCAGCTAGAATAACACTCAACCTCCACCACTGTCATTGCTATAGGAAAGATACTGTCATTGCCATCTATAGCTATTGATGTCAGTAATTGTCCACCATACTTGTTTTTCAGGTGAGTACCATCTAGGCAAATAACTGGTCTGCACCCCTTCAAAAAACCTCTCTTACAAGCATCCAGTGAGAAGTAACATGTGCTAAAAATGTCAGGGTTTCCTACTGTCCTGAGGTAAAAGGATGTACCTGGGTTTCTCATCCTCAATTCCTCACCATAATCCCACATACTATTGTACTGCAATTTCTCATCTCCATGTATCATCTCAAGGGCTTCATATTTAGCTTTTGCAAGCTTAAACCTGCTAGGTTTCATGTTCAACTCACTCTGCACAAGCTTTCGAAATGCTTTAACCGACCCATTCTCACTATCTCTGAAAAAATCAACAAATCTCTTGGCAAGATAAATATATGTCAGCTCAGTGACATTCCAAATTTTCTCACACGAGTGCTCATCAACATACTCCTTCACCAAATAGAGATCACTCCTATTGTCTTTAGAAACAGCAAGTTTCATGAACATCCTTCTGTACAATGTGCTTCAAATCTATTACTGTGTTCCTTTTCTTCTTCACAAGCCACCTATTTTTTATAACATATTGTGCAAATGCAGCTCTAACTTCTTGCATTGTAGAGAATGCCATTGCAAGCTTGAATATTGGGTCTGCCATATCTACTTCTGGGTTGAATATTCTGGGCTTGAAACTGGTCATCAAGTGCTCTTCCTCTGCATATAGGGGCTCCAAATATTCATCTTCTGGTGCACCATCATCTTCCCAAACCTGATCTGCTTGCTTTTTTCCAAGCTCACCATCTTCCACCTCGGAATCTATATTCTTCTCATAGTCATTGTCATCTCCACTGTCCTCAGATCCATCCTCCTGGTCTGTAAATTGGTAGTCACTGTCATCTATATCAGATTCTGCTTTCTTCACCCCTTTGTCCACCTCTGCCGCTTCCAGTCCATCTTTTTCTTCTCGTGCTGCACGTCCCACTTTTTCCTTTAATGGAGATAGCACCACAGCAGGCAGTGTAGCAACATTCCCAACAAGGATATCATCTGGTGCCTCCTCTTTCTTCATAAAGTTGTCTTCATCGACATAAATTCGCAATGACTTGCCACTCCACAATGATGCAGACATTTTCAGTAACTCTGTATTTGTCTCGGCGTCTCCTTCCCATTTCATTGCCCTCAACCCATCTGACAGGCCATATCCAGGCTCCAACCAATACACATGCTCGAAATTGGCTGCTGGATAACCCAACTCCGATAGAATAAACTGAATTGAGGCTTCAGACCAAGTCTCCTTGTCACAATCATCAAAGATGTCAACTTTTCCATTAATGTAGCCTCTGTTCCGACCTAGGCCGCAGAAAAACCCACCGTGCCGGGAAAGAGTTCTACATTGCAACTCTTCCTGTCTGAAACCCTAAATGAACAGAATCATTCGTATCCGGGTGAGATTGTTCACCTAACATAAATGACTCACAATCTAAGAAAATTAGACACCGAATCTACCTAAATCGATTCGCGAAACGACCAAATCGACCAAAAATATCAAGGAATACTAACTAGTCGGGGTCGGAGGCTCTGTCCTCTCCGTCGCGGAAACTTGACATCTGGGGCGGGAGATGCCATCTCCCGTCCACGCCACCGTCTCCGATGCTCGCCGGCGTCGGAGATCTCTCCCACCTCCTTCACCCGAACCCTCAAATCGCCATGGCGGCGACTCTACTTGGTGCGACTGGTGCTCGGCCGTGGGAATGACAAGCCGAAATGCCCCAGGGGGTTTTCTGCAATTTTCTGCGTCCGGGGAGACGCCTAACGGTGACACGTCAGCAGTTTAACGCCCGCCGTGCCGGAATGACTAACGTGGCTCTACCACACAACTTAGTGACCACGATTTTGCGTTTTCCCAGTTGGTGACCAATGTGCTCTCTTATGGCAACTTGGTGACCGCACAGGCGTTTTACTCTATAAGTAATGTAGATCTATCACATTAGGTAGTGTGCACTGATAAAGAACAACTATTTGACATTCAGCTTGACACCGAATCAAGCACCGGTGAGAACAGAGTTTGCTGTTCAATCCAACACTAGTATCACTGTATCTATGGCCAGATTCGATCAATTTTGTTGTGTGATCAAGATACAATATGTAAGAGTACTCAATCCCCAATTCTTGCAGGTAGTAGCATCATCTTATTTATAATTTACTGTGAAAAAAGATTTTGAGAAAAAATCACACATGACAAAAGTCTGATTTGATGCCAGTTAACAAGTTGATCAGCAGCATAGAGTATAATAATTTCGTGTTGTACACTATCAAATTTGGTTTAGCTAATTTTATTTTTTCTAACACCAATATTTACAGTGAAGTGCACGGGAGAATTGATTGGAGCTAGCTATTTAGCTCAGCATGAGTTGGCAATAGTATTCACCATTTGTTGCCTCGGCTGAACTTAGCATGGCATGAATCATTCAAGCAAAGTTGATATTTCAGGAGAAATTTTTGCACTTTGCGGCTTTGAGATGCCATGAAGGGAGATGACAAGGTTCTGGTTCAACTGGAATGTGTTTTTCTGCCTTTGTTTAGGTACTAGCTAAATGCTGAGTGATTCGGCACTTTACGACTTGGAAATGTCATGAAGGGAGAAGACAAGGCTGGTACAATTGGAATGGTATTTTGGAGCCTCTGTTTGACTGTTTATGTACTTGCTAAACGTCAAGTGATTTGTTACACGTGTGTAAATTGTAAAACAGTCCATATCTGTTCTTTGTGGTGAATAGCGGGAATGAGAATGATATTTGAACCTTTTGATGGTTCCTGTATTTTGATGTGATTGAATGTAATGTTCAGTTATTCCACTGTGGACTTACTTTTACACGATCGAATGCAATAGTGTATTGTCAACTTATTATCTATTTGTGTTTACTGATGAATATTGTACTCCTGTTTAATTATTTTGTATTACTACTAGATTCACTAATACTAGTTCAGAAATATATGTCGTTTTATAACTTCTCGTAAAAATAAAGACATAAAAAAACTGAATTTCTCATGTAAACTCAGTAAAGGGCACACATGTTGTACATATTTCAAAATGCTCGTGACAAATGAAGACATACAAATTCTCAACTTCCCATTACGACTAGGCAAAGGTCACATGTGGCACATATTTTTCTCATGAAAATAAATATACATTTGAAACTGATTTGGATAGAGAATAAACATGCAAGTTAGAAAACTGTAGCATAGTAGCAGGAACATGTAGGACCAGCCACCATTGACACTGATTTTTTTTTTAAAAAAAAGCCACCATTGACACTGCTTGTTCAGAATGGAAGCCTCTTTTGCACACACCGAATGAGAAGGGTTCTGTGTCAAAATTCAGTTAGTGCCAATCGTGAAACCGTTAACAACAAACCAGGACGCAACTTTTAAGGACTACAACGTGGAGACTTAGAGACATCAACATGGTAATCTATGTCATCTTCCAATCACGAAGATAGTGCAGTGATTATCTGGTCTAAAGAACAAAATGGACGTTGCTCCACAGTAGTAAACTAACGACCAGTCTTGTATGCAGATCAAGTTCTTCTTTGACAGCTAATGCAGTGTGTCTTGTGCTCAGCACCGTCTCTTCCAGCCTATCAAGATACTCATCCTGTTCTGACATTGTGGTAGAGGAAATGGTGAATGCATTATTCAATTGGCAATTGGTCATCACGCTTGTAAAATGCGGCCGCTGTATCACTCTGTGTATTAGGTGATGTCGTTTATATGCTGAGCAAAAACTGAAAAAAAACAGAGTTCTACTAGGGGCGTAGTGAACAGTGTGTATTACATGTTCTTGGACGAAATCCGACCTCGTCCAGGCTCCACTCTCCGGACAGCGCCGGGGAGTCGGATGTGCTGGTTGCTGGCGCGGGGAGGGAGAGCGAGGCCCGGGATGCGACGTCGGCGAGGGCCACCACCAAGCGGCCCGTCGTCTTCAAGGCCGGTCCAGCAGGGGAGCTACGCGGACGACGGCGGCGACAAAAGTGGATCGAGCCCAGGTGGCGGGATTCGGCCCCTCGAATGGAGAAGGGCGGTGGTACGACAGGCTGACGCGGGAGCACAGGGGCGGCGCTGGAGGAAGCGATGGCGAGCGGTAGGTCGTCGCATCGGTCGTCGACCCGCCGCGCCTTCTCCTCGACGTGCTCAGCGACTTCGTGGCTGCCGGTGAGGACCAGTGCTGGGTGCTCGGCTGATGCGCTCGTCGTCAAAGACGTGGACGATCTCGGGTTTATCTCGTGGAACAATTGGTGATTTTTGTGTGACGAACTGTGGCGGCGTGATATGGTACTTGATTCGACTGAAGATTAACGAATTTTTATTGGGCCCGCACTCTTCTACCTTATTGGGCCAAGGCCCATCTACTGGAGCCTCCTGTTTTCCACCATTACAACTTATACTGGTCGTCTTTTAACCACCAGTATGAAACAGTTTTAGCCTTTGGATGGACGGAAATAAACGGCTGTGATTTATTTGAGGGTACCACAAAAGGGCTCTAATCACGACATTACTATATACATAACCTAACCACATTGGAGTTCGTCGTGTTTAGGACAATGCATGGTAGGGCTTAGCCGTGCAGGTGGAGATCTTGAAGATAGCTTGAAGCCAACATCAAGATTGAAGATGATGACGTCGTTGATGTCCATGTCCTACTTGACCTAGTTCCTTGCGGGCACAACCTCGCCGCTTGTATGCTTCACTTCCTGCACCACTCTTCGCACCACTACTGGCAGGCCTAAATCGGCATGCTGCACGACGAGTATGTGGTGCTCATCCACGTCCATCTGGACGTAGCACCGGTGATCTAGGGACCTGACGTTGCCGACGAGATCCAAATATGTCTTCATCGTCTTGTCAGGTTTGGACAGACACTCGTGATTAGTTACAACGCACTACACGAGCCTAGCAAGTACATACACTACCTCTGTTTCATAACATAAGGCGATATTTTGACCGATTTTCGGAATAATTGCCCCCCACAATACCAGCAAGTTTACGGTGCATTACTAGTTACTGGCAAGGTTCATGTGCTGACCACTATTTTATAAGACTGGTCTAATAAAAAGGGAGGGCAATCCACTTATACACTCAACACCCCTCCTCACATGTGACGGTCATGGACATGTCAACATGTGTAAACTCAGAGGTAGGCGCATCAAGAGAAAGATGTCTTGTACGTGGAAGGAGGGGGCATCAGCAATTTTAGGAAAATTGTGCGCCACACAGGACTCGAACTCGAGACCTTGTCTGTGTGATACCATGTCAAGCTTCATGCGCTGACCACTATTACATAAGACCGATCTGATGAAAAGGAAGAACAATCCACTTATACACTCAACAATTACGTGCTCCCAATCCAAATTTATCAATGGAGGTTTTGTGATGAAACCCACGGCGTCCCATCGGCCTATGGATGACGCGAAGTGTTTGTAACTACGAATCGGCTACAAACATTCGACACATGGAATCATAGGGCAATAGGCGGACCCAGAAATTAATTGAGAACATTTTTTTCTAGAATACATCTAGTTTTTTCCAAATGCTAAGGGAAGGTCGATTGGGATTAAACACATGTTAGTACTAAAAACTCAAGATAAAAATGTATGTCTACCTTACAAAAGGAATGGTCGGCTAGAGATCTAGTCTTCAATACATATGGGATACATGTACGAGAAGGGATTGTTTCCGACTGAACCGAGTCAATCCATTCGAACCGTGCAAGAAATATTGACAAATGGGCCTTTCCTCAACTGACGTGGTGTCCTAATAAAAATGTATGTCTACCTTACATGACGTGGTGTCCTAAGAAATATTGACAAATGGGCCTTTCCTCAACTAGTTTTAAGTCTAATAGTCAAGGCCCAGGTTGGCCATCTTCCACCTCCACCCCGTTCCCCTTCGAGAGTTCGACTGGTCGATCTATCATGGCGTCCTCCGCTGCGTAGGGAGACCCGTGGCGGCTGATGCATGTAAAATGCATACATGAACTTTGCACTATATTACTTATATTCCAATCATATTTGCATCATATAAGGGTTATATCAATGTTTTATAATGATTTTGGGAATATTTGATATGTTTCCTATTTTTATGGAATTAACCCTACAGTCAGAAAACATCTTTTTTTAGTGTTTTGGACTTTCCGAGAGCTTCGGGACTCCAAAAAGGGCAAGGTCAGAGAGCACGGTTCAGAATTTTCGAGACGAACGCAATGGGCTGAAAATGAAGACCAGAAGCCTAACCATCTGGGAGATAGAGGTCCCCACGCGACCTCTGTACCTGGCCGCGTGGGCCCACCTCTTTTGGGCCTCGAAGCTCCACCGCCGTCGATTTTTGCTCCACCGACCTAGTCTTGACCTAAAAACGCCTATAAAAGAAGTCCCCCGACGTTCTCTGGAGGCAGCGCCGTCGAAACACACAAACCACGAAACAGAGACCTAGAGCTGCAGATTGGAGGGGGAAAACTCCGGCGGGGCGCTGCCGGGGTGGTCTCCATCTTCTCCAACGACTTCTCCACCGTCTCCATGATGAAGGGGGAGTAGTCCACCCCCTGGACTTGGGTTTGTGGTGGTAACTTATGTATCTTTCCTCTCTTTGAGCTTTACTAATTAGTACCGTATGAGCTGTTGAACATGATTACGGTCATCTATGTAATTCCTATGGTGGATATTGTGGTATGAGATGATATTTGTTATGCATTTGCTATTGTGTTGGAACTTTTATGACTTGTCATACTTTGGAGATATTTTATGATGCATGTGATGGTTTGATTTATTCATAATGCCTTGTTTATCCTTGTCATGAGGTGATTGACACCACCAAGTGTAGATAGATGAGAGAGATGTGGTCACAAACACGAAATATAAATCATTGCACTAGTGTTTAGAATATTGTCCATTAAGAAGTATGATGTATGTAGGCACGGAATGGCCGATGTGACACGGCATAGGTATTGAATGACACATGCAGTACCACCCAACATCCTTTATCTAGGGGTAAAAAGGAAGAGTATGATGTGGGAGTGACAGCAACCACGCTTGCCTTACGAGGGTGACCTAGCAACACAAATGAGTACTTCTTTCAACTATATGTTTTAGAACATATAGCCGTTATAAAAGCTACCATTAAAACATGATAATTGTGTGTACTTTATCTAAAACATGATAATCACCGTAGATAAGAGAGAGAGGATTAAGTGAACCCATGAACCCATGTCCATTGTTACTATAAGAGAAAACATTTGTCTTGTCCTCTTGCATTGAAGACGATTGGGACACTTTTACATTCTTGCTTGGTTACATTAAACTTCCATCCATCAAATCAACCACCTTGTTCTTTAAACTTGTTTAGTGCGTAATCAACTAAAACTTGTGACACTTTAGTTGTAGGGAATAGATAACTTTTCCTTCTTGCTCCTGCGGATCGATAACTTACTTCCACATTGAGAGGTGCTATAGTGATCCCCTGCTCTTGGGGGTAATCAAGTACTTTTCTGGCGCCGTTGCCGGGGAGCGTAGCGCTTAAGTTTCTATTCTTGTGTGCACTAGACTTTAGATGTATTTTATCCAGTTTTATATCTTGCAGTCATCTAAGCTTGGGGAGGTTCCTTTAAACTTGTTTGGTTGTGAGTTCCTCATTAGTTTTACTTTCAGTTTTATATATCAAAAATCCAAAAAAAATAGAAAATGGAAAACTATTATGAAAATGCCATGATAGCTGCTGAATTTAGAAAATCAAATGAAGGGAAAAGATTAGGAGAGTACATGGAGCTTCTAAATCAAATTGCTAATGTGCTCCTTAATATCCATAAGGAAGAAATTTGTTGCTCTGAATACTCTCGACACTTTGAATTTCAATGCCCTTCCAATAATGAACATGTCATTGCAACTTATCATACAGGTAATTATGCTCACTTAGGGATGGAAGAAGTAGAGCAATTTGTTACTTTTATGGCAGCCTATGAATTATACACCTTCATTGATGAACATGAAACCTGCCCTATAGCTTCTCAATTTAAAGTTTTCATTGCCAATATGCTTGATCTCTGCATACTTGAATTTAATGAAAATATCTATGTTGTTGACACAAGGAAGAGAGCTGCCCAAGAAACTTTAATATTTTGCAGGAAGAAGATGACAAAAACTTAAGCTTGGGGATGCCCGTGCTACCCCAAGAAGATGATGGAAAGGATGAACAACTAGAGAATGAAGAGGGGAAGCTTCCACCTTCACCACCTATGGATGAGGGTAACACTCAAGATGTTGTTGATGATACACTTTGCTTTTATGATTCTGATAATGAAGAGGACTATCAACCTATGCCTAATGAAAATATTATTGATAACAATTTTAAAAATAATGAGGAGTATGGTTTAGATATGCTATATGATAATGCTTTAGATGATGGTCCTATGCTTATTGATAATCCTACATGTTTGGAACTTGTTACTACTTTATGTGAGGATAAAAATGATATACTTGTTGTTTGTGAAAATGCTCTTACTAATGAGAGTCCTACTTGGTTCCTGAATTCTCCTGATTACACTATAGAGGGGAAAATTATTTTGATGATACTATGCCTCCAATTTATGATGATTACAATGATGGATGTGCTAGTTTTACTCCCACTATTACTAATGAAATTGATTATGCTTGTGTGGAGAGTAATAGTACTGTTATGCTTATGGATCATGATAATAATGCTTTATGTGACAACTATATTGTTGATTTTATTCATCATGCCGCTGAAAATTATTTTGAGAGAGGAAAGTATGGTTATAGAAATCTTCATGTTACTAAATTTATCCTCTTTATGATGAAGGTTTTGGCCTTTCTCTTGATTTGTTTTTATTTGTTGGGTACTTTAAAACCTACTGGTCCTTATGAGAGAGGGAGACACGGTTTCATATATCTCAATAATATTAAGTCTCCTCTCTTTTTGTTTAAATTTTTGAAGTTGCACTTGCTTTGCCTTCCTATGCTAGTCACTTTGTGCTTTATTGATTTATTTTCTTACATGATCTCAATGCATAGGAAGTGGGTTAGACTTAAATGTGTTTCATATTTTTTCTTGATGCTCTCTTTCCTATGTGAGCATCATTAAAACTATCAAGCCTAGCTATGGCTATAAAGAAAACGCTTTACGGGAGGCAACCCGGTTATTTTTATGTGTGATTTTCTTTGTGTCCTCTTGCTGTAACAAGAGAGTTTGTTTTTAGTTTAGTTTCTGGAATTTTAATAATGTGCCAAGTTTTACCCTTTTGGTTTGAGAAAGTTGCTTATAGCGTTCGGAGATTTTATTCCTCACGAATCTGTGCACGGTATGATTTTTAGTTCTTATTCTGTAACTCCGAATGAGCTCATATTTGAACTGTAGTTGCAACTTTTCATCCTCTGTATGCATGAATTTTTTCGGAATTTTTCGACAAAGTTTAGGGTAGAAAAATACGTTTTGCTGCTGCTGTTTTTCTGGACAGATTCTGTCCCTTTTGTTTGATGCATGCTTTGAGCTTTTAAGTTGAATCTTTTTATCCAATTGAGTTTATGAGTAGGCATACAACATTATATACTTTCTGGACATTCATATGATTTTTGTTTGAGGATTATATGCAGCAAGAAACCTATTTGTTTATCACTACTAATGCACCCCACAGAAAAGAAATGGGAGAAACGGTGTTTTGAAGTTTTTTCACAGGGATTGGAGGAGATGCACCAAGAGCTATCCAAGGATGGTGAAGACCATAAGCTTGGGGATGTGAAGACAACCCCACTGGACCTACACACTCTCGGTTTGCACACGTCTAACTTCTGTTTTTCGATCGAAACACTTTATCGCATAAACTTGGAGCGTCTTTTTGTTTGTTTTTGGTTTGATTTTTATTTTGTGAGACCACCACACTATCATTTATATGTGAAAGAGCTACTGGAAATATGGGTTGAAATATGTTGGATGCTTTTATAAATTGGGAAAAGGGATGTTTGAGTTGATTTTAATGATACATATAGTTGCATGATTCATGAGCTTGTTAATGAGTAATAATTTGCAAATTTTTATCAAGAGCTATCTCTTATTCATGTTTTGATGCTGAATGTTATTTTACTTTGTTTAACATGGATTAGTTAGTTCTATGGACACTCATGCATGCATTTAGATGGTCAACTTTCTCCCTCTTGCTAGCCCAAAAATTCCAACAAGTAAAAACTTGTTTCCAACACCTTCAACCAAAGTTATTCCAGTGAGTCCACCATATCTACCTATTAGCTTTATGCTATTCCGAGTATGTTTATCATGATATTTGTGTTATCTATACCTCTGAATGAAAATGTTTATGTTATTGATTGTTATGGGAAAAGTTGGTTATATAGCTCTCACGAACTTGATGCACACTTTACTTTTATTGCATAAATAAAACATGACCCATTGTGATTAAGATTATGATGTTAGTGGCTTGATAAATGTCGAGGTTGGGAGTTAGCCCATATGTGCTGTCACATGCAAAGCTTTCAACATGCTCTTCTTCATTTAGTTGATATCATGTACTTTTGTTTATGGATGCCTATCATGGTGAAATGAGGTGGAAATGAAGTAGTTTAAATGAGTTTGTATAAATGGTTAGAGAGACGCCTGGGCCGCTAATCTAAGCCATGCATCATTCATGGTGGAAATTTACTTACATGCTATGGTGAACCGTCTGTGATACACCTTATAATAAAAAGCTATTCCAATGGTAAATAAAAAGGGTGTTGAGGTTGTTCATCTTGTTTGTTTGTCTTGTCATTTTGATATGGGCTTGTTCCATATCCTGGGACAAGAGGTACCCCAGTTGACGCTCTTGATGATACTATTATTACTTACAATGATATATAACTTGAACTTGCTTTGTTTCCAAGTTGAGTAACATGGTGTAGGTACTTGTATTCAAGGGGCATGAGACATCCAACCTTTACTTTGTCAAGCACACTACTCATATTTGCTTTCACATTAAACTTAATCATTCAAGATGCTATGATAGGGGTAATGAGAGCTTGACACCAAGGATTCCACATTGCAATCATTAACTTAAGTAGAAGAGTTTGGAAGTTAGATGAAACTTATGCATGCTTTACCTCTACTCACATATATATCTTTCCAAAGTGTCCACCTTTTGTATTCAGATTTTTCTACACTCTATGACCAATGTAGGATGTTTTACTTATCATTATGCATACATGTGGTCCATATACTTTCTTTCATGTTACACTTTGTGAACTATCATTGAACATCCTTGCATTGAATACTTGATATCACTTCATAAACTATCTTGCATATTGCTACTCCTTTGAAGAATGAATCATTTGACTCTATGTAGCAGTAGCAATCATCTTTGATATCCATTGTTAGTATTATATTGCAAAGTCCATGTTAGTTTTATCACCTTCATACTCGAGGACGAGTATTGGTTAAGCTTGGGGATGTTGATGCATGTAAAATGCATACATGAACTTTGCATATTTATTTATATTCCAATCATATTTGCATCATATAAGGGTTATATCAATGTTTTATAATGATTTTGGGAATATTTGATATGTTTCCTATTTTTATGGAATTAACCCTGCATAGTCAGAAAACATCTTTTTTAGTGTTTTGGACTTTCCGGGAGCTTCGGGACTCCAAAAAGGGCAAGGTCAGAGAGCACGGTTCAGAATTTTCGAGACGAACGCAATGGGCTGAAAATGAAGACCAGAAGCCCAACCAGCTGGAGATAGAGGGCCCCGCGGCCTCTGTACCTGGCGCGTGGGCCCACCTCTTTTGGGCCTCGGAGCTCCGCCGCCGTCGATCTTTGCTCCACCGACCTAGTCTTGACCTAAAAACGCCTATAAAAAAGTCCCCCGACGTTCTCTGGAGGCAGCGCGCCGAAACACACAAACACGAAACAGAGACCTGGAGCTGCAGATTGGAGGGGGAAAACTCCGGCGGGGCGCTGCCGGGGTGGTCTCCATCTTCTCCAACGACTTCTCCACCGTCTCCATGATGAAGGGGGAGTAGTCCACCCCCTGGACTTGGGTTTGTGGTGGTAACTTATGTATCTCTCCTCTCTTTGAGCTTCACTAATTAGTACCGTATGAGCTGCTGAACATGATTACGGTCATCTATGTAATTCCTATGGTGGATATTGTGGTATGAGATGATATTTGTTATGCATTTACTGTTGTGTTGGAACTTTTATGACTTGTCATACTTTGGAGATATTTATGATGCATGTGATGGTTTGATTTATTCATAATGCCTTGTTTATCCTTGTCATGAGGTGATTGACACCACCAAGTGTAGATAGATGAGAGAGATGTGGTCACACACACGAAATATAAATCATTGCACTAGTGTTTAGAATATTGTCCATTAAGAAGTATGATGTATGTAGGTACGGATGGCCGATGTGACAGGCATAGGTATTGAGTGACACATGCAGTACCGCCCAACATCCTTTATCTAGGGGTAAAAAGGAAGAGTATGATGTGGGAGTGACAGCAACCACGCTAGCCTTACGAGGGTGACCTAGCAACACAAATGAGTACTTCTTTCAACTATGTGTTTTAGGACATATAGCCGTTATAAAAGCTACCATTAAAACATGACAATTGTGTGTACTTTATCTATAACATGATAATCACCGTAGATGAGAGAGAGGATTAAGTGAACCCATGAACCCATGTCCATTGTTCCTATAAGAGAAAACTTTGTCTTGTCCTCTTGCATTGAAGAGGATTGGGACACTTTTACATTCTTGCTTGGTTACATTAAACTTCCATCCATCAAATCAACCACCTTGTTCTTTAAACTTGTTTAGTGCATAATCAACTAAAACTTGTGACACTTTAGTTGTAGGGAATAGATAACTTTTCCTTTTGCTCCTGCGGATCGATACCTTACTTCCACATTGAGAGGTGCTATAGTGATCCCCTGCTCTTGGGGGTAATCAGCGGCCACCCATGCTCGACCTCTTACAAAGTAGATCAAAAGTAGGAAAAACAAACGTACAAGGTGAGCCAAACATGCCACCAAAGACACCGTAGCGTGCCGAAAGGAAATCGAGACTCCACGACGACGCCGCCAAGAGAGTAATGACGTGATGCGCCACCGTCATCGAGACCAAGATGGTAAGAGGTTTTCACCCGGAGCCCCAAAGCGTCTAGGGTACCCACAACAACACCCTCAAGAGGGATACGATACCCGCGGGCATTGCCGCCATTAGCGCCGAAGCGCAAAACTTTCGCTCGGAAAACCCTAGCACCATGCACGACAATCCCCGTGCCTAGCCACCATAACACGATCTGGGAGTAGACGCTACCGCAGCGTCGTAAACCCCAGGAACCCCCGCCGCCCGCTCCTCGCCGTCCAAACGGCCAAAGAGACCGACCATCATCACCGTCACGTCGCCCGCCGCAGAGCCGACCGTGCAGTCCACCTTCCAGGGCCGCCGCCCTGGCGTCCACAACCTCAAACCGAGGAGCCATCAAGTCGTGAGGTCAACGTGGCAGTTGAGTGAGGCCGACGAAGGCTCCAGGCCCGCGAGAGAGACGTCCACAACCGATAGGAGGAGACCGTCATCCTCCACCGCGCGAGGCGGTCGCCGACCGGACGCAGCAGCTAGGCCGGTCAAGCCCAGATCAGCCCAGCAGGCCCAACTAGCCCTGCCGCCGCGCTGCAGCGCCAAGGTCGTCGTTGTCCTCTGCGGAAAGACTCACGGATGTGTGCACCGGTCGGGGCCCGTAGAACCCAGATCTGGGCCGAGCAGCACCAACCATCGCCACGTCCCGAGCTCACCCATCACCGTCGCGCGTGCTGTCCCCGCTGCCGCCGCCGTAGATCCACGCCGCCAGGGCCACCGTCCTCCACCGAGGGTCTCCGCCATGACCTTGAGGGCCGGCCACCGGGAGGAGGTTGCTGTGCCACACGAGTTGCGCCGCTGCCGAGATGCGCCGCCGCCGCCCTTATTCGCGAGAACCTCGCAGGTCACCGCGCCGTCGCCGGAGCGACCGCACCGCCGCAGCCCTTGCTCACCACGGCGCCCAGGCCGACGCCCTCGACCCGCATCGAGAGCCCCATGCGAGGGAGAAGGAGGAGCCCCGCCGCCGCCAGCGGCCGGCCTTCGGCCGGCGACGCCGTCCGGCGGCGGCGGGGAGAGAGAGGACGGAGGAGGGGGCTGGAAGGCAGCGGCGCGAGGGGTTCCCCCGTCGCCCACGGGAGCGACGAAGGGAACGAGGAGGGGGAGGATCGGCATTTCATATCTCTCAGCCTGTAACCATACCAACTCATATATGGGGGATTTAAAATTCCCAAGCAGGCATGAATGGAAAGCTCAATTTTGTACAAAAGGAGATAAATCCCAGTCCAGTTTCTGTTGAAAAATTGGATCTGCACTCTCACTGGTAATATGTAGCAGCACCATGGTTTTCACATTCAGTTTAACTTGAACTGAACAAAGTATTTGAAATAATTGAAAATTATTCCAAAAATATTTGAATATCTTCGTGCTACTGAAATTGGTGAAATATTTTGGCCGAAAGCTCAATATTTCAGTGTCTACTGAAATTACTGAAATTTAGTGAATTTCACGAAATCTGTCTCAAAGTGAAAACCATGACAGCACCGGTGTAGGCAGCACATTCGCTATGCCGGAAAAGGAAGTAACTATTAACGAGATTAACATTGGTACCTCCTGGCCATTGTTAACATGGCGAGGGTCAGCAAGGGCGCGACCTGCGTCATGAGAGCTAGAGAACTGGACAAAGGCGCAGCACCGGGGTCTGCCGGTGCGGCGGCACGTGGGAATGAAGATGTCGGCCACGTCCCCTAGCTAGCGGCCGAAGTGGCGGCGAAGTTCCTCGTCGCCGGTGCCTGGGGTCATGTCATCTACGTACAGCCTCCCTCTTAGATGCAGCTTGCTCATCGTCGGTGACATGCTGATGTTTGGCTGGACACTGTGAACACAACCGTAAAATGAACATTTCAGTAAGCAACTTAAAAAAGTTCTGGAGCGTCACAGGTACAGAACATGAACTTCAGAGACAACTAAAAATTATGGTACGAATCATATGAAATTGGCCAGGCAAAAAAAAAAACACCCTCCGAATCAGATTGGAAGAAAAATAATTTGATCATGGGGAACATCATAAACTTGGAGAACTTGACAACATCTAGGGTTTGGCGAAAGAGAGAGAGGGGAGGCACCTAGTCGTCGATGGTCTCGCCGGAAATCCGTGATCGCTGCTCCATGGAGACGACGAAGTCGGCCGGCGGCGGCTACGGTGTTGGCTTAGGAAGCTCGGATGACAGTGCTATATTGACCTTCGTTTCAGCTTGTTTTGTAGTATTCGGTCGACTTATTTATGGGCTCCTACGTGCTATAAAGCCCAGACTAACGTCACGATCCAGCCCACGTAGCTGGCGAGTTGGTCGTTCCAACCATAATTCCATTGAAAAAACTACCATGGTTTGAAATTTCAGTGTCGGAAATATCCGGCTCACCGCCGAAAAGCAAATGCCAGTGATTTGGATTTCCTTTCTGTAAAACTATTTAGAAAATAATTAGAAATTCATGCTCACCTACTGAAATGGCTGAAATATTTTGACCAAAAGGTAAATATTTAGGTGTCTACCAAAATCGCTAAAGTTTAGTGAATTTTGATGAAACCTCACTGGAGGTGATCTCCATGGTTCCACCTTGTTGGTCGAGCGCCCATGTACATTGTGTTCCCTCCGATGCAGGGTAATTTTTTTTGCATATATGTAAGGACCCTCCAGACCGAAATCCGAGATGTCCACGTTATGTAAACAGATCACAATCCCAATGATCAGTGCATCGCAATCACATAACCAACATGGTATCAAGAGTTACATCATTCAAGTCATACGAATAAAAGTCTTACAACACTTAATGGTCACATGACCAAGTCTGCAAATCGTCGTCGCGCAGGATGGAATTAACTACGATACAGCGGAAGCTCGTGGCTAGCGTCGACCCTCGTCTTCCACGGATGCCTTCCCACAAGTGCAGTTGACCGGTGATAACTAAGCGGCGTAGTCGTCGGCATACTCTTCCTCCTCGGCGTAGACCTCCTCGCCGTAATCTGGACGTTTGAATATCCAGGGACACAGCCAAATAAGTACATTTACGTACTCGCAAGACCACCTCTAGGCTTAAGTTTTCATGGTAATGCAATAAAAATCGTTTTCGAAAACTGGGATTAATTGTTCAGGCGGCAGCAGGGACTTCGTAAACAAACCTCCATCTCCGACTGCTCCCAGCAGATCGGGTTTTCGTAAATCCACCGAATGCTCCCAGCACTTCGGGTTTTCATAAACATCTCCATTTGCTCCTAGCAACATGGGTTTTATAAAACACTTTCTCTCCGATCGCTCCCAGCGACTCAGGTTTGTTTCCGAAAAACATTTTATCAAATCCAGCCTCCCATCCTAAAGTTTTGAGGTAAGAGTATAAGGATATACTACTAGAAAATATAATCTTCTTGATAGCGCTTTCAGTAGAAGGGTTCTCAAGTAAAGTCTTATTTTTATAAAACCTATTATATACTAGTGGATATATCTTTGGCCAAACAATAATTTTGAAAAATAGTTTTGGGGTGACAAAATGCCACATAATAGATAAAACATGCATTACTTTATTTTAAAAACAAAAATACAAATAGTAGGAGTTCAATAGGGTGCTGAGGTGGCTTGCCATGCTCAGCAAAGTGTCCCTGATCTTGTTCTTCTTCGTAACCATGTTCCGTTTCCACGTACTGCTCCTCCTCTTGCGGTTCTAATGTACCGGAAAAATTAAACGGAACTACCGTCACTCTAAGAAGCAGGTTGACAACAATCTAAAGTAGATAAACAAAACAGCAAGCATTTCAACTCACAAACATCTTCTGGACAAAAATTTTAAGACCATCCTAAACATAAACAATTAAAGACAAAAAATGGAACTTTTAGTAGTAACTAAGTTGCTGTTTTGGGGAAAAATCCACAAGTCCTAAAATAATGCTCCTAAAATTAAACCCTTTTAACACAGTACTGCTAGAAGTCACACTAAACTAGGAAAATTGGATTCACATCAAATCTAACACCAAAAAGGAACTAAAAATCCTACAAGTGCCTCTGGTCTCACAACTAAAAAGTCTACAACTCCAGTTTTAAGAAACTCCAGCATGCAAGACTGGATTCTACAGAAAGATATGAATTTTATCTTTCTGCACAAATTGGATTCACTCCATTTGGACACTCCTAGCTCAAGATAACCTAAAAAGAATGAAAACATGCTTTCCACAAGATTAAATGTGCAACACAAAATAACTTTATTTTTCAACCAAACTCTGCATGTTTAAGAAAACCTCAGAGCATCTACTAAAAATACTCCTAATGAACATGCACACACAGATCTACAACAATCTAATTAATCTAACCACAAACAATTAACAGAAACAGGAAAATAATAAAACTAGTGAAAAAAACGTCGGTGGGCTGCGCATGGGCCGGATCTGGCCGTGGCCAGCGCGGATCTGCCGCGCTAGCGAGCTGGGCAGCAACGGACGGGCGGCAGGGCGGATTCAAAGTGGGCCGTCGGTCCGCAGATCGACGGCTCCCCTTCATCGCCTCCATCGCGACGACGCGGGAGCGAGCCCGAGGTCGGGAAAAAATGGCGGCGGCGGGCTGGCTCACCTAGGGGCCCTGCATGCAGCGGCGGAGGGTTGCAGGAGGTGGAGTAGGTCGAGGGAGGGGCGCGGGCGCAGACGGCGTCAACGGAGGTGGCCGGAATCCATGGCTGCGACGGCGGCGAGCTTCTTCGGGTTGATGATGGCGGCAAGCTCCACAGCGAGCCTGTGCAAACAAGGGAAAGGGGGAGGAGTTAGGCCTTGACAAGGGGAGCTCCTTGGGCCAAAAATGGCGGGGAATGGAGGAAAGAAACGACGGCTACGGCGGTTTTCCTCCGACGGCGACCGACAATCTCGAGCGAGTTCCTGGGCAGCAGGCGGCTCAGGCTTGGGCAGGGTTGCTGGGGTGGAGTGAGGTGATGCGTGTGAGTGCTCTGGGAGAAGAAAGAGAGGTAGGGGTGGTCGGGGTTGGGTTTTAGACGAGGCTCACCCGATCTAGGGTTTTCGGACAAGGAGGGCAGTGGGGGTGGCGTGGGGCTTTCCCATTGGCGTGCTGGGCCGGTGGAGGAGTGGGCAGAGGTGAGGTGGCCGTGGTCGACGTGTTTTGGCCAGTGGGGAGGGAGGGGAGTGAAGCTCCATTGGCCAACAAGAAAAAGGGAGAGGGATGAGTGGAGGGAGGGGTGATGGGGGGCTGACCTGTGGGTCCTAGCTGACTAGGATGTTCTCTCAGGGCAGAGGGTGAGAGGGGAGTTGATGGATGAGAGGGAAGGGCTGGGTTTAGCTAGGTTTAGGGTTTTTAGGCTAACACTAATTTGTTTTGTCTGAAATCACTAACAAGTCTAAAAGTGATCAACACACTAGCTAAGCAACAACAAGTGTGTGATGACCTAATTGAGGTGATGCAAAAGTTTGCAGGCCTAAAAGAATGAAGAAGGAATTTTGAAAACTAAGCAAGTTGTGAAAAGTGACCAAATGGTCACTGATTTGAGTAGGCCTAAACACCTAGATGGTTTAGGTCTAACCCAAGTGTTAAAACAAGGAACCAAGCAAAAACTAAAAGTAGAAAGTTCAAGGAACAAGATGGTCGAGGTGCATTTCAAAAACAACACAAGGGTTGCTTAATCTAGGGCTCTAGATTAGCTATGTTTTAAATAACATGAAGATCAAAACTACTAAATTTGTAAACTAGAAGAATTTTTCAAAAGTGATCTTAAAAGTTTTTTTCGACCTGCGATGTTGTATGGCGCAGAATGTTGGCCGACCAAGAGACGACATATCCAACAGTTAGGTGTAGCGGAGATGCGCATGTTGAGATGGATGTGTGGCCACACAAGAAAGGACCGGGTTAGGAATGATGATATACGTGAGAGAGTTAGGATAGCACCGATTGAAGAGAAGGTTGTCCAACACCGTTTAAGATGGTTTGGTCATATAGAATGTAGGCCTCCGAAAGCGTATTTGCATATCAGACGGATAAAGCGGGATGAGAATATTAAGAGGGGTCGTGGTAGGCCAAACTTGACATGGGAGGAGTCGGTTAAAAGAGACCTGAAGGATTGGAATATCACCAAAGAATTAACCATGGATAGAACTGCGTGGAAGTTAGCTATCCATGTGCCGAACCATGACTTGGTTTCGAGATTTTATGGGTTTCAACTCTAGCCTACCCCAACTTGTTTGGGAATAAAAGGCTTTGTTGTTGTTGTTGATCTTAAAAGTTTTTAAACAAGACTAGAGGCTAAAGAAACTAAGTAAAACAAGCAAACACGAGTTGACTAAAATCAAACAAAAGTTTTGGCTATTTTTAAAAATTCTAGTTTAACACCACAATTCTAAGTCCAAGAAAATTGGGGTGTTACAATATACTTACATGGTACTTTCTTTGTTCCCTTTTATAAAAGGTTTTGGCAGGCTTGATTGACATGTCAAAATGTCTTATACTCGCTAAAATGCATAAACATTGCTTTAGCATTGGTGTCCAATCAAAAAATCATGTAACAAAATCAAAGCGTCCGCTCACAATTAAAAAAACAGGTATGTTGGTTGAGCACCCCTCCAAGCATTTGCTATAATGAAACTATGGCCTCCTCCAGAACGGTGCTTCACGTTATTCCGAAATGCACCTAAGCCTTTGCCTCAATCCTCCAACCAAATTTTGTCCAAACCCCAGCATTTTCAGGCAGCCTTGATAATGACAAAACTCAGCTATATGTTGGCAACAGCCGAAGAACATAAACAGGAACGGCACTCAACAGCACAATATACAAACTGAAGAAATACTTCGGCACCAAGCGCTCCAGCAGTCCCATCAATACATATACTGTTAACAAGCCTCATGTGCACAGCAGGGTTACATGCACGATATAGGAATAGCAGACAAGGAAAACAGGCATTTATAATGCGCCGAACAAAAACTCGATAACGCCAAAATACTGAATAGCTCGCACAATAAAATCGATCTTGGAGGAACCGCACAGCAAAAATGGTGTTCGAGATTTTCCCACCACACCTCACAACATATTATCTTAGCCAACTCAAATGATGTTAACAAACTATTATCTTTGTCTGATGATCATACTTGACACCCTTTACCAGAGTTGACTGGAAAACTCCACAGGGATATCGTCCCAGTCCTCAGGAGACACCAAAAACGAAATCCTAGACACCTTCAGAGCCATAATCCTAGATGAGGACAAGCATGGTGAACTGAAATATTGGATATATCCTACTTCCTAGACACTAAAACTTTATAACCGCATGCCATCTAGGCAATCTCCCTAGCACAAAAATCGGCTTAAATTCTAGGCTGGTTCACTAAGCAAAGTCGTTGATGACAAAGTCAGATCAAGGTTATAAAAAGCACGCTTAAGCGCACGCTTAAGCTTGCTTAGGCGCTGAGCGGAGCAAAACGCCTAGCGCTCAACTGCGCTTAAATGTGCGCTTAATCGCGCTTTAATCCTTTAGAAAAGAGAAAAGCGGAGACAAAACGCTCAATTAGCGCCTAGCGCTTAATAGAACCTTGAGTCAGATACATAGATTCCACCCTAGTTTTCTGTAAGCTCATGTTTTCATACACCTAATCACAAATAACAATCAAGCATGGGACCAAATTCACCACAGTGCATCAGATATCATTAAGCTTTCAAGCATGTTGGACATAAAATTAAAAACATGTATCATCGAATAGTTTGGTTCAAACAACAGAAGCATAACTGATTAAGGAGCAGTAGGGCTCACGAGTCACCAGCTTATCATGCCTCAGGCGTGGGCTGTGTGAGTCCAGCCTTGGCCAGCAGCTTTCCCATGGCATCCGGGGTGCAGACCTGGTACTGCACTTCCCCAGTGCCCGGATGCAGGAACACCTCTGCCAGCTCGAGCTTCTCCGCCGTCAAACTAGTGGAATCCATGGTCTTGCTGAGCACCTTGAGGGCAAGGGCGACGGCCTCCTCGCGGGTGATGCCGTCGCTGTAGTCCTGCTTGAGCATGGACTGCGCGGCCTGGCTGTTGGCGCCGACGGCGGCGGCCTTCCAGCCGCTGTAGTTGCCGGAGGGGTCGCTCATGTAGAGCTGGAAGCCGTGGTGCCTGTCCCATCCGGCGAAGAGGAAGGAGACGCCGAAGGGGCGGAGGCCCCCGAACTGGGTGTATCCCTGCTTGGTGTCGCAGAGGGACTGGACGAGCTGCTCGACGGGGATGGGCTCCTGGTAGGAGAGCGCGTAGCGCTGGGCGTGGAGGCGGGCCGTGTTGATGAGGATGTTGGCGTCGGACATGATGCCCGCGACGGCGCAGGCGAGGTGGGAGTCGACCTTGTACATCTTCTCGGCGGAGCGGGAGGCCTGGAGGAGCTTGGAGGTGACTTTCTTCTCCCCGACGAGGACCACGCCGTCGGCGGCCAGGATGCCGAGCGCCGACCCGGCGTTGCCGATCGCCTCCATCGCGTACTCGACCTGGTACAGCCGTCCCTCCGGCGAGAAGATCGTGGTGCGGCTGTCGTACCGGCGAGACATCGCGGCGGCGGCGGGGCGGCGGCGGAGGCGATAGATCTGTTTGTTTCGGTTGCGGAGAAGAGAAGAAGCTGCTGATTTCTCTGTGGCCTGAGAGGCCTACTGCCTATACAGGCCGGACAAGTAGGCACGGGCAAGGCCTGCGTACGTAGCAGATTGTCGAAAATATTTCAACATGACACCACTAGCGACTCGATAGTCACTTCACATTTTCGCAAAAAAAAAAGATAATCACTTCACATATACTCTTTTTTTTGCGAGGAAACAAACAGTGATTACAGCGAGTAGGCAGAAAAGACCTTCACAAAGCAAGAAATTACACACAAGTCCTTCTGCGTCGATGCCTCCGGCGAAGAGAACGTGACGATGACGCGCCTCCGCCGCAACCTCCATGAAACCTTGGATCGGAGGAAGCCCCAAGCGGACGGGAAGTCGTCGTACCTCGAACCCCGAAGAGCCTCCATCCAGCTCCGTCGTCCGCATCGCTCGCACCACCACTGTCTGGATCCAGATCGTCGACCAGATCCGCCGCAAGAAGATCTGGAAGGGGGAGCCCCGCGCACGGCGATCCCGGAAGACCGCGAGCACGAGGACGAGGGCGGCGCTCCGCCGTGGACCTCCAAGGAGCTTCACGGCCAGAGAGGACGAGCACCACCCGCAAACTCGACGCCGACGCCGCCACCACCTCCATGACGCCGCCAGCAGAAGCCCTACTGCTACCTACGCTATGTACACGCCGGGATCTGGCGATTCCCCACCCTCCTGCCGCCGGAGCGGCCGCCGGAGGGTGGGAAATCACACGGATCGCCGGCGGCGAGGTGGGAGCAGCAAGATCGCCCAAAAGTTCGCCTCTCTACTGTGCGGGAGAGGGGAACGGTCCAAGGTGCCGTTTTGTCACATATACTCACTCTCAATATACTCAAAACAATAATATACTCACTCTTAAATTGGAGACAAACATATACAAGTTTTCTATATAGGAGCAAATTTTGTGATGATATGACATATGTGATGCTTTGTGCAACAAAAATTTAGACCTCTTTGATTCGTAGGATAGGAAAATCGTAGGATTCCAATGTCACGCACACTCTAATCTTATATAATTTTGCACGCACCAAGGTTTGTTTGGTTCATTCAAATGAATTGTAAAATGAGCTTGGGGTGAATGTTAGATTTTCTATAGAAAGTAGTACAATGATTTCTATAGGAACTTTTCCTATAGGATCTAATCCTACAAATCAAATGACCAAGATAGGAAAATTTCCTATAGGATTCATTCCTTCACAAATCATTTACAATTCCTTTGAATCAAAGGAGCCCTTGACCAAAACAGATTTTCAAAATGTAGTTTTTAGTGCTCTGCTCTTTTTTTTCACAGAGCAAGACAGATGGTATTTAATCATGAAACTGTGCACGCATGTAGAACACTTGTTTATGTTTGTGTTCAATTTTTTGGGTTTTTTTTTTTGAAATATTTCTATTTGTTCCATTTTTTTAATCAGGCAGAGCATATTAGCTCGGGAGCCAAAACGCATTTCTCCCTACCAAACCCTTTTGCTTTCATGGATGCTTCATGATGAGGTGATGATTACTGGATTTGGTCGCAAGGGGCACGCTGTGGGAGAAATCCCGGTGTCAGGGTTAAGGTTGTCAAGGTATCTGGAGTGTCGCTGCTTGCACTCTTCAAGGAGTAGCCCAAGTCTCTATCGAGGCTCTGAATGTTTGAGGAGGAAACTTGCCTGCTATGTTTACAATCTTCCTGTATATAACCTCAAGTTGTATTAGTGTGAATTGTTTCCTTCTCAGTATTAAGAGTTTTGTTTCCGTAATTTGGATATATATTAATGTTGTGTTACTCTCCTGGCTAGAGAGTTTTATCACACCTGAGCTATGTTTGTACAATGTGGTCCGTGTTAGTTTTTAGTTCTTGCCTGTGGTTAGTTTGATTATACTTCGTAGTACCACTTGGTCACTGAATCACAATGTGAACATGTTATCTGTAAAATTGTTACAAACTTTGTGGAAATATGCTATGATGAAAGCATCATAGTCTGTCATGCATTTCATTTGGCTTGAGAGGAACAATAGGGTCTTCAGTAGAATCGCGTGCTTGACGCCATCATGGAAGAAGCGAAGAGGTGGAAGCATGTGGGCGTTTTGTGAGTTTTTCGGTTTATGTAATGGTAGATCTTCTCTCCCATCTTTCTCATGCCTTCACCTTATCAAATATTCTCTAGTACTATTGGCAATTCTTACACACGGTTATTGGATACCTCTTTTCTCTTAATATACTCCCTCCATTTCACAATATAGCATGTGGTGTTCGTGTGTGTTTGTTGTGGACCCTTGTAAATCTGTTTTCCCCCTCTATATATAGCATATTTCCATCGTCTGAATCGAATTAGATTAGATGTGTTCAATTATTTCAAAATTTCTATTACTGGATTTTCTTAACTTATATAAAGTTCAAACTGAGTGTAAGCAAAGCGGTTGTGCTATTTCTCGGTCATATACTTTGACACAATTAATGCTTAGACTTCGTTTCTGTTTTGTCAGGGATGTCAGCGAAACAGAGGATTCTTAGTGAAGATGAGGAAATCAGGGTCCTTAGCTAACTCTCCGCAGAGCATACATTACATATGAAGTATTTGCTTCAGTCTAGAACTCAAAATTCTCAAGATGAAATCGTTAACTGTTCAGAATGAACTCAAAGTAACATAAAGCTGACTGGAACTTCGAACTTTTGATGATATCAGCTAAACATTGTTAACAAAGCTGTCCCCATGATAAATTAGAGGCCATATCACATCACTAATGTACATAACGGTCCATAAGAGTTGCAGAGATTATCACCTTCCATACATCTGCAAGAAAAGAAAAGAAATTAATCTTGAATGGGCAACAGAGAAGAGGAAACTACCGATCTTGTCATCAATAATGGCAAAGTGTTGAACATTGACTCTCAATCGACAAGGCACTAACATGAGGCACACATACAAAATCCAATATCATTCCAACACCAAACTCTCAATGTATTCAGTGGGGTGTAAGAGAACTCACCATCTTGACCTTGTCGGCTGGGTCCGTGAATATGATGAGGTCAGTAGCTGTTGAAAGAAAAATATGTCAATTCTCAGTCGGAGGAGGGTTCATCATGAATCAACTAGTCATAATCCATAACCAGCATGATACCCATCAAATGTAACTGACACCAACGACAACCCTGGAATTTGCTGTCACGCAGTTTAATGAGGCGATACCTGGATCATTTTGTTTCCTTTATGTATAATATAACTGGCACTGTGCAGCCTTTCCACAATAATATCTAAATCTGGAACTTGCAAGTTGATTTGATCCGCTAACCTCTGTATCTCCTGCATAAGAAATATTATTAGAACTTCAACGGAACCCCAATAATATGCTCCGATTTACTGGAGACACCACATAGCACAAAAGGCAAGTAAGGCAAACTTCTTCGATCATAGCAGGAGGAAAACTGTAGCAAGCTGAAATCGGTACTCTTTCCATGTCAACTGGTGTGCATCTTTCAGTAAGAAACTGATTTGCCTCTGTATAATGCAATAACTAACAGGTCAAGCGCTTTTCAACAAAACTATTTTAGACGCATAATTGCTTACAGCTCTTGAAAAGCAATCTTTTTGAAGCAATTCAGATTGCTTGTTTAAGGCACTAAGAAGTCTCTTTGCCTCCTTTTGATGGCTCATCCCACCACTCCGAGTAAAGTCCACAAAACCATGCTCGTCAACAAATTTGTCGTATAAGGACTCTTTCATGATCTCAACAACATCCTGCCACATAATAAAGTGCAGAATGTTAGAACTGCATGCTCCCATTTTAGATCAAAATGGTATCTATATTGATCTCACTACCATCTAACTGTTCGACCGTCTATTTGCCAAACTTTCATCTGACATAGGCCTTACGCATGCAGTACAAGCACAGTATGATGTGGCATGTTTTTAGAAGTAAAGCAGCAAATATACAGAAAAAATAAAATTGCAACATTGACATGACGAAGGGGGAAAAACTTAATTCATCATGATTTTAAGTCTGATTCAGCAATGTCCTGTGTAGAAAGGGAAAAACTTAATTCATCATGATTCAGGTTTTCCCGGCAACCATGTACATGAACCTGAGCCGTACTCACATCGATTTTGTTTTTGAAAAGTCACTGCTGGTAATTCATTACTGAAGTACGAGGAAATCCAAGCTGACACTTGCAATGGTACGGGGTGCACAAATGTACAGCGGGAGGGGAGGGGGGGCTTGTTAATTTACATTAGCATCTTCTTCGGTCACTTCTTCTCTTAGATCCACCCGAGCACGAGCTTCTGCTAATCTTACAAGGCTTTCCAATTGTCTGGCTGTGATGGGTGTGCCATCAGCAGAAGTACTTCGTTCTCTCAAACGCAAATAAAAGTTTTGTAAAATTTTAGCTGCTGGTTCTGACATGCTTAAAAAGAAGGAAGAAAAGTAAGGAGAAAACACTAAAAATGAAAGGCATTGCATTACATTTATGGCTTTTATAAGTGAAAATAACTGACACAATACCGGGGGGTAACGTAGTTTCTTGCATAAGATATATACTTGCGAAGAAGTGGTCCAGGTAATGGAACAAAATCCTTATCTTTCTCCGGATGTAGTCTCAGACTAGAAGCAAATTTATTATCACTATCGACCCCCATACTGCCATTGCAATGAGGCACTGAGCAAAGTTGGAAAGAAAAACGACAGATAAGATTTCAGTTGTACAAAAAGGAACTAAGAGAATTGTGTAATAACTGAATAATGACCTGTTCTTAGCCTCTTGTTGGGTGTGCAAGGACTTCCATCATTGGTATGGAGCTGCGTGTCGAAAATACTTTCACTTAGTCTTTTTAATTAGATTATAGCCCCAAGGATGGATATACAAAATTGTGAGCATACTGCTCATCAGCACTATATGCTTGGGATGTGAAAAGACAAAAATGGATAGCAGAACTTACTGCCATAATGTGGTCTGATACACTCTTATCTAGCAACTCGTCTGGCTTGTCAAGCAAAATGAAAACTAAGTCAAATCGAGAGAGGAGGGCAGCATTCATCTTCAAGTTCTCATTCACTGTTTTCCCTCGGCTGCAGAAACACTATATTAAAAGTTGGAAATAACCAAGTAATTTAATTCTTATTATGTACATCTCACTAACAAGCAAGATAAAGAAACAACACCAGAATACACTAGAAAATGGTTCACTTGCAGGTCTGTCTGCTCCAGGTGCAGTAGTATAGTAAGGATGTATCCTCTGCAACAGAGGTTCTTGTGCAACTGGTGCACCGGACGTGAAAAATGCATAATAAAACTCCACGATAAGTTTTCAGAATATATTAAAATAATTGGGTACATTGACACTGTTGTACATCTATCATGTTACAAATTTGAGTTATAGTTTCAACTAACAGCTCGAGGAACAAAGACAAACCATGTTGTGAATAGTATTTAATTCAAACCAGGCTACGAATTGAGCCCGTTAATGATACCACAGCTGATTTATTTTCTTTCGTTTCTTGAGCTGTGAGTTGAATTTGTAATTGAATTTTATGGTATGTTAGATGCATCATATGTCTATGAAATCAATTATTTTCACAATCTTCATGAACTTGTAGCATGTGTTTTAGAAGTTTGGTGCAACGGTTGCACAAGAACTCCAGGTGCACTGGATACGTCCCTGCAGTATACAACCAGAAATTATAAGTGAGAATGCAAGACTACATTAACCAAACAACCACAAAATGATAGTAATTGCACAGCGCCCACACAACAGGTAAGCATGGATATATTTTTTTTTTATTGAAAAGGATGGAAAAGATTAACCCACTCATAATGACCACCAACAGGATTAGCAGCTGCCAGCACAGAGGTGCGGGCAGATAAACTTGCCACAAGACCAGCCTTTGCCACAGATACACATTGCTGCTCCATAGCTTCCAGTAAGGACTGAGAACACAAATTCAATTCAAAACTTAACAAGATAAGTTTGCAAAATTGATTGATGGACATTTCATCGAGAAGCTTTTATCAGATGAAAACTAAGAATGATACCTGATACTCTGCTGACATTTTGTCAAACTCATCAATACAACATAATCCACGGTCGGCAAGGACCATGGCCCCTGTAAAGTCAAGACCGTGACGTTATTTTGATCCATCATAAATTCAAAGACTTTAAATCACATCAGAACACATAACAGAAGAACAGCCAATTATATGACAACAAATGATCCACTTGGGTGACATTCTGACAAGATTCTGCACAGGATGCCTAAGCTAATAGTTTACTAAGGAACAAATGCTTACCAGCCTCAAATGCATAATCATTTGTCATTGAATCTTTAACCACAGCAACAGTTAGGCCAGCATTCGTAGTTGTATTCCCGCATACATATATTCCTCGCGGGGAAACAGATGCTGCAGCTTTTAGTAATTGGCTCTTGCCTAGTCCTGGATCGCCTGCAATAACATTAAGCAAGAGTATAATTCCATCCTGGGCAGTGCTAAGTAAATCCTACATGGATCAAGACTGGTAAACTATAATGATTACCAACAATAACAACATGGATGTCTCCTCTGATTGGGACTTTGTTCTGGTCCATCGAATGCTTCTGCACCGCACCAAAAAGAGCAAGAGTGATACCAGCTGAAATTTGGGAACATTAATTTAGTCACCTCCAGTAATATAATGCTACCAAGAAACATAAGGGGTGACATCCAAGCAAATACCAGTGTACTAAAATGATACCTTATATACTATAGACAATTTTCTAAAAGTGCGCTAGGCGGACACCTAGGCGCTACGTGCCCCCCTTGCCGCCACGATTAAGTCAGCAGGTGGCAGCTAGGTGGCCAACTAATGAAGATGCAAGTACATAATATACATTGATCGTTGTGAAGAATTGGAGATAGATGAACATGCATTCTGGATGTTTGATCTCTTAGAAAACAAGCTGTGTCTTAACTCTAACGTTTGAACTGCAGCTACTAATAGCTTGGTCAGTCCCTCCAGTACTGAGTTGTGTAATTTTGTTTAGACAGCACAAGAGCCCCGATGAAATGACCATTCAAACACAAAACACTGTACAGGTGCAGAACTAATGAAGCAAAAATAGGAAACCATTTGTCATTTCTTATATACTGAAACTGAAGGGTGCAATAGGTTTCGATAAACCATGTGTTTCCAAATGTTTGGACAGTTCACAGCATACTAAAATGCAAAGCTTTAGCCACATTAAATAGCCAGCAGAAATACGTTCTACTTAAAATACTGCAAGAAATTACCATATCAGGATAAAGGATATAGATAAGACCTTTTACAAGTTCATGTCCGTAGATGGAGGGGCAAAAAGAATGCAGTATTTGACGAAATAAATCAGGACCATGCTCATTATGATACTCGATAATGAATTCAAGATCCTTATCAGTAAAACTTTCATAACTGAAAGATCCACTAGGCGAAATATCAGTAGAGCTTGCATCTGAATTTTCTGAAACAGCATGACCCTTCGAGTTCCTTACGGAGATTGCTTCCAGGTACAAGTAGTATAAACCCTGATTACTGCTTTTGGACTTTCCTGAAGATATTAAACAAAAGATATTCAAAATAACTTCAGAAAATGTGTAAAAACAAGAATGTTTTGACAAAAAAGCTCTGCCATCACACTAACATGAGCTTCCCTGATTGCATTTGTATGGTAGAAAAAGAAAGCAGTACACAAGAGATAAGGATACGATCATGGGGTCGACTGTGGGGCGTATAACCACCAGACTAGCAGCAACTGAACCCATATCAGCTGGACCTAGTTTCCAGGCCAGTCATCTCGACTAATGATGCTGCAGTCCCCGCAAGAACCCAATCATGATCCTGTAGTTGTCTATGACGCGAAGTTCAGTCCAATCGATTCGGTTAGTCTATCCAGACCTATGTCATAGGTCTCGCCGATCTACAGACCACATAGATTCAATATAAGTTGTAGTTGGCTAGGATTATGAGATATAAGGTCATACCCTAGTCTGCTGCATAAGCAATTTTCCTCTATCTCTCTCTTTGCATCTACCATGCAATGGTGCATTGCACCTACCAACTATAATCAGCCCTTAACCCGTGATAGTGCTGAGGAGACGTGGGTATAGGTCTTGTCCTCCCCTCGCCCACAACTAATGGCTGAGGAGAGATCGTGACCGTGTATGCTGCCTCTCACAACACTGAGTCCGTCCTACCATATCCCTCCTGGACACGCTTCATTTGCCGATTTGTGTCCTTCATGCACACAGTCTGTTGCTGTGCCACCCCCCTGCTCTGTGTGGCGTGCATGGCCTTTGGACGTGCTGTCGTGCATGACAGAGGCAAGAGCATCACGACTATTGCCTGTGACAATGTCATGGCCGCCACACGTAGTAACCTTTTAGCTCTGAGCATTGTTCTATAAAAAAAATTGAGTCTTACATTCAAAAAATCATACAGAGCAACGATATGTCGATATCTAACAAAGAGCAAGCGTCATGGCAAGGTAAAGATAAAATAAGAATTGGTTTTAGGAATACCAAACATAGCATGAGATACGGTTTTCCCTAGGAGTAGCATGGTACTTGATAATGCTTCTGCTGAACTATTCATACCTATTATAGTCCATAAGGCACAAGAACTAGATAGTAGCCAACCATTTCAAATTATTGAACAAGAGTAACAAAAGACTGATAACATATAAGCACAGGCAATCTTGGGCATCTGCAGATTAGCACTTGTTTTTTGAAAACTGGACTCGGGCTTTGAAGCAATGTAAAATAGAGTATCAAACAACATTCTAATTTCTTTGAAATTGTACCTCCTCCAACATCCATATAGTTGTTCAGCACTTTGACAATTCCAGTTACCGTTACAACCTCACCAGGGATGCAACAATCTACAAGATCTTCTGTAAGCTCACATTCTATAGTCCGTGGCACACGACCTTCTTCGCGGTTTTCAGCACTAGCAAGCTCCTGTATCCTGGATTAGAAATAAGAAAAGCAGAGCTCAGTGCTATAAGTAGAGAATGACACAGATGATCTATTTATCACTTGCCTTATTTTCTGAAAATCTATCAACTTGGCAGTACATCTCGATGGGGTAAAGGTTCTGCCCTTGCAACCCTGAATTACGCAGGATACTGGAGGTGAGAATTTCCCATCAGAGAACACACGGTGGATGACTGTAGCACACTTCATGCATTGGAAATCCAGCGCCATAACCAGAGGCTTCACAGTACTGACTTTTACAACAGTCCCACGCACTGTCACCAGTTTCTCTGTGAGGTGAATCTACAAGTCAGTACTTCATTTAGATGCAGAAGGACATACAAAACACAAAGATAAATACAGTTCTTACTAATATATGCCGCTTTCAAATTCTTCAGAGAAATTATTGTCTCGGTGTGGTTGTAAAGCCTGATATTGACTTTCTCTATATTGTTCAACTGGAAGCCCTTGACTGAGCACATATCCTGAAGAAAACATCAAGAGCCAAAGTGCAGTGAGTGAAAAAGGGGAAGCGTGACTAATAACACTAATGAATTTTAGCATGAAAAGAATCATCGACCAGATGAACTGCAGCTCCCATGCAAAGCAAGGCTTCTTTAGGATTTCTCTTGAGGGCATCTAAGAAATTGGTGCCTCCACACAAGTTCTTAAGGTGCTGGAAATCAATTGGGAGGAAGAAGATAACGCCATCATCTTCAACCTGTGAATATAGTCACAAGTTACAACCACATGAACCAAAGCAGGGTAAATTTGTCCATTTACTGAAACCAGAAGAAATTCTTCCATGTATAACTCATTTTAATGATAAGAACAGACGTGCATATTTAAACATGCTCCATATGATTAGAACCGTAACTTATTGTGCAGCTACATGATGCTATGATCTCTTTCAGTTTGAAACCTTGCATCATGCTCTGGGTAGTTATAGTAGCATCATACTGGAGCACACTCATACTATAATACTAACAAAGTGAATTGCAAGTGTATCAAACTTACTCACAAATTTACAGGCTCCTTTTTGTTCCTTTTTTCTAAGAGATAATCCCCTTTCCTGATTACAGATATCCAAGTAATTACTTCATCTACCAAGAACCAACAGTGCACTGGGACCTTAATATTGACCGTGGACCCAAATTCTGCCCCAGATTTCGAGCTCGATTCAATTAAGTATGTAACTTATTACCCAGAAAATAATTAGCACCCAGCCAAGTGAATCAACTATAATTCTACTGAAGATGGCACCAATTTAAATAACTAGCATTGGAAAGATCAGGAGCTAAAATAGTTGGAACCAAACCTACATTAGGCACGAGCCTGCAAGCATTTTAACTACAGTTCCAATGTTAGCTACCAGTCCATGAAGATCTTCAATTAACAACCCACAAGCCAATCCGGTAAAACCCTAGGCATTCCCCGAGCAACCACCAACCTAGATCACACACGAATCGAGCGACCCGACCCGACCCGAGAAAGCAACCCTAGAAATAGAATCGCGTGGCCGTGAGAGGTGACAGAAACGAGGCGCTATAGGGGAAATGGAGGCGGATGCTTACACGCGGGAGGAACGCTCTCCTCTCCTTCATCTCCAGGACCTTAAGCAGTTCGCCGACGAGTATGGCCCTGGGGTCGGCTGATGAGAGCTGGGTTTCGCCGGGGAAGTACCTCGGCCAGAACTCCATGAGCTCATCCGGGGAGGCGTTCTCGGGGCGGCAGCCCGACCGGTCCTTCTGGATGTCGGCGTACATTCCGGAGTTCCCGGGGATTATCTACTCCGACGAATCGGGGGCTGGCGGTGGCGGCGGGAGGCGGGTGGAGCGAAAATTTTAGCGGGTTTTTCGCCGCAGGCGTGGTGGAAGGGAAGCGGCGACACAGAGGTGGGTAGTTCAGAGACGGGTGCGGCGATTTCTGTCACTGACGTGTGGGTCCAGGGACGATCCTCTGCCCACTCCGTGCCGTCGTAGCGTGGAAGAAATGCTCCCGTTTAACTTTTCCCCATCTTTTGAAGCATTTTTTGTTTCAAGAGTCTTTTGAAGCATTTTTGGATGTTCGAAAAATGTGGCAAAGCTCATGTTTTCAGTCTCTTTTGCCAAGTACAAGGCAATGTAGCTTCCCTCATGGAAGACTACGATCTATTTGTTTTGCGGAATGTCGTACATACATAAATATGGCATGAGAACTTGTCTGTGGCAAGATGGTTAGGAGGGTGGTTGTATCCCCAGCCCACCAGAGTTCAAACCCCAGGTTTGACGTTGGTGTGTCTCATTTAGGCAGAATATTCTTCAGTGGGAGACGACGTTCCCGTCGACAGCGAGGCGCCTACGGTGACTTCGTCAATCTCAAGACTCGACCCGCCGGCTCGGTATTACGGAGGTGCTCATAGGGGTAGGGTGTGCGTTCATAGGGGTGAGTGTGTGCACGTGTATGTGAGCGTCTGTGTTGTACTGTGTTTCGCAAAAAAAAACATAAATATGGCATGGCATGTACCTTTCCTCCTGGAGCTGGAATACAACTCTCTAATGTGGCCTCGTACCTGGAATACATTTGTCAACTACGAGGCAATGCACTTTCCTTCCTGAAATATTACTGTCTATGTTAAGTACCCACATACCCCGGAACACACCACAAGTACTCAACGGGTTCTACTCCCATATACACCTTCTGATTCGAGTTTGATACAGAGAAAGAAGGAGGAGATCAGAAGCAGGGGACTAGGAGGAGAAGAACAGGGGGACGAGTTCAGAGTTCTTCAGTTTCATGGCTTCCAAAAGCAAGGGAAACATGGGCACGCAGGCCTAGATAACCACCACACAGGGTGAGAGTGCGGGCTCCACTCACCAGCAGCACTCTACATCTCACGCCGTCCATTCAGGCCCGCTGTATCGAGCGGTTGTCCTCCTCTCTCTCTTTGACCTCTTGTCCAGCTCAGCGACGCCTGGCACCGTCTTCACGCTCTTCTTCTTCTTGGTAGTGTCACCAGGTAGGTTCGTGACAGTCTATGATTGCTGCCCGGAATATTATCAGTAGTGCATGGCCAATGTATTTTCATGGAAGTGCATAAACATTGACTTAAAAAATCTAGGGTTAAGACATGTCATGTCGTACGTCCACCAGGACCAAGTAAAAACAGTACAAGTGGTTCCGACATCAGCATGTTTATAAAACCTAATTTAAGATACCGTGGGTTTAGGTTATGAATACACTATTGTTTGGTTGATCAACTGTGGTGTGATCAGTGGCGGAGCTAGGGTGTAGTAGGGCCCTTGCCCACCCTAACACCATTAGCGTGTTTGGCAACATAAAGGGATGGGGACTGACGGGTTATAGATGGGAAATAGATTTTAATTCGCATTCCATTGTTTGGTGTGTGTGAGACATTTGTTTTGCTTCGTCTGACTACATACGGAAACAAAACCACGAATTCCCATTCCATTGTTTGGTATGCGTGAGACATTTGTTTTGCTTCTTCTGACTACACACGGAAACAAAACCACGATCAGAGTGGCCTGGAAATTTCCAAAGAAAAAACATTGTAAGAGGGAGAAGAACAACCGCATCTGACTCTGTTCGCACCTGTGGTGTGTCATCCCTGTACAGATCGGGAGCCAATTATCGTGGGAGGTAGTTAGCGTTGGTAGGTTCATCGGAGAAGGAGATGCTTAGAATCATCAAACGATGATTTCCCGTCAGAAATACTAGAGCTATGAACAAATTGCCTATAGGCCGCGTCTTACGGACGTACGTGTGCATTCCTGATTAGTCCTTCCCATCAACCCCCCCCCCCCCCATTTCACTCGGGGCCCACCCCCTGACCCACTCACCTAATTCTGTAATATTACTCCATAAGCCCCGTCCGTAAGTGTAGCATTGCTCTTTTTCCCTTGATCTGGGAACAAATTTACCAGGTTTTTGTTTTGCCCCCTTCGTTGGCGGGACTTGTTCAACAACCACTATATTTTCGTCATGTCAACTTCTATCTCGATTGAATACCACACCCCCATGGAAGAGATAGGAGGGAATTGGCCTATGTAACTCCCCTTCTCAATCCTGGCACAACTCCCATTCACCCGATCCATATCAAGGACTTTTAGTCTCGTACACCCCTAATTCCCATTCCCTAGTCAAAAGTTACCCCAACCAAACACACTGCATGGATTGGTTCCTACTAAGTATGTACATAGCCCTGAGTTCTTCTGTCGATTCTATTCTTCTTATCAAGTTTTGTCCATAATGACAAAACTAACAGTTCATGACGATGCTTATGCACTGAAAATATGGTGATGCTTATGCTCTGAAATACAGACAAACAAATGTGTGTGACATGCCAAGATAGGGCCATCACCATATGCCAATAGCAACCTATTTCTACAGCCTAATTCAGGACACCATGTTTTTATGTTATGAATGCACCTAGTATCTGGTTGCTTGAGATATTGTCTAACCACACCCGATGGGTGCAAAATCTTGTTTGTTTGGCTAGTTAGGGTAACATGGAATGCAAATCGTGGTCCTCGCGGCACCTAAAACAGTTTGGAGCATGGCTCTAAATGGTCGAGGCGATTGTTTCCATGGAGCCACGCGCCCTGTTATTTTGGTTCGAAACAAGCCACACATGAAAACAATGCACATTGACGTCACGGCTCCGTTTTTGCGATTTCGGACCCGTTGACTTCCTGTTTCGTGTTTACAATCAGAATTAGACGAAATTTCGCCAAATTCAACCCCATGGCCATGGTTTTCGTTTCTTAGGACGTTGGGTATGGCTACGTCACGACATAACCAAGTGGACTACTCCAAAGCCAAGTCGCGGTCCATCCATCCTCCACATAACTCGTAATTAACAAAGGACGCCCCCCCAAGCGGTGATCCCGTTCCCAGCAAGCCTCGACTCGACCCGCGCCCAATGGACGACACGACGACCCTCCAGCCCAGCCAGTCACCAATCACGGATGCAACCGTGTCGTGACAGTCTATGATTGCTGCCCGGAATATTATCAGTAGTGCATGGCCAATGTATTTTCATGGAAGTGCATAAACATTGACTTAAAAAAATCTAGGGTTAAGACATGTCATGTCGTACGTCCACCAGGACCAAGTAAAAACAGTACAAGTGGTTCCGACATCAGCATGTTTATAAAACCTAATTTAAGATACCGTGGGTTTAGGTTATGAATACACTATTGTTTGGTTGATCAACTGTGGTGTGATCAGTGGCGGAGCTAGGGTGTAGTAGGGCCCTTGCCCACCCTAACACCATTAGCGTGTTTGGCAACATAAAGGGATGGGGACTGACGGGTTATAGATGGGAAATAGATTTTAATTCGCATTCCATTGTTTGGTGTGTGTGAGACATTTGTTTTGCTTCGTCTGACTACATACGGAAACAAAACCACGAATTCCCATTCCATTGTTTGGTATGCGTGAGACATTTGTTTTGCTTCTTCTGACTACACACGGAAACAAAACCACGATCAGAGTGGCCTGGAAATTTCCAAAGAAAAAACATTGTAAGAGGGAGAAGAACAACCGCATCTGACTCTGTTCGCACCTGTGGTGTGTCATCCCTGTACAGATCGGGAGCCAATTATCGTGGGAGGTAGTTAGCGTTGGTAGGTTCATCGGAGAAGGAGATGCTTAGAATCATCAAACGATGATTTCCCGTCAGAAATACTAGAGCTATGAACAAATTGCCTATAGGCCGCGTCTTACGGACGTACGTGTGCATTCCTGATTAGTCCTTCCCATCAACCCCCCCCCCCCCCCATTTCACTCGGGGCCCACCCCCTGACCCACTCACCTAATTCTGTAATATTACTCCATAAGCCCCGTCCGTAAGTGTAGCATTGCTCTTTTTCCCTTGATCTGGGAACAAATTTACCAGGTTTTTGTTTTGCCCCCTTCGTTGGCGGGACTTGTTCAACAACCACTATATTTTCGTCATGTCAACTTCTATCTCGATTGAATACCACACCCCCATGGAAGAGATAGGAGGGAATTGGCCTATGTAACTCCCCTTCTCAATCCTGGCACAACTCCCATTCACCCGATCCATATCAAGGACTTTTAGTCTCGTACACCCCTAATTCCCATTCCCTAGTCAAAAGTTACCCCAACCAAACACACTGCATGGATTGGTTCCTACTAAGTATGTACATAGCCCTGAGTTCTTCTGTCGATTCTATTCTTCTTATCAAGTTTTGTCCATAATGACAAAACTAACAGTTCATGACGATGCTTATGCACTGAAAATATGGTGATGCTTATGCTCTGAAATACAGACAAACAAATGTGTGTGACATGCCAAGATAGGGCCATCACCATATGCCAATAGCAACCTATTTCTACAGCCTAATTCAGGACACCATGTTTTTAGGTTATGAATGCACCTAGTATCTGGTTGCTTGAGATATTGTCTAACCACACCCGATGGGTGCAAAATCTTGTTTGTTTGGCTAGTTAGGGTAACATGGAATGCAAATCGTGGTCCTCGCGGCACCTAAAACAGTTTGGAGCATGGCTCTAAATGGTCGAGGCGATTGTTTCCATGGAGCCACGCGCCCTGTTATTTTGGTTCGAAACAAGCCACACATGAAAACAATGCACATTGACGTCACGGCTCCGTTTTTGCGATTTCGGACCCGTTGACTTCCTGTTTCGTGTTTACAATCAGAATTAGACGAAATTTCGCCAAATTCAACCCCATGGCCATGGTTTTCGTTTCTTAGGACGTTGGGTATGGCTACGTCACGACATAACCAAGTGGACTACTCCAAAGCCAAGTCGCGGTCCATCCATCCTCCACATAACTCGTAATTAACAAAGGACGCCCCCCCAAGCGGTGATCCCGTTCCCAGCAAGCCTCGACTCGACCCGCGCCCAATGGACGACACGACGACCCTCCAGCCCAGCCAGTCACCAATCACGGATGCAACCGTGTCGTGACAGTCTATGATTGCTGCCCGGAATATTATCAGTAGTGCATGGCCAATGTATTTTCATGGAAGTGCATAAACATTGACTTAAAAAATCTAGGGTTAAGACATGTCATGTCGTACGTCCACCAGGACCAAGTAAAAACAGTACAAGTGGTTCCGACATCAGCATGTTTATAAAACCTAATTTAAGATACCGTGGGTTTAGGTTATGAATACACTATTGTTTGGTTGATCAACTGTGGTGTGATCAGTGGCGGAGCTAGGGTGTAGTAGGGCCCTTGCCCACCCTAACACCATTAGCGTGTTTGGCAACATAAAGGGATGGGGACTGACGGGTTATAGATGGGAAATAGATTTTAATTCGCATTCCATTGTTTGGTGTGTGTGAGACATTTGTTTTGCTTCGTCTGACTACATACGGAAACAAAACCACGAATTCCCATTCCATTGTTTGGTATGCGTGAGACATTTGTTTTGCTTCTTCTGACTACACACGGAAACAAAACCACGATCAGAGTGGCCTGGAAATTTCCAAAGAAAAAACATTGTAAGAGGGAGAAGAACAACCGCATCTGACTCTGTTCGCACCTGTGGTGTGTCATCCCTGTACAGATCGGGAGCCAATTATCGTGGGAGGTAGTTAGCGTTGGTAGGTTCATCGGAGAAGGAGATGCTTAGAATCATCAAACGATGATTTCCCGTCAGAAATACTAGAGCTATGAACAAATTGCCTATAGGCCGCGTCTTACGGACGTACGTGTGCATTCCTGATTAGTCCTTCCCATCAACCCCCCCCCCCCCCATTTCACTCGGGGCCCACCCCCTGACCCACTCACCTAATTCTGTAATATTACTCCATAAGCCCCGTCCGTAAGTGTAGCATTGCTCTTTTTCCCTTGATCTGGGAACAAATTTACCAGGTTTTTGTTTTGCCCCCTTCGTTGGCGGGACTTGTTCAACAACCACTATATTTTCGTCATGTCAACTTCTATCTCGATTGAATACCACACCCCCATGGAAGAGATAGGAGGGAATTGGCCTATGTAACTCCCCTTCTCAATCCTGGCACAACTCCCATTCACCCGATCCATATCAAGGACTTTTAGTCTCGTACACCCCTAATTCCCATTCCCTAGTCAAAAGTTACCCCAACCAAACACACTGCATGGATTGGTTCCTACTAAGTATGTACATAGCCCTGAGTTCTTCTGTCGATTCTATTCTTCTTATCAAGTTTTGTCCATAATGACAAAACTAACAGTTCATGACGATGCTTATGCACTGAAAATATGGTGATGCTTATGCTCTGAAATACAGACAAACAAATGTGTGTGACATGCCAAGATAGGGCCATCACCATATGCCAATAGCAACCTATTTCTACAGCCTAATTCAGGACACCATGTTTTTAGGTTATGAATGCACCTAGTATCTGGTTGCTTGAGATATTGTCTAACCACACCCGATGGGTGCAAAATCTTGTTTGTTTGGCTAGTTAGGGTAACATGGAATGCAAATCGTGGTCCTCGCGGCACCTAAAACAGTTTGGAGCATGGCTCTAAATGGTCGAGGCGATTGTTTCCATGGAGCCACGCGCCCTGTTATTTTGGTTCGAAACAAGCCACACATGAAAACAATGCACATTGACGTCACGGCTCCGTTTTTGCGATTTCGGACCCGTTGACTTCCTGTTTCGTGTTTACAATCAGAATTAGACGAAATTTCGCCAAATTCAACCCCATGGCCATGGTTTTCGTTTCTTAGGACGTTGGGTATGGCTACGTCACGACATAACCAAGTGGACTACTCCAAAGCCAAGTCGCGGTCCATCCATCCTCCACATAACTCGTAATTAACAAAGGACGCCCCCCCAAGCGGTGATCCCGTTCCCAGCAAGCCTCGACTCGACCCGCGCCCAATGGACGACACGACGACCCTCCAGCCCAGCCAGTCACCAATCACGGATGCAACCGTGTCGTGACAGTCTATGATTGCTGCCCGGAATATTATCAGTAGTGCATGGCCAATGTATTTTCATGGAAGTGCATAAACATTGACTTAAAAAATCTAGGGTTAAGACATGTCATGTCGTACGTCCACCAGGACCAAGTAAAAACAGTACAAGTGGTTCCGACATCAGCATGTTTATAAAACCTAATTTAAGATACCGTGGGTTTAGGTTATGAATACACTATTGTTTGGTTGATCAACTGTGGTGTGATCAGTGGCGGAGCTAGGGTGTAGTAGGGCCCTTGCCCACCCTAACACCATTAGCGTGTTTGGCAACATAAAGGGATGGGGACTGACGGGTTATAGATGGGAAATAGATTTTAATTCGCATTCCATTGTTTGGTGTGTGTGAGACATTTGTTTTGCTTCGTCTGACTACATACGGAAACAAAACCACGAATTCCCATTCCATTGTTTGGTATGCGTGAGACATTTGTTTTGCTTCTTCTGACTACACACGGAAACAAAACCACGATCAGAGTGGCCTGGAAATTTCCAAAGAAAAAACATTGTAAGAGGGAGAAGAACAACCGCATCTGACTCTGTTCGCACCTGTGGTGTGTCATCCCTGTACAGATCGGGAGCCAATTATCGTGGGAGGTAGTTAGCGTTGGTAGGTTCATCGGAGAAGGAGATGCTTAGAATCATCAAACGATGATTTCCCGTTAGAAATACTAGAGCTATGAACAAATTGCCTATAGGCCGCGTCTTACGGACGTACGTGTGCATTCCTGATTAGTCCTTCCCATCAACCCCCCCCCCCCCCCAATTTCACTCGGGGCCCACCCCCTGACCCACTCACCTAATTCTGTAATATTACTCCATAAGCCCCGTCCGTAAGTGTAGCATTGCTCTTTTTCCCTTGATCTGGGAACAAATTTACCAGGTTTTTGTTTTGCCCCCTTCGTTGGCGGGACTTGTTCAACAACCACTATATTTTCGTCATGTCAACTTCTATCTCGATTGAATACCACACCCCCATGGAAGAGATAGGAGGGAATTGGCCTATGTAACTCCCCTTCTCAATCCTGGCACAACTCCCATTCACCCGATCCATATCAAGGACTTTTAGTCTCGTACACCCCTAATTCCCATTCCCTAGTCAAAAGTTACCCCAACCAAACACACTGCATGGATTGGTTCCTACTAAGTATGTACATAGCCCTGAGTTCTTCTGTCGATTCTATTCTTCTTATCAAGTTTTGTCCATAATGACAAAACTAACAGTTCATGACGATGCTTATGCACTGAAAATATGGTGATGCTTATGCTCTGAAATACAGACAAACAAATGTGTGTGACATGCCAAGATAGGGCCATCACCATATGCCAATAGCAACCTATTTCTACAGCCTAATTCAGGACACCACGTTTTTTAGGTTATGAATGCACCTAGTATCTGGTTGCTTGAGATATTGTCTAACCACACCTGATGGGTGCAAAATATTGTTTGTTTGGCTAGCTAGGGTAACATGGAATGCAAACCGTGGTCCTCGCGGCACCTAAAACAGTTTGGAGCATGGCTCTAAATGGTCGAGGCGATTGTTTCCATGGAGCCACGCGCCCTGTTATTTTGGTTCGAAACAAGCCACACATGAAAACAATGCACATTGACGTCACGGCTCCGTTTTTGTGATTTCGGACCCGTTGACTTCCTGTTTCGTGTTTACAATCAGAATTAGACGAAATTTCGCCAAATTCAACCCCATGGCCATGGTTTTCGTTTCTTAGGACGTTGGGTATGGCTACGTCACGACATAACCAAGTGGACTACTCCAAAGCCAAGTCGCGGTCCATCCATCCTCCACATAACTCGTAATTAACAAAGGACGCCCCCCAAGTGGTGATCCCGTTCCCAGCAAGCTCGACTCGACCCGCGCCCAATGGACGACACGACGACCCTCCAGCCCAGCCAGTCACCAATCACGGACGCAACCGTGTCAAAGCCTGCCTCGACCCGAAGCAGACCCCAGTTCCCCTTCCCACCCACCCATCCGTCGTCCCAGACAATGGCGGTGCGGATGGATAGACTCGAAAACACACGGAATCTCCCCCAGAAACCGCTCCAAATCGGTTGAAAATCAATCTCAATCTATCTCCGATTGATTTTAAACGGAGAGATAGATAGCTCGTATCCGCCGCGGCCCGATCGATTCCCCCACACCCGATTGATCGATCGATCGTGCTAGCCTCGCTTACGTCTTCTTCCGGGGAAAAGGGCTTGCTTGACTGAGCCACCAGCGGCGGCGGCAGGACGGCCGAGCCGATGGATCGCTGCCGGAAGCGCCCCGACTCCGACCCCGGGGGCTCCGCCGAGCCCGCGCCCCCGCCGATAAGCGCCCCTGCACCGCCGACCAGTCCACCTCCGCCCCCGCCCCCGCCGTCACTGCCACGGACGTGGCGGCCGCTCCTCCTCCTCCTCCTGCTGCGGCAGCGGCGCCGGCCGCCTCGGACATGGAGACATCCTCGTCGGGCCACGCGGGCGACCGGGACGCGGACGACGGCGACGACGGCGGCTCGTCGTGCGAGTCGGACGGCGGCGGCAGGGGGGACGGGAGGTTCCAGCGGATGGTGGCGGCCGTGGCGGCGGACGGCGCGGGCGGGACGCGGTGCTGGCGGCGCTCACGGAGCTCTGCGAGGCGCTCTCCTTCTGCACCGAGGACGACGCCGCGGGCTACTTCCCCACCGAGGCCGCCGCCAAGGCGCTCGTGCGCGTCGCCCGCGGCGGAGGACCCGACGAGATGCTGCTCGCGCTGCGGGCCGTCACCTACCTCTGCGACGCCATGCCGCGCGCCGCCGACGCCGTCGTGCGGCACGGCCTGCTCCCCGTGCTCTGCTCCAGGCTCCTCGCGATCGAGTACCTCGATGTGGCTGAGCAGGTAACCGATCCCAAACCCCAATCGGACGATCATCGCATTGACATGACTTGCTTTGGGTGATCATCACGCTTTTTTTTTTCCTCCTGGGTTTGTTCGCAGTGCTTGCAGGCGTTTGAGAAGATATCGCGGAGGCAGCCGACGCCGTGCTTGCAGGCAGGCATGATAACCGCCGTGCTGGGGTACATCGACTTCTTCACTGCGAGTATTCAGGTTAGCATTGCAAACGATTCCATCTCTTGTGCTCAGAATATACCGCATTTGCTAATTGGATGTGTGCGTTTCAGAGGGTTGCTGTCTCAGCTGTTGCGAATGCCTGCAAGAAGGTCCCTTAGGCTGCTCCCAGTTTGTGATTGATTCGGTCCCAATGCTGTGTAATCTACTGCAGTCTGAGGACAAGATGGTATTCCTTCTGGTCACCAGTTTAACTGACCCTGTCTTAGACATGCATGTAGTGCTCTGCTAATGTTTCATGTGTTATTATACTGTTGCAGGTAGTGGACAAGGTTGCGACTTGCTTAGTAAGCATTGTAGAATCTTTCAGTGGTTCGGTACAGCTTCTTGACCAGCTCTGCCACCAGGGCGTGGTAGAGAAGGTCCTTCCTTTGATCAACACCAGTGGAATCTCTTCCCTTAGCCCATCGACTTGCAGTGTATGTTTCATCCTACACTTTCTATGTGTATCCGAGTATGTGTTGAAGGAGCTGATTGTATTTTGTTGTGATTGCAGAACTTGATCGGGCTGCTCGCTAAGCTAGCCTGCACTTCACTTGTGGCAGTGAAGGCTCTCTTTGAGTTGAATGCTGGTAGCACTATAAGGGGGATTCTGGTCAGTTCAGATGTCTCCCATGGGATGCCGTACCTGCCTTCAGAAAACCAAAATAACCAGGTTGGTTGTGGAATAGCTTCTTTACTTCCAGGCCATTTGTCTATAATTTTGTTTTTGGCACTGGTCCATCGAAAACCTATATACTTATGACACTTGACATCAGTATGCTGTAGTTACTAGTTAGTACTAACATATGCACTTGGCTGATTTGATTAGTATATTTACTCTGAAAGAACTAATAATCTTATAAATAACGTTGCCATTATATGCATCTGTCTTATATATTTCTTTTCGACTGAACAAGAGAAACAATACCTGCACTGGTACCATGTCAGGCGTTATCTTATATAAGTAACTAGAACAGTAGAACTTGTCTGATCACATCCCTTGATTTCTCTATCTACACAAACATGTAGCCCTGAGTTCACAGTATATGTCATCCAGTGATTTGATAATTTAATGTTTGATTATATCAGGTCAATGAAGCTTTGAAATTAGCAATCCAGCTTATTCCTTCTGTCGCAAGAGATTTTGAAGACACCCAGATGGTACTTGCAAAAGAAAAAATAATTGTTGATGAACCGGAGTTCTTGTGTCAGTTCTCTAGGGATATTCTTCCTGTCTTGATCAAGGTTTGTTCATAATAACAAATTAACAGTTCAAGACGATGCTTGTGCTCTGAAATATGAAGTGAGTGAGTCTGTTGTTTTGTGCAGGCAGTCAACTCTGGTGCAAATTCGTACATTTGCTATGGCTGTTCTTCAATTGTAAATAACATCTGTTACTTCAGTAAGCCCGAAATGCTGCAAGATTTGCTCAAGGAAACAAACATATCAAGGTAAACATGACCTGCAAAAGTTGTTGCATAACAATCAATAGACATTTTCTCTAAGTTGTGCTAATTTCGAGTCTAAATGAATATGTTACTTTTGTGGTTTATGTGCCAGCTTCTTGGCTGGTTTATTATCCCGGAAGGATCATCATGTGCTAATCTCATCACTAAAGATTATCGAGATTCTCATGCAAAAGCTTCCGGATGCTTACCTTGGATCGTTTATCAAAGAAGGTGTGGTCTATGCCGTAGAGGCTCTTCTTATGCAAGATGATTGCTCAAAATCCAGTCCTCCTCTCTCTGATGACACTGAACAATCAGAGAATCAACCTGTTATAAGAAGTAAACCTACATGTTTCTGCTATGCATTTGATTCTCGCAGATCTGAGTCTGCGAAACAAGGACTTGTAGGATTGGGCAGGGCAACCTTTTTAATTTTGCAAGGCATGTGAAGACAACTTACTTTACAGCCGAAGCAGTGAGTTCTGAGATGGGGATAACAGAGATTTTGCAGAAGCTCAAAACTTGCTGCGCAGTTCTGAATGACTCCGCAGATAAGTCATTAAACCAAGACGGTTTGCAAAATGAAGAACACTTGTCTAACATTTTGAGTGAGGTGATGATGGAGCTTCACGGAGGAGAAACAATGACGACCTTTGAATTCCTAGAAAGTGGACTAGTCAAATCTTTGTTAAATTATCTGTCTAACGGCATATACCTCCAGGCGGATGACAATTGAAGATCACAATGCTGACCATTTTTGTGCTGTCTTGAAAAGATTTCAGTCATTCGCCCGAATTTGTTTTTCAAGAATGGAGCAAGGTTGGGGTGATATGCTCTTGACACTACTAGTAAGGAAACTACAGAATGCTCTCACTTCTCTTGACAACTTCCCAGTGATAATGAGCCACAATTTCAAGCCAAGGAGCAATATTTCTGATATCCCTATTAGGCACTCAACAATTACTCCATGTATCCGAGTACGTTTCAAGAAGGACGAAGATGAAACAAACTTATCAAGCTATGATAATGCTGTGAATTTGGAAATCTCTTCTTCCTTGCATTCTATTGAACAATTTTTGTGGCCCAAAGTCAGTACAGTTACAAGCGATCAGAATACTGAATCATCACCTAGTAGTGTTGCTTCCGAGAGCAAATATGCTGAAGATGATCCTCAAGAAAGGGATTCTAGCCCGGAATCTTCTCCTCCATCAGAGGTATTATTCTGCTTTGCAATCTTATGAAATATGGACATGCTAATATTGAAATATGATAGGATCTTTGGTTGAGTGCTACACTGCTATTTGCTTATATTTATAACTTTCCTTTACCGTAATAGGTTATAAATAATCTGACAATTACTTCATACATATCCGTTTGATACTAGAAAAATTCATCCAATAAACCCACAGCATATCGTGGTTCACGTCTAGGTTTCTGTGTTTTAAGACTGAAATGCCTCCTTTTCAGGGTATTACCAGGGAAAATCAAATTGTTCTGTAGAACCATGCTCGAAGAAAGGGTCGTCATCCTCCGGTGAGTGTGTGCAGTCTAGATTTAACTTATTACTAGCTGCTATTCTCTGATTGCAACCCGCCTCTTGTTTTGGTAACCTCAATACGTTAATGAATGTGCAGCTGGAGGTCAACCAGAAATAAACAAGTTGATCGGGCTGAACGTGCTGTACAACCAAAACTGGTATTCAGCCTGAAAGGAAAAGAGCTAGACCGATCTGTTACTCTATATCAATCAATCCTGCAAGATCAGATCAACGCAGGAGCTGATATAATTTTGGACACCCAGTTTTGGCGCAGTGTGCACGACATAACATTTCGAACAGCTGCAAATCCAGAAAAAGACGATTCTCCTAAGAATTTGTCTAATGCAGCAATATCAACAAATGACAGTAAAACAGGGTTGATGTGGCAAACACTCCCTTTCTTCAGCAGCTTGTTGCTTGGCAAGATTCCTTGCAAAATTGATAGATCAAGTCCATCATATGACATATTGTTTATGCTAAAAGTTTTAGAAGGATTAAACCGATTCTCGTTTCACCTCGTGTCTAATGAGAAAAACCATGCTTTTGCTCAAGGACGGATAACTAACCTCGATGATCTGAAGCCTTCTGTTTCTTCAGTTCCACTGCAGGAGTTTGTTAGTGCTAAATTGACAGATAAACTGGAGCAACAGATGCATGATCCCTTGGTTTTAAGGTCCCGCTGTCTGCCTTTGTGGTGCACCGAACTGATGTCTGCATGCCCTTTCTTATTTTCTTTTGAGGCAAGATGGAAGTATTTCCAACTGACAGCATTTGGCTCTTCATCAATGCAACATAGGCATATGGTAGATACAAGTGGTAACAATATAGCAACAGAAAGAAGCCCATCCTTTTCACGGAAAAAGTTCAAAGTTGACCGAAACGAATACTGGCTTCAGCTACAAAAGTGATGCGTTCCTATGGTCGGAGTAATGCACCGCTTGAAGTAGAATATGAAGAAGAAGTAGGCACAGGTTTGGGTCCTACAATGGAGTTCTATACGTTGATAAGTCATGAGTTCCAGAAGTCCGGGTTAGGCATGTGGAGGGGGGAGCTTCCTTGTGAAGCTAGCACTGACAAAACTCACATTGGTCCCCGAACTGTGGTGGCGCCTAATGGACTGTTTCCTCAACCTTGGTCTGCTTCTGTAGACTGTGCTTCCTTCTCGGAAGTAAATAAAAGATTCCACCTCCTTGGTCAAGTTCTCGCAAAGGCAATTAAGGATGGCAGAATTCTTGACATTCCATTTTCCAAAGCATTTTACAAGCTTATCCTAGGACAGGTATTTTGGATATATCATGTTTGTCATGCTTTCTTACTTTTGTTAGTCAACCTAATAAGCTTTTCTTCGTTAGGAGCTTAATATATATGATATCAATTCATTTGATCCTGAACTGGCAACGACCCTTATGGAGTTTAAAGCACTTACTTGTCAAAGGAAATATTAGAATCATGTTCGACAAAGGAATGCCAGAGCCCATCTGATTTGTCTTATCGAGGTTGTAGAATTGAGGATCTTGCTATTGACTTCGCTGTCCCAGGGTATCCAGAGTATCTGCCTTCTTCGGAGAGTAGCTCAGATAATGTAAGTGATATGACCGTGCACTTCTTTCCGTTGCCAGCTTCTCAGCAGATTAAAGCATTCCCTAAATTGCTTATGCTTTTTTCAGGTAACTGATGAGAATTTGGAAGAATATGTTTCTTTTGTTGTTGAGGCAACGTTAAAAATGGAATCTCAAGACAACTGGAGTCTTTTAAGTCAGGATTCAGTCAGGTATGCTGTGTCATGGAGCTCCTCTCATCTTGTACTTGTATAACGAATGACAGTTTTCAATTACATGACTGGGTTGGTTGGCCCCAGTTCACAAAATGTGCAGAGTGGGTAGGATGCATTGCTACTTACCTAGATGCTATCATGGCTCTACATTTCTTAGTTTATATGAGTTCTTTGAATAGTTTTTTTTTCCTGCTAGCACTTTGTCTTTGGAGGAACTGGGCAGTAAAGCCTAAATTAGGCAATGCAAAAACCTTTCCTTATTTTTTAACCCTAAGTGCTTCTTAAGCAATCTTAATTCGATATTGATAAACTTCAAATTGCTTCTGAAAGTAATTATTATGCTTAGGTGATTGACTCACCCTTTCGTCCTTTTAATGTGTAGAGTTTTCTCATTTGTCGGTTCAGATGTATTTAGGTTTAGTGTGCTTTCTGTGCTTTCATTTATAACCCATGAGCCTTAACTGAGGCCTATGGATGACATATCAACTTCTCATTATTATTTTTCACTCTCTGGCAGGTATTTCCACTGAGTACACTTCGGGTATTCTCAGAGGATGAGCTGGAGAGATTACTCTGCGGAGAACAAGATAACTGGGATGTATGTGCCTGTCTTTGTTGGATTTTGTTGATTTTTTTCTTACTACTATTTCCTTATTGATGCCTTGCTCTTGAACAGTTTGTGAAACTTGTTGATCACATAAAATTTGATCATGGCTACACCTCCAGCAGCCCTGCAGTCATTAATGTAAGTCTTTACTACATACATTTTGAAGTTCGATTCTTGAAGAAAAAGATTATCCAGTACCATAACAAGATATTTGAATATGCTGCAGTTGTTAGAGATCATACAAGAGTTTGGATGCATGAACGCAGAGCTTTCCTGCAATTCATAACGGGTTCACCTCGGCTCCCTCCAGGCGGTTTGGCTGCACTGAATCCAAATTTGACAGTTGTCCGGAAGGTCTGTTTTTCAGTGTGAAGCTATCTCCCTGTCTAGCAGTTCACTGTTACCATTTTGCTAACGTTGTGTTATACAATCAACAGCATAGCAACAACGATGCCGACGATGACCTGCCGAGTGTGATGACTTGCGCTAACTATCTCAAGTTACCTGCCTACTGTTCTAAGGTCTGAACTTACTACCTATCTGCTATCTGAACATACTGTTTCGGGCCTGATGATTCGATTAGTTCCAGTTACCACATGTTTGTATTTCGTGTATATTTACACCAACTCTAAGCCTTTGTGTTGTTGACCTTCAGGAAAGGATGAGGGAGAAACTACTGTACGCGATCACGGAAGGCCAGGGGTCCTTCCACCTATCTTGACTGGACACCAGTAGCTGCACGCGCCACACGCAGTAGAAGTTCATCGTGCATGTTTTGTAAGTATATCACGTAGGGGGGGAAATCATAGCGTAGATGTGGGAGGCTCACTGCTTAACTTATGGCGTGCTTCGGTGGAGGTGATGTTAGGAGGGGAGGACGCCCCACCCGTCCTATCTATCCTTGTCTGTACATAGTGGTAGAAGGTTTTAGGTGTGTGCTACCAAGTGGCCGCACACATGGCAACCGTGATCAACTTCTTAGCTCGCTACCTATTTATGTGGCCTGGTCTTTTGCTGTACATATACGTGGCCGCAAGTGCTATTGCTACTCATATCTATATATATCGTTCTTAGTTGGTGTTGGCCTGCTGAAATATGTCTATCTATAGCAGCAGTCTTTTGCATGTGGGTCACGTTCCCCACGTTGGTTCCTCTGGAATGTTGAATTTTTCCTGCGGGACTTGAACTGTTTCTTGATTTCTTGTGGAATTCCGTTCATCAGTGCTTCTTGCTTCAGCCAGTTTGCGTTCGTCCTACGATGAGCCTTCTTTTTGTCTTCTTTGAGAGGAAAAGAGCGTGTGGTTTTTGTTGTCGGTGCTTACCTGGGCAACGAGGGCGCTAGAATACGATACACAGCTCGCTTCCAGATGCAGTCAAATCATGGTCCATGTGTTTATCTGTCTCGCTGTCCTAGTAGTAGCTGAAAGGCAACAATATATACGACTCTGCCGAATATATGCCCGTTAAGTATAGACCCTGAAGATGATATGGGTACAGTACTCCTGGTACTATGAAGATAAGTTTGAGCTTAAAGATAGATGACGCTGCGAAGTGGCCCTAATCATTTTTTCTGAAGAGTATTAGTTAGTGTCACAAAGCTTGATCTTCCAATAAAAGAACAGTTCAATTGCACTTCTGTCCGGGGAACATAAGCTTGTTTACTAGTTGCAACATCTTACCATCTGCAGCTGTAAACCTTTTAGTTCGTATCTTTAGACCAGGTGCAGATTTATATTGAACTAAAATTCTTTCACACCTAGGAAAAAAAAGTTCAGATAAACATAGTCCAAAGAAAAAGTACAAAATTATTATTTTCGTTTCTCGTAGTGTTTATCAAGCTTCCATCTAGTGAGGATTCATCTACAGATTTATTTGTATGGTGTTTGGAAGAAAATGTACTGGTGTGTAAGAAATTGTGGGATGCATCAAGAACTTTGTTTTTGTGAGGAAGTAAAAGGTGCATTTTGTTGTTAGATACCACTAGGAGAGTGGTCCTCCGAATCCATTCTTCTCGGGCATACATATTCTCACAATTCTGAAGTGTCTATCACAGGCCACTTTGATAATCGCGACATAACAGTAGCTCAGGGTTACATCCTAGTTCATTTGACATGGGTGACAAAAACCCAATAAAAACATACCTGGATCCAAACAATAAACACTAGCAAGCTCACAGAGGATATACCCGCACATCATTTATTCCTTTGTTGCATCATCCTTCGTCATCGCCATATTCGCTTGGGAAAAGATAGGGAGACCGTCGGAGATGCATGGAACAAGGAAATCACATTTGTGGCGGTGTGTGGTTGATAGAGTTAGGGCTTCACAACTCTTAATCAGTGGAGTGCCCGGAGAGAGAAATTCTGGTTGCATCATCCTTCATCATCGTATTCGCTTGGGAAAAATAATGAAAGGCCAACATGTTTCAGGAGGACATAAGGGTATGGAAACAAATAGGATGATGTACTTAGGCCATAGGCGTCCGCGACATAATAGAATCGTTTTCCATCGTCATCCTCCCATCTATCTCCTTTTTTAAGGGAAAAGGCAACCTTCTTTCATCTCCTTTTGGATTTTCTCTTCTAACTTTGTTATGAGAGAGCACTTTTTATTGTGGCCTACAAAATCTCAAGTTTAGGAAGCTACATTTTTGCAAATAACTCAACCTAACCTAGACACATCTATGATGATAACTACGTTCCGATTGTATAGTCTGGAGACCGGCGGTGTTGGGGCTCTCACTTTCTCCTTCTCCTCTCTCTCCACCTCGTTCGTTAAGAGTTGCCGCCGCCTCCCTGGCTCCTCTCCCCTCCTTTCTAGCGGCCTCGACGGCCGGAGATGTTGGGGGAGGGGTGGTCGGCCCTCCTTTGTACATAGTAGTAGGTCTAAGGTTAGGGTTTGTGTGTCTTGGTACTCCGTGACGACTGGTGTCATGTTGTACTGCTTGCTCCTGGTGCTTGTGGGCAGTGTCAGAGAGACATCCAACCTCTCCGGTGGTCACGATTCATGGTGGATGGCGGTGGCATGTGTCATATCTACGGGAGACAGCTTTAATAAGCCTGAACTTAGCAGGTCTGTTGTCAATGGTCGGGATGTGCGGATCGCTTCTAGAGCTCGTCATGGAGTAGAGAAAGAAGGTGGCCTTCATCTTCCTGCCTATGGGTGGCGGGATATGTAACAGGGGAGTTCGGCTGCTCCTGGGAGTGCATCCATGGCGGCTCTGCTTTGGCTACCATCCAAGATGGTCGAAGGACGACCACTCCCACCCTTTGTGTCGGCTTCGATTCTCACCGACCGGTGTTGGATGGCAAAAAACAACCTACATGCCATATGGTGCCAAAATGGAGGGCCCTATACTCCGGTGCAGTTGGCTCCCGGCACCTCGCCCCAAATGGTTATGTCCCCGGCAGCGTTCGCTTGGTTGTGTCATGGTTCATCGATGCGGTGGTGAGGAGCCGAACCCTACCGCATTTTCACTTTTCCATCTAGGATCCTTTGTGTGATTTGTTTGGACTTATTTGTAATTTCAGTTACTTTTTGTCCTTCCTGTATTACAACACTGCATTGAATGAAAGCTTCTAGTCCCTGTACAAAAAAATGTAGACTCTGAGATGACACCATAGCACTTTTATTATATCTTCATCTACGGGGGAAACCTGCGCTAATGTGAAGAGAGAAACAAGTTATACTTCCACGACGTGGAGTTTTTTTTCCAGTTGGAGATTAAATTGGGATTCAATTTAATTTGTGAGTTAATCACATATCACATCTAGTGCGGTGTACGACACGGAGAAAAAAGGCCCCGTGCCTCCCGGGTAGCTCGCGTGAGCGACTCCAAACCCTAGCAAAAAGCCGCCGATCCCCACCGGCGGTGGCGGCGGCGCCCGGCCACCAAAGGAGGCGTGGGCGTGTGTGTGCGCACCCTGGCGGAGCTTCTTCGCGCGGAGCAGCGACGCAGCGTGGGTCGCGTGGGTGTCCTCGGCGAGACGGCGGGGCGGAGGCTTGTCAGAGCGGTTCGGCGGCGGCGTGGCGGAGCAGCGACGCGGTGCCAGGAGGCTACGTGTGCGGTGCGGCACGCTGGCTGGCGGCGGCGCGCGAGCCCGATCTGGGCTTGACCTGGGCCGGGCGGGCCGCGGCCGTGGCACGCCTGGCAAGCGACGGTGACATCGCTGCACTGGCCCGTGGCACTCCCTCAACACCAGCCAACCTCTCTCCCTCCCCCCACCCTTCCCGTCCGCTGCTGGTGGAGGATGCTAGGCGGGCGAGCATGCGAGCAGCGGCCCTATGGGCATGGCTGCTCTGTTGTGCCCCGTCGGATACCAGCACGGAAGCTGCGGGCGGCGCGGCAACGGCCATGGTCTGCGGCGGCGCGGTGCAGATGGCTAAATGTAGTCTGCTCGACGCGCTCCCGGCATTGGCCTGCTGGAGCTGCACTGGCCGGTGCCCTCCTCCTGCGACGACAATTGTAGGCTTCGCTCCCTGTGTGATGGTCTTCTCCAGCGACATGCCTCACCACATCCAGTTTGTCCCTGCATCCACGGTCTTTGGAGGTTTTGCTCCTGGGTCGGGCAAAATCCCCGTGCGGCGGCGACCTGCACTATCAACGGCGACGCCCGAGGGTGCCGTTACCTCCTTGGAGGCGTTGGCATGGCCCGGACTAGACTTCCTTCTCGAGCGCCAGGGGAAACCCTAGGTCCGGCATCCCAGACCGGGCAGCGTCAGCGTCTCAGCACCGTTCCCCTCTTGGAGGCACTGCTTTGGCTGCAAGTGGAGTACCTGATGCGGCAGTTGGATGTTGGCGACGCGTCGCTATGGCGTAGACCCCTACACAAGGTGTGGACTTCCAAGGCACGTATGCCAGCGCCGGCGCTTCCCCGACGAATGGGACACCAGTTCCAGCCAGGCCCTGCCCTTCACCTACCGACTCCTCTAGGCACATGGGTGAAGGTACGTCGGCAAGGGCAGTCTTGGAGTTGTAATCACCGGAGACGTCTGGCAACGGCAGTAACGCTGCCTTGTTGCTCCGAGTCTCGACGCCTCGCCATTCTTGGCTGGAGGCAAGGCTGAGCAAGGCCTAATGTTGTTGCAGTCTGTAGTTGAGGGCACCTCCTTACATCGTTGTAGTCGCTTGGTGAGGACGGTCGTCTGTGTGGGTGTGTGTCCCTCCTTTCTGGAGGTTGTACCCTCGATGTCTTCCTGTTCAATGAAATAAAACGCAAAAGTCTTTTGCGTTTTCTCTAAAAAAACATCTAGTGCGGTGTCATTGTTTGTAAATTATCTGAAGCGTGACACCAGGCATTCAACATAGACTGAGACACTGAGTTTTAATAGTAAAGATAATACAGTAATGGCAAGTTGCACGCCTTATAAATGATTCACTAATCATTCAGGGGAAAAACTTATCTATTTGAGGCCTGCATATGCACCACCAATGCATGCAAGTATGAAAGAACTACAGTTATCGCGAGTCAGAACAAAAACAGTTAGGACTGCTTAAATAGCTCAGACAGGCATCAGTTCTTGATTTCTAATCGAATAGGAAACATAGCTATATGCCTGAAAGATTAGATATCCCGATTCCATCATGCACCCGGCGTGTGAATCGCGAAACTGAGAACAGAAACACTGCAGTAACAGATGGTATACGACTCATGATATAGCATTGGGCGAAACTCTGAATTTTTGCAAATCAAGTAGCAAGACGAACTAACTACAGGTAACAAGAATCAGCGTGAACAATCAAATCCATCGGGTTAGAGCTTGGGGTGCTCCGGGTTGGGAAGGGGAAGCGGCTGGGGGTGAGGGGAGTCGGCGACGGCGGCGCGCTTGCGAGCGATGAATGCCTCGAGGACCTTGCGTCGCTCGGCGGCCTTGGCGCGCTGGGGCTCGACGTTGGCGTAGGAGAGGCGCGCGGCGGCGGCGATGAGGGCGGCGCCGGTGACAAAGAGGCAGGCCGTTACGGCGCGCTGCCTCCGGGTCGCCGCGTACTGCAGCCACACCATCTTCGTACCTCAAAAGGAACGGCGAAGTACGTCTCCGCCTTTCAGTTGCGGCCTACTTGATGTCCCAATAAGAAGCAGGCAGGCCCAGGTCACGCCAGAGTTTCCTTTTCATTTTTTTCAGGTCAAAAAACAGAGAGGTAATTTTTTACAGGAAAGAAAAGAAAATCGACTGATAAAATAAAATTAGCTGGAGATGGGAGGTATCGATCCCCCTTCCTCTTAACATGCGTATATAAGCGCTCTACCATTTGAGCTACATCCCCATTTCTTTGGACTACAATAGTTCCAGAAATAAGTTGTAATAAATCTTGATTAAGAATTAATCAAACGCCGGTAAACGTAATGTGCCGCACCTATCTTCAAGAAAATTGTTTCTCTCAGGTGATCTATCACTATATTAGTACTTGTATCAATGTTGGACTTCTCCAAGGAATCCAGGGGCATATTACTGTATGAGAGAAACGATATTCATTTATTGCTCAAAATTTTGACATCAAAGCTGTTGAAACAGGATCGGTGCTAGTAGTATTCCTGGACTTTCAGGCCTCGTATGACACTGGTGAAGCTTATGCTGTAGTGCCTCCATCTTTCCACGGTACTGGTCATTTCAGGTTTCAAGATTTCAGGACAGAGTATGGTAAGAATTGGAAACATTCAATAAGTTAATTTGGTGCTTGTAAACTGGTTCAGCTGTATACTTTTGTGAAAATTTATATTATTTCAGGGTCGACCATGGGACTTACAGATTATCTTGGACTGAATGTGTTACTGAACTATCTTATACAACTATGCTCATAGTGATGTACCTACGCTGATATACGCAGCCGGTTTTAGCTTGGAAGAAACATCATCTAGTTTTAAACTAGATTTCAGATACAACTGAACCAGATATGAAGTGGCACCTTAACTTTGTAATCATTTATTAGGTGAAAATTCGAAGTGGCAGTTCAAAAACCAAACTAGCTACTCGCAAGCATGCTAAGTAAAGCACTTGACTATACCATTAAGCAACATTATTGCATAGCATAGCACATAACATGGACTAAGATTTAATAATCATCGTGCACTTTAACTCACCCAATCTGTCAATTTGGCAAAATCTGCAAACACCTAGGGATCAAACAAGTGGTTTTTGGCGGTACTATGTGGATACAACCGTACAAGCACTTCAAAAATATAAGAACCAACAATTGACTTGTGGCTGGAATCCTTCATATAGTCAATTAAAAGACGATGTATGATAAGATCCTTTAGAGAAATTTTGGATTTGGTGTAAATAATTTATAGATCTTGACCAAACATTCCACGTAGAACATTTCCAATACAAGATGCCTTTAGTCTACTAATTCCTTACATGAATGATCTTTTTTTATATGACGGGGACCTTCTTTCTGTTCTTTAGAGCCAACCTAGTTTTGCCCCCACTTTGTTTTATGTCCTATACTACAAGTTCAGTTGATTTCTGATCCGCTCTACGTTGCACGGATACGGCTCAAAACCCACGTATCCTGTGTCGGATACGCGCGGATACCCGGATACACGGATACTTCACCGGATACGCATCTAGCCGTATCAAGCGATTTTTTGTTCTAAAAAATTAATAAAACAACTCGAATATGGGTTACCGGTACAAAAATACCCTAATCCTTCCCGTATAAAGCCACCAACACCTAAGCTAGATGGAAACGTGACCAAGATAGAGCTGCGTCGCTACCGTTATGAAGCTTTTTTGACGAACAGCCATATAAAGGTACTCCTATATATCCTGATCCGTGTTTTAAAATTAGAAATTAGTAATTTTTATATATTATTAATTTTAATTATACATATCTAGACGTATCCCCGTATCCATGTTTTCAAAAAATTGACGTATCGCGGTATCGCCGTATCCGGGCATCCTAGGATCCGCTGCCACTGCTCTGGCGGCATTACATTGGAGAGTTCCGATAGAAGGTCGAGCAGATGACGACCGTCGTCCCTCCTGTTCGTCATCTCTACCGATTCCAACTTGTCGCACCAAAGAGCTCCTGCCGCGCCATGGCGTTGTTTCCAGACGGGAACGACGCCTACAAGCTGAGGCATGCAAGATTCATTCATGTTAAACCAGAGACCAATAATAGTGTTATGTAACTTAAGTTGAGCAAGTTAAGTTTTACCGTGCATTAATGGTGCAGCCGGAGCTTCTCGAGGCTAGGGGTGTTTCTGAGGAAGCTCGTCAGCGCATGGAAGTTAGCTCCGACATCGCAGTCCTCTAGAAGGAGGGTTCTCAAGCTATGCAGCGTTGGAAATTCCTGGGATGGATCGTCTAGCAATGTCGTGGCGGTGAAGCCAGAGAGATGGAGGGTGGCAGCGTTGGGGAGGCGAGCGAGGAGGCGGCGCATGGAGCTCTGGAACGCGAACTTGCTCTTCCTCGCATAGTGGTTATCAAGGAGGTTGTCGTACCCCGCCCCCGCGATGCGGATAGATGCCTCGGTAACCGACGGCAACGGCGGAGGGGAGTCAGGTCCGGCGTGGGAGATGCGTTTGTAGGTGAGGTCAAGGCGCAGGGAGGTAAGGCGAGGGGCGGTGCGGATGAGGTAGGAGGGGACGATGCGGTCTCGAGGTTGGATGACGGCTAGGCGGATAAGCGTGGGCGAGGTGATTCTGCGGAGGCGGCCGCCGCGCACCCTGCCCATGCATCTGCACTCCTCTAAGTGTAGCTCCTCTAAGATTGGACAGAGGTCGCCGAGACGCTCGAGGAAGTCGTACGCCGGGACGCGCACCCGGACGAGACGCAGCGTCGTGAGGCGGTGGAGGGTCGTCGATGGCTGCGGCGGCGTGATCCAGCGGGCAACACGGTTGTCGGGCGTCTTGATGGTGACGACAGCCGGGGAGCGTCTCAGGCCGTGCCGGATCCACTTGTCGGAGACGGCGTACTTGCAGCGGTAGGTGCCGGAGGACAGGTGCAGGTGGAAGGCGTCGAGGTTGGGCGCCAGCGGCGGGGGCGATGGCGCAAGCATGTGGTCGATGAAGTCCTCGAAGCACGCCCACGTCTTGTTGGCGAACTCTCGCTCGTTGATGTCGACGCAGGGCACGTCGCGCCACAGGTGCCTCCACCGCCGCGAGAGGATGCTCGTCTGCACCGCCTGCCGGGACCCGAGGCGGAAGAGCACGTTGTGCAGGAGGCAGTCCGGCAGCTCGCCCAGCCGGTCGGTGACGGCGTCGTCGTCGTTGACGCGGGGGCGCTTGCGGTAGTCCATGCCGATTGGGTCGTGTCGTGGTATCAGATTCAGAGTCCGGTTTTCGTTTTATAGTTGTATACTGATGCGTGCAACTCTAGCACGAATCCTTACGTACATAGGCTACGTAACAGACAGATCGATCCGTGTCCAACTAAAACTTGCACGCGGATGCATACACGTCCTTCTAAGTTTAATACTGTATCAGGAAACGTGCCCGTGCGTTGCAACGGAAGAATAAATATGGGAACAAACTAAATCTTGTTGACAGAACGGGACATCCGACGAGATGAAACCGCACATGATGATAAAGTTAAGAGTAATATTATGTTAAATCTTCATCCTTCACACGAGTCTTATGAAATATGTCACCATTCATGTATTGCTATGAAAAAACCTATGCATTGATTTATTTTTAAGCATTTCCAATTTGGGCACATTTCGTAGCATGAAGTACAAAGATACACTGCCCGTAAAGTTCCACGTGGAACGCTTAAGATCCACGTGGAACGCTTAAGATGTTCTTAAACTCGCTTAAGCTACAATTTCTCTAAGTGGTGCCTCGCCGCTTGCTTAGCCCTGGTTGCACCATAGAGAAAAACAACCCATACGTTGCAACGGGTGATAAAAAGATGTATGATATTGTAGCTAATTGACTAACACAATCAGAGCAAAGAAAAATATCTGTAGCCAGCATATGTATATTTCTAGTACCAAATGTGCCTAGCCAAATAGGATTATGACTCCTATTCCGTTGTTTAACAAAGCGTGTGCAGTTTTCAGCTTCCACCACGACCCGGTTGTTTGATTTGTTCAGTCCGTTTTTTTTTCTTTTGAGAAAATGTGTCCAGTCCGGATTATTTTTAAGCGTACAACGTAGAAATACACCATAGTTTGTCGAGGAAGTGAAGGAAACGGCGAGCGACGTACAAAACCAAAACTGATCCAACGAAGCGACGTAAGAACCAAAACCAAGGAAGCCATAGTGTCTTTATTATTAGGTAAAGATGCTGACTGGCCCATTAAAAATCAGCCCACTGTGGAGGGAAATTGTGGATAGGCTGGGCAGCTGCGATATGAACGGAAGATTAAGGAGAACTTACGTTTATTACGAACAGGTTCCGATCCGATTTTAAACACATCCGGTTTTCGTGACGTAGGAAACGAAACGAAGGAAACGGCGAGCGACGTACAAAACCAAAACTGATCCAACGAAGCGAGGTACGAACCAAAACAAGGAAGCCATAGTGCCTTTATTATTAGGTAAAGATAAAGACTACTGCGGGTTGCTATTGTTCGCTCGCACGAATCTTTTCCGAAGATTCCTCCGCCTGAGCGGAAGAGGACGGCCGCCGCAGCACCCCCAGCCACCGCCGGCTGAACTGCCGTCGACACTGCCGCGGCCGGCGCGCTACCGCGACGCCTCACCACCCACCCTGCCCCGATCTCCGCCTCCGTCGGTCCACCGCCACCCCGGACATCCCTCTAACCCCACCCTTTTCTCTGTCGCCGGCGAGGCCCGCATCCCCGCCCTCCCAAGTTAAGTCTCTCCTCACCGTCGCCGCCTCCGCCGCGGCCAGCCGCGGCTCCGTCAGCTCCGGATCGGCTGGCCAACGCTGCCGGGAGGAAGAAGAAGGAGAAGAAAAAAGTCAACACGCCCGCTGTCAGATTCGTGCGAGCGCTCACACTAGCGACCATAAGCGAACATGTGTACTACTAGACGTGGTCGAAACACAAGCATATCTTCCAAAGCCCGTTCAAAAAGATTAGGTACTAAACCAAAACCAATCCGCTAAGAAAGATTAGGTAGTAAATCCATTCACCTTGCAACATATGAGACTAAAATGTTCCTCCGGTGTAACTTGTGGGACCAAAAATGTAACCTTGTAATCGGGGCTCCGACACTGGCTTTGGGGATAGTAGTTCCTATGCAATATATACTCTGAGATGACACCGTAGCTATTTTATTATATGTATCTTGTGTGTACCATTTCGATGCAGAGCTCAACAGTTTTGTTTCATATTATTTGTAAGTGCTCGCGTTCGTGTCTCTTCTCGTGACACTCGGGGAAAACCCGTCACGTGCTTGCAAACAGTCATTGGAAAACTGAATCTCATTGTGGCTGCAGCTACACCCCTAGACCAGGTCCACGATGCGCAAAGATAATTTATTTTCACACAGGATTCAACTAGACATGACATCTCAAGTTTCATATTCCTACTCTACTCGAAGGAGCCCTAATTGTGTCCTAAAAAATCTCAATTTTTAGAAGCTATATTGTGCAAATAAAGTAAATAACTCAACCACACATATACACAAGCACCTATGGTGATAACTAGATCTGTTCCAAGTCTGGATTCTATGCCCTTTTGCAAAGGCAGCTTGGTGCAGTTCTCTGTGGTTTATCAAAACCGAGTTAATTGCTCATCACAATCGTCCGGTCTCCCAAATGATCCAAGCTCTCCTTACTTCCAATCACCCGCAAATAAACATATGCTCACTTTATACCTTTTTGTGGTGTCTGTGGAAATCTAGGAATGATGCTCGCTTTTGTAGGAAGTCATGGTCACCTTCCCAGGTATATGCTGCTGCTGCGGCGATCATGCAGAGAACTAAACTAGAAGTTTCTTCCACTACCATAAATGATGCAATCAATTCGGCAGAACCTGAGACCTCTATGGCTGCGGATGCTCCGGCGCAAAGCCAAAATATTTTAGCCTTGCAGGTTTTTCCGTCTCCAGGGAAACAATCAAGAATATCTCAAGTATTTCAGGTCCCAAGATTTATTCGGATGCAGCTTGGAGTCCAGGACCTGAAGGACAATCGACAATTGCAGGTTTAGGTATATTCATACAGTTCGAAGGCGACCGTCCATGCTCACAGCTATGTATCTCGGCCATTTCCCCACCGGCGACATCAGCTATACAGCCGAAGCTTTCAGCATGATGCTTTGCATCTAAGATTGCAGAGTTGCTTCATATCCAGCAGGCCACTTTTCTTACGGACAACGTCACATTAGCGACTGCGATAGCGGCTAACAACCATATTCTTGCTCCAGGTCACTGGACCATCAGACCCCAGCTTGCTCACATAGCTGCCTCCTCGACCTTTGATGCTACTAGGATTTATCATATCAACAGGGGCTTCAATTTTCGTGCACACCACCAAGCTAGACTTGCTCTCAAAATTCAGAACTCAATCTCCAGATTCAGGTGTTTAGGCTCAGGCAATCGAACTTGCCTCAATATAGACGTAGCTGCTCTTTCATCTGTGCTACAATGCACTATTGTACATGTACGTTGCTGTTGATCAATAAAATGTTCTGTGTTAAAAAAAAAAAAGAGTCTGGATTCAATCCCAGAAAAACGAACGATGCCTGAAATAGAGATGACACCTACTACTCCCTCCGATCCGGAAAGAGGGTCGGAGGTTATAGGTATGATTTGTGCTACATACGCTGCTTTCTCACGAATGTTTTTACGGACCAGAGGGAGTAGCATTCTTCGTCCCAGTGCTTGCGTGCGTTTTCCTTCTCGTGACACTCGGGAAAAACCCACGTGCTTGCAATTGCAAACCGTCACCAGTAAGCGCCAAAACCCTGAATCTCTTATCTCAGCGCGGCTACAGCACCACCCTAGACCAGGTCCACGGTGCGCCGGCCACCAAGGCCATCTATTTATGCAGGGACTCCGACGAACGGCCTGGATAGTGGACGGCCCGCCCCCAAACGAATCGCACCCGCCTGCGCCGCCGTCCCTTCTCCAGCGTCGGATCTCCCACTCGCCGTCGCACCTCCACTCCATCCACCGCGCCTCCATTCCCGCCCTCCCTCAGCTCGCTCTCCCTATATAAGGTACGCCTCTCTCTCCTTCCCGCCTCCTCCGGAGGATGGGGGCTAGGGTTCGGTGCGGCGCGCTGACGGATCTGGGGTGGTGCAGGAGGAGGAGGACGAGCGGATGCCGGACGGGCCGACGAGCCCCCCGGGCGGCGCTGGGAGCGGCGACGACGGGGGCGGGGGCGGGTACGGCGGGGGCGTCAGGGAGCAGGACAGGTTCCTGCCCATCGCCAACATCAGCCGCATCATGAAGAAGGCCATCCCGGCCAACGGCAAGGTCGCCAAGGACGCCAAGGAGACCGTGCAGGAGTGCGTCTCTGAGTTCATATCATTCATCACCAGCGAGTATGTATTGCTGCTTGCTACTCTGCTCTGCTCTGTTTTGTCATTCTGAATGAGTAGAAGCGTGGGTTAGCTGCTGACAGCTGACCTGTCGGTGTTTTGTTTTGTCTGACTGGCTGACTGCAGGGCGAGCGACAAGTGCCAGAGGGAGAAGCGCAAGACCATCAACGGCGACGACCTGCTCTGGGCAATGGCCACGCTCGGCTTCGAGGAGTACATCGAACCCCTCAAGGTCTATCTGCAGAGGTTCAGAGAGGTGCGTACCTTATCTAGGTGTTCTGTTAAACAGAAATTGGATCTGTTCTCTAATGATTGGGCTGGATTAGTGCTTTGGAAGTTAGGTAGGACCATCGCCACTTTCCTCACTTTAGCCATATTAGCTACTCCCTCCGTTCTAAATTAATTGACTCAGATTTAGTACAAGTTGTACTAATTCTGAGTCAACTAATTCAAAACGGAGGGAGTAACTGTCTCGGTTTGGCTTAGTCTTAGTTGTTAAGTTCAAATAACCTAGTTCAGCTTGGTGACTGGTGAAGACCCACACTGCATGTGGCACCAGTCAATTACTTCAGCCCTTCTGTTTTGCAAAGAGCTTCTCGTGCTTAAAACATCCTTCCGATTACTGTTATTCAGATCTTCTATTTTCTTTTATACTGTTTTCCAGATTATTAAATGATAAGCTTGGACTGAGACATGCATACATATACATACACTACTTTCTCTTATCCAAGGTCCCATTATTTGACCCCCAGATACCATCTTAATCGATGTAAAACAGAGTTCATATAAAGACATGCACACTATATACTAAGGCCTCACATTTATAAGAAAATTCAGAGTTTATAAAATGATCATCTTTGCATCTGAAGTTCCTGGAAGTTCCATACTTGAAACTATGCATCCTACTTATAAGGAAATAAATTACATAGTCTACTTAAAGTTCAGCACTTCTTACCAGCTTATAGTTTACTCATGCTCAATGGTCAGTGTATTACTTTTTATCTTAATGTTTATTCCACTTTATCCATCTGAAATGAATTCTCTTGTTTGTCTTCTGTTCGACGGATGGCTACTTCTGATTGCAGATGGAGGTATGTGGTATCTTAAATTTGGTGTATAAGTTAAACTTTTTCCTCCTAGTTTTCTTCATGCGATCCTTCGCATTGAGACAGTTTTTGAAATATGATATTTAATAGAAGATGAAATCACTGGAAATTCTTAATTTGAGGCTTTGAGCTATCCAAGCCCATCCTCATCGTTATTTTATATCATTTGTGCACATTTGAACTGACCATGCCAGAAACATGAAGGCATATAATCTACTCCTATCATGGAAGCCAATATTCCGTTAGTTCTGAATTGCAAAGATACATTGTTAACTATATGTGCTGGATATGTGTGTAACCTAAAGTTGATTTATTTCTGAAGTTTTGTAATTCCAGTAGCTGTCTGCACTGTTTCTTACCAAGTTACATAGCAGAAAAGTTGCATATATAAAGCAACTCAAGCAGAATTTTGTAAGAGCCCCCTTTATGTTGACCATTTTTGGCTTCTCTTACTGTTAATCGAGGTCTTTTGCTCTGTACAACACTTCTTTAACATGTGGCTACTTCTTACTAGGGCTAGGATATTTGATATGATTTATGATTGATTTATTGCACTATAATGCCTATACAAATCAGAGGTGTCACAAACATGGCTCACCTAGGCATCTCTCCTTTTTTCCAATAATCAACAGGGTGATAGTAAGATAACATCAAAGGCTGATGGCTCTGTTAAAAAGGATGCACTTGGTCATGGAGGAACAACTAGCTCAAGTATGCAAGGGGTTAGTATGTCCATTTCTTTCTTATTTATAGTATTGCGGAAAGACTGAGCTATCTATGTTCTTTTTAGATGGGCCAACAAGTAGCATACAACCAAGCAATGGTTTATATGCAACCTCAGGTGATTATCTTGTATATGTTTGATCATGTATTAGTCAGTTACGTAATATGGCCCGGACTTGATGTTTAGCGTGGGTCTAGTAGCAAATAGGCATAGTTGGTGCCCGTGAGATATCTCTCCTGGCTATGTTGTAGTTTGTCTCGACTCAGCAGCTTGATGAATTATGTTAAAGCTTCCTGTTCTATAATTGCTATCTTGTGAAAATATGTTTCTCCACTAGTGGAATGTCAAATCATTAGGCATAAGCTGTGTTGTGCTTAAAGTACATCTAGTAACTGCGCAAATGGCAGTTCCTCTGGTAGATATCTTGTGATAATTGTACCATCTTGTTGACGTGTCCGCCTGTCCATGTCCCTGTGCTACTTAATATACTGACACTGGTATTTGAGTAAGCAAAGGACAGAAATAAAAAAATACTGTTAGTATGTTATCTTAATTTGTTTCTTCAAATTAATCAAATTTAAGAGAGTTGCAAAATCTTGCACAAGATGGAACTTTATGAGCAAATAGATTAACCCTTCCATCCCGTATGATGTGTACAAGCACTATGTATTGCCTGGGAAAACTAGATGGTCGATACTGTTTGATCAGGACACGAATGTTGTATCCCCGGCCCTCTCCCCGCCCCTCTCCCCTTTCTCCCGGGTCGCCCCCGCTTGGGCGGCTCCGGAGGACCCAAGAAGCCTAGCAAGCGCCCCCTAGCGCTGTCCTCCCTAGCCGCTGCCGCCGCCGACGCCGGCGGCGGTGGTGGCGCCCGGCCCGCCAAGGGCGGAGGGCAGAGCGAGCTCGGAGGTGCGGCCAGAGCGGGCGGCGCGCAGGGCTCCTGAGCGGAGGAGTCCGCGTCTTCTCCGACGCAGGCAAGCCGGCCATGGCGGGCGGCCTGGCTGCTGGCCGTGCGGGGCGCGCGACGTGCGCGCACAGGGCGCAAGGATCTCCGGGGCTGCGTGGTCGCTTGGGCGCGGCTAGGAGGTCCGAGGTTGCTGGTGGCTGCTCTCCGGCCTCGACGGGCGCATGACTGCGGCCCGGTACCGTGGTGGTACTTTGCTCGGGCGGTGCTCCTACGCGTCTCACCGGCATGGTGCTTGGTTCGATGCTGTGGCTCACTGCGTCCGGCGGTCTGCTCCCATGTCGGGTGCTCGTTGGAGCTTGGGTGCTGCTGTGAGGAGGTTGCGGTGGTGGTTGGGTGCGGTGGGTTGGACGAGGTGCAGGGAGCAGTGGCGTGGAGGCTATGCCGGCCAGGTTGGGTCGGGCAGTGGGCCGATGATGCGCCGGCGTTGGTGGTGGTGGTTGGTGAGGCTTGCCGGCGCCGGTGTTGGTGGTGCGACGGAGGGTGTGCTTGGAGCTGGGGTGAAAACCCCGTCTCGGTCTGTACCGTGGCTAGTGATGGCGGCGGCTGTGGCCGTCGTTTACCTTCTTGGAGGCATCGCTGATTTGTTGCAGCCCCCTCATGCTCCGTTCCAATCGGTGGTCCAGCTCCGGGGGAAACTCTTGACCTTGTGGTCGGACGATGACGACGCCCTGGCGTCGTTTCCCTCTTGAGGGCTTCGTCTTTGGAGCTGGATATCGGCACGAGGGACCAGTGGAGGGCCGAGGTGTTCGCGTTGAGGCTTCTGTGGCGACGATGATGTTGATGAGCGATGTCGGAGACGTGGCTGTGGCTGCGGTAGTCGGCTCTTCTCCGGCGTGTCCTTGGGGTTGCCTCGACGTGTCTTGTTGCTGTGAAGTCGAAGCTGCTGCGGTGGGTTCCCGGTGGTGTACGATGACTGGCGACAGATGTTCCTTTCGGCGAGTTTCCACGGCGCCAGCCTGCCTGGTTCTCCTTCTTAGCTCTTCTTCAGAGTCGGAGCTGCGCTGCCTTTGCGCTGTTGGGGGAGCTGTCGCAGCTCCCCGGAGGGTTGTTTTTTGTGTAGCGGAGGGCGTTTTTTAGGCCGGGGCGGCGGCCCCGGATGTTGGTACGACGTTCGTGGTCTGCGAGCAGCTCTCCCTGGGCAGCTTGGGCTGCGGGTGGCTGGTTCGCGCGGCGTCGTGACTCGGTTGCGAGCGGTGCTATGTCGGGACGGCGGTCCCGGAAGGGGGTGCAGGCGGCGAGGCTGTCGGGGCTGCTTGGGCAGCGGCAGCAGCGGTTGTCTTTTAGGCCGGGCGGCGGCCCCGGATGTTTGGTTCGGCGGCCGTGGTCTGCGAGCGGCTTACCTGGTGCAGCTTGGGCTGTGGGTGGCCGCGTCGTGGTTTCTCGAGGTTGTGGGGCTTTGCCCCGTGGGTTGTGTTGTGTTGTTGTATGGTTTTCGCCCGGTTTCTTCCATAATAAACCGGGCACCTTCTGCTTAATAAATGGTGAGGCAAAGCTTTTGCCTCGGTTTCGGAAAAAAAAAAACTTTTGGATATATTCTATGTGTGATGTTCAGCATATCATGCACTATTATCTGTTTTTGTTTGGCATGGGAACTGGCTTCCTCATCAACACTGAATACATTGTAATAGTGTACTTGCATCTGCTATCTGTATTTTCTGATAGTCTTTGTTCCCTTGCGCAGTACCATAATGGTGACATCGCAAACTGAAGATATGGACCTTCTAGGTGATGGTTGCTGCTCTTCAAGGTACATTTCACCTCAAACACCTACAACGCCAATGAATTATATGATACTGTGCCCTCATATGTCTCATGCTTTTATACATTTCCAACACAGGTTAGTTTTTCGTCGCTTCCTCTGAGTACACCTCTTGGTGAGCACCAAGCAGTTAAGTAACTTAGTACCATTAGGCTCGTGTAGGCTTTGTATTCGTCTGCCAGAACTGATGCTCCGAAGTGACAAGGCTGCTTCGTAGGTGTAAATTGCTTTTTCCTGAGAATAGTTGCAGCTGTGGTTTAGCATCCTTGTTGTATGTTGTATATTTTTTAATGATAATTTAACAATTTGGCCTCTTGGCCGTCATTTGGTTCCATATGATTTGTATTGGGGGAGGATAAGTCTAGTGTAATTTGTCATAAACTAGGTAGTCGTGTAGTATCAAGCTCTTGGAAGAGTTGCTCTTGTTGTCACAGACTCCTTAGGATCGCGTGCATGGCTCGTGAGAAGAATTCATTTTACAGTCTGCTGCTTGAATGCAACAACCGTTCTTCTAGGCCTCTGGCTCACCACTATACATGTGAAGCGAAATAGATTGGCTCGTGTTCAGTAGGTGTAGGTAAGTAAAGACGAGTTGTCTAGTGTGACGATTTATGCACGGGCAACGTGGACCTTTTTCTTCAAAATTTGAAAAATGGCAATTCAAAGTTCCAATTTTTTCTATAATGTAGTCAATGATGCATTCTATCAGCGTTCAAAAAATCAATGTAAAATACTTCCCATTCCGAGCTGCGCAAAAATGGTAAAAGTATGGATCTGAGAGTAGTAGCAGTGCAAATTTTGAAACCTTCAAATTTGTCAGATTGACATTTTTGCGTAGCTATATCAAACATTTACCATTGACATTGTGCTAACGGGTGGAATGCATCATTGGCCGCATGTGTAGTCGTTTTTCAACTTCAAAATATCGTTTTCAATTATTATTTTAAAGGCTATGTGTAGCCTAAGCTCTAAAGACAATTTATGTGAGTTGTCTGCCTATGTTACCACCAGAAAACACCTCTTTTGTTTGCTACATTACCGGTGTTGCTCAGGAGCATCGGTACAATTTGGTGCATCGCATCTACAACAGAGCCATAAAGAGAGGAGAGATGTTGCTATATTAATATAGCGGGGCGAAAGCCTATTTCTTCGAAAACACACCCACTGCTGCTAGCTTCAAGCAACAAACCGTTTCCATCAGGAGTATCGTTGTGACAGTGAGGCTCCAAACCAAAATTATCCAGCCTACTGGGCTCTACAGGCTCCAACCAAAGTATGCGCAAAGACTGAACTCCAGCCCATGACTCCAAATATGAGAAACTAGACATGTACTCCGTACTTACTAAGCTCCCAGCAAATGCCCTCTAAAAAACAGCAAATGTTGCGCCAATTCCCATGATTCGCGTGCAAAAGCAGCTTAATCGCACATAGATAACAGGGCAACGGTTAAATTATGACAAAAAATACATGAACCATGATCAAAAGGGAGAAACGAGCTCCTGAACACAGCCAGTTTACAAATGACAATTAATAATACAAGAATTATGACATCCCAACAGATTGACCACACTAAAAATGTTGGAAAAAACATGGCTTTGCCAACCTGATTCAGGATACTAAAACGCAATGGAAGCCGCACCAAAGTTCAGCAACAACTCTGTTTATGATTACACAACACGCGTGTGCTTCCAACGCAACTAGATGGATGTGAATATATGGAAGGTGCCAAATATGCTAATGCGCTAGCTAACCTAATTGCACCACGACGCTAGAGTCAGACTCCTGTTTTCCTATATAAAACACAACATCCAGATGGGACGGACCCGGTTGAGAACATTACCTCAGTATCCACACAAACAAGAATTGGCGTGAGCTCGCCGGTCTGTTAAGTTACACCACCCACTTGTGTGTCAGCTGCCTCAACTGTGGCGTCTGTTGTAGATTTCTCATCTGGCGCTTCAACTCTCGGCCGTTGCAACTTTCTCATCTGGTGCTTCAACCTTGGCATTCTCCACGGGCTTCTCGGCTGTCGTGGCTTTCTCATCTGATGCTTCAACCATGGCAACCTCCACAGGTTTCTCGGCTGTCGTAGCTTTCTCATGTGGTGCTTCAACCGAGGCATCCTCCACGGGTTTCTCGGCTGTTGTAGCTTTCTCATCTGGTGCTTCAACCGAGACACCCTCAACAGTTCTCTCGGCTACTGTAGTTTTCTCCTCTGTTGCTTCAGCCATGCCATCCTCTACAGCCTTCTCAGTTGTTGTAGCTTTCCCATCTGGTGCTTCAACAGTGACACTGTCTGCAGTTTTTCCAGCTGTCGTAGTTTCAGCATTAGGTGCTTCTGCTGCAGTTTCACCTTCAGTGGTCTCACCAGCTAGTGCTTCAGCGATAGCCTTTTCTGTTTTCTCATCTGGTACATCACTTGTCGCTTCTCCATCACCTGGTGCTACTGTTGTAGTTTTGCCTTCTATAGCATCCCCAAGTGTTCCGGCAGCAGCTTTATCTTCCACCACGGCTTCAGCCATAGTTATATCTTCCGCAGTTTGTTTGCCAATACAGGTCTGTCCACGTGATGCGTCAATTACATCTTCCACTTGAACAGTTTGTTCAGGACAGCTGACTTGCTCGTCTGCTACTTCAGCGGTTTGGGGTTCCACGATTTGCTTATCTGACCCAGCTTCTTGGACTGATGCTTGAGTTAGGTCTTGAGCAGTGTCAGCTTCTGCTGTTGTGCCCCCTTGTTTTATTGATGGAACTTTGACTTGCTCAGTTGCAACTTGATCTACAGATTCTTCAGTTAAAGCTTTTTTTTCCAACTTCACATTACAAGGAATTTCAACTGATGCTTCTTTTGGAGCTTGAATTTCCATTGTTTGCTCAGCTACATCTTGTTCCGCTGGTTTGTCAGCAAAACTCTGAGCTTGCACCCTAGTCTCTTCTGGAACTTGTTGAGATGACTCCTGGGCGATTGATTTAGCTTGGGCACTATGTGCAGCTGTTGCAGTTTGGTCAGATGGCCCAGTTAGCTCAGCATCAATTTGTCCTGTTTTCTTGACCATGTCAGCTCCAGGTTGGCTAGCTTGCTGGATGGTCTCAACTTGTTCACCTGATGATTCTTTTACAGGTTCAGCTTGGCATGTTTTCTTGATGGTCTCATCTTGTTCACCCGATGATGCTTTTACAGCTTCAACTTTCTCAGTTTTGTCGACCTGATTAACTTTCAGAGTATCCAGTGAAACTTCAGACTTATTTAGACCTAGAGAAAAGAATCATCACATGGTTTAAGCATGCAATATTGTTGAAGTTGTAAACTAACTTTTCTTTAAAATATAAACAGGAGAGTTTACCAGGAGCCTCCGGGCCATGATCTCCAGGGCGCGCCTCAGGCTTTGTCGGTTCTGATACTCCTAGAGAAAACGGCATATTCACAAGACGATAGCTACGAAGCGAAGGACCAAAAGTGCTATACTTTCCAGCGACGTTGAAAGCCCTTTCAGCATCAGCACGCTTCTTGAAGACAACTTTAACAGTGTTTGTGTTCTTTTGCACTTCAGTTTCTGATTCTTTCAGTGGCCCATAGCGACCAAATTTCTTGATCAGATCAGTTTCTGACGGAAGAGCAGTTGACCTGGCAAAGCTTAAAACAAGTGCAGTGGGCTTCCACTCGTCGACTATCTTTTCGTCGACGTGGATAATTGATCTTTCTATCACTTGTATCTGTTTCTTAGGAGGCACCTCTTCAGGCTGTACAGACGGCGAATATGTGTCGTATAATGACTTGCGCTTACGCCTTGGTCTCGTGTTGGTAGCAGCTCTTTTGAGGCTATGAATCGGATGATTATGTAAACTCAAACCAGACCAGTAGGAGTCCAGCATATGATCAGTTGCCGTAGAGTCCTGCATATGATCAGTAGTCTCTAGCTCGGGAGAAGGTAAAACCTTCTTCTTTCTCCCCCTCTTTGATGCAGTTTTTTGGATAACGTTTGCTTCCGTAGTAGCAGACACAATATAATTCCTGTAATCACTGAAGTAGCTAATTATCAGTGGTGAGGAATCATATCTGTCCATTGGCTCTACGGCAACTGAGCAGAGCTGTGAGAATAACTCCTTGGGGTCCGCAATAAGATGCCTATGCATGCGTCTTCTCTTTGCGCACTTCTCCACAGTGAGTTCCTTCGCAGCATCATCACTGGAGACATCAAATTCTGCATTCTCTGCTTCAGCGGTATTTTTATAAACTGCAGGTTCATTCTGAGACCTCCCAACAGACGAAGATCCTGTCAGCTGGTTTGCAGCTCGCCGAATGCACTCCCCAATCTTGAAAGAACCACCAAAAGCTGCAGTTGGTGATTTCGTGCCTGAATCTTCTAACGACTCAAGACTCCTTTTCTTATCATAGTCCTTAACACTTTGTGGAGTGTTATAAGAAGCATTATTGCTGGACACACTGGAGGCGCCCTTCAAGCTATCCTCAGGCCTGTGTTTACGAGGTCTCCCCCTTCCTCTTTTGGGCTTGACTTCAGTAGGAGGCACTTCAGTAACGACAACTTCCTCAACAATTACTTCATCGGTAGGAGGTGTATCGACAACATCCTCAACCCATGCACTGCCAGTCTGGAACGATGCAAGTTCAGGGCATCCCTTAGATCGATAGAGAGATGTTAGCTGAGAACAAGCTATCACTAGCTCTAGCAGATCACCACCTTGGCCAGGGAGTAGAGCCAGCGACTTAATATAATGAAGGAGGCTTTCTGGACTAAAAGATGTCAAGATCTCATTCCGGTTAACTGATGAGCAAGTAACTCCATCCTTGAGCCCAGCATTCTCAACCATATATGACATTCCATTGTCAGAGAGCTCTTCCGGCAGACAAGAACAGCTCATCCCCGACAATATCCGCCTCGAAAGCTCTTCAAGTGCATAATTAACAGAACCGACAAAGGCATCCGCACTACTCTGCTTCTCCATCTGTGAATAGTTCGTCACGAAAGGCTTCAACTGTGACTCGTCGCACCACGCAAAACTGTTGTCACCGAAATACGCGACCAAGCGACTGCCCTTCTTCTGGTGCTTCAGCGCCAGCTCGGACGCATTCGAAGGGTCAAAAATCTCACCAGGCCACCAAGGGTGGCTCTTCACTTTGCCCCAGACAAGATCAGAGACCCGAAAAACGCCGTCTTGGTCGAGAGGAGGAAGGGAGTATCTGGCACACTGAACATCACTTGCCTCTCCATTCTGTGTCCCCTCATCGAAGTAAGCTACACCGTTTTCATCTCCTACCCCATGGACGTGATCCTCTTCGAGTTCACTGGGATCTGAAACGGAGAATCACAGAGTGTTATTCGGCAACTGAAGCTAGAAATAAGCAGCACGTGTGAGTGACCGGAGGAGGCTCCTTACCAGCTTCGTCGTCTTCACCAGCAACATCTCCTGCCGGAACCGGCTTCCACTCCGGCTGTCCTGCCAGGGCTCCAGCTCCCGCTCCCAAATCGTCTCCGTTGGATTCGTCCTGACGTCCTTCCGCGACGACCATGCCAGCTGCCTCCGTGGCGTACATCGGATCAGCCGGCGCCTCCTCCGAGGCTTCCGTCATGGCCACATCGGAATCTCCCGCGGGCCCCGAGCTCGCCCGTTCCCGCTTCGGCTCGCCCGGATCCGAGGCCGCGACGGACACGGCGCTCGAGCTCATCTGGAGCAAGGCGAGGAACCTGGGGGATTCGGAAGCGGGCGGCGGAAATCAGCGGGGAGCTCGGACGAAATTCCCCCCCGCCCCGGCTCGATCTGGGGCGGGCGAAACCCTAGGCGAGGGCGGATCAGCACGGGGGCTCGGGAATTTACCTGGCGCGAGCGGGCGGAGGAGGCTGGGGCCGGAGGCGCGGCGGGGCGGAGGAGGAGGCGGCGACGGAGACGGCGGACGGGGCCGGATGGATGCGGGAGCGGGCAGGGGGAGTGTGTGCGCCCTAGCGAGAGAGCTGTGCTGAGCTAGCCGCGTGCTCCAGCAGCAGGGTGTGCGTTACCGTGCCGTGGTGGTGGGGTGATGGGCGAGAGCCGAGAAGAGAGCGCCGGGACGGGATCTGATCTGATCTGATCGCGAAGGCTTTCAACCAAAAACTCCTTTTATTTTGAGACGAGCAACCATTTGGTAGATAGATCTGCATAAACCATTTCGTCACGATGTGCGTTCTGGCCATTTGATATTTTTTCTCTGAAAAAAACGGCATCAGCACTCCATTCCTATTTTTGTCACGTACACTCTCCCTCCACTGCACAGAAAAGAAAAACGAGTCTCCATGAAAATGCCCCACCTCTCGATCCCATCTCGTGTCACTGACCTCGTGCCTCCATCGCCGTCATCCTGCATCCCCACGGCCCCTTCACTAGCCTGATTTTGGCTGGAGAAGAGATCCGCGGCCGCATCTGGCCACCGCCGCTGAGCTCGCCCTCACGGTGGTTTGGCGAGGGGTTGACCTCGTGCTGAGCCCCCCCTCGCGCGAGGCGGTGAGGGTTTCGAGCTCGCATTCCGCTCCTCTCGCTTGGTACACCGAGCTTGTGTCGTCAACCTCCCGTTGTGCGGTCAAGTTTGTCGCCCTACTCGTGAGAAACCTCTCCCACTCTGATGGTTGAGGCACGGCTTTTATCTCCTTGTGAGGATTACGCCTCCCCCTATTGTAGATGTGCCTTCACCCCCTTGGTTGCAGCCGTGGGAGCTAGATGAGCACCACCTCGAGGAGCAGGAGTGCATGAAGATGGAGATGTTGTTTGAAATTTATCGTTGAATTTTAAATGATGTTGTTTACACCAATAGGGAGATAGAGATGACCATACAAAATTGTAGGGAGACATTTCTTGAATCATTGACATGCTGTAGCCAAGAACAGTAGAACACATATAGATATTGATCTTCTCGGTAGAAAGGCAAGAGCGACGACCTAGTCGTGAGGTTCTAAAGTTTGATGGTGTGTCCGGTGACATGTTACCACGGTCTAATTCTTTCAACGACAATGGTTTTACTTCTGTCAAACTACTTTGGAGATCCGTAAAGTTGCTGATCAGCAATGGAGGCGCATCGACCTCGGGTGAAGACGTGATATATCTTTCATCCCTTTGGCGGTCGCTTTGATGGTGTCGAAGGAGGGGGATATTTTTTTTGTAGGTTCATCCTATCTTTTCAATTATGTAAGGTGAGTGTGTACGTACCTTGTAACTTGATCTTTGTTTTATAAATGAGACACATATTACCGTCAAAAAATACAAAAGGAGTGACTTGACATTTTCTTTTTCTTGACTGTTTGTTGACACACGAACATGTCACGTGTACCCGCGGCGCCGAGTGAGATGCTCCGCAACTCACTCCGCGGGAGGCTCGCCGGAAGCGCGATACGCAAGACAATCCTGGCGAGCACTTTTGGAACCCGACACCCCACGCGGCCGGGAGAGACCCCGTCTGGACGCACGGCGGTGATGGGCTGCCCTAGGTCGGTTCGCCCGCCCCCAGGACTTCGTAGATCAAAGCTCTCCGAAATGAAGAACTCCGACGAACGAGAAGCAGAAAACTAGGGCAGGAGATGAAAGTCTATAGATTGGTTTGTGTTTGACGATTGTGTGTTGTTCAATCGGCCGGCACCCTCGTATATAAGGGAGGCTGGACTTCCCGTGCAAGGAAAGGTTTGGATTCACGTCCAAAACCCTAATTTGGGTCCAATTCGGTTGGTCTGACCCGAACTTTCCAAAACTGTTCGGTCTGCACCTTACGGGTCGTTTTTGAGCCAGTTACCGACCTCGGATGAAAATCTCGTAGAAAACAAAGTTGTTCGTCTCGAAAAAACGAAGAACTTTCATTTTATGCGTTTTTCCATTTGAATTCATCTGGACCCCTCAAATTCAATCGGAAGCAAATCAATGCGTTTTTAGTCTTTTCCGGATTGCACTCACCCGAGGGCAGAGCATGTCTTATTTTGGCTCCACAAGTTGCATATGACCTCGGATTGAAATGATCCAAAAACCAAAGTTGCTCGTCTCTACGAGGCGCATAACTTTTGTTCACATTTTTTTTTCATTTGAGATCATCTTGGTGACATCTCTTCATAAGCCAAAATTGGTCGTCAACACATGCCCCCCTGTTTTTTGGCAAAGCTAGCGTGCCAAAAAATAACTTGCATCATTATTGTTCTAAGGACGATGTCAACACTCCATCGGCCATATGTTCTTAGGACGATAATAATTTATCGGCCATATGCTCTTAGGGCGATAATATTTTATCGGCCATTTGCGTGATTAGGCTTCCTGCCACACGCTCGGGTAGAATTTCTTCAAGTAACGTCCATTAAGGGCCCGAGGCAATGTCAAACCTCCATCTGTAGTTTCCACCAAATATGAGTTTCCAGGCACAACTCTCACGATCTTAAAAGGACCCTCCCAGCTCGGAGACCATTTGCCGAATTTCTTGTCCTTCGAGCCAACTGGCAAGATTACCTTCCAGACGAGATCACCGACCTGAAAACTTTTCAGCTTCACCTTCTTGTTATACACCCTGGCTACCCGTAATTTGTCTCTCTCAATGTACTTCAATGCCGTCAAACGTTTATCAGCAACCTCATCAATGTTATCCATCATCAAGTTGTGAAAATCAACTGCTGATAAACCATCTTGTTTGGCGATTCTCAACGCAGCCAGATTTACCTCAACAGGCAAAACGGCTTCTTGCCCATATACCAACTCATATGGCGTTACCTTGGTCGCGCCGTGCTGTGAAATCCTGTGTGCCCACAATGCTTCGGACAACACTTCGTGCCACCTCCTCGGATATTCGTCGATCTTCTTCTTGATTAGCCGAATCAATGTCTTATTGCTAGATTCGGCTTGTCCATTGGCTTGGGCATAATAAGAAGATGAATTGAGCATCTTTATACCATATGATTCGGCGAACTCTTTCACTTCCTTTGCCATAAATGATGTACCCTGATCCGTAGTCAAGGTCTGTGGCACACCGAATCTATGAATAGTGTGCTCGGCTATGAATTTAATTACCTCCTTATGCGTCATATTCCGGAGAGGTACTGCTTCAGACCACTTGGTAAAATAATCGGTGGCCACCAATACGAACCGATGCCCTTTCGAGGACGCAGGATGAATCATGCCAATAAAATCCAATCCCCATCCCCTGAACGGCCACGGCTTCACAATAGGATGTAGCATAGCAGCAGGTGCCAATTGGATGTCCCCGAACTTCTGACAAGACTCACACCCCTTATAATACCTGAAGCAATCATTAATCATCGTCGGCCAATAAAATCCAGCACGCCGTAGCAACCACTTCATCTTGTGAGCCGACTGATGTGTACCGCATATACCTTCATGTACCTCTCCCATGGCAACTCTCGCTTGATCTTCATCTAGACACTTCAGGAGAATGCCATCCACCGTTCGACGATATAAATCATTGTCCAGCAACGTATATTTGAATGCCAACTGCCGAACAGCCTTGTCTGTCCTCTTGTTAGGATCCTGCAAGTATTCAGTAATAGGTCTCCTCCAATCTCCTTGTGTACCTGCACTAGACCCTTCATTAGCAGCCGAATCAATGGGGGTCAATTCGGCTTCACATATTTCAGCAAAAGCAAGCATCGACTTATAAGAACGATGAAACGTGCCACGGCTGACGTGATAGCCAGATGCTTGTTGTGCTAAATCATTTGCAACACTATTATCCTGCCTAGATACATGAGCAATATTGAAATAATCCAAAGTAGCAATTATATCTAAGCATTTATCAAGATACATATTAAGTGATCCGTCGATGCACTGAAAAACTTTGTTTACTTGTTGCACTACCAACAACGAATCACCAAAAGCCTCCACATGTGTCGCGCCCACGGCAACCAACATCTCTAGCCCGAATAACAATGCTTCATATTCGGCTTGATTATTTGTGCAGAAATATTCTAAGCGACACGAGGCCTCAAAAACAGCACCATGAGGAGAAATATAAACAATGCCGACCCCCTGGCCATCGTCACAAACTGAACCATCAAAGTATAGTCTCCATGGTACTAGCGAAACAAGGTTAACATCTATCTCATGCTCATTGTCAATCCGATGCTCAACAATAAAATCAGCAACAATTTGGCCTTTCATAGATTTTAAGGATTCATAAGTCAAATCATATTCAATTAAACCATACGCCCACTTGCCGATTCTACCACTCAAAATCGGCATGTGCAACATGTACTTTATGACATCGGTTTGACAAGCTATAGTGCACATGCTAGACAACAAATAATGTCGTACTTTGGTGCAAGCATAATATAAGCATAAGCATAATTTTTCAACGAATGTGTACCTTGTTTCGGCATCCAATAAACGCCGGCTCAAATAAGTGATAATGTGCTCCTTCCCTTCGGTTTCTTGTGTTAAAACAGCGCCAATAACGTTGTCTTCCACAGCAATGTACAGCCGAGACGGCTCTCCATGCCTAGGCGCCCTCATCACCGGAGGGGTGGATAAACACCGCTTGATGTTCTCGAACGCTTCTTGCTGCTTTGCCCCCCAGGCAAACTCACGATCAGACTTCAACCGAAGAATAGGAGTGTAATACCCCAGAGTATAGAGAGTTGAAAGGGTAAAAATAGAATTTGTGCATTTGCATAGCATACATCTAAAAATGCGGGAAATTTTGGCGCGCTTAAGAAACAAGGTAAAGGGATCGATGTTTCTCTCGACTCGATGAATTAGGGTATAGATCATCTTGTTGAGTGTTATGAACTTCGACATGACCTTTACATATTTTAAAACATCTTGTACACAATTGAATAATATTACAAGTTATAATTCAAATCAAATGAACACATCATTAGAACAACATCATTTCTTATCCATATCATCTACACATCCAAGATCATACAAGGATATAAATTATTGAGTCTTCATTTCATAATCATTCCACACATCTATATCTTATCATCTCAATTATCATCTCAAATTACCATCTTACCAATTCATCATTTTACACACATTCAAGAATGAATTGGAATTCAATTTCTGAAGACCATTGTTATACAACCAAGGGAATTATACAAATCTTTATAAGATGAACTTGAAGGAATAATTAATATTGCACCTATTTTATCATCTCGTTTTACACATCCCAAATACAAGTTACAATTCGAATGTCCAAAATACAATAAGATAGAACTATTACAAGTGGGACATTTATACAAACTTCACAAGTTGAAGTTGAAATAATAAATCATGTTACAACATTTATAGAATATGTACATATCTCATCCATAAGAAAAATGGAATTACAAACAAGGAAAATAAAAGCCTAAACTAAATCTTAAGCTTGATCTTCTCATCTGATCTTGATTTTCTTACCTTCCAACCTTCTTATTCTTCTTTTGCTGCAAGACAAACAACACAAGAAAGCAAGAGATGCAACAAGGAGAGTTTGGAGAAGCATTTCTCTCAGATTTGTGTAGAAGTAATACGCAAGATCAGCTTTGAGAATTTGGAAGCCAAATCTATTTTATCAACTTATCTAGAAACCAATTATGTGAAATTCGAAAGCTTGGTGTTATGTGAAAGTAGTTTGGTAACAAGATTAGCTACCTTGTTAACAAATTATTTTTCTAAGCATAAAGCAATTGAATATCATCTAATTCATCCATGTTTACTAAAAGGAATGTTCTGATGATTAAATCAATTAATAAAGGCCACTATCTAAATCATTAAAGCCACATGAATTTATTCTCAAGTCCATATGAATGAACAAGCCCACATAAGATGATCAGCCCACAAGTCCATCTAGTGACAATTGCCACTTGGCTTGCTCAAGAATAAATCCTACAAGGAGATAAGACCAATGACCATTCATCTCTATCCATAAGCAAAATATCTAACTAAACTTGGACCTCAAGAAATGCCTATGCATAAGGGCTTGACAACCAAGCACCTTACTCACCTATACAAAGCAAGAGTCACCACTTGAGGTGTCAACTTGTGAGGGAACCTAAGGCCATATAAAAGAGACCCCATGGCAGCCCTTTGATCTCTAGACACCATGGTTTTATGTGACCAACGAATTTGGACCAAATAATATATTCCCATATTAGCAAGAACACAAGAACAACCAGCCGTACCACATGTTCTTGACAGCAGCCAAATCATCTATCTAACACCATATTTTTCTCACATCAGCACAACTATAGCAGCAGCTAATACAACAACTAAATTATCTTCCCAGATCAGCTAGCACATCTCAAGAACACCTAGAACACTACCAAATATTGCTAAATCTTTAGATCAACTAGGAAATAGGTCAAGCAGCGAGGAGGAGCAGGCTAGCCACAAGACGCAGGTTATCATCATATTCCAGAAGACCAAGCTGCTCGACAACAGCAGGTTGATTCCTAGGAACCAAATCTTGTGTCACCTTTGATTGCATCATTAGATGAGAGGGAACGAGAGGAGAGCAGGGCAACACATCTGATCTTATCAGTTTGCATAGCTAGATTATGTCCAGGAAGTGGAGCATACCACTTTTGCTTCACAAAAATCACCAGTTCATGTTTGAACATGATATGGACATCTTCTATTGCTAATCCAAAGCACCAGCATCACTAAATCGTGTTGAACACGTATCTAAACTCTGTGCACACTCATTTGAGGTACCACAGTGAGTAGATCATGTTCAACAGTCTAGTACATGGGCACCAAATTATCCAATAATACATCTGAATAAAATAGGCAGTGCTTAATATTTAATCCTGCAATACCAGGACATCTAATTATCTAAATACTCGTGGCAAACATCCACAACACCATCTAGATGAGTAAATCATCTAGAATCTATCTCAAGAACTAAAGATACCTAAAAACAGCAAATACAAGCAGTGTATCTGTTATTATTTAAAATATACACAAGAGTATGTACGCAAGTAATACTGCAGCAACACAATAGCTAGTACACTTCTGCACAGCACCTACATATATTCCAAATCGAATTCGACAGGATATAATCGAATTTTCAGTCAACAACTTTGGATACATTCAGTTTCGTCAGAGTTAGAGCATCAATAACTACATATGCCAGTGATGATTGAATCATCCAAATAGAGACATCACTGCACTGCAGAACTATAGGAACACGATCATCACAGTTCATTGGCACGGACGGTCACAGAAGTATGCTCACCTCAAATATTCTGTAGCCGAGGCAGAGCTTGGAGGAGGTGACGTTGGGGTAGTAGTCGAGGGAGACGACGCCGGGGTTGCAGTCGCGGCACTGCCATCCCGCCGATGCCGGATTCCTCGTAGCCGTAGCAGCAGCAGCTACACCACCATGGTCAGGTCACACCGGACCAGACCGCGGAAGCAGCTGGAGGCATGGTCGAGCAAGGGCTCGAGGGTGTTGGGGCCGACGGCCAGGAGCTCGAGGCAGTGGAGGATCCGTGGTCGTGGCAAGAGCCAGCAGAGGCGGCGATGATGAGGAGCTGGCAGTGAAGATCGAGCAGAACCAGCAGGCGGCGAGGCTAGGGTTAGCCGGGTGTGCCCGAGAGGAAGGAGGCGTCACGGCGAGGAACCAGAGGTGGATACCTTGGCGGAGCAGCGCCAGAAGGTGGCGGCGTCGGAGACCGGAGCTGGTCGGAGCAGGGCGTGGCGGCAGTGGTGAATCACCGGGCGGAGGCCGGAGCGACTAGGGGTCGCTGGGGCTCGCACGAGCGCGGCGGCGGCGTGGAATCGGTAGGCAGGAGGGAGCCGGAGCGGCATCAGCCGGCGGCGGCGCCGGGAATGTCCGGCGATGGCCGGGGCAGCCGGGCGGCGGCGCATCGCCCGGACGGGAACGAGAGAAACGAGGAAGGGATCGAGCTGAGAGCTCGTGCGTGCGTCGTGTGCGTGCCTGTGTTGTGCATGTAGGTGGGTTTGGCCCAAACCATTTAGGATAGTGTACGTGCGCTCTACTATTAGCCCAATAATTCATTCAGCCCAATTAATTAATCAACTAATTTTTATTTCCTTGTAAAAATGATTCACAAATAATTTTTTAGGGAATTTAATTCAAACTGAAACTATTTATAAAAAAGAGATGAAAATAACCTTAGAGTGCGATTTTATGTGATAAGTACAAATATGATTTTTGAGGTAATTATGTTGCTCAAATGCATCTTTTTAAAATTTAAGTAAAATGCATGGAATTATTACTTCACGATTTTAATAAAAATGTTTTCTTAAAGGCATTCAAATTAATGATTTAAATTGAAAATATTCTTTCTTGAAAGTATTTCATAAAATAAAATTATTGATATTTTCTTTAAAGGAGTAATTATAAATGTTTTAAAGTAAATATAAAACATCTTTAAGCATTATTATGTGATTAAGTTAAATAATTGAAATATTAAATTTCACTTAAATATTGTTCTTAACTATGATAATACTTTATCCTTAAATATAATGAAGAACATCTAAGTAAGAAAGTTATAACAATTCAAAGTGATCGAAAACAAATAAATCATAAACAATCCTAAAATCCCAAGTCAAGTAAATTACCAAAGTATCGCATAAGACGGAGCTTACACTTGTGAGCTTGGGGTAAAGACGATGCATCTCATGACTATGCATAATAGCATGCTGATAGAATTTTAAGTGGTCCTTATCAGGATTACTTTGCTATTTTCAGAACTCGGGGTTTTACCGCAAACCCTAGAACCCCGAAGGGTTTGAACTGCCATTTCTATCTCAGGCAAGTTCACTCTTGCTCATGTCCTACTTGATTATTTTTATCAAAGTAATTGCAAAGTACTAAGGTTTATCATTGCATGAAAAAGAAAAACCTATTTTCGAATGATGTGAATTGCTGTATATATATTGTTGGCTGGCAATGGAACCATGGTTTGATGTTGTGGTGGAGGTTCCATTGTACGGGAAAGTATATACCTAGGAATAATAACCCATGGCCCAGTGATCCTTGCGCCGTATCGAAGCATCAACCAACAGATTCACTATGGATGGGCTCGTCAGAGGTTTCTTCCCTCGTTCGCATATCCTCGGCAGGCTATTACCTGGTTGCGTCCGTTGCGGCGGCCAACTGCGTGGAAGCGCGTGACCTTCCCAACTGACAGGGTGACTGAAATAGAAGCTCGGGAGGGGTGGCGGGCCAGTGGTCTTAGTTACCAGCCGCGTCACAAATGGGCGGATATGTGTTGTGCGGGGAAGCGACTCCACATGACTTGTTGCCCTGAGTTCTGACTATAGCACACATGGTGTGTTGAGAGAGCATAAGGAGCCAGGCTGTTGTTGGGTAAAGTGGTGCAGCTCTGCAGAGTTAAACAAAGAAATTGTGACTGTCACATCCTTGTTCCAGGAGGGGACTACAGACCGCAGCGGGAAAGGCATCCCAAGTGATGACTATAAACCCGTGGAGGCTGGGGGCATAGTTTTCTGAAAATAAAATTGACCGTTTCCTAAAAATGTTTTACAAAGATATGCATAGTCATCCATGACTTTTTAGTCGGGATGTTAGCTAGTGCATAAAACACCTTATCTCCTATTATATGAACTTGCTGAGTAACGCTCGTGTTGCTCACCCTTTCCCCGTTGACCCCTGCTTAGACTTTTGGAGCCAGCAAAGGAGTTGCCAGTTATCCATCATGATGTCGAGGAGTTCTTCAACAAGGAGTCAAGTCTAGATGGGGAACCTTGGAAGAGTCAACCTTTACATCGACAACGAAGAAATACCGACAAAAGTGCAATGGCAAACATGACGACCACATTGCCAATGGAGGAGACAACGTCATTTTGGAAGGAGTATAACCGGGATAAAGATATTCCAGATGAATTAGAGTAGGGCTGTGACAACAGCAGTAGTGGAATAGGAATTAGAGATATAGCTGATATTCAGCTTAGTGCTATGACTTGGATCTTTTTGGTGTTTCATTTGCACGAGACCTACTTCTATTTGTAAAGAAGGTTCTCGGGATTTTGTATTGAATATTGTTGTAATCCTATAGTGTTACCTTGGACCAGCTATGTTTCTGTTGTACTACTCTGAGGGATGTAATATTTACAGATAGGTCCTTCCGTGAGTGTTATATCAACGACTTGTACACTACAACATGCAGTGGTGTGCTGGGTCACCGCAAGGAGTGAAGGCACTAACTTTCCCGGACAGATTCACTATAAACCGCCTCAAATAATTTATTTTGCCCAGGAATTTCTGCACGTCCTTCTTGCATTTTGGTGCTTCCACTTTCTTTATTGCTTCTATCTTCTTGGGATCAATTTCTATACCATGCTCATGAATAACAAAGCCCAAGAACTTCCCAGCCGATACTCCAAACGCACACTTCAACGGGTTCATCTTCAGTCCATACTTCCGCATCCTCTCAAACGCTAGGCGCAAATCGGCTAAGTGGGAATCAGCAGCACTTGATTTAACTACAACGTCATCGATGTAAACTTCAAGTATGACTCCAAGTAAATCATGAAATATTAAATTCATCGCTCGCTGGTACGTGGCACCAGCATTCTTCAAGCCGAAGGTCATCACTGTCCACTCGAATAGACCAACAAAACCAGGGCAACGAAAAGCCGTCTTGTATGCGTCCTCTTCGGCCATAAAAATCTGGTTGTACCCCGCATTTCCATCAAGAAAACTGATAATCCTGTGACCAGAAGCATTGTTAATAAGCATATCAGCTATAGGCATAGGGTACTCATCTTTGGGCGTAGCCCTGTTCAAGTCCCGGAAGTCGATGCAGATCCGCAGCTTGGTAGATCCTTTCTTCTCATGGGCACAATGTTGGAAATCCAATCCGCATACCTGCAAGTCTTGATGAAATTAGCTTTAAGCAAACGACCGATCTCTTCCTTGATTCGGTCATACATATTAGGATCAAATTTCCTAGCCGGTTGCTTATGAGGTCTAAAACCGGCCTTAATTGGTAACCGATGCTCAACTAGCTCTCGGCTTAATCCAGGCATCTCATGATATTCCCATGCAAAGCAATCAACAAATTCTTTTAGCAAGCCGATCAACACGAATTTATAATCGGCGCTCAAATTTTTGTTTACAAACGTCGGCCTAGGAACAGAACCATCCCCTATGTCTACCTCCTCCAATGGGTCGGCCGACGTAAATCCTTGTCCCAACTTGTCCATGTCTTCTATCTCTCTATAGATTCACCCATATCACCCCAACGGCCCGATATTCGTCGAGCCTCTTTTGCAACCACTCTTTGTTATGATCCATTAGACTATGAACGTGACAGCCGATTATCACCAATCGGCTTTAGAGAGACGGGTATAAAACCATTCCTTGTAGCACTAAGGAAGTCAAAATCTGAAAGATCCCGCCCCGTCAGACATGTGGCGTTGGGATGCTGCCAATCCACCAAAGAATCGGCCAAAGCAACGCAAGCCGAATTATCCGCATGGACGACCTCCACTTCATCCTCAACCCACTGAATCAAGAACTGGTGCAATGTGGATGGCACGCACTGGTTCGCATGGAGCCAATCACGGCCAAGTATGACATTGTAGTTACCTTGCACCTCAGCGACAAAGAAAGCAGTGGCCAAAGTCTTGCTCCCCACCGTGAGCTCAACACTCATAACGCCTTTGGCCTCGGTCCGTTCCTTGCCTTCAAATCCGTTGAGCACCATGTTGGTCTTCATCAACTTATCCTCATCTAGCCCCAACTTCTTGAAGACAGAATACGGCATCAAATTCACCACGGCACCTCCATCAACAAGCATCCTAGCAACCGGTGATCCATCAATATGTCCCTTGATAAACAGTGGTTTTAAATGATTCACCGGTTCTCGTGGCTTCTCAAAGATAGCATTCTTGGGACCAAAATCCAGCTGCGCCACCTCTCCTTCTTCGTCTGTAGCACGGAACTCAGAGGGCAAGTAATACACCATGTTAATATCCATACTTCCCCTGGGCGGTGTGTTCTCGAAGTCCACCATCTCCTCATCGCCCTTGGCGTGGTTTCCACCTCCAAATCGCTCTCCTGCTTATCCGCCAACTCCAACTCATCAGCTGCCGTGATCATGTCGGTGGACGCAGGCGATGTATTAACATCGGCGTTTTCCACAGGTGGTGTAGGAATTGGTGTGACCTCCACCTCTGCAGCCTTTTTTACCGCCTTGCGCACCCACATTTGAGACGGAGCCGGGTGAATCCCTTCGAAGAATTCATCCCTCCACATCTCTTCATCGTGTTCCGCCTTCTGCTGGTTCCTCATGCGCTGCAACTTCCTCTTCTGAGTTTTGGTTATCCCGCGAGGACACCACTTAGGCTGCGTGTATTTTGGATCCCTCGGCTTGGTCTGGCTGCTGCTGGCTTCGTGATCGTTAGCCGAGGTCCGCTGCTGCATAGATGAAACCGGTTGAATGGCCGATTTGCTGCCGCTCCCTGCCGCGACAAAGCTTCCACCGTTTTTGCTGCCGTCATGCGCCGATGTCCCAGCGATATCTAATCCGCTGCTTGCTCCTGCCGCGGCGGCTGTTTTGGCAGATTCCTCTGCCACGGCAGTTATTTGGGCAGATTTGTCGCCGCCGCGTTGCGCTGTCCTATCTTCAACCGATCCATCAACGACCGGTTCCCTGAGCGACAACTCATGCGTGCCAATGATCACGGTGCCCCTGTCTGTGACACGTCCGTGTTGCCCAGCACTTGTTGACTCGCCCGCTGTTGGTGACGTAGGACGCCAAACCCTCTGCACGTCGTGGCGATGATATGACCGATTGGCGTTGCTGCCCAACCGGTCGTGAACAGAGCGTCTGATCCTGTCATGAACGGATCTCCGAGGAGCTGTCCACCCCGGATGAAATGCATATGGCACCATTGGGGCTTGCATCTGTCCTCCGTTGTAATATCGTGGCGCATAGGGAAGTGTCGCCCCATGGGGCCCAGGCATCCACTGCCCATACGGCCTCTCACACCTCGGAGACCTCTCCCTTGGAGGTGATCTTGGACGCTTCATATGAGATTGCCGGTTGTACGAACCGGCAGCTTGGCGCGTGTACTTGTTTAGCAACATGTCGAAGGTTGGTTTGATCTTCTTGTATCGCGCATTCGCCTCATTCTTCTTCCACTTTCCAACTTCTGGGCTCTTCGGCTTTATGAATTTAGCACGAATACCCTCTTGCGCTGGTGCTTGCCCCCCGGGTGCGGTGTTCTTGATAGTAATTTTCAGCACCTCCTTGCCCCCGGCTTGCTTGTCCAGCACCACTTCTCTCCTTGCAGCCTTGTCGTTGTCCTTGTTGTTCCTGGGCTCACCAATAACGACATTAGCTTTGTTAACAGATCCGGCCGCCTCTGGCCGAATTAGCACCTTCTTCCCCTGCAGCTCGATGGTGTTCATGGGGAAAGGCTGCTTATCGACTTGCATATCAGAAAAACTCAATCGTCCGTCATTGATGGCCGATTGTATCTGTCGTCGAAAAATATTGCAGTCGTTAGTAGCATGAGAAAATGAATTATGATACTTGCAATATGCTCGCCGTTTTAACTCATCAAACGGCGGTAAAGTATGAGAAATGCGAATATGTTTGTCTTTAAGCATAGCATCAAAAATTCTATCACATTTACCAACATCAAAGCTGAACACCATATCATCATCCCGACCCTTGCGAGTCGGCTTTAAAGCTTCACATGTATACGGTTTGGCCTTTGATGGCCAAACAAACTCAGCAGCATATACATCGGCCTCATCGTCCGAATTCTCGCTGTTATAATCTACCATGTGGAGATGGGGACGGTCGGATTTAGACCTATGTGTGTCCCTCATTTCTTTGCCACGATTTTCTTGAACCAATGCTCGCTGCAAGACTTGGCTAACATTTAAAAATTCGAAACCCTCAACTCTTTCTTTTATGTGGGTCCTCAAACCGTTAAGCACTAAATCAGCCATGTCCCTTTCGGTTATCACCAAGCTATAACACCGGTTTTTAGTGTCTCTAAATCGCTTGACGTAATCGGTGACCGATTCGTCATGTTTTTGCCTAACCGATGTAAGATGGGACAACTTGAGCTCATTATCACCGGTATAAAAGTGCTCATGGAACTTCTTTTCTAGATGATACCAAGTGTGAATAGAACCATAAGGTAATGCAGAAAACCATGAAAAAGCAGTACCGGTTAATGATAATGGAAATAAGCGCACTTTTAATGGATCAATGTTACCAGCTTCTCCTAACTGCGCTAGATACTGACTCACATGCTCCCACGTCGTTTTATTATCTACCCCATTGAATTTAGCAAAATCAGGGACTTTATAACCTTGGGGGTATGGTATACTATCAAAATATTCTGGGTATGGCTTTTGACACATTCGGCTAATTGGCTTTGGCTCTATGCCGAAGTTGTCATAGAACATTTTTTGCAATTCGGTTCTAAGAGTAACCATGTTTTCATCCATGACCGAATTACCTGCTGGTGGTGCCGCCAAATTGGCTATGGGTGGCGTGACCTGATTCGGCAATGGAGCCGAATATGGCATACTACTCATTGGCGCAATGGGACGAACTGTGATTTGGTGCCGTAAGATTAACTATAGGTGACCCAACATAATTCGGCACTGGAGCCGAATACGGTATACTATTAATGGGCATTGGAGATACTGGCACGTTTATTAACTGACTATCTTGAAAAGGACGCTTTGACGTACCCTGAGCCGATGAACCAGGTTGAGCCATATTAGGGTTTCTAGCGGGAAGGTTTTCACTAGCAAAATTATCAGGTGTATTTTTCCCAGCTTTAATCAGATCTAACATGGCCGCATACGCTAGGTTACTGGACTCGGTAGCATAATGATTAATTGCGGCTATTTGGTCCTTAGAAAAGACATCAGAACTTACAGTGGGCTCGGCTGGGATGCCCAGCATGGGTGGCAGCTTGTTTTCGCCGAGTGGGACGAGGCCCCCTTGGCGTTCCTTCTTGTACCCGGAGAGGAACGACTTCACGTCCTCTTCTTCCTGCTGCCTTTTCAGAGCCTCGAACTCCTCCTTGCGCTTCTTCTCCAGCGCGTCGAGTGCTCCTGGCGTTCCTTCTTCCACGCCTCATAGTCTTGGCGCTGCTCCGCCGAAAGATCATCGAAGCTAGGCTTGATGATGTTTTCGGCGCTAACATCAGCTGGCTAGGGAATCTTGCTCGACATGATGATCTTCGTCCCCAGCGGAGTCGCCAAAAAGTGTGTTGACACACGAACACGTCACGTGTACCCGTGGCGCCGAGGGAGATGCTCCGCAACTCACTCCGCGGGAGGCTCGCCGGAAGCGCGATACGCAAGACAATCCGGCGAGCACTTTTGGAACCCGACACCCCACGCGGCCGGGAGAGACCCCGTCTGGACGCACGGCGGTGATGGGCTGCCCTAGGTCGGTTCGCCCGCCCCCAGGACTTCGTAGATCAAAGCTCTCCGAAACGAAGAACTCCGACGAACGAGAAGCAGAAAACTAGGGCAGGAGATGAAAGTCTGTAGATTGGTTTGTGTTTGACGATTGTGTGTTGTTCAATCGGCCGACACCCTCGTATATAAGGGCGGCTGGACTTCCCGTGCAAGGAAAGGTTTGGATTCACGTCCAAAACCCTAATCTGGGTCCAATTCGGTTGGTCTGACCCGAACTTTCTAAAACTGTTCGGTCTGCACCTTACTGGTCGTTTTTGAGCCAGTTACCGACCTCGGATGAAAATCTCGTAGAAAATAAAGTTGTTCGTCTCGAAAAAACGAAGAACTTTCATTTTATGCGTTTTTCCATTTGACTTCTTCTGGACCCCTCAAATTCAATCGGAAGCAAATCAATGCGTTTTTAGTCTTTTCCGGATTGCACTCACCCGAGGGCAGAGCATGTCTTATTTTGGCTCCACAAGTTGCATATGACCTCGGATTGAAATGATCCAAAAACCAAAGTTGCTCGTCTCTACGAGGGGCATAACTTTTGTTCACATATTTTTTTCATTTGAGATCATCTTGGTGACATCTCTTCATAAGCCAAAATTGGTCGTCAACACTGTTGTTTGTGGCGGAGTTGTCATTTTTTTAACCTCAAGATAACTATGTTTTGGTTTTACAATTTATGATAGTATCATAGATACATTTTAGCCAATATTTTGCCCAAGGTTTTAAGCTTTTTAACGTTTTTTTAGCTAAGCTAACATGTTTTTAAGCTTGAACAAAGGTTTTATCGGATGGACCTTTTTTGTCAGAGTTGTTAAAACTCCAAGGGATCATTGTTGCGTTACAAGGAATTTGCCTTACATCTTTTTTTTTTGCCTCACATTCGTCAATATTCAACCTCCACGACTTGCAGGGGCGGAGCCACAGCAGGTGGTACATCCGTTCTTGTAAAGCTTGTCTGATATTTGGTGTTTCTTTACAAAAAATTGGATAACCTTGATTACTGTTTTTCCTGTCATTTTGCTACAGCTAATTATATTGGTAACCGATCAGGATGGTGCACTCATTGCAGTTTGAGGAATCATTACACACAAGGAATTCTGAAGAATAGACAGACAAGAAATCGGAATACAGTGTTCCAGTCAGTATTAGATCTGACTATACCTGTGAACAATGCAGGCACAGAAGAAGCAAACATCATTTCTTACTTCCTCGGCAGGCAGCAATTAACAAATATTCATCGTTATCATCAGTTAAAAACAGGCGAAACATCAGTTAAAAACAGGATTTCCAGCAAATGCGTGCACATGGAAACACCGAGAACAGTTCCAAGCATCAACGAACCAAAATGACAGAAGAACACCTGTCAAGCTAACCAGGCAGCTGTGCAAGCCAGCCAATCAAAAATATATTAAGTTTTATACAAATGAAGACAAAGATGCCAATGCCCTAGCTAATAAAAAAATAACAGTATGGTACTAGAAGAGTCAACTACTTTTCTCTATACAGAACACATCATCCGGAACCCATTGTCATTGACTTGATAACCTGAATATCAAACAGAGGTTCTGTAATTGGATATAGGCGGGTTCGGCCAGTTAAACCCACTTGTTCATCAGATGCTTTAGTTGTGCCATCGGTCAGAGTCTTGTCAGCTTATGTAGTTTCCTAATCCGCTGGTTCAGCTGCAATCCCACTATCTTCAGTTCAACAGCAGCTCCATTTTCTAGTCTCCCCTACAGGTATTTCAAATTTTGACCCCTCGATTCCTTGGAGCACATATTCTTCCTCCACAGACTGTTTTGCTACATATCCAGTAAAAGCCTGAGCTCTTAATTCCACAGATATGCCGGTCCCTTCTCGAGCCTCATCCGCATTATCAGCTTCCATGGTATCTGCGGAGGCCTCAGCAACACCATCTACACAAGCAAGACTGTGTTTTGGGGTGTCATCTACAATTTCAGTTTGCATGGTATCTGAGAGAACATCAGGCGACTCTTTGTTTCTGCCTCCAGCATGTAAAGAACCCTCAGCAGTGCCTTCATCTTGTCCTGCTTGCTTGATTATCTCGGCGTGTTCAGCTAATGTTTTCTTTATAGCATCACCTTTGTCGGCTTTGTCAACTTGCACAGAATCCAGTGAAACTCCAGACACCATAGGACCTATAAGAAAACACATACGCAAGCTACTGTCAGCAACTAAGCATAGATAGCTCACTGGATTTAAACAAAATAGTAATAAATGCAATGTTTACCAGGATTCTTTGGGCCACTGTCTTCAGGGCATAACTTAGGATAATTCAGCTCAGCTGTGCTTAGGGAAAATGGCATATTCACAAGCCGAAAACTGCAGAGCTTAGGTCCAAAAGAGTCAAATTTGCCAGCAACACTGAAAGCCCTTTCAGCATCAACACGTTTCTTGAAGACAACTTTAACAGTATTTGTGTTCTTGTGCACTTCAGTCTCGGTTTCTTTTAGTGGTCCACAGAGACTGAACATCCTAATAAGATCCAATTCTGAAGGAAGATCAGCTGACCTGCCAAAGCTCAAAACAAGTGCGGTGGGCTTTACCTCATGGACCATCTTCTCATCAACATGGATAATTGATCTTTTTATCACTTGTATTTTTCTGTCATGACCCAACATAGCAGGCTGCATATTTTGTTCAGTGGAAGATATTTCTGACGCACGTGCCCGCCATGTCGGTCTCCGCTTACGTATCGGCCTTGTTTTGCCACTTGCTCCTTTGCGGCTATGAACCGAGCTATTATGTAAAGTCAGTCCCGACCAGTAGGCGTCCTGCATATGGTCAGTTGTTTCTACCTTAGGACAGCACAAATTCTGCTCTCCCCCTTCAACTTTTTCAATCATGTTCACTTCAGTAGAGGCTGAAACTGCATAGTCCTTTGGGTTCACACCATGTTGCCTCTGCACACGTCTCCTTTTTGCTGGCTTCTTCACAAGGATGTCAAATTCACCACACTCTGTTCCACCAGTGTTGTTCTGAACTGTTGGTTCATTATGAGGCTTCATAATGGCCCCTTTCTCCATCAACTCTAAATTAGTGTCAGGCTTTTGCTTGCGAGGTCTCCCCCTGCCTCTTTTGGGCTTAACATGACTAGGCTGTGCTTCATTGGTGACAGTTTCCCCGAGCATGACGTTCTTGGTGGATAAATTGTCGATGCCATTCTCTGCCCATGCACTGCTAGATTGAAATGATGCAATTTCAGGGAACCCCTTAGACCGATAGAAAGCCATAAGCTGAGAGCAGGCTATCACTAGATCCTGCAGATCACCTCCTCGGCCAGGGGACAGAGCCAACGACTTAACATAACTAAGTAGGCTTTCTGGACTGAACGATTTTAGCATCTCAGCCTGGTTCACCTTGGAGCAAGTAACTCCAGCCTTGATCCCAGAATTCTCAACCGTATAAGACATGCCACTCTCAGCTATCTCTTCTGGTAGACAAGAGCAACTCGTCGCCGCCAATATCCGCCTTGAAAGTTCTTGGAGTGCATGGTTAACTGAAGTGGTGAAGGCATCAGAATTTGCTTGTTTCTCCATCTCTGAACAGTTTGCCATGAAAGGCATTAGCTGGGACTCATCACACCACGCAAAAGAACAGTCACCAAAAAATGCTACCAAATGGTGGCCCTCCTTCTGATGCTGCAATGCCAGCTCGGATGCATCTGAAAGGTCGAAAATTTCACCGGGCCACCAAGGATGACCTTCTAATTTGGCCCAGACAAGATCAGAAACTCGAAAGGCGCCATCTTTAGAATCAAGAACAGGGAGATGGAAGCTAGCACGCTGACCATCTTCGCCAAATTCTGCAAAATCATAAGTAGACATAAATAAATTCAGTGATATCATGTAGTGCATGACAGGCGGTGGAATTAACCTGCAGCGCATTTTTTTTCTTCGAAAGATGCTGGCTTTTCGATTAATTAGTAGGTAGAGTATTTACAGGTGAGTCATGGGGTCTAGAGTAAACCAAAAGAAACTGAAAGCAGACAGAGTGCATAAAATTGACCAGAGTCAGAGGTGCTTACCAGTTTCCGCATGTTGAGGCATCGCAAGATCAGAAACTTGCACCGTATCAGCAGCAACAGTTTGCACCTGAACCGTGCCACCTTCAGCCTCACCCTCCAGACCGCCATATTCCACAATCATCGCATCAAAATCTTCCGCTGAACCGAAATTCCCCTGCGCCATCACATCATCCCCATCCGTCACGACGGACGCCTCCGCAGAATCCATCGCCGGCAGATCCTCCCACCCCTCCGTTTCCACTCCGAAATCCCCCTCCGGATCCCAGATCATCGCTCGCAGCAAGGCCCCGAATCCTCCCTCCTGTCGAGGAATCTGCCTGCGGAATCGGACCGAAAAGGTTAGCGCACAGCCTCGAAATCCCCAATCGATCTTGTCGCCGGGAGAGGGAGGGGGTAGAAACCTCAATCACGAGCCGGCGGGATCGGGAGGCGGCGGAGGGAGCCCGAGCGCATCGACCTGGCGTCACGGCGAGCGGGCGGAGGGACGGAGGCTAGGGTTTGGGCGTCGGATGTCTTCGAGTCTGCGCGCGCGCGGGCTATTTGGCTGGTGGTGATATCGTTGAGGTCGAGAACGGGTCGGAGGCGGAGGAGGGGAGAAGGGGCCGAAAGGCCGGACCATATGGGCTGGACTAATAGGCCGACATAACTGTGGGCCGAACTATCGGCGTTAATTTGTGGGCTGGCCTTGTTTAATTGGGCCTAGGGATATATGTGCGTTTATCACGGCGGGGTGCGAGGAGTGGTGGGAATGAATTGCAGTTCTTTGCAGTGCCGATGGTCTGTGACGATGATTGCAGTTCCGCTGCCACAAAGAACATTTTATATCTTCATGTTGATCTTGGTGTTTATGATTTTCTCATTCATGTGCCATCAATAGGCGAGGAAGGGGGAAATGGGGAAGAAGTTGAGGTGGTTCGATGCCGTGCAGAGGATCTTGAGCACGTCGGAACCTGATCGCGAGGACAAGGTAATTAAAACCGCAAATTAAAGATCCTGATGGTTCATTCCTACGTTGAATTCCATTCTCGATCATCGAGATCCAGCCCATGTAAATTAATCCATCCACGCTGTTTCTGATCCAAAAAGGCGGAGAGACCGACGAGCAAACTGAACTTCAAGAAGTTATGGCAGTTTGGCAAGTCCAGCTCGTCCAGTTCTTCCTCCTCTGCCGCGCCGGTGACTGCTCCGGCGGCTCAACCGCAACCTCCTCCGCCATCGCCGTCGCAGCCTGATCGACAGGAGGCTGATGAGATCACGGACGCCAAATCCGCCAGCACGACGAGCGAGCGAAAGGATGCAGGATACCCGGTGGCTGCGATCGCCTCATCGGTCACAGGGACAGCCACCACCGTCTTCGTGCAGGCGACAGAGGCAGTTGCCAGTGCTGCGGCCATCGTCACGCCTAGAGCGCCCGCGCGTTCAAGGGAGGAGATCGCCGCCACCGTCAGGATTCAGACGGCTTGCAGGGGCTATTTGGTAAGCCATCTACAATCCTGAAGAAAGGAAAATTTCGATCTGTCTGAAACTGTTGAAAACTTTGCAACACAATGTGATCGATCGCATACAGGTACGGAGAGGGTACCGGGCGAGAGCACAGGCTCGGCTGATGTCGCTGATGGAGGGGTTCGCTGTCAGGCGCCAGACAGAGGACGCACTGTACTGCATGCAGACTATGACTAGAGTTCAGACTCAGATATACTCCTGGAGGGTGAAGACGGAGGAGGACAAGAAGGCTCTCAAGAGCCAGATCCAGCTTAAGCAAGGGCTTGACAAGACGAAGGTGCGAAACACCACTTGTTCATGCTAAAATTACTAGCATATATAGATATCTAAATCTCTGGTATGTTGTCAGAATCTGATAACTGTGTGTTAACAGATTGGTGAAGGCTGGGATCATAGCCATCAGTCCAAGGAGCAGATGGCGGCCACGCTTGCGATGAAACAGGAAGCTGCGTCAAGGCGGCAGAGGGCACTGTCATACGCATTCTCTCATCAGGTAGTGATCGCCATTGCATCTCAATGTAGAGCTTCTGTTCATGCTCTGTACTGAACTCTGTCTTGTATCTGTTTGCAGTGGAGGAACAGGAACTCTGCTTCTTCTTCTTCAGGACGAGCTACTACGCCCATGCAGTCGCATCCACCAATGTACATGGACCCGGTTGCCCCAACTAGGGATGGAGCTGGTCGGAGCGGTGGACGGCGGCTGCGGGGCCGTGGGAGTGCCAGACCGCGCCGCAGCTGGGCAAGGACGTCGCCCCTGCTACGCCCAAGACCCCTGGCCGTGCCGCCAAGCCGAGGGTGTCCATCTCGGTCCAGATACCCACCACGCCGACATGTAGGTCCCCTCGCCCACCGGGCTGCCCGTCGCCGTCAAGGTCGACGTCGACGCAGCCGCGGTCGCCGTTGGTGTTGGGAAAGACGGTCGCGCCGCTGGCCCGGGTTCCGAGTCCGAGGGCGGGCTCTCTAAACAGGTCGGCCACCTCGCTGTCGGAGCGGCCGCGCAGCAGCCAGGAGCACCTGGGGAGCGGCGACGGCGGGACGGAGGTCTCGCTGCGCCGGACGACGAGCGCGCGGTCCGGGGAAATGCCGAGGATCCTGGGCCTGGGAGCGAGGGACGTGGACGCCGGCGAGACAGGCGGTGGCGGGCCGGTGACGCCCAGCTACATGCAGCTGACCCAGTCCGTGAGGGCCAAAGCCCGCTGCCCGAGCCCCAGGGCTGACAACAGGAACGAGCTCCCGGAGAGGGCGACTCCGGTGTCCTCGCCGTCGTCGAAGAGGCGCATGTCATTTGAGTTCGCTGAGAAACCGGGCGTGCCGTCGTCGCCGAGGACGCCGAGCAAGGTGAAGCCGGAGATCAGGACGAAGCGGCCTCCGAGTCCCAGGTTCTAGTTAGCCGAGCTACGAGTGACAGTTTTCTTTGAATTTTGTTTTCTTTCCTGATTTCTTTTTTTTTTGAAAGCCTGCGTACATCAGAAGCACCTCATACACGATGAAGTACAAGAACACGAAGAACAACTCGACGCAGGGGAACAGAGCAAAGAACAAGCTCAAGCCACAACACCGGCGAGGAAGACGAAGATCGACGACCACCTTCTAACCACTGCCTGAGGAAGCCTCCTACCTTGTAGAACGCCGCAAAGCCCGTCCGCCGCAAGCAGCGGAACTTCAGCCGATGAACGAACACGGCGAGCTCCCTCCCTCTCCAGCACCTCCGCCTTGCCGCATCCATCTTCGACCCCAGCACCAGCAGAAGCCGCGAGGCTCGCCCGGCCCTGAGTTCCAGCCTCCGCATCCTCCCTCGTAGCTCCACACCGAGGAGGTCGACCTCCCCGCCGGCCGGCAAGGAGGAGGAAGAAGCAGAGGAAAGCCGGCAGATCCGAAGATCCCCGGCCAGCAAAAGCCGCGTGCGCGACGCCGGAGCTCCGAGGAACACCTCCGCCGAAGGGGAACGCACCGGCACCACACCTAGCCACCGACACCACCGCCGCCTCCACGACGCCGCCGGCGGGAACCAAACGCTACCTACACTATATACAGGCCGGGATCTGGGGATCCCCCACCCTCCCGCCGCCGGAGCGGCCGCGGAGGGGAGGAATCCCACAGATCGCCGGCGAGCGAGGTGGTTGCGCTGGAAGACGCCCAAAAATCGCCCTCTGGCTACTGTAGCGAGAGGGGAAAACGGACCGGCTCTCCTTTGACCTTTTCTTTCTTTCCTGATTTCGAATTTGTAGACTAGTGTTTTTGGTCATTTTCCGAAATAATATTTTGTAGTTTAGAGTAATTTTTGTACCTGTCTATGTTTTGAGTTGGTGTCCTACAACGAAATCTACTTTGTCCTTTTCAGTGAAAAGTTGTATCCTCGATTCCAAAACGTAAAGAGCATAAGCATATGTGTGGTTCGACACCTGCCGTGTCAAAAGTAGAGTAGAATTCTAAGGAAATAACATGAGGATTTTGTAAACTTGAGCAAACGAGTTGTAATTCGTTCAATTTTGTAAGTGGCGATGGATAACAACCGCTAGGTTTTCTCATTGCGATTTGGCAATTCCTGTTTTTTAACTCATGCAAACGTCCGCTCCTTGGTGGCTTCCAAAGTATATAGACCAGCCCCAATAAATAATATCTTCAATATTGTCCTGCAAAATGTTTTAAGTTACATATTACTTAAATAATATTGTAGATATACTAAAGATGCAAATGTCAAAGTTTTGCACTGGATTTAATTTGTAAAAAGTAAAGCATGTCTTATATTTCAAAGAGAAATGCTAGAGCTCGATATCGATATTTCAGGAAGAAAGCACAATGCTCATGTGTAGATTAAATCATACATGCACCAGGTATGGCAATACACGAATCAAAGAGAAATGCTAGAGCTCGATATCGATATTTTAGGAAGAAAGCACAATGCTCATTTGTGGATTAACCTATGCATTGTCACTCATGAGGTGTGTCTATAAACGAATAGAGACATCTCGTTGTTCTTACTATGATGAGGGTAGAAAAATTGAATAAGAAAACTCCTTGATGTTAGTATTCATTTCTATGGTTCAAACGAATGGAGTTAACCAAAAAGTGGAGAAAAATCCTTTGTCCGAGTTTGAAGAAAATTTGTTGGAATTGTAGAAGTTGATTGATCTGTTTTAAGAACCCATAGGCAAAAAGTACCGGAGACCGGTTTTTAGCAACTGAATAACACCCTACTAATTAAACCATTTCATGCTTTCTCAGTGTGTTTAAGATCCTTGTCTTCCATTTTATTGTGAACCAATTTATGCAAGTTTACAAGTTCGTGTGCGTTTTAATCTATTATTTTGCTCATGCATTTGAATCATATTTTTTGGACCAATTTAGTTCTTAGGAAAAGTAGAGCAAAGCACATAAACAAAATCCTTTTTTTTAAACTTAAAACCACTTTATTAAGCTAGCAAGACGCCTCATTAAAAACTTTCCAGTCCCCAAAGGTACCCTGATAAGGAAAAGAGTGTGTATGAAACTTGGTGCTCTAACCATCCACAAAAGATACATCGTCTACCAAGAGGCTACAAATAAAACCCGGGGGTAAGGCCAACCACATAGACGGAGGATCAACACGCCCCTTTTGAGCTAAGGTATGCGCTACCAAATTAGATTCTCTATTACAATGCTCTAGCAACACCTTACCACCTCTCAACAAGTCACGACAATCATCTAATATTGGTGCAGCCACCATTGAGTGCCCATTATTATACTTCAGTGCAGGGCCGGTCCTGAGATTTCAGGGCCCGTGGCGAAATTCGATCTAGGGCCCCACAATGCGAACATCATCATAATAATTAATACATAATATATGTATGTATATAAAATGTTATGTCACTTAAACTGTACCAGAAAGTGGTATAAATATCAAAAAAAAATCCATAGCGTGTTAAACAATTTTTTCTAACATATTAAGATACATTCTTGTTTGTGACCGTATTATCTTATCCCGCCGACTTTGACTAATCATATCATCGCAGCATCCATAGGGCACAACGAGGTCTCCACTCGGTGTCTCGTCCTCTTGCCTCTCGGCATGGCCATGGAATGGTCGAACAGTGTCGCGAACGACACACGACAGAGAATTAGACTAGTACATGGCTGTCTTGCAATTCTTTTTATTTTTCGATATGTTGTCCGATAAAAATTCTCAATTTTATTTGGTTCGGATCAGACCATGTGGTCGTTAATTGACGATGCCACGGTCCGATGGAGACTCGGCCGCCAACCGTTTGGCGCCGCTCGGGCGCCGCCCTTATCCTCTAAAATTCGACGCGCTGCGATGTCACTACTTTCAGCACACTAGAATTTATTATTCCGCCTTCCGCCAAAATTAGGGCATGGGTTGAAACTGGAATTTATGGAACATGAAATGTCTCGATTGTACGCTACAATCCCTACATCGGTAATACATTGTCTACTCCGGCCCCTTTTTTTTTTTTTGAGAACTAGGTCCCACACACTTTTTTTTAAGTGGAACAGCAAGCTTTATTACTCAACTAATGGAGAGTTTACAGGAATTCCCAAAAAGTCTGGTCACTTCGTACCTAACCAAGCTAATCAAAAGAAAAATGCCCAAGTTAACTTAAAAGAGGCCCAATTTCCAGCCCACTAGGAGGATGTACGCCTTCTTTCAGTCTCCCTGGTCTGCGCATAGAGAAAAAGCTCCAAACCTGATCTAATGGCGTCACCACGTGAACCCCTCTCTGACCCCATGTACATACTACATGCCCAGCTGGGGGCCCCTTGGATTTGGGGGCCCGGGGCGGCCGCACACCCTGACCCCCCTCAGGGCCGGCCCTGCTTCAGTGCTTCAACAACAATTAGATTATCCATTTGCGCCACCAGGGAATTGTAGCCGATACTCTGAGCCATTGGTAGAGCATTGATCATATGTTTAATTCAAAGAGCGAACCCGGAAGGGAATCCACGTCGACATGGAAATCGTGGTCGAGTCGGGCTAGGCTCTGAAGTTTCAAGGGGGTTAATGGTTTTTTTTAACTCTTCAAGGGGGTTAAATAATTTAATTGCAACAGGGCAAACAAGGCGACATGGATGGGCCGGAACCATTGATCTGGGCCTCTCCAGATCAGCCCATAGCCCCATACATACGGGCAACCACGGCTTCTAGAACCACCCGGCTCGCTTTTATAAGCGTACGGAACCCTCTCAGCTCTCACAGTCACAGCTAACCCTACCTCGCAGCGCCGCCATTACGAGCGGCCTCTGTAGTTTTTTCATCTCTCTCCGCTGCGAAAACATTCTGCTTATTTCTTCTTCTGCTGTTGTTTTCTGAAGCAATCTACAGGTTTCTCGTGCGTGTTTGTTTTTGTAATTTTTCGTAGCCTCTTCTTTCGGCTTCGAGAGAAATCCACTCTTGGTGGCCTTGTTCTGGAGGCGCAGAACGACCGCCGCGTTGCAGGGGACGAGCTGTATTATCCCGGCCGCCATCTCCGGCCGAGGTCTTCTCCCCTGTGGCACGCACATCTGCGACTAAAAATGTAATCTTGTTTCCCCAGTTTTTCAGAAGAGTACTGGTCTGAGATTTGACTGAACGGAGGATGATGACATGGATTTTGTCGCCCCAGTCTTAGGATCCGGCTCGCTGGACCTGTGCTGATTGACATGTTATCTAATCTGACTCCACGCCCACTGGACATCTCTACTCTCTTCGTTTTCTTTTTACAGTTTTCTTCCGTGATGCTTGTTTCAGAACCATGACCTGGTTTCGAGATCTTATGGGTTTCAACTCTAGCCTACCCCAACTTGTTTAGGAAAAAAAGCTTTGTTGTTGTTTTTGTTGTATGCTTGTTTCAGGTTCGATAGATAAAATGATCTAGTTGTAGTACTATATGCAGCAACTGTGCTGTTTGTGAATTAGGCTGATAAATTGGATTAGCAGTTCTTTTTGTTCTTTTTATTGTTTTAGATGAACTGCGTCTGTTGAGTTTATTGTTTTGGAACAACTATTGCAGAAGTATGAAGATAACCTATCAATTGTTTGCAAACGGCTAATATATAATTAAGCATATCTAACTAAGTGTAGCAATGAACAACTTAAATATGCAAGTCTTGAGTAAAGTGTACGGCATCTCTGCGCTTGCGCTGTATAAATTTTTTGCAGCGCCGAAATAGACGTCTGGCGCGCCGCGCGTAGGTTTCGCTTTAGCGCTAGAAAGCAGCGCGCGAGACAAATGTCCAACAATATGTGACAAAGGGAATATGAGATATGAAATGAAACAATCTTCATCCACAAATTATGATGAACAAAATAGCATACTTCAAATTGATGACATAGTTCAACTTCATCAAATTACAACCAAGTTCATCACAAAATAGTTCACACAAACACGTGAAACATGATCAAATTAAACATGATCAAATGAAATATCATGCTTCATTTTGTTCCTCTTCCTCTTTTCATCAAGATCTTTTAGAGCTCCATCGATTTCATCATCGACTCGGACGGTGTTCCCACTATCTCCAAGAGCACCTTCCGAAGAAACGGGAGGTACAACGGAACCATTGCCTCCCATGCCAACCGGCGGTGCACTCATGGTACCAATGCCTTCATATGCTCTCATGCCTCCTCCCATGTCTCCCAAGACAGAACCAAAAGTCATGCCTCCTCCCATGGTAGTACCAACACCTCCCATGCCTCCCATAGAAGTAGCAAAGCCTCCCATGGAAGCACCAACACCTCCATAGCCTCCTCCCATGCCTCCCATGGATGTACCAACACCTCCATAGCCTCCTCCCATGAAGCACCAACCCCTCCCATGCCTCCCATGGAAGCAACAACCGCATCAACCCCTCCCATGCCTCCCATGGAAGCACCAACCCCTCCCATGCCTCCCATGGAAGCACCAATGCCTCCTCCCATGTCTCCCATCATGCCTCCCATGCCTCCTCCAATGCCCATCATTTTCTTTTTTCATCAATAGTTGATCACGGCAAAGGTTGACATACTCCTTTTGCCTCTCATCTAGACGAGATGTGTCCATAAAGAAGAGATACTTCTCATGTTCCATGAGTCTAGCTTGTTCCTCCATTTCAATTTTCTTCTCCTCCAATGCTATCCTCCTCTCCTCCGTTGTCACCCTTTTAGCCTCGGTCTCCTCGTGCTTGAGCCGTGCCAACTTCCTATCCTCGGCCGCATCCTTTCTTGCCTTCACCATTTCCACCATATGCTTCGTTAGGTCATCTTCTCCTCCTTTCTTCTTGGCCTCTTTTGCGGCTTTACCTCCCGTTGGCCTTCTTCAATTGGCGTAGGAAATCGAGTTTGGGGTCGGGCTTCTTTTTGGGTTGGCGTCGTCGCTAGATCCATCTTCATCACCAAGCAACACCCCATCTACGATTGGAAAGTTAATCCCATCCAAGCGATCACGCTTCTTCCATTTCTCTTCACTCTTCAACACTTCATAGCAATGAGTCAAAACAAATGGTTTCCCTTTCCTTACATTTCCCTTCTTGGTCTTCTTATCCTCTCCACGAAACAAGTTTTGTACAATATTGAGCTACAAGGAGAAGAGAACAAGTTAGCAAAAAATAAAATAGAAGATAGCAAAGAGGTTCACACAAGGAAATGTCGCTTACCCTATCAACCTCATTTGTTCCACTTGGGTTTAGGGCATCCACCGTCGTCATTGCCGCCGTCCACCTTTGACATTCCGAGTTTATCATGAACCACCGAGACCGAAGAGACCTATTGCTACGCTCAATTCCACTCTTGTTGTGTGTGTTGTAGTGCATCATCATCCTATCCCAATATGTGTTCATTGTTTGGGCCGTCGCAACGGCGGCATCCAAAGACACATTCAACCATGTGTTGCATAGCAAAACATCATCTTGGACGGTGTAGTTAGCCATCCTTCCTTTTGGCACCTCCATCAAACCCTCACCTTCGTCATCCATGTCTTCATACTCATGACCGTTCTCATGTACTTCATTGGTTTGAAACCAATGAGAACTTTGAGAACCAACACCCATTTGTGTCAAAAAATCATCATTGTTGGGACTATAAAGGGATGAGAACTATTCAACTAAACATCTTTGCACATTTGTTTACAATGAACAACAAAAAAGAATGGAAAATCATACCCGGGCATTTCGTCAAACACGTCGGTGGCATCGGCGCCCGCATCGGCTCCCGGCGCAAAGAACGCCGTGTGCCCATCGGCGGCCGGCGCAACGAACGGTGGCGGCGGAGGCGGAGGAGGCGGAGGAGCAGGCGCAGCTTGCGGCACGGCCGTCGATTGCTTCGCGTGCTTGGGCGCAGCCACCTTCCTCCCATTGGCCGCCGCCGGAGGTCGCTTATTGGAGACGGCTTTGCGCGGCTTCGCAGCCGGCGGAACGCCGACGGGGTTCACCCGTGGCGGCATGAAGAGCCCGCGCGCGATTCCGACGGACGGAGTTGGTGCGGTCCCGCCGGTGGAGGGGGTCAATCAAGCGCTAGGGTTTGCGGCGGCGCCGACGGTCGAGGCGTCGCGGCTGTAGGGAGGGGTCGGTGGAATGTCCGAGCGGCCGTCCATCGCCGGAATTTGGCCGGCGGCGGCGCGGGAGAGGGGCGGGCGGGGCAAGGGCGCGAGCGCGGGAGGGTTCAGATTGACGGTTGGTAGCTCGCGCCAGATTTGGTGTCGTCTCGCGCGCTGTAGTCGACGCCCCAAATTTGGGGCCAAATCTCCCGCTTGGCAGCGCGCGCTGGACGTTTTTTAGCGCGCGCGGGTTTTTATCGCTGCCGCTGGAGCACTGGATTTCGCTCCGCGTGTGCTAAAAAATCGTTATTTCCAGCGCGCGGTCCAAATAGGGCGGCTGTTGGAGATGCTCTTACTCGTAGAGCTCATCTTTCTTGGTGCTTATAAGACGAGGCCACACTCCAAATGCTATGGTTTCATTGTGCTCGCCGTTTCCCTGGTTTCCCTGTGCTCGCCTCGAAAACTGTCCGTGATAGTCAATCAAAGACTCAAAATGGTAACCTCCAAAAAATGAATGGAGCAGCCCACGTATTTGGAGACTAGGTGAATTAAACATACAATATGAAAAAGAGACTGACAGCTCCGGAATGTGATATTTTAGGCTCAGTTTATCAGGTAAGATGGAATGATGAAATGAGTTTGTCCGGTAAGGGTAATGAGTCCTAAACCATAAATTGGCGTATGTCCACTCGGACAACCGATGGTTTTTCAATTCTTGGCCCTCTTTTACGAATGCGAAATAATAGTCATAAAACTCAACTTGCAGAAAAGAATAGACAAAATATCTGGAGGCTGATTCTAAACTTGATGTATTTCTAAGTTTTTCGCAGTAATTTTCTACTGTACTATTGTGGGGACAGCCATGTACTTCGCAATTGTTTCTTTGTCCTAAAATAATCTACTGTCTCCTATCAGAAATGCTTTGACATAGATTTATGTACATATCTAAAACACTAAAATATGAATGAATCTAAACACTAAAAAAATTAGGCCTCGGAACTTCCATGTAAATCACCACTTATTGGGATTATTAGAGGCTGATTCTATCTTAGGCGGAATCTATTACTAATTAATCAATTTCTTGACGCTAGATTGATCCTAAAGAGACACAACTTCCTATTTAATTTAATTGAACCTTTTGGCTCGACATTAATTTCTTGAATTTAATCAGAACCTTTTGGCTCGACATTATATCATGATTTTGTCGAACCTGTAACCCCTTTTCACCTAAAATTGGTCCAAATTGACTTATGCGTGATCCAAGGTTTGAGCAAGAGAAGGTACACAACTAGACTTGTTCACTGAAATTCAACTAAAATGAATTTAATTTAGGCTCTTCCACTGATTGGAAGTGACCTAGGGGATGTTTTTATTGTTTTCAAACGCATATGCATTGATAAGTCCTACTGAGCGCGACATCCATTTCTGCCATGGTTGCTTCAATCATGTGGTCAAGGTACCAATGAGCGATGGGGAAGCGATTGGCTCCGATGGGATCATCAGCCGCACTAATAGGAAAACAATTATAGATGGAACCACTTTTTGTGTTGCACCAAAAAAGTCATGCCCCACAGTCTGTGGCGCATATCTATGCATGCACCACATAAATTTGGATTTCTGTATGCAAATTTTTAAATAACCAATTTTTTTGCAGTTTTTGTTGTTTTTATTTTTTTATTCCCATGTGGCTAAGAAAATAAAATATCAGTTTCAAATATTTTGTATTCCGCATTGGTATTTGCTGACTTGTAAGATACATCATTGACTATGTATAGAAATGTGTTATATATATTTTTAATTTGTAAATATGATTCTGTAAAAAGGGAGCCAAAAACACTTCTCGTTATATATGCCCTAGGGTGTGAGATGATCCATAATAACAATTTGCGGGAATGAACTTTAATAAAAACTTGAATCACTTAAGACCAACCCCCATCATGATCATGGTTTGTACTTGAAACGATGGTTTGCGGTGAACCACTATGTATGGTCACTATATAGGTACGTCATCATCTATTGCTATTTTGATTTCAAAAAATTAAAAGATTTATCTCTCAAACATCCTGATTGATCATTGGCATTCTCGCGGCGAGCTCTTTGAAACTAAATATCATCTCGGCATGTTTCAACAACCTTATTTTATCTTATCAGATTATTGCCATATATTTGTTAGATTATGTACCACTTAATTACCGTGTTAATTTGTTTGTTGGTATTTTTTAGATATTTGTTACGTATTTGTCAGGTTATGCACTTACTTATTGGATATATTAAAACAAATTGTTTGTCACTATTTACCAGATTGTTATCAGATTCGTATCAAAATATGGGTTACTTAGTTGCCGGATTAAAAATACCCTGTTTGTCAATTTTGTGCATGTCATTTGAAATCGATGTACTACTAGGTTTTATTGAATGACATCACTTAATTTTTTGGCACACTCTAATGCAGTTATCTAACTGTGAAATCATTCAATGTCCACAAAAGAAAGAAAAACCTTACCTAAATAGTTAAATTATCTTGATAACTTTTTGCTGCCAATCTATAAACTATATTAACTTAATCCGGTAACTAATGGTACAACTTTTTCCATTGAAACATAACATTCTGAGATCTAGGTTTGAACATTTCGACGAGACGGATTCAGCAGTGTAAACAAATCCCTAATCAGATTAATTATTTGGCGGACAAATCATTTTTTTATTTAACAGTTAATACAATGATTTGAGCATGATGTGTCAAATTTGATTGATGCATGTGGTTTCGCAGTAGGGAAAATGACACACAAAATGCATCTGGCCTCCGTATAGAATTTTCCTAGAAAGAGATCAAAATCTACCGATTCCTAACCGTGCCCGGTTCCAGTTAGCTAGTTTGGCACATGGTTCGACCCGGGCTCGGAATCGGTCTATGCCGTCGCCACCAATCGAGCCGACGATATACGTTCCAATCTCCGCTTCCGCTCCACCGTCTCCTCCTGCAATTCCGGCAAGATGGATCCCCGTCCGCCATGCAAAACCTCTGTGCCAGCAATACCGAATCCTGCAACAGCCGCCCGGCCTTGGTACTCGTCGACACTATATCGCGCATCGGCCGCCGGGGAAACGCCACTACCGCCGAAACCCGGACTAGCCGAGGCTTCCCCGTCCTGGTATCCTTCGAACTCGCCGACCCCCCGGGCGTTTCCCTCTTCATCGTGCACTGCCCCGGTCGGAACGAGAACCACGACTTCATCGGAGATCCACTCATCCTCAGCACCGCTCAGGCCTTCGTGCTCCTGGTCATCTCCTTCACCGGCGGCGGCGCAAGACACCACAACGAGTTCCATGACTACTTCATCTACAAGGCAGGCCCAGGCAGACCACGGTTGGACCTTATCCCTATGCCCTACCCTCGCGATTACGACCACAAGACGGTCGGCATACTGCCCCTTAGTGACGGCGCCGTGAGCGACCACTATGCCGTCGTTCTTCCTGTTCCAAGCTACAATTACAGAGCCCGCAGCGTGAAGTTCAGTCTTATGGTGTTCTGGTCCAAGAGCAAATCATGGACCACTAAGGAAGATCTGCTGGCCCAGGACTCGGAGACGGACTATCTCATGGCGATTAGCCATTACGGTACTAGGGTAATCTCGGTTGGAGGTGGGGTGCTTGGTTGGGTCGATCTTTGGAACGGTATTCTGCTCTGTGATGTGCTAGACGAGAATCCTCTGATGCGTCTCATGGAATGGCCGGTCGAACCGTGGTACGAGCTCTTGGAGCACTTGGAGTTCAGTTGGGAGATGAATCATATCAATCCACGGCCTTATCGAGATGTTACTGTTGTGAATGGCTTGATCAAATTCGTTGAGATGAAGTGCTTTGAGCATGCTGCCAATCCAGGATGGACGGCCACTATATGGAGCAGGATGGTTTCTTCGCTAGAATGGCACAAGAGCCTCACAGTTCACACAGATGATATCTCCATCACTGACTCGATTTTGATGGATCGGATTCAGCTTTTACTGCCTGAAATATTTGACAGGGAGGCCAAGAGAATTACCTGGGACAAGGTGATATGCAGCAGCCCAACTCTGAGTTCGAGTGATGATGATGTAGTTCACATAATGGTTTCGCCGAAGTCGGAATACGAATACCACCCAAGAGCATATGCATATATACTTGTTGTTAACATGAGGAATAAAACATTGGAAGCATTGGAGAAATTTGATGCTAGAAAGATGACACTCCTGGTGCTGAACATACATAGGTTCTGACTTCCCTAGCTACCTTGATACGACTGCAAGCATGTGAATGTACAACAAGTGTGCCCTGTCCCTTAGGCTTAGTTTGGTTCCTGTGTTTGTGAGTTTTTACCTTTTTGGCCTTACAAATTAAAAGATATGGAGTACTATTTCTTTTGTCGGGAGCAAGATAAGATCTCTTTGGGAAGGTTAATATGGTTTGTTTTCATAAAATAACAATTCCTCAGCTTTACCTGCTTGGTAGTGTTGGAAAACCGACGTACGTGACTCGTACGGGCCCACCCTTTCTTGGGTGGGGGGTTTTCCCTCTAGATTGGTCCTCAACCTTAGCCCCTCTTCCTCTTATATATACCCAATGTCTTGTATGGAGAGATACACACCATTGATAATAAAGAGTACTTTTGCCGTATACCCTGTGTCTTCTAATTTTCTGTACTTGTGTTCTTCGCCTTCGTCTCCTTCGACTCCGCTACACACCCTCGGGACCGGCCAGCAGGCAGAGGTTGTGTAACACGTTATCAGCACATAGCTCTCCGTCGAGCCGTCATCGAGCCTACCTCAAGCAGGCTCCCTGCACCGATCGCGAAGGTATAACCACAATCTAATCGCAAAAATGGATTCGTATCGTAATTTTTTCCGTTTTTGCGTCTATCGTAATTTTTAGATGTTTCCTACGGTGTCGATTTCCCTCCCGAGAGTCGAGCTGACGAATACGTCGCCGACCAATGTCGATACTCTCGGATATTCACGGGGGATTTGATGACGGCACTGTAGGGAGTAGGTACAGACGCGATCCTGATGATTACGGTACCGCCGTGGCGCACCGGCAGTGCGACCCGCCGTCTCGATTCCAGATAAACAGACGATGAAAATTGACATCTGAAGCGCCGGTGTAAAGGACGTCGTCGGCTGCCCGATGTAGAGCCGCTCGTCGTGTGTTGCATAGGTCGGCAAGCCGCCACGCAACGCACCGAGTCTGGCACTAGGTGGCGCCATCGTCGCACTTCCGCCGCCGCACGTCCGAGCTCGTGTCCTGTTGGCCGAGCTCCGCATAGTGCAACCCTTGGCCGCCGTGCACGCCCGTGCTGCAATGCGCCCGCCGCCGCCGCATCGGCCCTGCTGGCTGTCGCCCCGGTCGCTGCCATGCTTGCCGGCCCCGCTGGCCCGTGCTCGCCGGCGGCAGCACGCCACGGCCGGCAGTGTGGCCGCCGCCGCCACCCGCGCTAGCGCTGCTGGGATCCTAGCTCGATCGATCGGCTGGCAAGGCCATACGTGGCAGCGCTGGCCCAGCTGCATGGCTACCTGTTGGGGGTACTTCTAGCCCATTTGCGTTTTTGCCTAAGAAAAAAAAAGGCAGCGTAGCGGTTGGTCTAGTAGGCCTCGGCCTGGTTTTTCGGCCCAGTTTTCGGCCTGCTGCCTATACGGGCCGGACCAAATGCGGGTCTGCGCGCGATGTTTTACATTTTAGCACCTGCACTTTTCCAGTTTTCTGTATAATTTTATTCCTGCTGAATAATTTATCTGTAAGTCCCTGGAATAGTCTGTTTTTGCTGAAATTGTATATCTGGATGTAAAATAGCTACGGAAAGTCATTTTTAGGACCAAATTTCACATTTTGAATACGCTTAGCATATTTTCTCTATGTACATGCTTTTATATCATGTTTACTACAGTAATTAATTATTTTAATACTTAGTAGAGCAATTTTAAGCATGTGATGCATGTAAAATGCATACATGAACTTTGCATTATATTACTTGTATTCCAATCATATTTGCATCATATAAGGGTTATATTAATGTTTTATAATGATTTTTGAAATATTTCATAATTTTCCTATTTTTTTGGAATTAACCCTGCGCAGGCAAAAAACCCTACTTTTTTTCCTTTTAAGTTTGAGGGACCAAACGAAGTCGAAATGACCTGCAAAATTACGAGCGTCAATATTTGGAAGGAAGAAGACTTGGGGCGAAGGAAGCGAACAAACGGAGGCCGGAGGCCCAAAAGAGGGTGGCCCACATGGGCCCTGTACCTGGCCGCGTGGGGCCCACTCTTTTGACCCTCGTGGCTCCGCTGCCGTCGATCTTTTCTCCACCGACCTCGTCTTGACCTAAAAACGCCTATAAAAATAACCTCCGTCGTTCTCTGGAGAGAGCGCCGTTGAAACACAGAAACACCGAAAGAGAGATCTGGAGCTGCAGATTGGAGGGGAAAAACTTCGGCGGGGCGCTGCCGACGTGGTCTCCATCTTCTCCATCGACTTCTCCACCGTATCCATGATGAAGAGGGAGTAGTCCACCTCCGGACTATGGGTTTGTGGAAGTAACTTATGTATCTCTCCTCTCTTTGAGCTTCACTAATTAGTACCGTATGAGCTGCTGAATATGATTACGGTCATCATCGTAATACCTATGTGGTGGATCTTTTTATGAGTTAATATATGTTTGAGATTGCAAATGTTTTGTTTCAGTTTTGAATATAGATGCATATTATGTACCCCGTTCTTATTCACTTCTTATGATCAAGCATGTTTATGAGAGAAAGTTCTGCGATCCACTTGGGTATCTCTACCTTACTTTGTTGCCTCACTAGGGATAAACAAAAATACCATGTTACCGGAGATGTGGGTGTGACCATCGCCACTACTCCATGACTAGATCTAGCATGTTCTTATTTTAACTTCATGTCATGATACTTAAAGCTATACTCTGAGTTATCTTAATTACTGAGGTGTTATGATTTAGTTCGCATCTTGGTGGAGTATAAGTGAGACTAATAAACAAAAGGTCTCTATGTTAGGACGTGATGCCCATATAATTAGTAACTTGTCACTAAACTTTTGTCTTGCAATCTCATACGTCAACTCTAGTGTTTCATTGTCTACCACTTTATTAAAGAGAGAGTGCACTTGTGAAACCATGAACCCTGATCCATTTTTAATCATAAGAAACAACTTTCCAACAACTTTTACCACTTATACATTTTCTATCATTATTAAATCCGAAAATACAAAAACACTTTTACATCTTGCATACATCATTAAAAACCCAAAACTATCATTTATTATTGTTATCATCATTCTTGCATATTTATTTCCCATCATTGCATATTTATTTCTTGCTTGCATTACATACTATCTTGATATCATTCTTACACCTTGTGCTTGACAACCACAGGTGAGGTTGAGGACCGAAACATTTAATATTATTTTGTAGGTGACCAAAAGAAGGATAGGAAGATAAACCTTTCACTACTGATTCCCCGAGAGTTCGATATTAAACCCTCGAGTCACCCTCGGGGGGAAAACACGTCTTCCACTTACTACACACTCTGCACTTGGAGTCTCAACCTAACCCATTTATTTTTGACGCAGTTAACTACGCACCAGACATCAAGACCGTTTTCTGGAGCCGTAGATCAACCTCTTCAAGGGCCATCAACATGTCCTTTTAAATTTTGGAACGCCGTCTTATTGAATTTTTGTATCAACATCGCTTTATGCAATCGATTACCTGTTGTAATCTGATATTATTTTGAATAAATCGCAGATGGCCGGAATCATGAACCGGGAGTTTGAGGAGTTGGCTCAGAACGGGCTGAACTACTTGACGTGGGCCTCGGACGTTGAACTCGTCCTTGAGGGCCGGAAGCTTAAGGGAGCATTGGATGCAGGGACCCAGACGGCCCCAGCAAAACCACTCCGGCGGAAAACGCCCAAGCACTGCATTTCCTCCGCCATCATATGTGTACTACGCTGAAACACGAGTACATGGCATTTCCTCCGCCATCATTGTCTTGTATTTTTTATTTCGGTTTGCATATTTATTTTCAGTCTTGCATTTTTGTGTTGCATTTGTTAGTGTCATTTTTTTTCAGTTTTGCATTAAAAATTTAAAAACACATAAAAACTTGCAATCATGGTTCTGGGAAACAAACAAGGAGTTAGTACTCCATTGAATTCGGTTTCTAGTTTTAAACAATATCATGGAGAAACATTAAAATATGCTTGGGTAAGAATTAATAGGATGCATTATGAAGATCCTACGCCTTGTGAAGATGAAAAGCTAAATCTTTATTTTTATTATGGAATAGACCCTTGGTATCAAAATGCTTTAGATGGGGCTACAAGTGGGAGTTTTGTCTTGTCAACACCACCTTGTGCAGCCATGACACTTAGAAGAATTTTTGGTAGCTTTGTGGGTAGCAAGAAAAGGTTGGAGGACACCACATTAGCACTTGCATTATCTAAAGATAAATTTGAAGCTAAGTTAGAAAAGCTACCAAGTAAAGAAGACTTTGAACAACTAGTGTCTTATTCTGAAAACATTATTCCAAAGATAGACAATGAATTGGTTAATGTTATGCACAAACTAATATTATGTGAGAAAGAATTTCTTGAGAAAGATGTTTACCTCAACAAAATTGAGGAAAAATTGGTTTGAGTTAGTGATTCATTAAAAAGGGACTCATCATTTAAGCATGTAAAAGAATTTCCTGTCAAGCAACAAGTTTGGGTTAAAAAGGAAAAGAAAGTTGAGGAAGTTAAAATGCTTAGTGAAGTCAAGGATCCATTGCTTGACTTAGAAAATTGTAGCTTGCATGAATTAATATCTATCTTACAAAAATTTGCAAGTGATCCTTCCATCAACACTAACAAAGCTGGTTTTGGTTCTTATATTGCTAATCATGTTTTGAAAGAAAAAATTGCTATGTACAACCAAGAGGCTATGATACTGATACTTCCATTTTGCATCACTATTTTATATCATAATTTACTGGTATTCATTGATATATTTCATATTTAGAGATGATACTTATGTTATTTTACTGATTTTGCATGTTTGATGATTATTGGAGAATTAACCACCGGAGTCAGATTTCTGCTGGAAAAAGGAACGTCAAGACCCCTATTTTTGAATATCAACAATTTACAGAAAATATCCCGAAGTTCCTATTTTGTCAGATGGCGAGGCTAGCCAAAAGGGGAGGCCAAGGTGGGCCACCATGGGCCCACACCATGCCGTGGCGGGGCCCACCATGCTGGCGTGCCGCCACATGGTGTGGCTGCCCTGGCCCACTGTAACGTACCTGCACTTAGAAATTGGCAAGGTACCTGTGTATAGTGCAAACCCCTGGATCGATTTATTTGCACACACAGTCTAAGATGAAATATCACAACATTGTATCAATTATTACACGTGGATCCAGTACTTAGTAAAATATCCTTTACAAATTGCATAGCACGAAGCTAGCTTTGAAAGAGTAAAGCAGCGGAAATAAATCTTCATGGAGTCCTCATCCTTTGCATGTGCCACAGGAGAAAACATGTTGGTTGCAGACTCGAAACCCTTAACGAAACTCACTCGTCGTCAGAACAATCTGCAACAAATAAAATTTTGCAACAGAGTGGGTCAGATACCATTTAAAAATGGATCTGGCAAGTGACACTATGTGGACACTTAACGGAATAACTCTAATAACCTATATGCATATTTGGCTGGTGGATTTCAAGGCTAATTTGCATAAAGCCATTTTTTCCTATTTCTTTATAAAACACTTTTCTTTTGTCAAAACAGGTATGGCATGAAAACCACCCTCTTGTCTACCTTTGTCCAACCTTCAAAATTTTAACTTAAGAAATTGGTATGTTGGGAGCCTCCGTTGCCATCCTTGATCAGCTGCTTGAATTGTCCGTAACCGGGGACACGGCTAAGTATACTTAGTTTTTACACTCTTGAGAGGTTGTGCACTTTCATCACGAGACCCAACAAACCCAAACTATCCTCAAGCACTCAATTTGTGCTAAGGAAAAGGAGAGAGTTGAGACGAGACCTTTGGGAAACAGTCCCTTGTTCCTCTGGCAGACCCATACAAGACATTCATCTGCTGAGACCTGCCGGAATCAGGTTCCTAGATCTTACTTAGTCAAGGCAGAGTCATAATACCAAGTGGCTGCACTGGAAGCATCTTCACTTAGAGAAAACTTTGGTCCCTTTAATACCCTGGGTGGCAACCACAAGTGACTATCCCTTAGAGGTCACCCCTAAGAGATGACACTCAACCTTTCCATCATCTTTTCAATACCAAGTCCACCCAGGTGATAAATTACTTAGTAGAATCTATTATATAATTAAAACACAAGACAATTAATGGCTCAGATTAAGCACTTGAAAACAAACGGCTCAGATTTAAAAGATCTATTATTGGGAAAAAAAAACGCGTCAGGTCTGTTTTGGAAAGAGCGCAAGTTCACGGAGTTAGCTAACCATCACGTTCAAGTTTCAAAAAAAAAAAAAAGCTAACCATCACGTTCACGTATTGGACTCCTAGCAAACATGAGGTTGTCCATATATTTACTCGTGCGAGTTAAGGACTCTTGGCAAACATCATGCCGTCCATATATTGGCTCGAAGCTACGTCATCCCTGATGGATTGGAGATATGAAAGCATACGTACGAGGGTTATGTTCCTGAATACATCTACAACGAGCCTGAGACGATGACGGATGAGAGCTTTTCCCGATCTCGCGTGGAGGAAGTGCCGAACACACAACACAAGGCCCTTGGTAGCAAGGTCTACGACAAGTTTGATCTCGATCCGTCGAGTATTGACGGCGTTGGTAGACCTGGAGCTGATTAGCTAGGATCCATGCATGGGCCTATGACGGCTTGATCGTATGCTGGATAGAAAGAGCTGACTTTCTCTGTCTGGAGAACATCAGCCGTGATTGCGATCAGTGCAAGAACAAAAGATTTCTCCGGCCGTGATTGCGGTCGTGCAAGACCAGAAGATTTCGCCGGCAGTTCAACTTATATTCGTTCGGCTTTCAGGTTGCTAGAGCGATGGGCAGGACCCTGGGACAATCACCGACTCATCAGTCACGAGCGGTGATCTCCCGTCATATACTCACGGGAGGCATTGGAGAGGATGCCGCAGGCTTGGATCACTCAACAAGATGATGGAAGTCGTCGCAGAACAGCTGCATTGCCAATTTGCCAGGATCCACATGACATAGGTATGCTGGATAGAAAGCCGAAGACGCAGGCAGTAAAGATTGATTTTATCCGGCCGGAGAACTTCGGCCGCGATCGTGAACAAGGCTGTTTCGAGATCGTGAACATGGCGATTTGTCCGTCCGTCCAACTAATTTGCGCTGGCTACTAAGTTTTATAGGTTCCTAAAGAGATTAACAGGAACTGTGACATCACCGGCGGCATACATACCGGCGTCCACTCCCTAATTTACTTTATTTATTACCCACACTTCAGGCCTTGAATTACACCAACGATTTGGAACGATATGCAAGTAGTATTAGTGGATTTGGCCGGCATTGGCGCAGGATTAGAAGGAGCATATCATCATACAGTAATTGGGTCGACTAATCATCTATGGTGCGTACGTTTAGCATCTGCAATCAGGTACGTTTGATTTACTTTTGAAATAAAAGGTATGAGCGTGTATCAGCTAGCAACTACCTGACCTTTGTATAAAGCTTCACTCTATCCATAGACCATAGCTCATATGTGTTCAGGTAAATTTATGCTAAAAAAAACCTCACACAGATTCAAGTCACCATGGTATTGACTCTCGGCCGCAGGTTTATATTGGTACTTTCGAGGTTTCCATGGATAAACTCTGTAACAAACTTCATTCGAAATATAGTACAAAAACATACACATAAAAAAAATTAACATGACCATGAGTGGAAGCATGATCGGAGTTATAAAAAATTAGACCGCAATACGACCATTGATGAATCATAGAGGAATATATCAAAAAATTATGCACGTGGATGTAAAAGATTCCTAGAAATAACTATTGGTGGAAAGGTACACCAGGTATGAGGATTTGAAGACATAAAATATTCGTATGGTATAATCTATGGGTGCATGCAGCAGGCAGATCACAGTACCCTTAATCATCTGTTGTCGCTACAAAAAGGTCGTTCGAAAAATCATGTTTCTTTAGATCATGAATTTTTTGCTACAGAGAATCTTATACTTATATTAGAATTTTGAATAAACACAAATGAAGTAACGATTTTTTTAAATGAATGCGGTGGGGGAAGCCTCTACAGCGGTTTTGTTTTGAAATAATAAGAACTCAAATCTGTGTCCGTGGGGACTTGAACCTGGTGGCTGGATTGTAAATCCACTTGCCCTAACCAAGTGAGCTGAGCTCACTTCTTAATGAAGTAATGAATTGATAGATTTTTCATAGAAAGAGATGATACAAATAACATGTCTAATACAGTATATAATCTAGCCGCGCAAATGCGCGGGCCACCCAGCTAGTTTAGCTTTTAAGGAAAACACATTTGCATAGCATCAAATAATCTACTAAGTTATCAGAGGGGTTCTAGACACAACTAGTATAAAGGTATGGTGGGTTTAGCACATAGCAATAATACTATCCAACACATGCATATAAGAAATACACTAAGTAATGCATAGAAAAATACTTACGAAATTTATGGGGGTGTGCCACTTGCCTTGGCAAACAGGAGTGTAGTAGTACCAGTTGCAACCACCTTCGTCTCTCTCCGAAATTTCTAACACATCAAACAATACACAATAAATATGCAGCCAAACAATATTTAAGAAAATATGACATGCATGAGATGTAGAATGATACAAGGCATTATGATGTGAAAGACATACAAAACACAATAAGGAAAAGACATAAAACAACTTATTCCAAATGGCTAAGGCAAGGTCAAGGTTGAGCTTAAGTAAACTTAATAAAACAACAACTTGAAAAGTTGTAAGGCTAATCCAAGTCTTCACAAGTTTGGTCTTCAATTAATCTTCAACTCCTTTGTAGCTTCATTGATCTTTTATGGTCTTCAATTAATCTTCAACTCCTTTGTAGCTTCATTGATCTTTTATGGTCTTCAATTAGCACTCTAGGAACTTAGTCTTAAACACAAAGGACTTGGTCTATGTCCAAAGTGAGACAAAATAGAAAGTAGAAAAGATAGAACTAAAGTGGTTGGTCTTCAGAATCTTCTCCTTGCTTCCTTGTAGCTTTCACCTTGATGTGTTAACTTCATTGAAAATTGTAGACTTGATGCTGTTGGCAGTCTCAAGGTTGATCTTGAATATAGCTTAGCCACCATGAAGTCTAAGAGAGGGAGAAGTAAAGAGAGAATGGGAAGAAAGACTTAGAAATTGTAGCTGGTTTGTCTTCATGAACTTCCTCTTGATGTCTTCTAAGTCCTTTCTTCTTGGAGATGCTTCTGGAGTCTTGTTTTCATGCTAAGTCCTTCTTTGATTTCCACTAATTTCTAACTTAGTGGTTTTTGACTAGGAGAGTCAAAAGAGCTAACATGCATCCTCCAAAACTTCTAAGGAGGAAAGCCATGTAAGAAGTACAAAATACTACTAAGGACTTTAATATGCATGCCATGCTTATGAAAATGCTCTAAGGAATTGCAAGCAAGAAAGATGGTCAAAAGTATAGCTAAGGACCAAGGGTCAACAACAAGTCACTAAAATTATTCTAAGGAAAAGTTAACCCATAAGAGATGCTAAAATTTTCTAAGGAAAAGTGTTGTAAAAAAAATAGTTCTCAAATATTTTCTAAGGAAGAAAAATTACTTTGTTTGGAGAGGCAAAATATTTCTAAGTACTTTTTGTAACTAAAGTAATCAAAATATGACTAAGTCATTTGATAACTCGAATATAAAAAAGGAAATAATTTTTAATACATTTTATTTATTAAAATAACACCTAAAAAGCATTTAATCAATATTTACTCAAAAATCATTGAAAATAATTTTACAAAAATAATAGAGTATTCCTACGGCCAATACTTAGGCATACAAAACTATAGCAAAAGAATTTGCTCAAAAATCTATTTTTAAACTCAATTTATAGCCAAAATACTATTTAACCACTTTTAAAAATTATCTAATTTAATTTCGTCAAAAACCTCAAAATAAGTATACCAAAAGTTTCTACATATTATATGCTTTCCAAAAATATATTTTTCATAAAATTTGGACAAACGAGTAAAAAATATTAATAGATTTAAAACGCAGGGACTAATCTGTGATGCGCAGGGGCTAAAACGTAAAGAAAACAAAAGAATCTTCAGCGCTGGAGTCCCTGGGCCACGCGGCGCTTCCTGATTGGTGCACGTTTGCTTCGTGGGTTACGCGGGCGCGGGCGGACGCGGCGCGGACGGACGGCTTCGCGGACAGACACATGGCGTGCTCTAATTCGCCGGTACCGATTCGCGATGGGATCTAATCCTGTCCGTCCAAACTAGATCGGACGACCGAGAGAGAAGGGCCATACCGTGGCGGCGTGGGAAGGTCGGAGATGGCGGCGACGGCGGTGTTGACGCGTGCGGTGGACGGCAGTGATGCTGGAGTGGTCTCCCGAGCGCGGAGAGACGATGAGGACGTGCGGCACGGCTCGGTGAGGACGATGGCGAGGTCGGCGTGCTCGATTGCGTCCTGGACCGTCAGGGGCGAGTGGCCGGAGATGGTCCGGGTGGCGGCGAGCTATGTCGAGCTTGTCCTGCTCGTTTCGCTGCGCAAAAGAAATCGGGGAAGGTTTAGGGACGTGCGTACGCGCGAGGGGAACCGGTGTAGACCACTAGGAGACGGCGTTGCCTGCTCAACTCACCGGAAACGAAGAAATCACGGCGGCGGAGCAGCTCTACTCCGGCGAGCTATTACTGCAGCCTGGCGGCGGGTTAGAGGCTAGGGTTTGGGGGAAATACTGCGGCGGACGTGGGGTTTATATGGGGCCAAACCCCCGGGAGAATCGCGAAGGAAATCGCAAGAAAATTGGGCGGATTTGGTTAGGGTTTGGTAGAAACCGTGATGAACACGATGATGACGTCATAAACTAAATAAATTTTAAAACCTTTTTCAAAAATTCATAACTTTTGATTTATGAGTCCAAATCGACTCAAACCAATTTTGAAAAATTTGTAAAATTCAGGCCTTTCCAATGAAACCTTCAAAACCCCCTTTCCAAAACATTTTATAAACAAATTTTTTGAAATGTGTTTAAGTGCATTTTGGACACATTAATGCCATTTAAAATCTATAGGGTTTTTATAAATTCCTTTTGACATATAATTTAAACCCAAGCAAAATATGAGTAATATGATTAATATCACTCAATAAAATAATTTTGTATAAAACTCAAATAGTTTAAAAGGGGTTTGATAAATCAAATGATTTCAAAACTCATTTTAAAATCCAAATAACTATTTTCTTTCAAAAGTAAAACTATAAAACTTGAAAATAGAGAATAGGTAAGTAATAGAATAATTCTCAATACCTAAAACTATTTACAACCAAACACACTTTTTAAATAGAAATCATTTTGATTTCCAAACTAGGTTTTTAACAAATAATATGACACTTGATGTCAAAATTTAAAATAGGTTTTAGAACAAACAATTGTGGCTTAAGTGGATCTTAAATACCACAAGATAAACATTTACAATATTTATATTGCAACAGATTCAAACAATTTCACAAGCAACTCTATCAGAACAAACATTCATAAAAGTCAGTAGAAAACTTGGAGCATTCTTTGCTCTACTAATATATTTTCTTAAATATGTTTTCAAGTGGAATTATTATTCCTACTTTTGAAATATCCAAATGCAAACAATGCTATATGATGATGAATGTATGCATGAATTTTTCCTTTCAAAGCAAAATACATAATAGTTTTTAAAAGTTTTAAATTTTTCTGATTTTTCAACTTTTTGAAAAACTTGGGATGTTACATACTACCACCCTTAAAAGGAATCTCGTCCCGAGATTCGGGAAGGCTAGCAAAAGGTTCTGACGAGGATGTCTAGGTGGCTACCACCCTTAAAAGATATCTGCGTTGGTATAAAAATTCCAATGGCAAATATTACAACCTTATTACATTGACTCTGGTCCTACTTGGCTAAACTCTCCTGAAGTTTCTCTGGGTGCCTTCATTCCTGGTTTTACATTGATATCTGATCCGCTTTTTATCTGGTGTGGTGAGCGTGACCACTTTGTTGGCTTGATCAATCTGACCATCATATTTGGACATCCAGTCCTTGCCTATGATTATATCAAAGCCTTGCAGGTCCAGCACAAACAACTCGCTTGGGAAATTATGTGTCTCAACTCCCAAGGTCATGTTTTGACATACAGTGTTTGCTGGCATTTTTCCTTCTATAGAGCTTACTCTGATGGGTCTTCTAAGTCCTCGATTGGGGATCTTATTTTTACTCACAAAGTCTTTTGATATGAATGAATGTGTTGCTTCAATATCAAAGAGTACTAAGGCAGGATAAGAGTTGATCATCAATCCTTCAATAACTGGGTCTGGTTTCTTGAGAACTCTCTCTATGTTTATAGAAAACACATGCCCCTTTCGAACTGAATTGGCTTGGTCCCATTACCAGTCTTCTTTTCTGGACAGCTTGGGAGTAGTGTCCCATTTTCTTGCATTTGAAACACTCTACCTGACTGAGGTCCTTCTTATTGGGTTTTGGGTGGAGATTCTGACTACTATTTTCTCCCATAAGGTGCTCATCTTCGAGGTCATAAACTTCTTCAGTATGAGCGGGGCTATGGTGACCATGGTTGAGGTGGTGGTCATCCTCTCCATGCAAGTCGTGTTCATTAATATTACGACAACGGTGGTTATGGTCTTCATGGTGGTTGAACTCAAAACGAACATGTTCCTCATGTGAAGTGCTCCATTCATGTTGTGATGCTGAGCGATGGTTTTCCAATTTCTGCTTTCTCTTCTTGTTTGCATATTGCTTCAGTTTACTTTCCAGGACTATAGCTTGGTTAACCAGTGACTGGTAGTCAGGGGCATGGGCAATTGTTAAATAAATGGATAATTTGCCATCCAGACCATTTAGAAATCTCTTCCTCCTTTTGTCATCTGTATCAACATCATCCGGTGCATAGCGCGCTAGATTGTTGAACTCATTCAGGTATTCATCTATAGTTCAGTCGCCTAGTCGAAGGTCGAGAAATTCCTCCCTCTTTAGTTTCATCACTCCTGATGAAATATGTTCAGCACGTAATCCTTCTTGGAACAATTCCCATGTCATCCCTTCAATGGGGTAAGTGATCTGGTAGCTGTCCCACCAGTTTGCTGCAGGTCCTTCCAGTAGATATGCCGTGAATCTAACCTTCTCAGCATCTGTGCATCCAATTGTGACTAAATCCTTATTTACTGAACGTAGCCAATCATCAGCCAAAATAGGTTCAGTAGTACTTGAGAATTTCTTTGGTCTAAGCTTCAAGAATTTGGTCAGCATATCCACTTGAGATGGGGGTGGTGCTGGAATGTCCTTGGTGTCTTCTTGGTTTTGGTTCATTAACAAGCTCAACTGATTCTGTGCTTCTATTATTTGATTTGTCATTGTCTTCACATCAACGTTGGGGCTCTGGTGAGGCATCTGTTTGGGTTTAGCAGAGATGAGTAAAAGATAGACAGATCTAGGAGAATTATTCCTACCCATACAAGCAAATTTGACACAAACAATCACACATGATAAACACTCACAAATTTTTGAGAAAACCAACTAGTCGTTTTTGGATCGAGTACACCTAGGATATGGGGAAAACATATGATAGTACTGCCATACCACAAGTTTGATAGGTCAATACATCAACATGGTTTCTTTATTCTAAACATAAGGGGTTCTATTCTATCTTCTTCTTGAGTGCATCGAGTTCTTCCTCTATTTCCTTCAGTTCATCAAGGTACTTCTGGGTGTTGTGGAGTCTGAATCGAAGTCTTCTTCCAAGGTGTTCGATGGCCTCCTAAGCTGCACTTGCTGAATCAAAGAATGATGTTCGAATTATTGGGTTTGTGAACATGCAGCAACCTTCGGTCTTGTGGTCATCGTCTTTGTTCTTGTATAGATGGACTTGCACCCACCAGTACTCTTGACCTTCACCCATGAAAGAAAACCTTTGTAGACTGCTGCTCCTTCAAGTCCCATGCTCAACATGAGGTCCTTCAAAGCTTTTGGAAACTCAGTCTCACATTCCAAGGTCATGGTCATTGCTGGACCTTTCTTGAGTGATTCCAGGAGGCGGGACATCTATAAATAAGAGAAGGCATTTAGAACGCGAATAGTTAAGAAGTTACAAGAATGATATCAAAAGTTTTTAGACAAAGAGCAATAAAATTTTCCTATGGGCTTTCTTATTTCTAACCAGACTTAGGGTTTCGAACCTACAGGCAACACAGTGCTCTGATACCATCTGTAACGTACCTGCACTTAGAAATTGGCAAGGTACCTGTGAATAGTGCAAACCCCTGGATCGATTCATTTGCACACACAGTCTAAGATGAAATATCACAACATAGTATCAATTATTACACGTGGATCCAGTACTTAGGAAAATATCCTTTACAAATTGCATGGCATGAAGCTAGCTTTGAAAGAGTAAAGCAGGGAAATAAATCTTCATGGAGTCCTCATCCTTTGCATGTGCCACAGGCGAAAACATGTTGGTTGCAGACTCGAAACCCTTAACGAAACTCACTCGTCGTCAGAACAATCTGCAACAAATAAAATTTTGCAACAGAGTGGGTCAGATACCATTAAAAATGGATCTGGCAAGTGACACTATGTGGACACTTAATGGAATAACTCTAATAACCTATATGCATATTTGGCTGGTGGATTTCAAGGCTAATTTGCATAAAGCCAATTTTTCCTATTTCTTTATAAAACACTTTTCTTTTGTCAAAACAGGTATGGCATGAAAACCACCCTCTTGTCTACCTTTGTCCAACCTTCAAAATTTTAACTTAAGAAATTGGTATGTTGGGAGCCTCCGTTGCCATCCTTGATCAGCTGCTTGAATTGTCCGTAACCGGGGACACGGCTAAGTATACTTAGTTTTACACTCTCGAGAGGTTGTGCACTTTCACCACGAGACCCAACAAACCCAAACTATCCTCAAGCACTCAATTTGTGCTAAGGAAAAGGAGAGAGTTGAGACGAGACCTTTGGGAAACAGTCCCCGTTCCTCTGGCAGACCCATACAAGACATTCATCTGCTGAGACCTGCCGGAATCAGGTTCCTAGATCTTACTTAGTCAAGGCAGAGCCATAATACCAAGTGGCTGCACTGGAAGCATCTTCACTTAGAGAAAACTTTGGTCCCTTTAATACCCTGGGTGGCAACCACAAGTGACCATCCCATAGAGGTCACCCCTAAGAGATGACACTCAACCTTTCCATCATCTTTTCAATACCAAGTCCACCCAGGTGATAAATTACTTAGTAGAATTTACCTTTAAAGAAAACACATTTGCATAGCATCAAATAATCTACTAAGTTATCAGAGGGGTTCTAGACACAACTAGTATAAATGTATGGTGGGTTTAGCACATAGCAATAATACTATCCAACACATGCATATAAGAAATACACTAAGTAATGCATAGAAAAATACTTAGGAAATTTATGGGGGTGTGCCACTTGCCTTGGCAAACAGGAGTGTAGTAGTACCAGTTGCAACCACCTTCGTCTCTCTCCGAAATTTCTAACACATCAAACAATACACAATAAATATGCGGCCAAACAATATTTAAGAAAATATGACATGCATGAGATGCAGAATGATACAAGGCATTATGATGTGAAAGACATACAAAACACAATAAGGAAAAGACATAAAACACCTTATTCCAAATGGCTAAGGCAAGGTCAAGGTTGAGCTTAAGTAAACTTAATAAAACAACAACTTGAAAAGTTGTAAGGCTAATCCAAGTCTTCACAAGTTTGGTCTTCAATTAATCTTCAACTCCTTTGTAGCTTCATTGATCTTTTATGGTCTTCAATTAATCTTCAACTCCTTTGTAGCTTCATTGATCTTTTATGGTCTTCAATTAGCACTCTAGGAACTTAGTCTTAAACACAAAGGACTTGGTCTATGTCCAAAGTGAGACAAAATAGAAAGTAGAAAAGATAGAACTAAAGTGGTTGGTCTTCAGAATCTTCTCCTTGCTTCCTTGTAGCTTTCACCTTGATGTGTTGACTTCATTGAAAATTGTAGACTTGATGCTGTTGGCAGTCTCAAGGTTGATCTTGAATATAGCTTAGCCACCATGAAGTCTAAGAGAGGGAGAAGTAAAGAGAGAATGGGAAGAAAGACTTAGAAATTGTAGCTGGTTGGTCTTCATGAACTTCCTCTTGATGTCTTCTAAGTCCTTTCTTCTTGGAGATGCTTCTGGAGTCTTGTTTTCATGCAAAGTCCTTCTTTGATTTCCACTAATTTCTAACTTAGTGGTTTTTGACTAGGAGAGTCAAAAGAGCTAACATGCATCCTCCAAAACTTCTAAGGAGGAAAGCCATGTAAGAAGTACAAAATAATACTAAGGACTTTAATATGCATGCCATGCTTATGAAAATGCTCTAAGGAATTGCAAGCAAGAAAGATGGTCAAAAGTATAGCTAAGGACCAAGGGTCAACAACAAGTCACTAAAATTATTCTAAGGAAAAGTTAACCCATAAGAGATGCTAAAATTTTCTAAGGAAAAGTGTTGTAAAAAAAATAGTTCTCAAATATTTTCTAAGGAAGAAAAATTACTTTGTTTGGAGAGGCAAAATATTTCTAAGTACTTTTTGTAACTAAAGTAATCAAAATATGACTAAGTCATATGATAGCTCGAATATAAAAAGGAAATAATTTTTAATACATTTTATTTATTAAAATAACACCTAAAAATCATTTAATCAATATTTACTCAAAAATCATTGAAAATAATTTTACAAAAATAATAGAGTATTCCTACGGCCAATACTTAGGCATACAAAACTATAGCAAAAGAATTTGCTCAAAAATCTATTTTTAAACTCAATTTCTAACCAAAATACTATTTAAACCACTTTTAAAAATTATCTAATTTAATTTCGTCAAAAACCTCAAAATAAGTATACCAAAAGTTTCTACATATTATAAGCTTTCCAAAAATATATTTTTCATAAAATTTTGACAAACGAGTAAAAAATATTAATAGATTTAAAACGCAGGGACTAATCTGTGATGCGCAGGGGCTAAAACGTAAAGAAAACAAAAGAATCTTCATCGCTGGAGTCCCTGGGCCACGTGGCGCTTCCTGATTGGTGCACGTCTGCTTCGTGGGTTACGCGGGCGCGGGCGGACGCGGCGCGGACGGACGGCTTTGCGGACAGACACGTGGCGTGCTCTAATTCGCCGGTACCGATTCGCGATGGGATCTAATCCTGTCCGTCCAAACTAGATCGGACGGCCGAGAGAGAAGGGCCATACCGTGGCGGTGCGGGGTGGTCGGAGATGGCGGCGATGGCGGCGTTGACGCGTGTGGTGGACGGCGGTGATGCTGGAGTGGTCTCCCGAGCGCGGAGAGATGATGACGACGTGCGGCACGGCTCGGTGAGGACGATGGCGAGGTCGGCGTGCTCGATTGCGTCCTGGACCGTCGGGGGCGAGTGGCCGGAGATGGTCCGGGCGGCGGCGAGCTATGTCGAGCTTGTCCTGCTCGTTTCGCTGCGCAAAAGAAATCGGGAAGGTTTAGGGATGTGCGTACGCGCGAGGGGAACCGGTGTAGACCACTAGGAGACGGCGTTGCCTGCTCAACTCACCGGAAACGAAGAAATCACGGCGGCGGAGCAGCTCTACTCCGGCGAGCTATTACTGCAGCCTGGCAGCGGGTTAGAGGCTAGGGTTTGGGGGAAATACTGCGGCGGACGTGGGGTTTATATGGGGCCAAACCCCCGGGAGAATCGCGAAGGAAATCGCAAGAAAATCGGGCGGATTTGGTTAGGGTTTGGTAGAAACCGTGATGAACACCATGATGACGTCAGCGATGACGTCATAAACTAAATAAATTTTAAAACCTTTTTCAAAAATTCATAACTTTTGATTTATGAGTCCAAATCGACTCAAACCAATTTTGAAAAATTTGTAAAATTCAGGCCTTTCCAATGAAACCTTCAAAACCCCTTTTCCAAAACATTTTATAAACAATTTTTTTGAAATGTGTTTAAGTGCATTTTGGACACATTAATGCCATTTAAAATCTATAGGTTTTTTATAAATTCCTTTTGAAATATAATTTAAACCCAAGAAAAGTATGAGTAATATGATTAATATCACTCAATAAAATAATTTTGTATAAAACTCAAATAGTTTAAAAGGGGTTTGATAAATCAAAATGATTTCAAAACTAATTTTAAAATCCAAACAACTATTTTCTTTCAAAAGTAAAACTATAAAACTTGAAAATAGAGAATAGGTAAGTAATAGAATAATTCTCAATACCTATAAACTATTTACAACCAAACACACTTTTTTAAATAGAAATCATTTTGATTTCCAAACTAGGTTTTTAACAAATAATATGACACTTGATGTCAAAATTTAAAATAGGTTTTAGAACAAACAATTGTGGCTTAAGTGGATCTTAAATACCACAAGATAGAGCTTACTATATTTATATTGCAACAGATTCAAACAATTTCACAAGCAACTCTTTTAGAACAAAACATTCATAAAAGTCAGAAGAAAACTTGGAGCATTCTTTGCTCTACTAATATATTTTCTTAAATATATTTTCAAGTGGAATTATTATTCCTACTTTTGAAATATCTAAATGCAAACAATGCTATATGATGATGAATGTATGCATGAATTTTTCCTTTCAAAGCAAAATACATAATAGTTTTTAAAAGTTTTAAATTTTTCTGATTTTTTAACCTTTTGAAAAACTTGGGATGTTACACCCACCTCAGCCGGTGCCCTTTCGCGTACTTCATCCCCAGGAAACCCTAAGCACGAGGGGATCATCGAGGAAATATTCCGCCGCCTCCACGGGGCGGAAAACACCAAAGAGAGAAAAGCTCTCCGGCAGGGAGAAATCTGCTGGGGAAATTCCTTCCTGGAGGGGGGGGGGGGGGGGAAATCGTCGCCATCGTCACCGTCATCGAGCCGAACTTCATCGGCATCATCATCATCTCCACACCAGCACCATCATCTCCACCGCTCCACTCCGTTCCGCTGTAACATCTAGGGTTGAATCTTGTCTAGGTCATAGGGGAAACTTTCCCGGTGTTAATTACTCCTTGTGGTTGATGCTATTGAGTGAAACCGTTGAATTAAGGTTTATGTCCAGATTGTTATTCATCATTATATCACTTCTGATCATGATCCATATGCTGTCTTGTGAGTAGTTCGTTTAGTTCTTGAGGACATGGGAGAAGTCTTGATGTTAGTAGTGAACTATGTTGAGTAATATTTAATGGTTTGATATTTAAGTTGTGGTGCTATTCTTCTAGTGGTGTCATATGAACGTCGACTACATTATACTTACCCTTTTTGGACCTAGGGGAATCCATTGTGTATTCGAATATTAATTGTGGTGTTGTCGGAGTGATAGAAACCTGAACCCCCGTTGGTATATCGATGCATAACGGATAGCAGGATCTCAAAGTTTAAGGTTGTGGTTAGATTTATCTTAATTACTTTCTTGTATTTGCGGATGCTTGCAAGGGGTATAATCACAAGTATGTATTACTCCTAGGAAGGGTGGTGCATTAGCATAGGTTGACCCACACAACACTTATCAAAACAATGAAGATTAATCAACTATATGAAGCGAAAGCACTTGACAAAATTCCCGTGTGTCCTCAAGAACGTTTGGTCATCATAAGTGTCGGCCCAATGAAAACAAGGGTATCATGGGCCGGCCCTTCTGGCCCCAGACACCTAGGCATGGAATACGACTAAGGACTGAGTCACGGTGCCTGGCGAGCCCCGCGAGGCCTCGCCCCACGCGGGGGCTTCAACGCTGAAACAAACGACCAAGTCTCCGCGAGTCAGGGACCTCCTCGGGAGACTTTTCCCTCTCGGGGTGGCGGAGCACTCGAAGTGCCCACCGAGGTACTGCCATCCTAGCAGGACGCACATGGGGCCTGCACTCTGCAGCAGGATGACGCGCACGCCTGCGCACGGTGACGAACATGCAACAGTTACCATTCCCGTGCTTAAAGGAGAGCAACAAAGCTGCCCCAAAAGGAGGAGGATTACCAAGCATGCTACTTTGGTGCTAAGGGGACACGCTGCCGCTCCGCTCCAACGGCGATGTCACCAACTTGACACCACGGACCTTTGGAGTGCCGGCCACCTCTCTGGACGGACGGTGGCAGGGCCTGACGAAGACCAGCAAGACCGACGACGGTGGACCTCGTCCACAACCCCTGGAACAAGGGTGCGCTGCCCTCCTGGACCGGCGCCATGAAGGAACCCTAATTTCCACCCCCGCGCCCATATAAGGAGGGAGAGCACCACTTGAGAAGGGGATCGACCATTCACCCACCTAAGGCTGAAATCTCTGTCGTCGGCTACTAATCCACTCAGAGAAGAGAGCTTCCACATAGAGGAAGCTCTGCCATTATTGTAAGCTTTGCCCCAGGCAAGCACCCTGTACTGTAACCTCGCGAAGCAGTGCAATATCACACAGCGGGAAGTAGGGTCGTTACTCCTCCCGGAGGGCCTGAACCTGGGTACGAGCTGGTGTCTATCTCTGTCGTGATGCGTTCTGTCGAGCTCGTCGTGCTTGGTCGCCGAGGTTGATGAGAGTGTTGTTAAGTGCCGTGTTCAGCCCCTTCAATTCCTGGTTCACGGGGACCATTTTCCGACATCTGGCGCACCAGGTAGGGGGCTGAGGCGCGCTTTCAACTTTCCTCGATAACCTCTCCGACGCCATGGCTCAGACCCGAGCTGAGCGACTCGCACGTCGCACGAACGCCAACAGCAGGGCCACCACCGAGCCCGCGCCAAGCCGCAACCCGCGTGGTCGTCCTCGTGTCAACCGTGCCCCGCGTAATGACGGCCCCGGGCCCCACGTTGAGGAGCCAGAGGAGGAGAATGTCGACGAAGAAGTCTCCTCCCTCCATCCCTCCAAGGACCCGGGGGCTTCGTCCCAGAGCCGGGCTGCGCCAAGCCCAAGCGCCGCGCTGTTCATGGCGCAGGAGCTTCTCCGCTACCACCCACTGAAGAGGGCCACGCCAACTGGTTGGCCCGCATCACCGAGCTCGTGCACGCCGCCGGCGTCCCTGCTGCCCCAGCTCCTTCGCGCTCGGTGGTGCGCCACTCTGGGCGCGCAGGGGACCCCACGCCAGGGGCTCCCCCGCCTCCTCCACCTCCACCACCACCCCCGCCGCCGGCGGAAGATCATCGCACTGCATCCCATGCCTCCTCCCACGCGACTGCCAAATCGTGGTGAGGACGGCCCCAGATCTCCGGGTGGAGATCGAGCGCCAGAAGGAGCACAACAACCGCATCGTCGACGACATCGCCGCCGCGGGGCACCAGAACCGCAACGCGAACGCCACGGTCACGACATACGCCACTGGATGCATCGCCTTCACAAAGAGGCTGCGCAAGGTCGCCTGGCCGTACAAGTTCAAGCCCGACCTACCTCCGCGTTACGACGGTCGGACCAACCCCCTAGAGTTCCTGCAGCTCTACACTGTGGCGATACAGGCCGCGGGGGGAGACGACAAGGTCATGGCCAACTGGTTCTCCATGGCCCTCAAAGACTCGGCACTCTCCTGGCTGATGAATCTCCCCGATGACTCCATCGATTCGTGGGAGGCCCTCTGCAGGAGGTTCGTGGCAAACTTCAAAGGCACCTATGAACGCTCCCTCACCTACAACGATCTCCATGTCGTGTGCCAGAAGTCGGGCGAAACTCTGCGCAAGTTCATCCAACGTTTCAGCCAGGTCCGCAACAAGATCGCGAACGTCGAAGACTCGTAGGTCATCGCTGCCTTCAGGGAGGGCGTCTCGAACCGCAGAATGCTCGAGAAGCTCGGCATCCACGACACGCTGACCTCAGTGTCCAAGCTCTTCGACCTGGCGGACAAGTGCATCAAGGCTGAAGAGGGAGTCCTTTTCAAGAAGGAAGTGGAAGAGGACGACAAGACCAGGAAAAATAACTCCGAGAAGTGAAAAGTCACAGCGGTCCTCGCAGCTGAGACTGAAGGCAAGCTGCCTCGTGAAGATCCCTCGGGAGTCGCAGGCAAAAAACAGGCTACAGGCATGTACTGCATTTACCACAACAGGACGAACCACAACACAGAGGATTGCTGGGAGCTTAAGCAGCTTTCTCAGAAGCGGCAGCAGCAAGACGAGCACGGCGGCTGCGGAAGAAGCCGTGGTGCCCGTGGGGGCGGACGCTACAACGACAACGGCAACCAGCAACCTCAAGAAGGCCAAGACCCCACCGGGCAAAACAATAACTTCCCCGATGATAACCCTGGGGGCTACCTGTTGGAGATATGCCCTAGAGACAATAATAATTAAGTTTATTATTTATCTCCATGTTTATTATTAATGTTTGTATCTTTATGCTACAACTGTATTGGGTACTTGTATAGCAAATACAACGTATGCAAGAGGAAAACCTCCGATACACGTGTAGAGATACGAACGGAAAAAGAGTTCCTGGTCTTGTCTCTAAGACTAGCCTATCTTGTTGCTCGATGATCATGTTTTCCTGATCATGGACTTTGTATAAGTCATTCAACTATAGGAGTGGATTATCGGAATGATAATCGCACTGAACTGACCCACCGTATGATCTTGCTATGAGACAAATTGTCGATGATGAAATAGCGATTGATCATCTATTTAGTTATCATTTGCTAGATCCCTATGCTATGGGAATATCTTGTGACCGCTTATTCGACATTCGAGCTTTGATTTCCATCAAATGTCTTGCAGTAACATGGGACTATGATAGGTGGCTTTTGGGCTTGAACTAGAATATGTATTGGAACATAGATCGTTCAAGAATGGCACTTACTCCTCCAGACGATGGAGAGATACATCCTCTAGGCCATCTCGAGTATTGTTGTTGTCACCCAATCGTCTGGCCAGACACAAGCGTGATTTATCACGGGACAACATATATACGGAATGAGAAAAGAGAATGATATTGGTACGAGAATAATATGTGTTATGATCAAAGAGTTTGATCACACTAGAGCACATTGTCTCAATCTCGTGATATCATTGGTATCGTGTACGTAAGGGATTAAGCGTAATGGTTAACGCACAGGTTCTGTTGTTCATTCACAACACAAGGGTGCCAGTACGAATGCCTAACCCACTGCTGGTTATTGTTTGGTAAGCTCCCAAACAATACTTTGTGATTGCTGAACCTTTCGTTCACACGCTTAAGCTGTAGGTCAATCTTTGATTGAGAGTAAAGATGTAGTTTTAGTGGGAATGAGATTGTGTCGGAGTAGCTCCGATGTCACTGGGATTTGTTCCGGTGAATTATAAGTTAGAGAGAATGCGGACATCTAATGTCCCGGGATGATAGGAATGGTTTCTATCATCAGCGGATTTAATCCGAGTGCTTGTAAAGAAGGAAATATTGTTCCGATGTTTTTGTCGGCGGATACTAGGTATCCCGGTTCATATAAATATGAGTTATATGATAAGTAATTAATTCCGGGAATTTTCTGTAAAAGGAAATATTCATTTAGGAATTAATTAGACAAAACAATTAATTATTTATTTAATTAATAAAGGGAATAATATTAATAGGCCCACCAAGGTTGCGGTGGGCCAAGGCGCCGTAGAAGGGGAAGTTTCCCCCCATAGCCGAAACCCTAATGGGCCACGTGGCCCATGAAGCGGACGGCGGCGGCAAGAGGCGGTGGGAAGGGGAAAGTCCCCCTCCAATCCGAGTTGGAGGTTCGGGAGGTCTCCTCCCCTCTTGCCTTCTAGGGTGAGGCGGTTTGGGGGAGGAGTCCTACTCCTCCACCCAATCCGAGTTGGGGCGGGGAAGGTCTCCTCCCCCTTTCCTGTTAGGTGGAGGCGGTTTGGGAAGGAGGAGTCCTCCTCCAACTCCCAAACCGAGTTGGACTAGAGGAGGACTCCTCCTCTAGGGCCGGCGCACCAAGGGGGAGGGCTTGCCCTTCCCCAAGCACCTCCACCCCTTAGCCTCCTTTATAAGCAACCCCAAGCCCCTAGGGTTTGACAATCAATTGAAGCAATTGCAAGTTCTCTCTCTCTTGTAGATCTCATGTGTTGAGAATTAGACGTCTCTAATCTTCTCATATAGATCTAATCTAGTTGATTAGATCTACCACCTAAACTATGCCGCAAGGCTGACTCTCTTCACCACGTGCTAGTAGCTAGGCGGTGAACGCACGGGGTGGGTTGACACGGTGTATGTGTGGATACCGCTAGAGCGGGATTTGCGCAAGTAAGTTCCTTGGACAACGGAGCAACTTCATCAAGGTCTACATCAACGATGACGTACGGCAACAATCTCACCTCCCGGCGTGGACGTGAGATTCTTCATCAGGCTTCACCGACATCTACTTCGACAAACACAAGATCTTCCGCAAGCATGTTTGTAAGTATTCTGGAACATCGCATTATGGGGTGCAACGTACCTTCATAGAATAGATCTTGGCGGTAAGGTTACGGATAAATTTTAAAGTTTTCCCCGCAACCCAATACTACCAGGCTTCCAAAGGAATCGCGGCGTGTATCCTCGGCAGAGCTAAGGCGCCGAGGTCGAACCACCACCTCAAGCAGTACACTCGAGCGGTCAACGCTGCCCTCCCCAGCCTTGAGGCTGCCCAACCCCTCAAGTGGTCGTAGTATCCTATCGCTTTCGACTCCAACGACCACCCCAAGACCACCAAGACGGTGGGAACCATCCCGTTGATGTATACCCCACAATCAACAACATCGCTGTGACCAAGACGCTCATAGACGGTGGAGCAGGCTTGAATGTCATCTCTATTGAAGATTTTGAGCAGCTCTAGGTGCCATACGATAAGCTCATGCCCTCCAAGCCCTTCGCCGGGGTGACGGACGACCTCATCACCCCGCTGGGTCAAGTGAGACTCGCCGTCACTTTCGGCACCCGCGAGAACTACCGCACCGAGCTCGTCGACTTCGACATCGCGCACATCGGGCAACCCTACAACGCCATCCTTGGCTACCCGGCCCTGACAAAGTTCATGGCCGTCACCCACCACGCGTACAATCTCATCAATCTGCCAGGCTGCCGCGGCATCATCACCATCCACGGCCAAGTCAAGGAGGCCCTGCACGCCGTCGAACTCGCTTACAAGACCGCCACAGCGGCGGCCTCCTCGGGTGATGACGAGGATGACGCCTTTGACCTCTGAAAATGATCGCCACAGCAGACATTTTTGTCTCTGGAGGGACGCCCGAGACGTCACCTCCCCAAGCTTCACAAAGCTTCTTCCCTCATCGAGGGTCACTCCATCTGAGCTCTCTCTACCACGCATCGCCACGCGCCACGTGAGATCTTCAGCCGCACTCTATGGAGGCCCATGCATGCACTTGGCGGAGTGTAACTTGGTCGCCCCAAGTATAAACAAACTAGTCATTTTTGGCACAACGCGCCTCAGCGCCCACCCCTTTTTGTAATGATAACGTGGTAAGGTTTTCTTCCTGTTTTCCGCCCACGCTTATGTTCTTCCCTTGTGCACCTCGCGAGCGGGGGCTGGGCACGGTGCCTGTGTCTAGGGAGCATCCTAGCAGTACTGAAAAATCCAATGGATCCAAGTTTCCTGTCTCGTGGGCACGCTCCCATGCAGGTCACCTCTCCAAGGACCTTGGTGCTTGTCTTCTCTCCTCGCAAGGCACACACAAGGAAGAGCCTATAAGCGCGTGTGCTTCGGGTGTGTCTCTTTTCCAATAGTTACTAGTACCTTGGGAATCCATATATCCCCAAGCTTAGGTGGTATCTGATGACCCACAAGTATAGGGGGTGTATCGTAGTACTTTCGATAAATAAGAGTGTCGAACCCAACGAGGAGCAGAAGGTGTTGACAAGCAGTTTTGATATGGAATTCACTATAAATACTAGCAGACAAGTTTTTAGGAGTTTTTGATATATCAGATAAATAAAGTACAAGTAAATAAAATGCAGTAATAATAATTGCAGCGAGTGGCCCAATCCTTTCTACAGCAAAGGACAAGCCGGTAGGTTTACTTATGATGACCAAACGTTCTTGAGGACACACGGGAATTTCGTCAAGTGCTTTCGCTTCATATAGTTGATTAATCTTCATTGTTTTGATAAGTGTTGTGTGGGTGAACCTATGCTAATGCACCGCCCTTCCTAGGACTAATATATACTTGTGATTATACCCCTTGCAAGCATCCGCAAATACAAGAAAGTAATTAAGATAAATCTAACCATAGCCTTAAACTCCGAGATCCTGCTATCCCTTATGCATCGATATACCAATGGGGGTTTAGGTTTCTGTCACTCCGGCAACCCCACAATTGGCAACCGAATACACAATGCATTCCCCTAGGCCTGTAAAGGTGAAGTGTCATGTAGTCGACGTTCACACGACACCACTAGAAGAATAACACCACAACTTAAATATCAAACCATTAAATATTACTCAACATAATTCGCTACTAACATCAAGACTTCTCCCTTGTCCTCGAGAACTAAACGAACTACTCACAAGACATCATATGGAACATGATCAGAGGTGATATAATGATGAATAACAATCTGGACATAAACCTTAATTCAACGGTTTCACGCAATAGCATCAACCACAAGGAGTAATTAACACCGGGAAAGCTTCCCCTATGAACTAGACAAGATTCAACCCTAGATGTTACAGCGGAACGGCGAAGATGATGGTGCTGGCAGTGGAGATGATGATGATCCCAATGAAGTCCAGCTCGATGATGGTGACGATGGCGACGATTTCCCCCCTCCGGGAAGGAATTTCCCCGGCAGATTTCTCCCTGCCGGAGAGCTTTTCTCTCTCTGGTGTTTTCCGCCTCGTGGAGGCGGCGGAATATTTCCTCGACGTCCCCCTAGGCTTAGGGCTTCCTGGGGATGATGTACACAAAGGGGGCTGGCAGAGGTGGGCCAGGGCCTCCTCACCACGTGGCGGCGCGCCAGCAAGGTGGGCTGCGCCACCACATGGTGAGGGCCCATGGTGGCCCACCTTGGCCCCCCTTTTGGCTGCCTCCGGCATCTGACAAAATAGGAACTTCTGGATATTTCCCTCGAATTATTGATCTTCAGAAATATGGTGTCTGATGGTCCTTTTTCCAGCAGAAATCTGACTCCGGTGTTTAATTCTCCAATAATCATCAAACATGCAAAATAGGTAAAATAACATAAGTATCATCTCTAAATATGAAATATATCAATGAATAACAGTAAATTATGATATAAAATAGTGATGCAAAATGGACGTATCAACTCCCCCCAAGCTTAGACCTCGCTTGTCCCCAAGCGAAAGCTGAGCTCGGTAAACAAGACCACAGGTTTATGGAGCGAAGTGTCGATAAACAAAATACGGACAAGAAGCATCACATTTATTAATACACAAGTCATTCTAGACAGCAACTTCCCTTCATATAACTTAACTTGAAACAAGTAAAGGGAGTCACAATAAGGTGCACATAAAAAATCATAATTGGTGATGGCAAACTTCGTTCTTGGTCAGAGAACAATTAACAGATTGTACTTATCTTTCGAGCAGAGCCTTTATACTAGAGCTTATATTGCAGAACTTACATGCTCAATCATAACAATCTCCTTTACAGTCATTGATAACTTTCAAAGTTATATTCATTCAGATAAAAGCTTTGTGCTACACAAGGAAACATAAAAGACATGATTGAAAATATCAACATATAGATGGTTGATCACAACAACTCAAATGCTTGCTCGAGATAGAAGGGAATAGGTTTACTGACTCAACATGAAAGTAAAAGATAGGCCCTTCGCAGAGGGAAGCAGGGATGAAATCATGTGCTAGAGCTTTTAAGTTTTGAAATCATATAGAGTATAAAGTAAGTTTTAAGCTATGTATGTCGTTGTCAACGAATGTCAGTGGGCACTCTATCCCCCTTGTCAACCAGACTTTCAAGAGCGGCTCCCATGAAGGACGTTATTTCTATCCAAGGGTAGATCATCCCTCTTCTCTTTTGTTTACACATGCATATTTGTAAATTGGTATGACACTCCTCCCAACCTTTGCTTACACAAGCCATGGCTAACCGAATCCTCGGGTGCCTTCCAACAATCACATACCATGGAGGAGTGCCTATTTAAATAGTTTAACATTTTGAAATTGCTTTGATAAATCATTGGCAAAACATGTGAAGAGATTCAAGCGGTTAAAGTTGTAATTAATTGGGACTGGGCACCCCATTTGCCAGCTCTTTTTGCAAAGTTATTGGATAAGCGGATGTATATGCCACTAGTCCATTGGTGAAAGTCTGTCTGACAAGTTAAATAGAGAACAACCCACATACTTCCTCATGAGCTAGTAAACAGTGACACAAATGAGGGTAATAGTTTTTGAATAATTAAAGGTAGCACATGAAGTATTTACTTGGAGTGGCAGGAAATACCACATAATAGGTAGTTATGGTGGACACAAATGGCAATGGTTTGGTTCAAGGTTTGGATGTATGAGAAGCATTCCCTCTCAATACAGGTTTTTCGCTAGCAAGGTTGTGCAGCAAGCATAAGAGTTGAGGGATACAAACAAATATATATGTGTAAAAACAATCATGCAATCTTCCTTGGAAGCACAAATAATTTTAACTTGAAAATACTAAGCTTATGAGCCAACAAGAAAGAAAGATCATGGAATAATTTATCTACATGCACTTCCCTCTCTCTACTTAAGCCTCAAAGTATTGTAACTACTGACCAATGCTAAGTTTGCCAAAACCAAAAAGATTTACTTGATGCTCCCAAAGTGGTACCAATACTAATGACAAGATTATCAACATGAAAGAAATTGCAAACTAAAATAAAGTATGCAGAAAGTAAATGATGAAACTTCTCATTAATATTCCATAACGGCAACTCACACCAAGGGATACATAGATAACCAACTAAAAGAGAGATACTTCCACACTGCAAACCATCCTATAAGATAACTTCCCTACTCACGATATGACTCTATTGAAAGGTAAAAGGTAAAGATAATGGTGTGATACCGTGGCACTCCCCCAAGCTTGGAACAAGCCAAGGGGATGCCAATACCAATGATGAATTACTCCTTCGGCGGTGGTGGTGAATCCTTAATAAGCTTATCAACCAGCTCCTTCAGTTCATCAATCTTGTGGGTGAGGATACGAATCAAGTCCGTGTGTGCTCGATACGGTTCATGAATTTATCGGACTGTGAATCCCAGCTCTTGGAGTTGTCTCCCCACTTCTCATCGGACTTAGAACTCTTTTTTCCTGCACTGTTAGAACGATCTATATTCCAGCTATTGGGCAATTCTGCCTCAGGGATCCTCTCAATTTGATGCTTATGGATAAGAGTATGGAAGGGGTTATCGATGCCTGGAGAAGATGTCCTTGGAGCCAAGAAGCGACGTGGAACCTTCCCTCCGGTGCTCATCCGCGCGCCTCTCTTGAGGTTGAAAGGGCTTGCCACCACTCCAATGCTTGCAATGGTGGCACGAGGGTATTGACGTGGATCTTCCTCCACTTCTTCTTCATCTTCACTCTTGATCTCCTCCTTCAGCATAGGGTCTTGGGGATCATCTTCCAAAGGCTCTTGCCCTTGTTGTTGTTGTTGTTGGGAGACCATGGTGCTTCTAAATCTTGAAGGTGGAAACTGGCAGAAACAGATCGAAACAAAAACACGACGAAAAGGTGATATACGGACCTCGGGGGTTCCGGGGGATTATATAGCAAAAAGTTTTACAACAAAAGGAAGGTACATGAGAAAACCTGGTCGGAGACGGGCTCCGAGGCGCCCTCACCACGTGGCGGCGCGGCCAGGGTGGGCCTGCGCCATGGCATGGTGAGGTGCCCTCGGGCACCGTTCCTACCCGGTTTGGTCTCTTATTTTTCATATTTAAAATAAATAACAAAATATCTCTTGGAAGGTTAAACGCGAACTTTTTCTTACCGAAACTGTTACCTATTCGAAAACAGACTCTGCAGTCCCTCGAATTTGCTTTTCAATGAAAACTTCCGGAGTCACCACTTGAATAGTATCAACATCTTCATCATAAGGATCTCCAAAATATAATGTTTGAGTCTTTGTCCATTCACCACTTGTGTAGAGTTGTCTTTAAGTGAAGCAATCTTTATTGCACCTGAACGATATAGCTCCACAATAACAAAAGGTCCTTCCCATTTTGAGAGTAATTTTCCTGCAAAAATCTGAGACGAGACCTATACAATAGAACTTTCTCACCAACATTAAACTCTCTTTTAATAATTCGCCTATCATGCCATTTCTTAACTTTCTCTTTAAAAAGTCTAGCATTTTCATAAGCTTCACTTCTCCATTCATCTAAAGAACTCAAATGAAGCAACCTCTTTTCACCAGCAAGTTTAAAGTCTCTATTAAGTTCCCTCACTGCCCAATAAGCTTTGTGTTCTAATTCTAGAGGCAAGTGACAAGCTTTACCATAAACCATTTTATAAGGAGACATACCCATAGGGTTTTTATAAGCAGTTCTATAAGCCCATAAAGCATCATTTAACTTACTAGCCCAATTCTTTCTAGATTTATTAACAGTCTTTTGCAAGATAGATTTAATCTCTCTATTTGATAATTCTACTTGCCCACTAGTTTGGGGATAATAAGCTGAAGCAATTCTATGATTAACACCATATTTAGCAAGGGTATTTCTAAACCACCGTGAATAAAATGAGAACCTCCATCGGTCATAAGATATCTAGGCATGCCAAACCTAGGAAAAATAACATCTGGAGCATTTTTAAAGAGGTCTCACCATCAGCACTCTTTGTAGGTATAGCTTCTACCCATTTAGTAACATAATCAACAGCAACAAGTATATGAGTATTACCTTCTGAAGGAGGAAAAGGACCCATAAAGTCGAATCCCCAACAATCAAATGGTTCAATAACAAGAGAATAATTCATAGGCATGTCATTACGTCTAGAGATATTACCAACTCTTTGACATTCATCACAAGATAAAATAAAATTTCTTGCATCTTTAAGAGGGTAGGCCAATAAAAACCTGATTGTAGAACCTTTTGTGCAGTTCTATCTCCAGCATGATGTCCTCCATAAGCACTACCATGGCACTTTCTCAATATCTCTTGTTGTTCATGTTCTGGAACACATCTTCGCATAATGCCATCTACTCCTTTATATAAATGTGGGTCATCCCAAAAATAATGCCTTAAGTCATAAAAGAATTTCCTTCTTTGCTGAGCTGAAAAGGTTGGAGGCAAGTACTTGGAAACAATAAAGTTAACATAATCGGCATACCAAGGACTATCTCGCGAACTTACCCTTATTGCAGCCGACTGTTCATTTGGAAAACTATCATTAACAGGAATAGGATCATAAGCAATGTTTTCCAATCTAGACAAATTATCAGCAACATGAGTTTTAGCACCTTTCCTATCTACAATGTGTAAATCAAACTCTTGCAAAAGAAGCACCCATCTAATAAGCCTAGGCTTAGCATCTTTCTTTTCCATAAGGTACCTAGTAGCAGCATGATCAGTATGAATAATGACTTTTGAATCAACAATATAAGGTCTAAATTTGTCACAAGCAAATACTACAGCTAGGAACTCTTTTTCAGTAGTTGCATAATTCTTTTGAGTAGAATCAAGAGTCTTACTAGCATAATGAATAACATTCAACTTCTTATCTATCCGCTGACCAAGAACAGCACCAACGACAAAATCACTAGCATCACACATAATTTCAAAAGGTAACGTCCAATCAGTGGTTGAACAATACGAGCAGTAATTAAAGCCTTCTTCAGACTTTCAAAAGCTTCCTTACAATCATCATCAAAAATAAAAGGTACATCTTTTTGGAGAAGATTAGTAAGGGCTTTGAAATTTTAGAGAAATCTTTAATAATCTTCTATAGAAACCAGCATGACCAAGAATACTACGAATACCTTTGACATCTCTGGGGCAAGGCATTTTCTCTATTGCCTCAACTTTAGCTCGATCAACTTCAATGCCTCTTTCAGAGATTTTATGTCCAAGAACAATTCCTTCATTGACCATAAAGTGGCATTTCTCCCAATTAAGAACAAGATTAGTTTCTTCACATCTCTTCAAAACTTTATCAAGATTGTGCAAACAATTATCAAAAGAAGTTCCATAGACGGAAAATCGTCCATGAAGACTTCCACAATTTCCTCACAAAAACCATGAAAAATAGCAAACATGCATCTTTGAAAAGTAGCAGGAGCATTACACAAACCAAAAGACATACGTCTATAAGCATAGGTTCCATAAGGACAAGTAAAAGTAGTTTTCTCTTGATCTTGCTGTAACAGCCCAAGTTCGAGAACCTAAAAACCTGAGTAAAATTTTCACTTTTTGCTTCATACCTGCATCATAGCATCATAGCATCCTTGTTACATCGCTAAACAACACACATGAAATGGGTTTGGCAACATTGGGGAACACAATGTTGAACTTGTTTCAACAAAATCTCCAAACTATGAGACCACTCAAGGTTTCACAACAAAAATACTTTGACATCTCATATTTGTCAAGGAGGTTCCAAGGGTTGAAAACAATCTTTTGCACTTGCTATGAGCTCCCCATTTTGGGCAATATTTTGAATTTAGCAAAAATGTCATATTTGAAACCGTTGAACAAAAGTCGTGCAACACAATTTATCTTGGATCACCAAATTTTGTGGTGCTCCTATATTATGTCGGGAGGCTACTGGATTTTTATCTCAGATTTTCCTAAACTGTTTTGGTGCCTAAAGAAAATCAGGAAAGTTGCTATCCAAAATTCAAAGGAGAAAGGACCTCTTTGTAAGTCCAGGAGGACCTGTCCGTGATGAACTCAAAACTTCCAGGGACCTATTTGTAAAACTAGCATCACCTTCCCTGTAGCGACCTGGAGCAGTGCTCGGGCCGAACCACGAGCTCGTGCTCGAGGTAGCCATGGGGCCGCCCGTTGCCCTGCCCCCCCCCTGCGAGGAGAAGAGGACCACCCCGAGCCCCCACTTGCCCCACCTGTCTCCCTCCCGTCCCTTTTTTTTTCTCTCTCCCCACGGGCCGCCATGGCCGCCGCCCCCGCCGTGCTCGTCGCCGCCATTTGAGGAGCTCCGTCCAAATCGACGCAGCCTAGGAGCACCGCCGCGTCCCCTGCTCCGTCCTCACCGCAGGAATCGACCCGGGGCGCCGCTGTTGCGCCGCGCCATCGCCGTTTTCCCGCTGCCGTCCCAGCCGTCGCCGAGCTTCGCCGCTCGATTTCGTCGCCTGCAGTCCACCCCGCGCCTCGCCATTGGTTCGTACGACTCCAGGGTGAGCCGCTGCTCCTCCCCGTGCTCGCCGTTCCTCCTTCCTCCTCCTTTCCTCGCCGTAGCGTCGCCGTTCTGCCGTCGTCGTTGTCCCGCGTCGTGCGTCGAGGTAGAGCTCGGCCGGCCTCACAGCCAGCCTAGGCCGACCGGGAGGCCGTTGGCTTCTGTTAGGTGCCCGGCCCACCAGACGGCCCAAACCGACCGGGAGGCCGGAGGCCTCTGTATCCTGGCCGACCCGTCAGCCGGCCCAGGCTGGGTGGAAGGCTGGAAGCCTCTGTAACCTGGCTGGCCTGCCAGCCGGCCCAGACCGGGCTGGAGGCCGGGCTGCCTGTTTTTTTTCAGGAGTTCCTTTTTCTTTTCCTCCTCGTTAGCAATTGTTTCCGCTACTCCCTCGCACACTTAGGGACATCGATCCTCGATGATTCCTACTCGTTCATCCCTCTTCCTCGAGTCGAGTAACTAAAATAATTATCGCTGGAATTAAAATAATCAAAAGTAAATATTTAAAAAGGGAAATTATAAAATTAATAACGTTTGATCGGGGCATCCGAAAAATGCGTTCGATATACCAAAATGTTCAGAAAATTATGAATCACCCAGAATCATCATCATCATGCATAGTTGATCACAACTACAATAATGTACTTCTAGTAACACTAGAATCACTAAGTTTTAATATGGGGTTATTCCAAATGATGCAAATAGTATAATGGGGACCCCATTTAACTTGTTGGTCTTGTCTAATGCTTCTAGGGTGCATTTCAATTGTCATACCATCATGTGTCTGTGCATTGCATTTGTGAAGCATGTGTGGTGATTGATTGTCTCTTCCGTGTTTTGTGCACGGTAGATCAAGGAGGTGAAGTGCCACCCCCGTATCGTGACGATCCCTACTACCAGCCGTATCAACAAGGCAAGTGTAATCCCCCCTCTGAGCATATCTTATCCTATGTTTCCGCAAATATTTTCTCCACTATAATATTGCATGCGGTTCTAAATGTCAATTTTTCTTGGATTAGAGTATCCTATAGTTGCATTAAGTTTCCGATGCCAATACCTGTTTCCCTCCTATTATCCATAGGTTTGTATTGTTGGCCTAGATACTAAATTATACAATGTTGATGCTTAGCCATGCTTAGGCAAATGTTATCCGTCCGATGGATATTTCATGTTGGAAACAGGTGTGAAATGTACAGATGATGGTAACAGGTAATAAGATGCTAAAGGTGGGGATGAGAGGCCACTGTGGTTGTGGTGCTTTGTCTCGTTCTCGCCGCCTAGGTGCGAGTTCTATACCTCTTGAACCAAGACTGAGCGTGCAACCATGCGTGAGGCCTATGCATTCGCAGTGCAGGAACCCTCATAGACTAAATAACTCGGGGGGCTAGCCAGGGTCCTCTAGTTCGGGCTTCCATTTGCGCGTGCGTGATGATGGTGGTTGAACTGAGATGAGGATGGTGGTGTTAGGAAAATGAGTGGCCGTGGGGCGGGTGTTGGATCCTGGCTGTCCTACCGCCACTGATGATCCTGGAAAGTCCTTAACGAGGGAGAAGTCGACACCGCTCCCACCCAGCCGGCTTTCCAAGGAAGAGAGCTAAAAGCTAGGTAATGGGCCGGACGGTACGCGTGGCAAACATTTGTACACCCCTGCAGGGTTAAATCTTTTCGAAAAGCCGTGTCCGCGGTTATGGACGAACTTGGGAAGTGAAGGTAAGATCATAGAATAACTTTAACGGAATGATTAAAAACTGGGTACTAGAGGTACCACTCACAAATGCAAGGTGAGCTTCCTCGAGGGTGATTCGGGGAGGTGCCTTTGATGAACAGGTACAGTGGTTGATGTGATGATGAGAAGGTGATGAAAGAAAGAGTTACTTCTTACCTCTTTTGAAAATATTCTGAATAGTCGATGCCTTTGAGTTATGTTTTCATAAATAAAATCAGCTTTATGCAAAACAGCCATAAAACTTGAAAGCCTCATCGAGCATATATTAGCTCTTAATCTTGCGAGTTCGTCGAACTCAACGTCGTTTGTTTTGTTTCAGAGGAGGACTTCACCGACCTCGAAGGTGGGTTCTTTGTGGACGTCGACGAGTAGTCTGGGGTTCCCAGGTGGCAGCTTGGGACATCCGGAACAGCTGGCGCTGTGATGTTTATCTGTAGGCCTCTTAGGCCATATTTTGGATCTTGTTGTTTAGAACAACCTAATTTGCTTCCGCTTGTTGTAATGTTGGGTCTGTGACCTCTGGTTGTCATTTGCTATCTTTCTCTATTATAAGAGTTGAACTATATGATTTGTGTCGTAGAGTCTGTGATGTGCCAGTTGTTCCACAAGTCTTGATCTCTCTATTATGCATTGAGGGTTGTGCCTGTGTTAAGGCATCAATCGGGGTGTTGCGTTGCCGATGATCCATTCCGAGCAACGCCTGCCAAAGGTTTTGGCCGGGGATTGGTAAACCCGTAACCTCCGGTTGTATCGCTTAACCGGTGACACACAGCATCACTGTATAACAGTCGGTCGGGCGCCACAAGTTGGTATCAGAGCAGTACTGCCTGTAGGAAACCCTTCTACTGGTCGATGTTGAGTCTAGTGTTTGTGAAAATATTTTAACCTAAAAATGAGTTGTGAAAACCATCTTAGGATTCTTTTTACTCCTTATCTGGTTACCCTCTAATCTCGGAGCAATCTTACCTCGATTTGAGTTTAAAGGTTTTACTCGTCTGTTACTTCAAAATGATTAGAAACGGGGTGGGTTCGACCTTTAGTGTTATGTGTCACGTTGCTCCCGCTGCGTTGCAATCCCAAATCAACTCAGATGTTTCTACCGAATCAATCTTTGATCCTTTCTTTGGGTTTTAACCCACGGACTTGAACATAAGGTCCCGGATTGTGTCAACTAGAGTGTGTTAAGTTGTGATTTCTTAACTCTCACTAGTAGCACATGATGCTGATCTTTGACCCAAGTTCTATCTTGTTGTTTTCCTTCTCGCAAAGTATTATCGTCCCTAGTCTGTGTACTTGTGTAGACGCTAATGCTATTGTTCGACCATTCGGAGAAAGATACTAACTGTGTCATTGTCAAATCTCCAGAATGGCTCGAGGAGGCGTGGAGGCCGTGGTGGTCGCGGTAACCACAATGATGATGAGGATGATCTGCCGCCACCACCCTCGATGGCTGAGGTCTTGATGGCCATTGAGGAGAACCGTGGGCGCAATGAGCGCTTGCTTGAGCAGTTGGTGCAGCAGAATGCACGGAGGAACGAGTGCAACACTCTCACTGAGTTCCTGCGCTCGCAGCCACCCACCTTTGCTGATGCTAAGGAGCCACTGGAAGCTGATGATTGGCTTCGTGCTTTGGAGCGCAAGTTCTCCGCGCTTCATGTCCCATTGGCTGAGCAAGTCAACTTTGCCACCTATCTCTTGGTTGGTGCTGCTGGCTGTTGGTGGGAAGCCATGTGGCTTTGTTTCCAGCCAACCATGTCTTCACCTGGGCTGATTTCCGCACTGCCTTCCGTGCGGAGTACATTCCCCAGCCGATCATGGACTTGAAGAGGAGGGAGTTCCTGGATTTGCAACAGGGACGGATGGACCTCCGCACTTATGGTCGTGAGTTCAACCATCTTCTCGTTACGCCCCAAGGGACGTGACCAATGATGCTGACAAGCAAGAGCTGTTCCGCAAGGGTCTCTCCGCAGCTCCGCTATGAGCGTTGCCCTTCAGGTTCCAGACCTATCAGGAGCTGTTCAACCAGGCTTTCACTCTTGAGCAAGGAAGAAAGGAACTTGAAGCTTCCAAGAGGCCCGCACATGGGGACCACCAGAGTTCCTCGGGTTCTGAGAGCAAGAAGCGCAGGGTGTTTGTTCCCTACAGCGGTACCTCGTGCTCCATTCATGCCAGAGCCGGATACAGGCCACCTCCTCCGCGCCCCACTACTTCGACACTTGGGTAGGCGGAGTGGGTACCGTCCTATGCTACCTGCTCCACCTGGAGTCACTTGCTACACCTGTGGCCAGGCTGGCCACTACTCCAGGGAGTGCCCCCAGAAGGCACCTCTCGCGATAACTCCTGCACGAGCCCCTGCCACTCCAACTGGCAAGGCTGGACCTATTGTGCGTGGTCGCCTGAACCACATCTCTGAAGAAGCTGAAGAGGACCCCGGCGTTCTTATGGGTGAGTTACGAATCAACGGCAATACAGCTACAGTTTTGTTTGACTCTGGAGCATCGCATTCATTCATATCCATAGCTTTTGCAAAAGACACAAAATACCGTTCGAGAAAATGAGCCGTCCCTTGGTGATCGCTACTCCTGGTTCCAAATGGCAAACCGATGGGGTTACTCCTGAGGTCCAGATTAATATAGGTTCCTTGTCTTTTCCTTATGCCTTGGTAGCTCTGAAGTCCAAAGGCATTGATGTCATACTGGGCATGAACTGGCTAGCTAAATACCAGGCTAATCTCGACTGTGCCGCCAAGACCATTACTGTGACCGCTCCTTCCGGTGACATTGTGAAGTATTGGCCTGCAACATCAATACCTCCGTCCGCCATCGTACCCCGCTCACCTGAGATTCTCCTTTGCTTTATGGAAGGCGAATCCCCTCCTGAAATCCAGGACATACACGTGGTGTGTGACTTCCCGGATGTGTTCCCGGAAGAATTGCCTGGCATGCCTCCTGACCGAAGTGTGGAGTTTGTCATAGAGCTACTTCCCGGTACCGCTCCAATTTCCAAGAAGCCCTACCGTATGCCGGTGGAAGAGTTGGCTCTGTTGAAAGAGCAAATTGATCAGCTGTTAGCGAAGGAGTTCATCCAGCCTAGCAGTTCACCTTGGGGTTGTCCGGTACTCTTTGTCAAGAAGAGGGATTCTACCGTGCCTCGTCTAGTCTCTGACTATCGACCGTTGAATGCGGTGACAATCAAGAACAAGTATCCTATTCCTCGCATCAATGATCTGTTGGATCAGTTAGCTGGTGCAACGGTATTCTCCAAGATGGATCTGAGGTCAGGCTACCATCAGATAAAAATCAGAAAGGAGGATATCCAAAGACGGCTTTGTTACTCGTTATGGCTCATATGAGTATACCGTCATGTCCTTTGGTCTCACAAATGCTCCGGCTACTTTCATGAGGCTCATGAACTCCATCTTCATGGATTATCTTGACAAGTTTGTCGTCATTTACATCGATGACATCCTCATCTATTCCAAAACCAATGAAGAGCATGAGGAACATCTTCGTTTGGTTCTGACGGCTTCGAGAACACCGTCTATGCCAAGTTCTCCAAGTGTGAGTTTTGGTTGGATAAACTTGTCTTCCTTGGTCATGTGATATCCGCAATGGTGTGGAAGTCATTCCTGACAAGATTCAGTCCATTCTGGATTGGAAAACTCCAATGTCAGTCAAGGACATTCGAAGCTTTCTCGGATTGGCGGGTTACTACCGCCGATTCATCGAAGGTTTCTCCAAGATAGCCAAGGCTCTGACTGACCTTCTCAAGAAGGATAAAAAGTTTGTATGGTCGGCCGAAGCTGAAGAGAGTTTCCAAACACTGAAAGCCAAGCTCACGTCCGCTCCTGTGCTTGTCCTGCCGGACACAAGCAAGGATTTCGTCGTCTTCTGTGACGCCTCTCTACAAGGCTTGGGTTGTGTATTGATGCAAGATGGCCATGTGGTGGCGTATGCTTCTCGCCAACTTAAGCCGCATGAGCACAACTACCCAACTCATGATCTAGAGCTTGCCGCTGTGGTCTATGCTTTGAAGCAATGGAGACCATACCTGTTTGGTAACCGTTGTGAGATCTTCTCGGATCACAAGAGTCTGAAGTACCTCTTCACCCAGCCGGATTTAAATCTCAGGCAAAGGCGTTGGTTGGAGTTAATCACGGACTACAATGTGAGTCTGAACTATCAACCCGGCAAAGCAAACGTCGTGGCTGACGCGCTAAGTCGGAAGTCCTATTGCAACAATCTGATGATTGAAAGGCCCAACCTGCCCTTCATGAAGAGTTCTCTCGTTTGAACTTAGAAATGGTTCCCTCCGGTATCTAGCAAATCTGGAGATCAAATCTACTCTGTAGACCAGATTAAGGATGCTCAAACCGTGACAAGGGTATTCTGAAATCAAGGAGAACATTGCTAGCGGGAAGGCCAAATGTTTTTCTGTCAATGAATCCGGAGTTGTTTATTTTGGTGACCGCTTGGTAGTGCCAAAGAAACAAAATTGAGGGGTTGATCCTCCAAGAAGCTCATGAATCTCCTCTCTCTATTCATCCCGGTAGTACCAAAATGTACCAAGACCTTCGGCCACAATTCTGGTGGACTCGGATGAAACAAGAAATTGCTAGGTATGTTGCTGAATGCGACACCTGTCGACGGGTAAAGGCTGAACATCAAAGGCCTGCCGGCACTCTTCGCCCTATTGCTATTCCCGAGTGGAAATGGGATGAAATTGGTATGGACTTCATTACTGGTCTTCCGAAGTCTCCAAAGGGAATGATGCCATTTGGGTCATCATTGATCGACTATCAAAGTGGCTCACTTCCTCCCAGTTCGGTTGACATTACAGCTGCCAAGTTGGCAGACCTGTATACCTCTCGTATCGTCGTCCTTCACGGCATTCCCAAGAAGATAATTTCTGATCGTGGAAGCCTATTCACCTCCAAGTTTTGGACTAGTTTCCAAACTGCTATGGGAACTCGTCTTAACTTCAGCACCGCGTTCCATCCTCAAACTGATGGTCAGACAGAAAGAGTGAACCAAGTTCTGGAAGACATGCTTCGGGCATGTGTAATCTCTTTTGGCAAGGATTGGGAAAAGTACCTTCCTTTCGGAATTCTCCTACAACAATAGCTATCAAGCTAGTCTGGGCATGGCTCCATTCGAGGCCCTATATGGAAGAAAATGCCGCACTCCTCTGAATTGGTCCAAGACCGGAGAGAGGGCACTCTTTGGTCCAGATATTATCAATGAAGCTGAGGAGAAGGTCAGAATCATAAGGGAGAATCTGAAAATTGCTCAGTCTAGGCAGAAGAGCTACTATGACCAGCATCATCAGGAGATTCACTATGAAATTGGTGATAAAGCTTATCTCCGCATCTCTCCCCTTCGTGGCGTTCGCCGCTTCGGTATCAAAGGGAAGTTGGCACCTCGCTATGTTGGCCCCTTCACCGTTCTGGCCAAGCGAGGAGATCTTTCTTATAAGTTGGAATTACCGGTCATCTTTCCGAATGTACATGATGTGTTTCATGTCTCTCAACTTCGCCGGTGTTTCAAAGATCCTATCCATGGGGTCAATCACGAGGAGCTAGATCTCCAGGAAGATCTTACTTATCGCGAACATCCTATCCGTGTCCTGGATGAAGCCGAAAGAAAGACTCGGAACAAGACTACCAAGTTTCTCAAGATTCAGTGGTCGCACCATTCCGAGGAAGAAGCGACTTGGGAAAGAGAGTCTAGTCTTCGTGAGGAGTATCCCGACTTCTTTTCGCAACCTTAGAATATCAGGACGAGATTCCTGTAAGGAGGGTAGAATTGTAACAGCCCAAGTTCGAGAACCTAAAAACCTGAGTAAAATTTTCACTTTTTGCTTCATACCTGCATCATAGCATCATAGCATCCTTGTTACATCGCTAAACAACACACATGAAATGGGTTTGGCAACATTGGGGAACACAATGTTGAACTTGTTTCAACAAAATCTCCAAACTATGAGACCACTCAAGGTTTCACAACAAAAATACTTTGACATCTCATATTTGTCAAGGAGGTTCCAAGGGTTGAAAACAATCTTTTGCACTTGCTATGAGCTCCCCATTTTGGGCAATATTTTGAATTTAGCAAAAATGTCATATTTGAAACCGTTGAACAAAAGTCGTGCAACACAATTTATCTTGGATCGCCAAATTTTGTGGTGCTCCTATATTATGTCGGGAGGCTACTGGATTTTTATCTTAGATTTTCCTAAACTGTTTTGGTGCCTAAAGAAAATCAGGAAAGTTGCTGTCCAAAATTCAAAGGAGAAAGGACCTCTTTGTAAGTCCAGGAGGACCTGTCCGTGATGAACTCAAAACTTCCAGGGACCTATTTGTAAAACTAGCATCACCTTCCCTGTAGCGACCTGGAGCAGTGCTCGGGCCGAACCACGAGCTCGTGCTCGAGGTAGCCATGGGGCCGCCCGTTGCCCTGCCCCTCCCCTGCGAGGAGAAGAGGACCACCCCGAGCCCCCACTTGCCCCACCTGTCTCCCTCCCGTCCCTTTTTTTCTCTCTCCCCACGGGCCGCCATGGCCGGCGCCTCCGCCGTGCTCATCGCCGCCATTTGAGGAGCTCCCGTCCAAATCGACGCAGCCTAGGAGTACCGCCGCGTCCCCTGCTCCGTCCTCGCCGCAGGAATCGACCCAGGGCGCCGCCGTTGCGCCGCGCCATCGCCGTTTTCCCCGCTGCCATCCCAACCGTCGCCGAGCTTCGCCGCTCGATTTCGTCGCCTGCAGTCCACCCCGCGCCTCGCCGTTGGTTCGTATGACTCCAGGGTGAGCCGCTGCTCCTCCCCGTGCTCGCCGTTCCTCCTTCCTCCTCATTTCCTTGCCGTAGCGTCGTCGTTCTGCCGTCGTCGTCGTCCCGCGTCATGCATCGAGGCAGAGCTCGGCCGGCCTCACAGCCAGCCCAGGCCGACCGGGAGGCCGTTGGCTTCTGTTAGGTGGCCGGCCCACCAGACGGCCCAAACCGACCGGGAGGCCGGAGGCCTCTGTATCCTGGCCGGCCCGTCAGCCGGCCCAGGCTGGGTGGAAGGCTGGAAGCCTCTGTAACCTGGCCGGCCTGCCAGCCGGCCCAGACCGGGCTGGAGGCCGGGCTGCCTGTTTTTTTTCAGGAGTTCCTTTTTCTTTTCCTCCTCGTTAGCAATTGTTTCCGCTACTCCCTCGCACACTTAGGGACATCGATCCTCGATGATTCCTACTAGTTCATCCCTCTTCCTCGAGTCGAGTAACTAAAATAATTATCGTTGGAATTAAAATAATCAAAAGTAAATATTTAAAAAGGGAAATTATAAAATTAATAACGTTTGATCGGGGCATCCGAAAAATGCGTTCGATATACCAAAATGTTCAAAAAATTATGAATCACCCAGAATCATCATCATCATGCATAGTTGATCACAACTACAATAATGTACTTCTAGTAACACTAGAATCACTAAGTTCTAATATGGGGTTATTCCAAATGATGCAAATAGTATAATGGGGACCCCATTTAACTTGTTGGTCTTGTCCAATGCTTCTAGGGTGCATTTCAATTGTCATACCATCATGTGTCTGCGCATTGCATTTGTGAAGCATGTGTGGTGATTGATTGTCGCTTCCCGTGTTTTGTGCACCGGTAGATCAAGGAGGTGAAGTGCCACCCCCGTATCGTGACGATCCCTACTACCAGCCGTATCAACAAGGCAAGCGTAATCCCCCTCTGAGCATATCTTATCCTATGTTTCCGCAAATATTTTCTCCACTATAATATTGCATGCGGTTCTAAATGTCAATTTTTCTTGGATTAGAGTATCTTATAGTTGCATTAAGTTTCCGATGCCAATACCTGTTTCCCTCCTATTATCCATAGGTTTGTATTGTTGGCCTGAGATACTAAATTATACAATGTTGATGCTTAGCCATGCTTAGGCAAATGTTATCCGTCCGATGGATATTTCATGTTGGAAACAGGTGTGAAATGTACAGATGATGGTGGAGAAATGTGGTAACAGGTAATAAGATGCTAAAGGTGGGGATGAGAGGCCACTGTGGTTGTGGTGCTTTGTCTCGTTCTCGCCGCCTAGGTGCGAGTTCTATACCTCTTGAACCAAGACTGATCGTGCAACCATGCGTGAGGCCTATGCATTCGCAGTGCAGGAACCCTCATAGACTAAATAACTCGGGCGGGGCTAGCCAGGGCCCTCTAGTTCGGGCTTCCATTTGCGTGTGCGTGATGATGGTGGGTTGAACTGAGATGAGGATGGTGGTGTTAGGAAAATGAGTGGCCGTGGGGCGGGTGTTGGAGGCACTGGCTGTCCTGCCGCCACTGATGATCCTGGAAAGTCCTTAACGAGGGAGAAGTCGACACCGCTCCCACCCAGCCGGTTCTCCAAGGAAGAGAGCTAAAAGCTAGGTAATGGGCCGGAAGGTACGTGTGGCAAACATTTGTACACCCCTGCAGAGTTAAATCTTTTCGAAAAGCCGTGTCCGCGGTTATGGACGAACTTGGGAAGTGAAGGTAAGATCATAGAATAACTTTAACGGAATGATTAAAAACTAGGTACTAGAGGTACCACTCACAAATGCAAGGTGAGCTTCCTCGAGGGTGATTCGGGGAGGTGCCTTTGATGAACAGGTACAGTGGTTGATGGTGGTGGATGATGAGTAAGTTGATGAAAGAAAGAGTTACTCCTTACCTCCTTTGAAAAATATTCTGAATAGTCGATGCCTTTGAGTTATGTTTTCATAAACAAAATCAGCTTTATGCAAAATAGCCATAAAACCTTGAAAGCCTCATCGAGCATATATTAGCTCTTAATCTTGCAAGTTCGTCGAACTCAATGTCGTTTGCTTATTTTCAGGAGAGGACTTCACCGACCTCGAAGGTGGGTTCTTTGTGGACGTCGACGAGTAGTCCGGGGTTCCCAGGTGACAGCTTGGGACATCCCGGAACAGCTGGCACTGTGATGTTTATCTGTAGGCCTCTTAGGCCATATATTTGGATCTTGTTGTTTAGAACAACCTAATTTGCTTCCGCTTGTTGTAATGTTGGGTCTGTGACCTCTGGTTGTCATTTGCAATCTTTCTCTATTATAAGAGTTGAACTATAAAGCTCTGTGTCATAGAGTCTGTGATGTGCCAGTTGTTCCACAAGTCTTGGTCTCTCTATTATGCATTGAGGGTTGTGCATGTGTTAAGGCATCAATCGGGGTGTTGCGTTGCCGATGATCCATTCCGAGAAACGCCTGCCAAAGGTTTTGGCCGGGGATTGGTAAACCCGTAACCTCTGGTTGTATCGCTTAACCGGTGACACACAGCATCACTGTATAACAGTCAGGCCAGGGTGCCACACTTGCTTTCTCACAGAAATTTGAGAAAACCAAGAATAACCATCAAGGAAACAAAAAATGAGTCTTCTTAGACAACCTCTCTAACATTTGATCAATAAAAGGTAAGGGATAATGATCCGTCTTAGTAACTTTGTTAACCTTTTTAAAATCAATGCACATTCTAAACCAACTACTACTCTATGAGGAATAAGTTCATCATTTTCATTAGGCACAACAGTAATTCCTCCTTTCTTAGGAACACAATGCACATGACTTACCCATCTACTATCAGCAATAGGATAAATAATACCAGCTTCAAGAAGTTTTAATACCTCATTTCTTACCACTTCCTTCATCTTGGGTATTAAACGACATTGATGTTCAACATCTGGCTTTGCATCAGGTTCCATATTAATAGCATGTTGACAAATAGCAGGGGAGATCCCTTTCAAATCGTCAAGAGTATAGACCATAGCTCCACGGCGTTTCTTCAATACCTCCAATAACCTTTCCTCTTCTCTACCTGAAAGTTTAGAACTAATAATAACATGATATATTTTCTTATCATCAATATAAGCATATTAAGATTATCAGGTAAAGGTTTCAAATCAAAAACGGGATCCTCCTTTGGTGGTAGAGTGGTACCCAAATCTTCCACCGGTAAGTTATGTTTAAGTATAGGTTGCCGAAGGAATATTTCGTCAAGCTCGTTCCTTTCTTCCTTAAAGACCTGATACGTCTCAAACGTATCTATAATTTCTGATGTTTCATGCTTGTTTTATATCAATGTCACATGTTTTATATGCATTATATATCACTATTATACATTTTTTGGGACTAACCTATTAACAAGATGCCACAGTGCCAGTTCCTGTTTTCTGCTGTTTTTGGTTTCAGAAAAGTTGTTCTGGAAATATTCTCAGAATTGGACGAAACAAAAACCCACGTTCCTATTTTCCCGACATGTACACGGAGTCCAAAGGGGAGAAGGAGGGCCGTGGGCCGCCCTCACCATGCCATGGCGTGGGTGGGCCCTGGGCCGCGCCGCCACGTGGTGAGGAGCCCTCGGGTCTCCACCGACCATCGCCCTTTCGTCTATATAATCCTCCTGCCTCGAAACCCTAAATCAGTCGATCATATTCCAGAAGAACTCCCGGAGCGCCGCCGCCATTGAAACCTAGTTTCGGGGGTCAGAAGGTCCTGTTCCGGCACCCTGCCGGGACGGGGATTGACCCCCGAAGCCTTCTCCATCGACGCCACCACCTCCATCATGCTCCGTGAGTAGTTCCCCATGGACTACGGGTTCTAGCTGTAGCTAGTTGGTACTCTCTCTCCCATGTACTTCAATACAATGATCTCATGAGCTGCTTTACATGATTGAGACCATCTGATGTAATCGGTGTTGTGTTTGTTGGGATCCGATGAATTGTTACATTATGATCAGTCTATCTATGAGTTTGTGAAGTTATTGTTGCTGCAATCTTGTTGTGTTTAATGCTTGTCACTAGTGCACGAGTGGCATGATCTTAGATTTAAGCTCTATAATTATTGCTTAGATTGTATCTACAAGTTGTTTGCACATGTCTCTGTCTGGAACCCGAGGCCCCGGAGTGACAACAACTGGGATAACCGGAGGGGATGGTTGAGATATTAGGATGACATGTTTTCACTAAGTGCTAATGCTTTGCTCCGGTGCTCTATTAAAAGGAGTACCTTAATTACCAGTAGATTCCCTTGAGTCCCCGCTGCAAACGGGCTGGTAGGACAAAAGATGTTGTACAAGTTTCTCATTGCGAGCACGTATGACTATATATGGAAAACATGCCTACGTATGATTAATAGACTAGATGTTCTGTCTTAATGCTATTTCAATTCTATCAATTGCCCAACTGTAATTTGTTCACCCAACACTTGTTATTGGAGAGTTACCACTAGTGTAGATAGCTGGGAACCCCGGTTCATTTGTAATCATCATTGCTCCCTGTCAAGAACGCTATTAGAAGTAGTATCAACTATTTTCTGGTGCCATTGCCTCTGTGTTACTGCTACTGCTGCTGTGTTACTGTTACTATTGCTCTCATATTACTGCTGCTTTCACATCACCCCTGTTACTAGTGCTTTTCCAGGTGCAGCTGAATTGACAACTCGCTGTTAAGGCTTATAAGTATTCTTTGTCTCCCCTTGTGTCGAATCAATAAATTTGGGTTTTACTTCCCTCGAAGACTGTTGCGATCCCCTATACTTGTGGGTTATCAAGACTATTTTCTGGCGCCGTTGCCGGGGAGCATAGCTCTACTCATAAGTTCACCTGGGGAGTACACTCTACCTCTCTCTCTGTTTTTATTTTATTTTGTTTTGCCTAGTTTTATTGTGCTTAGTTTATTCATGTTTAGTTGTGTTTTTTGCTTAGTTTACTTTTTTTAGTTTATTTTTGTTTGTTTTGTTTTTCTTATATACCCGAAAATCCATAAAAATTTGAAAACCAAAAATCTAAAAACTGTTGTTATGGAAGAACATGCTAGAACCTCTATGGAAGTTAAAAATTATATATGAAGTATAGAGAATCGAAAAGGGTAAAGTCATGAGAGACGTGTTAAAAAGTTGAATCAAATTGCTGAAATTTTGCTTAAACGCCATGATATAAATTGTTGCTCTGAACAGGATACTAAACATCTTAAATTTCAATGTGGCTTTAGTAAAGAAGATATAATTACGAGCTATCATTGTTATAACTATGCTTATTTGGGAGCTGAACAAGTAGAACAATTTGTTTTATTTATGGGAGCTTCTGAAATAGAATCCTCCATGTCTAAAAATTATGAAACTGTGTTGCTTGTAATAACCTTAAAGATATGGTCTCTTCTATCCTTGATTATTGCATAGAAAATTTCAGCAATAATCCTTATATCATTGATTATAAAGAGAGACTCATTCATGCACAAGAATGTACTCACAATTTGCAGGAACCCGTGGAAGAAGAAATTGCTGAACCTGAAAGCTCATTAGATGAAAAAGAGGAGGAGAGTGATGAACAAAAGGAGGAAGAATGGATTAGCTACCCATGCCTACCTTCTAATGAGAGTAACTCTTTATCTCTTACATTATTTGATTGCCCTCCATGCTTACCAAAGGAGGATGAATGTTATGTTCCTGTGGATTCTCTTGAAATATTTCCTATGAGTAAAACTTGTGAGAATAATTATGCTACTGTTATTTATGATAATCCATGCTATTTCAAAAAATCTTATGATAATCCTTTATTTGTGGCTGATATCGAAATGCATGGTACTAAGGAGTTTTGCTTGGAAAATGTTTATGATAAAGCTCTAGATGATGGTCCTATGTTACTTGATAATATTAACTGTACTACTAATGAAAATGGGATTGGAGAGGTCTTGACTTTATCTATGATTCCCATACCTTTTAAGAATGATCAATCATCTTGTTATAAAATGTTAAAAGTGGGTTTGAAAGTTTTAATCCCACTATTTTTGAGCTTGATAAAAATTATGTGTTTGTAGATCATGAAAAGCATGCTTTATGTGATAGTTATATTGTTGAGTTTTTCATGATGCTACTGAAAATTATTATGAGAGAGGAGAATATGGTTGTAGAAATTTTCATGGTATTGAAACACCTCTCTATATGCTGAAAGTTTTGAAGTTACTCTTGTTTTATCTTCCTATGCTTGTCACTTTGTTCTTTTGAATTTATTTGTGTACAAGATTCCTATGCATAGGAAGTGGTTTAGACTTAAATGTGTTTTGAATTTGCTTCTTGATGCTCCTTTTGCTTCATTTTCTATTTTCATGTGAGCATCATTAAAACTATCAAGCCTAGCTAAAAGGCATTAAAGAAAAGCGCTCTTGGGAGACAACCCATGTTTTATTTCTTAAATTTTTCTTTGCTTTTTGAGTCAAGGAGCTTGCTTACTTCTGTAACAACTCCTTTGTATCTTTACTTTTTTAATTGTTGTGCCAAGAAGAGTCTCTAATGATTAGATGATGCTAGATTTGGATTTCTGCACAGGGACAGATTTTTGCTGTCCACCGTTTTGAGCTGTATAGATTCCAGAAAAATGGAAAAATTCTGAAAAAATTCATGTGTGATCCTCAGATATGTACGCAACTTCCATTAGTTTCAAGTTTTCTGATTTGAGCAACGAAAGTGCCTCGAAAAAATTCATCTTTACTGGCTGTTCTGTTTTGACAGATTATGTCTCTGTTTTTTTTGCATTGTCTCTTGTGGACTTTAAGTAAGGCTCTCTAGACGTGGAGGGCTGTAGCTAATGTTTTATTGAGTTCTTGCAATGTGTCACTACAGAACCAAAGTGGATTAATGTTTTTGAGTACTAACCCCTCTAATGAAGTTTATGAGAAGTTTGGTGTGGCGGAAGTTTTCAAGGGTCAAGAGAGAAGGATGATATAATGAGATCAAGAAGAGTGAAGAGCCTAAGCTTGGGGATGCCCATGGATCACCCAAGCATATTTCAAGAAGACTCAAGCGTCTAAGCTTGGGGATGCCCAAGGCATCCCCTTCTTCATCAACAACTTATCAGGTCATCTCTAGTGAAACTATATTTTAATTCTTTCACATCATATCTGATGTTCTTGGAGCGTCTGTGTGCTTTTATTTTTAGTTTGTTATTTTTATTTTCTGATCATATCAATATCGGATCCTATCTATCTTGTTTGGGAGAGAGACACGCTCCGCTTTTTCATTTGAATACTCCTATTCTTCACTTATATCTGTTGAGTATTCCGTTTTCGCACTGTTTAGCTTCTAGCTCTTGGTTTTCATGTATCTCTTGTTCAGAGCTATTAGTTCTTTTATAGAAAGTACTCTCTTACTTCACTTATATTTGTTTGAGAGTTGCTTGGTTGATGCGTTGGTTCAGAAAATGTTGCATGTGGTAGTGGTATAATGAAAAACTTGCATAATCTTGTAGATCATTGAACTTTGATAACCTGATTCTTTGCAAATGTTTTGAGGTATTAAGTAATAGATGGTAAAGCTTGCTGGTTAATTAAGTTAAAATCATTAGTGGATTGTTGTCTTTAAGCTTGTACCGTACTACAAACTCTACTAAAATTGTTGAAGGTGTAGTTGGACTTGATAGCTTTCCATGTCTAAAGGTAATTCGTAATAACTGAGTTGTGCTGAAGGTCGAGGGATCTAGCAGGGTACTTGTGCCGCCGTGAACGGCCCTTCTTGGAGTGAATTTTAATCATGCTCTTAATGTTGAACCTGCTAGTTTTTTGCAATAAGCTTGTGAGTTCTTTTTGACTAATGTTAAGCTACGGTTTTTGGCACTTCCACCATCCAAATTTGCTAGCCTCTTCGGTGTTGTGCATTGCCTTCTGCTCACATTGAGAGTTGTGCATACTTCGCCAGTACATCCAAACCCGTGGGAGGACTTTCTCTTGTTCTCCTACACATAAGCCCATACATCTTCCTCAAAACAGCCACCATACCTACCTACCACAGCATTTCCATAGCTGTTCCGAGATATATTGCCATGCAACTTCCATCTTACATTACATGACTTGTTGTCATTTATCATTTATATATTGCTTTGCGTGATTCTATACAGCTGATGTGTGGTTTACCCATGTTACGCTAGATCATTGCACATCCTGCTACACTGGCAGAGGCATACAGTTTCATACATCATGTTTTGTTCATTATGAGTTATTTGTACCAAAAAGTGTGTTGTCATATTAGAATGTTGCCCCTAAAAGTGAAAAGAGCCATGGAGGCCATCGAAAAGAGAAACAGAAAAAGAAAAAAATAGAAAAAAAGAAAAAAAATAAAGAAAAAGGGGCAACATTACTATCCTTTATCCACACTTGTGCTCATGTTTCAGCACCTGCAGTATTCATAGTCATCATTTGTGCTCATGTTTAGCACCTATACTCCATGTGAGAGAGTTTTCATGTTTTACTAGTATAACTATGTGGGGAATTTACACTATAGAACTTGGGTTGTATATTCCAATGATGAGCTTCCTCAAAAGTGCTCTAGGTCTTCATGAGCAACCAAGTTGGATGCACCCTCACTAGTTCCATTGGAGAGCTTTCATACACATATAGCTCTATGTGCATCCGTTGCATGGCAATCACTACTCCTTACATAGCTTCGATTATAAGACTTCCTCTTGTCTAATGATCACTTATAGCTTTGTGAGACTTTCTTCCATTGGCCTTCCAAACCCCCATTAATGTTCTCTTAGCCATAACATCCTGGTGCCAATACCAAATGCTTACGCTCACCGGTTGAGTATGCTTCGAAACAGTTGATTCATGACGTTCATGTTTATTTTTACTTGACTGGATCCGTACTCTATGTTGTGAAAATTGCTTGATGCTTGGAATTGAAGGATAGAACTCCTACACTAGATACTTAAAAAATATTTAATGAACCTTGTACGGTTTCATGTCTTTAATGTTCAACAACTGGCTTTGCATCAGGTTCCATATTAATAGCACGTTGACAAATAGCAGGGGAGATCCCTTTCAAATCATCAAGAGTATAGCCCATAGCTCCACGGTGTTTCTTCAATACCTCCAATAACCTTTCCTCTTCTCTACCTGAAAGTTTAGAACTAATAATAACAGGATATATTTTCTTATCATCAATATAAGCATATTTAAGATTATCGGGTAAAGGTTTTAAATCAAACACGGGATCCTCCTTTGGTGGTAGAGTGGTACCCAAATCTTCCACCGGTAAGTTATGTTTAAGTATAGGTTGACGAAGGAATATTTCGTCAAGCTCATTCCTTTCTTCCTTAAAGACCTGATATGTCTCAAACGTATCTATAATTTCTGATGTTTCATGCTTGTTTTATATCAATGTCACATGTTTTATATGCATTATATATCACTATTATACATTTTCTGGGACTAACCTATTAACAAGATGCCACAGTGCCAGTTCCTGTTTTCTGCTATTTTTGGTTTCAGAAAAGTTGTTCTGGAAATATTCTCGGAATTGGACAAAACAAAAGCCCACGTTCCTATTTTCCCGACATGTACACGTAGTCTAAATGGGAGAAGGAGGAGGGCCGTGGGCCGCCCTCACCATGCCATGGCGCGGGTGGGCCCTGGGCCGCGCCGCCACGTGGTGAGGAGCCCTCGGGTCTCCACCGACCATCGCCCTTTCGCCTATATAATCCTCCTGCCTCGAAAACCCTAAATCAATCGATCATATTCCAGAAGAACTCCCGGAGCGCCGCCGCCATCGAAACCTAGTTTCGGGGGTCAGAAGGTCCTGTTCCGGCACCCTGCCGGGACGGGGATTGACCCCCGGAGCCTTCTCCATCGACGCCACCACCTCCATCATGCTCCGTGAGTAGTTCCCCATGGACTACGGGTTCTAGCTGTAGCTAGTTGGCACTCTCTCTCCCATGTACTTCAATACAATGATCTCATGAGCTGCTTTACATGATTGAGATCCATCTGATGTAATCAGTGTTGTGTTTGTTGGGATCCGATGAATTGTTACATTATGATCAGTCTATCTATGAGTTTGTGAAGTTATTGTTGCTGCAATCTTGTTGTGTTTAATGCTTGTCACTAGTGCACGAGTGGCATGATCTTAGATTTAAGCTCTATAATTATTGCTTAGATTGTATCTACAAGTTGTTTGCACATGTCTCTGTCCGAAACCCGAGGCCCCGGAGTGACAACAACTGGGATAACCGGAGGGGATGGTTTAGATATCAGGATCACATGTTTTCACTAAGTGCTAATGCTTTGCTCCGGTGCTCTATTAAAAGGAGTACCTTAATTACCAGTAGATTCCCTTGAGTCCCCGCTGCAAACGGGCTGGTAGGAAAAAAGATGTTGTACAAGTTTCTCATTGCGAGCACGTATGACTATATATGGAAAACATGCCTACGTATGATTAATAGACTAGATGTTCTGTCTTAATGCTATTTCAGTTCTATCAATTGCCCAACTGTAATTTGTTCACCCAACACTTGCTATTGGAGAGTTACCACTAGTGTAGATAGCTGGGATCCCCGGTCCATTTGTAATCATCATTGCTCCCCTGTCAAGAACGCTATTAGAAGTAGTATCAACTATTTTCTGGTGCCATTGCCTTTGTGTTACTGCTACTGCTGTTGTGTTACTGTTACTATTGCTCTCATATTACTCCTGCTTTCACATCACCCCTGTTACTAGTGCTTTTCAGGTGCAGCTGAATTGACAACTCCGCTGTTAAGGCTTATAAGTATTCTTTGTCTCCCCTTGTGTCGAATCAATAAATTTGGGTTTTACTTCCCTCGAAGACTATTGCGATCCCCTATACTTGTGGGTTATCAAGACCTCACTTTCGTGGTCCTCCATATGTTGCTGCAAAGTATTGTTAGGAGGAAGAGCAATAGAGGCAAGCTGAGCAACATTAAAATCTTCATTAGGCAATTCGGTTTCATAAGGAACTTTAGCAAATTTAGAGAAATTGAACTCATAAGATTCACCAGCAAATTTAGTAAAGATTTTCTCTTTCTTACAATCTATAACAGCACCAGAAGTGTTCATGAAAGGTCTACCAAAAATGATAGGACAAGTCTTACTAGCAGCTGAACCAAGTACTAGAAAATCAACAGGATATTTAGTCTTACCACATAAAACTTCCACATCTCTAACAATACCAATTGGAGAGATAGTTTCTCTATTAGCAAGCTGAATAACCACATCAATTTCCTCAAGTTCACAAGAACCAATTTCATGCATAATTTCCCTGTAAAGCTCATAAGGAATGGCACTTGAACTTGCACCAATATCACATAAACCATAATAGCAATGATCACCTATCGTAACAGAAAGCACATGAACACTAGTTTGCCTAGAGCTTTTAGGATGTGAAACAATATTTGAAGCATCTTCACAAAAGATAATATGACCATCTTCTATATTTTCAGTGACAAGGTCCTTAACCATTGCTACAGCAGGTTCAACAGTTATTTGTTCATCTGGTTCAATAGCTTTCTTTGCACTTTTGTTAACAACGCTAGCTATAATAGAGTGTTCCTTTATTTTAGCAGGAAAAGGGACTTTTCAATATAAGGTTCAGGAATAACGTGATCAACGGTGTTAACTTCAATAGTTCTAGTCACAGGAGAAACCGTTTTATCTTTATAAGGTTCATGATAATTCTTAAAACCCTCCTTAGGCATACCTAAATAGGAGGCAAAAGCTTTATAAAAATTTGCAACAACTTGGGAGTCAAGGCCATAAGCAGTACTAACATTTCAAAAATCATCAGTATTCATGAAAGTTTTAATGCATTCGAAATCATATTTTATACCTGACTCTCTACCTTTGTCGTTCTCCCATCCTTCAGTGTTCTCCTGAATCTGATCATGAAGGTCCCATTTAAACTCTTCTTTATTACGAGTGAATGATCCAGAACAAGCAGTATCCAATAGAGTTTTATCCTGAAAGGAAAGCCTTGCATAGAAGTTATCAATAACAACGTTACTAGGAAGCTCATGAATGGGGCATTTGAGCATTAATGACTTCAATCTCCCCCACGCTTGGGCAACACTTTCTCCATCATGAGGCCAAAAATTATATATGAGGTTCCGGTCTTTGTGAATCTCACTTGGAGGATAGAATTTAGAATAAAAGAGAGGTACAATTTCCTCCCAACCAAGAGAACGCCCATTCTTCAGCAGTTTATACCAATGTGCAGCTCTACCAGACAGCGATATAGAGAATAGTTTCTTCTTAACTTCACCCATTGAAATACCTGCACACTTGAATAACTCGCATAATTCATGTAAAAATAATAAATGATCACTAGGATGGACAGTTCCATCCCCTTCATAGCGGTTATTCGTAACACGTTCAACAATTTTCATAGGTATTTTGAATGGGATTACCTGTTCAGGTGGCACCTCCTCTACTACCTTAGCAGTGGTAGTGGTTTTCCCAAATAGGAATTCAAGAGAAGATCTCTCCATAATAAAATATAGCAGCAGGCAAAAATAAAAACAGCACGTACAGTAGAAGTTTTCCTTACCAATTCCACTTACCAATAGCGCTTCACTCCCCGGCAACGGCGCCAGAAAATAGTCTTGATGACCCACAAGTATAGCTGTATAGGGGGTGTATCGTAGTACTTTCGATAAATAAGAGTGTCGAACCCAACGAGGAGCAGAAGGTGTTGACAAGCAGTTTTGATATGGAATTCACTATAAATACTAGCAGACAAGTTTTTAGGGGGTTTTGATATATCAGATAAATAAAGTACAAGTAAATAAAATGCAGTAATAATAATTGCAGTGAGTGGCCCAATCCTTTCTACAGCAAAGGACAAGCTGGTAGGTTTACTTACGATGACCAAACGTTCTTAAGGACACACGGGAATTTCGTCAAGTGCTTTCGCTTCATATAGTTGATTAATCTTCATTGTTTTGATAAGTGTTGTGTGGGTGAACCTATGCTAATGCACCACCCTTCCTAGGACTAATACATACTTGTGATTATACCCCTTGCAAGCATCCGCAAATACAAGAAAGTAATTAAGATAAATCTAACCACGGCCTTAAACTCTGAGATCCTGCTATCCCTCATGCATCGATATACCAACGGGGGTTTAGGTTTCTGTCACTCCGGCAATCCCACAATTGGCAACCGAATACACAATGCATTCCCCTAGGCCCATAAAGGTGAAGTGTCATGTAGTCGACGTTCACACGACACCACTAAAAGAATAACACCACAACTTAAATATCAAACCATTAAATATTACTCAACATAATTCACTACTAACATCAAGACTTCTCCCATGTCCTCAAGAACTAAACGAACTACTCACAAGACATCATATGGAACATGATCAGAGGTGATATAATGATGAATAACAATCTGGACATAAACCTTAATTCAACGGTTTCACTCAATAGCATCAACCACGAGGAGTAATTAACACCGGGAAAGCTTCCCCTATGAACTAGACAAGATTCAACCGTAGATGTTACAGCGGAACAGAGTGGAGCGGCGAAGATGATGGTGCTGGCGGTGGAGATGATGATGATGATCCCAATGAAGTCCAGCTCGATGACGGTGACGATGGCGACGATTTCCCCCCCCCCTCCGGGTAGGAATTTCCCTGGCAAATTTCTCCCTGCCGGAGAGCTTTTCTCTCTCTGGTGTTTTCCGCCTCGTGGAGGCGGCGGAATATTTCCTCGACGTCCCCCCTAGGCTTAGGGTTTCCTGGGGATGATGTACACGAAAGGGGGCTGGCAGAGGTGGGCCAGGGCCTCCTCACCACGTGGCGGCGCGCCAGCAAGGTGGGCCGCGCCACCACATGGTGAGGGCCCTTGGTGGCCCACCTTGGCCCCCTCTTTTGGCTGCCTCCGGCATCTGACAAAATAGGAACTTCTGGATATTTTCCTCGAATTATTGATCTTCAGGAATATGGTGTCTTGATGGTTCTTTTTCCAGCAGAAATCTGGCTTCGGTGTTTAATTCTCCAATAATCATCAAACATACAAAATAGGTAAAATAACATAAGTATCATCTCTAAATATGAAATATATCAATGAATAACAGTAAATTATGATATAAAATAGTGATGCAAAATGGACGTATCATAGACCTTACAATAAAAAGCTATTTCAATGGTAAATAAAAAGGGTGTTGAGGTTGTTTATTTTGTTTGTTTGTCTTGTCATTTTGATATGGGCTTGATCCATATCCTGGGACAAGAGGTACCCCAGTTGACGCTCTTGATGATACTATTATTACTTACAATGATATATAACTTGAACAATGCTTTGTTTCCCAAGTTGAGTAACTCATGGTGTAGGTACTTGTATTCAAGGGGCATGAGACATCCAACCTTTACTTTGTCAAGAACACTACTCATATGTGCTTTCACTTTAAACTTTAATCATTCAAGATGTTATGATAGGGGTAATGAGAGCTTGACACCAAGGATTACCACATTGCAATCATTAACTTAAGTAGAAGAGCTTGGAAGTTGGATGAAACTTATGCATGCTTTACCTCTACTCACATGTATCTTTTCCAAAGTGTCCACCTTTTATATTCAGATTTTCATTTACACTCTATGACCAATGTAGGATGTTCTTACTTATCATTATGCATACATGTGGTCCATATTAGTTTCTTCTATGTTACACTTTGTGAGCTATCTTTGAACATCCTTGCTTTGAATACTTGATATCACTTCATAAACTATCTTGCATATTGCTACTCCTTTGAAGAATGAATCATTTGACTCTATGTAGCAGTAGTAATCATCTTTGATACCCATTGTTAGTATTATATTGCAAAGTCCATGTTAGTTTTATCACCTTCATACTCGAGGACGAGTATTGGTTAAGCTTCGGGATGTTGATGCATGTAAAATGCATACATGAACTTTGCACTATATTACTTGTATTCCAATCATATTTGCATCATATAAGGGTTATATTAATGTTTTATAATGATTTTTTGGAATATTTCATAATTTTTCTATTTTTTTGGAATTAACCCTGCGCAGGCAGAAAAACCCTACTTTTTTCCACCGACCTCGTCTTGACCTAAAAACGCCTATAAAAATAACCCCCTGTCATTCTCTGGAGAGAGCGTCGCCGAAACACAAAAACACCGAAAGAGAGATCTGGAGCTGCAGATTGGAGGGGGAAACTCCGGCGGGGCACTGTCGGCGTGGTCTCCATCTTCTCCATCGACTTCTCCACCGTCTCCATGATGAAGAGGGAGTAGTCCACCTCTGGACTATGGGTTTGTGGAAGTAACTTATGTATCTCTCCTCTCTTTGAGCTTCACTAATTAGTACCGTATGAGCTGCTGAACATGATTACGGTCATCGTTGTAATACCTACGTGGTGGATCTTTTTATGAGTTAATATATGTTTGAGATTGCAAATGTTTTGTTTCAGTTATGAATATAGATGCATATTATGTACCCCGTTCTTATTTACTTGTGTTACCTAGTGTTCCATTGTCTACCTCTTTATTAAAGAAAGAGTGCATTTGTGAAACCATGAACCCCGGTCCATTTTTAATCATAAGAAACAACTTTCCAACAACTTTTACCACTTTTACATTTTATGTCATTATTAAATCCAAAAATACAAAAACACTTTTACATCTTGCATACATCATTAAAAACCCAAAAATATCATTTATTATTGTTATCATTATCCTTGCATATTTATTTCCCATCATTGCATATTTATTTCTTGCTTGCATTACATACTATCTTGATATCATTCTTACACATTGTGCTTGACAACCACAGGTGAGGTTGAGGACCAAAACATTTAACATTGTTTTTTAGGTGACCAAAAGAAGGATAGGAAGATAAACCTTTCACTACTGATTCCCCGAGAGTTCGATATTAAACCCTCGAGTCACCCTCGTGGGGAAAACACGTCTTCCATTTACTACACACTCTGCACTTGGAGTCTCAACCTAACCCATTTATTTTTTACGCAGGTAACTACGCATCAGACATCAAGACCGTTTTTTGGAGCCGTAGATCAACCTCTTCAAGGGCCATCAACATGTCCTTTTAAATTTTGGAACGCCGTCTTATTGAATTTTTGTATCAACATCGCTTTATGCAATCGATTACTTGCTGTAATCTGATATTATTTTGCATAAATCGTAGATGGCCGGAATCATGAACCAGGAGTTTGAGGAGTTGGCTCAGAACAGGCTGAAGTACTTTACGTGGGCCTCGGACGTTGAACTCGTCCTTGAGGGATGGAAGCTTAAGGGAGCATTGGATGCAGGGACCCGGACGGCCCCCAGCAAAACCACTCCAGCGGAAAACGCCCAAGCACTGCATTTCCTCCGCCATCATATGTGTACTACGCTGAAACACGAGTACATGGCAGAACGAAGTGCTTCAGCCATGTGGACCGCCCTTGAGGCACGGTTCGGTAGGCTGAAGTACAACATTAAGCCGCGGGCGGAGGCGGATTGGGTGCGTTTGAGGTTTGCGGACTTCAAGACGGTGGGAGAGTACAACTCGGCTTTACACCTGATATGTACTCAACTTGATCTCTGTGGTACCAAAACCACGGAGAGTCAGAAGATTGAGAAGACTCTCTCCACATTCCATTCGTCAGCTCTCCAGAGTGCGCGGAACTACCGCCAGGAGAACTTCATGCATTATGCTTTGCTTATCGATGCCCTGCAGGTGGCTGAGGCGTAGGATGAGGTTCTCAAAAAGAACTTCAACTCGTAGCCTCTCGGAGGGGGTCCACGTCAGGAGGTTTATGCCGGCGCCTACAAGGTGCGCCAACCCAAGTTCAAGAAGCGTGGCAATAAAGGCAAGAAGGGACCTAACCCTCCCCACCCGGTGTAACAGCCCAAAAATATTATCAGTGTTATATTCCAAAAATGAGAGCCAACAAAAACTTTTGTTGATTTTATGTGTTGTTTGTCAATTGTTGCTTATGGTAATTAATTCTTGTTGCTTGTGTTGCTTGTTTGCTTGAATTGATAAAAAGGAAATGCAAAAAGCAAAAGTGAAACAAGAAAAATAAAAGTGACAATTAAGAAACCCAAAATTGTTCCAAACAAAATTCAGAGGAATGGTATATGAAACCTCTCATTTACATTCTTATTACTTATCTCTTCACAATAATATTTTACACCTATTTTAAAAATTCAAAAATAAAAACAATTGAAATAAAACAAAATGCCATAAATAAAACCCTATGAAAGAAAATGATTCAAAACATTTTAGTTTGCAAAGCCAAATTTTGTGGAGCTTCTACATGTTATGGGGAGGCCCCACAATTATTTGCAAATTTTTCTAAAATGTTTAAGTGCCCTAAATAAATCCTAGAAAAGCTACTGGACTAAAAAGAAATAAAGGAAAACAGAAAAGAAAAGGAGGCAGGGGGTTTTGACAAAAATGCCATCATCCACCTCTCTCCCTCGCCCCGACGCGCACCGCCGTGTCGCCGTGGCACGCCTCACCATTTTCCTGGCCGCCCAGGCCCCCTGCTCGCGCTCGTCCATGCCATCGAACCTCTGCAGCCTCTGCGCCGCAGAGGAGAGCTCTCGAGCGCTCTCCCTCGCCTTAACGCCGCTCTGCCCCCTCTGCATCGCCGTGGCAGCCGCGGCGAAGCCGGCCCAAATTCGAGCACCTCTCTGCTCCTCGACACGCCGTGCTTGGCTGAGACCTTCTAGAATGAACCCGGACCCCGGTAAACACCACGTCGCCACGATCCCCTGCACCTCCGCCGCGGAATCGAGAGAAAGGTTGCCGCGGGCGCGCCATGGACCTCGCCATGAACCACGACCACCGTGGACCGCCCTCGCACTATAAAGCCAACCCGAGCCCCTCTGGACACTCCACACCATCCCCACTCCCTCACTTCCCCCTCTCAACTAGCCGTGCACCGCCAGGAGGGCGTGCTCTGCCGCAGCCTCTGCCGCCGTTGAGGTCGAGCACGACCGCGATGCCACACTCTCCCATTCTCTCCTTTCTGGCCCATACTCTCTTCCTTATGAGCACCGCACTCACCCGAGCCCTTTTCCCCTCTGTTTCATGCACAGACGCGCCCGCAGGAGCTTGCCGGAGTTCGTTGCCGTGGCCGTGGAAGTTGGAGACCACGCCGTCGCCGCTACACTCCGTCCCAGCAAGCACAGCTCGCACCAGCACCTTCCTTGAGCCTCTGCCGTCGATCTGCATCATTTCCGCGACCTCCCGAGCCCTCTAGGTAAGCCAACCATCCACCTCGCCGTCGCCGGAGCCACAGCGCCGCCCAGAAATGGTCGTCGCCGATGGACTCCAACGTGGGCCGTTTGATCTTGATCCAACGGCAGCGTACCCCTTCGTTTAGATGTTAGACTGACGCCCTGGCCCCACCTGTCAGTGTTTTATTAATTTCCATGCGCACACTGTGTCGCTGACGTGTAGGTCCCACTAGTCAGAAATCTGAACATTATCCATAACTCGAAATTCTGTTATTAAATTGAAATACTGAAAAACAGTACTGGACCCAACTTCAAAATTCAATATCTCGAGATTTAGGAATCCAAATAAATCAAACTCAATTGTTCTGGAAAGCTTATTAAAATGTTTAACTAACCCAATTGGATTCATTCCATTTAATTAAAGAAATAAAAAGTATTATTAAAAATACTACAGAAGGTTCAAATTCAAAACTTGTTTGTTTCTGATACTCTGTTGGTCCAAATAATTCCAAACCAATTTTGTTAGCTTAGTACTGCCTTTTATTAGCTTCCCTAATTTTGGTAGAATTAATTGTGCAATAGGATTTGATTAGTACAAAGTAGAAGTTTAAACACCCTTCTGCACTCAAACATTTAAATATGTTTAATGGTTGACCCAAATGAAATAGGACCAATTTTTTTAGGTCAAATTTAGTCATGTTTAGTTACCCCTAAAAGGATTTAATTTTAGGATTAATAGAATTTAAATGGTAGCCAAAACTTGGTTATTAAGCTTCTGGATTCAAACAAATGTGTAGGGAGTTTAGTAACTCCAATTGAACCATATCGAATTGTGTTGTCTTCTACACATCAGTAGCTTTTCATAGAATTTTAGTTTGTATTTTTTTGGCCAACAGAACTCAAGTTATTGAATTAAACATGTTCCACAAGTTTCTGCCATAATTTTGAACATAAATAAATGATGTTTAATTCAATTATTTTGAAACCAAATTGTATGGTTTGATGTGTGCAGTAGCTATGTGTGATGTTCACGATTGTTGTGTTGAGATGATTGCTTGTATAGCTTAGTGATTGTTTGCGTTGTTGTTTATTAATTAGACGAGAACGTTGTCGGATATATCGAGGAAGGAGAGTTTGCTGAAATTGAAGAACAAGAGCAAGGTCACTTTGCCGAGCAAGGCTAGCTATTCTCTGAGCTTGCACTACAAACATATGCATCTACTTTCATAACATGTTTTACTCTCAAGGCAAGATTTATAAAACCCATTTCAAAAGTATATGGAAATTATTTTGCCACCTATGTAGAAATATAGGATAGTTATATCAAATTATAGGATGGGAAAAACAAATATGGTTTATTCAAAACTCCTTTACAATTACTTGTGAGTTTATGAAATGCTGAGATGTCGGTGTTGGAATGGAGAAGTGGAAAAATGGTGATGTTTATGAAAAATGCACAGTGTCCTAGTACTATGACGACCAATCTTACCCTGTGTGACCACATTTACCATATATGGGAAAAGGCTTAGTCATGTAGTTTGCTCTTATTAGTATGGGATACCTCATCGACGGAGATGACTCCGTTATGCATGAGGGGATGGTCCGAGGACCTACCCCCTGACCCGGGTCCTCACACAAGTTGGTGGGGAGGATAGAAGGTTCCACCATAAACCGCCGGACAAAACTATGAGTCCTCACACTTAGGGTTTCTGACGGGAAACCGGACTGGGTGTTGATGGAAAGTGTCATATGGGAAGGATCCTATACTAGCATGAGCAAATAAGAGGCTAGGGCCGGCGGCTTACTTCGCATACACCTGGTATGGCGAGACGTGGCAGACACGATGAGTTGCCAGATGGATGTGGGCTAAAAGCGTGCTACCTCTGCAGAGTGTTAAAAACTATTCGAATAGCCGAGTCCTCGGATATGGACAATTGGGAGACTGTCCTAAGACCTTGTGCAAATTTTTAAAAGACTTTGAGTTTTAAAAGAAAAATGAAGTGGAGATTGTTTCCTACACCTATACCAACGGATCGGTATGAGGTGGTTGGATGAAAGTGGACCATGGCGGGCTATGGTCGGAAAAAGGAGGAGTTTTGGAGAAACAGATAAAAATGGTGACTTCTTTAAAGATAGTTATAAAATTCTTCTTACCTTTTTCAATAAAGATATAGAGATGTTTTAAATAAATAAAAGTTGTTAACTAAAATAAAACTAGTGCATACTCATGTTGGGGTAGTTTGCGAGTACATTCAAATGTACTCATATTGGTTTCGTCCCTGGCTATTGTCCTAGCCAGACTACGAGGAGGAACACTATGCCGAGCAGGAGTATGGCAACTTCTACGCCAACTAAGGATCTCCACAAGTCAGCCGCCTGTCGGGTTGTCATCGTTAGAATATGATGTCTACTACGCCGTAGCTTCCGCTGATATTTTGGTTTGGCCCATGAAGGCACCTATGTAAGACTTGGTCTAAATGACCATTTATGTAAGACTTTTTATTCGGTATTGTAATGGATGTGAACTTTGGTATCCAATTCGGATTATGTGCAACGACAGACTGATCACGGGATCGTTGTGTTAAACATAATCGGGTATTTCGGACAGCTAGTCCGGGGTCCCCACAGACTTGGTATCAGAGCCATCCTGACTTTAGGAAACCTTAGTTAGCATGGTCGTTTGTCAAATGTTACAAAAAGATGAATTTCTAAAAAGAAAGGAAAGAAGTATTTTTGAAAACTGCTTATCTCCAATCCTCTTACTTATGCAAAATTTTACTCTCATTAAATATTACATTTTCTCTATATCCTAAAATTTTGCACACCTCTCATTAAGCTTAAAAAAATTTGACTCACTTGTTGCCCTACTATATTAAAATTTTGATACACTTGTCACCTAACTAACTTAAAATTTTGTTAAAAATTGTAGATGGCACTCCATTGGACTGAGTTCGTTCAGCTTGAGAAGGACAGCAAGCTGACGTTTGAGAGGGACTTGTTCGAGTTGAGCAAGCTATTAGGTCGCCCCGCTCCAGAGTTTGAGGGAGCTCAGATTGATGTTCACGGTGTCGGAAGGCTGAGCTGGCTCATCTGGTCGTCAGTTTGCAGGAACATCAAGTCTCCCAGTTCCAGGATGCTCATCTTCACCACCAAGGAGGCCACTTGGGTTGACGGTCTCTGTACTGCAACACAGAGGATGCTAGCCCAACTGTGTGAGGAGCACAAGGCGGAGTTAGTAGACTCCCGTTTCGGTTCTACGGGAGGCGCAACTGCGACGGACACCCTACTCCATCCCCTTACCACCCGATGTTTGGGAGCTACATCATGGACATGGAGATCTTACTTCAGTGCACTCAGGATGATCTGTTGCGCACTAGGATTCAGCTCCACTTTGACCGCGAGTCGCTCGTTGAGCTTCGCGAGAACGAGGTGAAGCTGATGGAGGAGAAGGTCGCACTTCTCAGGAAGAGGGCAGAGCTGAGGAGGACTATCGTGAAGCTCTGCAAGAAGGTGGCGGAGCAGGACGGGCTGATTGAGGATCTAGAGCACCATACTGACGAGATGGAGGAGGAGGGCGAGGATCTCCGCAAGGAGAACAACGCTTTCCTCAGTGACGATGATGACTTCGTAGAGGAGATGGACTGTGAGGAGCCACTCGAGGCAGTTCTCGAGGACGAGGAGGAGGATCCCGAGGAGCCACCCTACCAGTCAGATGCTGACGTGTTAGAGCTGGAGGTTCCACCTCAGTAGGTGAGTGACTTGATCACTACCGCAGGATTAGGTTGACCCATATCGCTAGTCGAGTCGAAGTAGTGGTTCTTTTGGAAACCAGATGTTATGTATCTTAGATGTAAGGTGATGTTGTAAGCTTGATGTTGATGTGAACTCCTTGATGTGTTGTTTGTGAAATATAAGTATGTTTGTCTTGTTGATCTGTGCGAAATATTTTCATAAATATCCTTAAAATTAATCAACCACTTGTAAGATCGTCTTTTCCCTTAGTCGAACTTTCTTGCCTTGTCTCTTATACCCGGTGTGCTTCAGGATGCTGCCCCGTCGCAGCAATGCGGAAGGATCAGGATCAGCACCACCACCACCGGACCCAACCCCCACCCAACTTCTCGCACTTATCATGGAGGAGCGTGAAAATGCCCGGCAAGAGCGCCAAGCTCATCTCGCTGCCTTACAGCAACTCGCAGCCACTTATAACAACAACAACAAACAACACAACAACAACAACAACAACAACAACAACAACAACAACAACAACAATGGTGGCAATGGTGATGGAAACCAGCGATCCATTAGGCGATTTCCAGAAGACCAACCCACCCACCTACTCCAAGGGACTTCACCCACTGGAAGCCGATGATTGGCTTCGCACCATCGACAACAATCTGGAAGTTGCTGCTGTGGGAGAGAATGAGAAAGTGTTGTATGCAACCCACTATCTCGCTGGACCTGCAAGAGCTTGGTGGGAAACTACCAAGGCTCTCCAGCAAGCTGGTCATGTTATCAACTGGGCTGAGTTCCAGGAGAAGTTCCGCAAGAAGCATATTCCCAGGACTTATTGAGAGGAAGAAGGATGAGTTCCGCAAGCTGAGGCAGGGAAGTAGAGATGTGGTCGGTTATCTGAGAGTTTACCGACTTATCTCGGTATGCTCCTGATGACACCGACAAAGAAGAGAAGAAGATGGAGCGTTTCATGAGTGGACTTCATGATGAACTGCAGTGTGCTCTGGTTATCCATGACTTCCGTGATCTGGAGTCACTTGTGGACAAAGCCATCCAGCTGGAGACCAAGCGCAAGTCTATGTATGAAGGTCGCAAGAGGAGGATGAATGCTCAGGAAGGTTCGAGCAGCCAGAAACCTCGTATCTTTCAGCAGAACACCAGGCCTGCCTATCGTCCACCCCAAGCTCCACGCCCCAATTACCCTAACCGCCCAAACAACTTCAACCGCCCCAATGACAATAACCGTCCCGGAGGAAACTTCAACAACTTCACCCGCAATCCCAATGTGATCTGCTTTGAATGCGGCAACAAGGGTCACTACTCCAAGAATGTCCCAATCCCAAGAGGAATGTCCAGCGCCCCAATGCGCCGGCACAGAACAATGGTCAAGGCCGCAATGGAAATGGAAATGGCAAGAATGCCGCACCCCGCGGAAATGCTGCTGTTGCCAAGGGTCGTCTGCACCACATCAATGCTGAAGAAGCTCAGGATGCTCCGGATGTTGTGCTGGGTACGTTCCTTGTCAACTCAGTACCTGCAACTGTTCTGTTTGATTCTGGTGCTACCCATTCATTTGTTACCCAAGAATTTGTTGCTAAGGGAGGTTTAGTCGAGAGCCTCTTACCCAAACCCATGGTCATCCAAATCCCAGAATCCACCGTAGAGACCAAGATGTTTTGCTCCGATGTACCCCTTGAGATCAAAGGAGAAAAGTTTCCAGTTAACTTAATTGTTCTGGGAACCCAAGGCATCGATGTTATACTCGGTATGAATTGGTTAGCCAAGTACCATGGTCGAATTGACTGTGCCAGAAGAGCTGTATCCATCACCACCGACAAAGAAGTAGAAGTGGAGTATGTGTCTGAAACTAGTCAATCCCCCAGGCTGCCATGAGAGCATAGCTCGACCTGCCCTAGATGAGATCCGTGTTGTTCACCTGTTCAAGGATGTTTTCCCAGAAGAATTGCCTGGTATGCCGCCAGACCGGGAAATTGAGTTCATAATTGAGCTTATCCCAGGAACCGCCCCTATATCCCAAAGACCTTATCGGATGAATCCGGAAGAGCTGGTTGAGTTGAAGAAGCAATTGGCAGATATGCTCAGCAAAGGACTTGTTCGCCCAAGCGCTTCACCTTGGGGATCACCCATTATTTTTGTGGACAAGAGAGACGGTACCACACGCCTGTGTGTGGATTATCGCAAGCTGAATGACGTGACCATTAAAAATAAGTACCTCTTCCCAAGATCGAGGATCTGTTCGATCAAATGAACGGAGCCCGAGTCTTTTCCAAGATCGATCTTCGGACAGGATACCATCAGTTGAAGATCCGAGAGACAGACATTCCCAAGACCGCCTTCACCACTCGTTACGGTTTGTTTGAATACACCGTGATGTCTTTTGGTCTGACCAATGCCCCAGCCTATTTCATGAATCTCATGAACAAGATTTTCATGGAGTACCTCGACAAGTTCGTGGTAGTTTTCCTTGATGACATCCTTATTTATTCCAAGACCGAAGAAGAGCATGCTGAACACCTGCGTCTAGTTTTGGAGACTCTCCGAGAGCACCAGCTGTATGCCAAGCTTAGCAAGTGTGAGTTTTGGCTCAGTGAAGTGGCATTTCTCGGACATGTTGTGTCTGCCGGAGGAATTTCTGTGACCCGAGAAGATCCAAGCCATTGTTGACTGGTTATCCCCAACCAGTGTGTTTGAAATCCGAAGCTTTCTCGGACTTGCCGGTTATTACCGCAAGTTCGTTGAAGGATTTTCCAGTATAGCCAAACCATGACCCAACTGTTGAAGAAGGACAAGAAATTTGAATGGACTCAGAAGTGTGAGGATAGTTTCCAAGAACTGAAGAAGAGACTAACCTCAGCCCCAATCCTGATCATGCCAGACGTCACCCAGAGTTTCGACGTGTATTGCGATGCATCACGCCTCGGACTTGGTTGCGTTCTGATGCAAGAAGGCAAAGTTGTGTCGTACCTGTCCCGGCAGTTGCGACCGCATGAAGAGAATTACCCAACCCATGACTGGAGTTAGCTGCTGTTGTTCTTGCTCTCAAAACGTGGCGTCCCTATCTTGCGGGACATCGCTGCGAGGTCTATACAGATCACAAAAGCTTGAAGTATATTTTCACCCAGAAAGATCTGAACCTGCGACAGAGGAGATGGATGGAATTAATCAAGGATTATGATATTGGAATCCATTATCACCCTGGAAAGGCTAATGTAGTTGCCGATGCCCTTAGTCGCAAACCTTGCACCCTGAATGCCCTGATCCAAGCCGAACAGCCAGCCTTGTTCAAAGAGTTCCAAGATTTTGGACTAGAGCTTGTTAGCCATGGTTATCTCGCCAATTTAGAGTTAACCCCAACCCTGATGGATCAAATCAAAGAAGCCCAAAAAGGTCATGAAAGCATAGAGGAATTAGGAAGAAGATTTCCCTCGGCAAAGCACCCGGTTTTACCGAAGATGCTGAAGGAGTGCTGAAATTCAATGACCGTATCTGTGTGCCCAATGTCACGGAACTTAAGGAGTTAATCCTGAAGGAGGCCCATGAGACCCCTTATTCAATCCACCCCGGCGGAACCAAAATGTACCAAGACCTTCGAGAAAGATTTTGGTGGCATGGAATGAAGCGAGAGATTGGTTCTTTCGTAGCCAAGTGTGACATCTGCCAGCGAGTTAAGGCTGAACATCAGCGACCCGCTGGATTGCTTCAACCTTTGAAAATTCCCGAGTGGAAGTGGGATGAGATTGGAATGGATTTTATTACCGGACTTCCAAGATCCAACCGAGGCCATGATTCAATCTGGGTCATCGTTGATCGACTGACCAAGGTTGCCCACTTTGTTCCTGTCAAGACCACTCATACCGGAGCTCAGTTAGCAGACCTGTATATTTCCAGAATAGTGAGCCTGCATGGTGTGCCTAAGAAGATTGTATCTGATAGAGGCACGCAATTCACCTCAAGATTCTGGAAATCCCTTCATGAAGCCCTCGGAACCAAGTTAGCATTTAGCACAGCTTATCATCCCCAGACCGATGGCCAAACTGAGCGAGTGAACCAGATATTGGAGGACATGCTTCGCGCATGTGTTCTATCCTATGGTTCCAAGTGGGAAGATTGTCTTCCGTTTGCAGAGTTCTCGTACAACAACAGTTATCAGTCTAGTCTGCAAATGGCCCCTTTTGAAGCCCTTTACGGCAAGAAGTGTCGTACACCCCTGAATTGGTCCGATACCGGAGAGAGCAAATTGTTCGGACCAGATACCCTCCGTGAAGCTGAAGAGCAAGTTCAGCTTATTCGTGAACGCCTCAAAACTGCCCAATCCCGTCAGAAGAGTTACGCTGACACCAAGCGCCGTGACCTCACTTCAGTCGGAGATTATGTTTATCTCCGAGTGACACCCCTCAAGGAATGCAGCGTTTCCATGTCAAAGGAAAATTAGCGCCAAGGTATATTGGACCCTTCAAGGTCATTGCTCGTCGAGGAGAAGTATCCTATCAGCTGGAATTGCCCCAGGAGTTAGGAGATTATCATGATGTCTTCCACATTTCCTTGCTCCGGAAGTGTCTTGAAGTTCCTGACCAGCCTGATGTTTTCAAAAACATCGACCACCTCTCCATCGACCTGAACCAAGACCTGACCTATCGTGAGAGACCTCAAATTCTCGAAGAAGATGTTCGTGTTACCCGAAGACGTGCGATCAAGTTTTACAAAGTCCAGTGGACTAACCACTCTGAAGAAGAAGCAACTTGGGAACGCGAAGATTATCTTCGAGCGAATTCCCAGACCTCTTTAGTACCTAAGCCTAGCAAATCTCGGGACGAGATTTATTTTAAGGGGGGAAGGATTGTAACATCCCAAAAATATTATCAGTATTATATTCCAAAAATGAGAGCCAACAAAAACTTTTGTTGATTTTATGTGTTGTTTGTCAATTGTTGCTTGTGGTAATTAATTCTTGTTGCTTGTGTTGCTTGTTTGCTTGAATTAAAAAAGAAATGCAAAAGCAAAAGTGAAACAAGAAAAATAAAAGTGACAAATAAGAAACTCAAAATTGTTCCAAACAAAATTCAGAGGAATGGTATATGAAACCTCTCATTTACATTCTTATCACTTATCTCTTCCAAATAATATTTTACACCTATTTTAAAATTCAAAAATAAAAACAATTGAAATAAAACAAAATGCCATAATTAAAACCCTATGAAAGAAAATGATTCAAAACATTTTATTTGCAAAGCCAAATTTTGTGGAGCTTCTACATGTTATGGGAGGCCCCACAATTATTTGCAAATTTTTCTAAAATGTTTAAGTGCCCTAAATAAATCCTAGAAAAGCTACTGGACTAAAAAGAAATAAAGGAAAACAGAAAAGAAAAGGAGGCAGGGGGTTTTGGCAAAAATGCCATCGTCCACCTCTCTCCCTCGCCCCGACGCGCACCGCCGTGTCGCCGTGGCACGCCTCGCCGTTTTCCTGGCCCCCAGGCCCCCCTGCTCGCGCTCGTCCACGCCATCGAACCTCTGCAGCCTCTGCGCCGCAGAGGAGAGCTCTCGAGCGCTCTCCCTCGCCTTAACGCCGCTCTGCCCCCTCTGCATCGCCGTGGCAGCCGCGGCGAAGCCGGCCCAAATTCGAGCACCTCTCGCTCCTCGACACGCCGCGCTTGGCCGAGACCTTCTAGAACGAACCCGGACCCGGTAAACACACGTCGCCACGATCCCCTGCACCTCCGCCGCGGAATCGAGAGAAAGGTTGCCGCGGGCGCGCCATGGACCTCGCCGTGAACCGCGACCACCGTGGACCGCCCTCGCGCTATAAAGCCACCCGAGCCCTCTGGACACTCCACACCATCCCACTCCCTCACTGCCCCCTCTCGACTCGCCGTGCACCGCCAGGAGGGCGTGCTCTGCCGCAGCCTCTGCCGCCGTTGAGGGCGAGCACGGCCGCGATCGCCACCACTCTCCCATTCTCTCCTTTCTGGCTCGTACTCTCTTCCTTATGATACACCGCACTCACCGAGCCCTTTTCCCCTCTGTTTCATGCACAGACGCGCCGCAGGAGCTCGCCGGAGTTCGTTGCCGTGGCCGTGGAAG